>CM060124.1:20393753-20993753 GCA_030522415.1 Channallabes apus | reverse complement strand
TTAAGCACATCTTAGTGTGTGTGTGTGTTTGTGTGTGTGTGTGTTAACGTGCCCTCCCTCACTGTTTAGCTCTTATCAAACTAGTTTTGCACTTCTCTCCCTGTGTATCAGATTGAAAAAAACACTTCTTTTTTTCTACCCACATTTCCGCTCACACACTCAAAGGCTACTGTAAATGTGTGACATTTAAAATGATGAGGATATCAGAATAAAAAAAAAAAACCCACTGTTAGCTAAAGAATCCAAAGCGTATATATACAGTGTATACAGTATATATATATATATATATATATATATATATATATATATAGTGTATATTTTTATTTATTTATTTTTCCCATTCAGGAAGTTTTTTAGCCTTTACAGTAAACACCTTACAATATTCACATGATGAGACAGGATGAGTGGGCGGAGCTTCGGCAGCTCCCACAATTGCTTCAGGCTGAAAATAGACAAATGTGGATCCGGAATAACTTCTACTTTTGTTTATCCTCAAAAAACAAACAAACAGACATGATTTTGATGATTTATTTGCTTTTTGCGGGTAAGTAAAATTTCTAGAATCTTTTTAACGTATAATTAAATAAAAGGAAGAGCTGTAGATTAATTAGAGCAACAGCCGTAGCCTAGGGCCTCAGTAGCAGGGGGACCTCAGTAAGCCATATGGATGCATAATTTAGTTTTTCCTTTTTAAATGTATTTTTTAAATCACATTTGATTTTTTCCCCTTTATTTATATAATCATATTTTGCCTATAAAAATATAGATCTCAAATTGTATTTGCTAAAAACATTGAAAAATTCAAGTAGGTTATGTTGTTCTTCCAATTTTTATGTGATATCCACAAGAATGTGAACCCTGCACCTCATTAAAAAATTATAAATGGTGGTTTGATAAGGCTGTGGTCTAAATAACACCAGTAGTGACATTTGCCCAGGTTTTTGTTATATGTCTTTTGTGGTTTGTCTATGATTTCCTGTTATTCTCATTAACTGGCATGTGAGTTCCCTTCTCGGATACAGTATTGTGTTTGATTGTTATACAGTTCTTCTGTGCCTGGATGAAAAATACATGCTGGGTAAAGACATTTTTTCCGCAAATTATGCATGCAGTACTGTATATGAATAAATTATTCCAGAGCAGTGCTGTGCTATTTGTAATTACTTTCTCTTTGAGAATTCAGCAACCAACATAACACTGATTCATTACCATAAGAAACACCAGAGCATCATATTACTACTACTATAAATACATAATTCTTTTTTATTTTGGGTCTCAAATGGTAATAGCCAGGGGCCACAAGATTTCCTAACCCAGCGATGGTTGCTTCCAATCGCAACCATTTTTTACAATGTTAACTTAACTTACTAACATCCTATAAGTTAAATCAAACAACTCCTTTAACCCTAAAGCACATATGTGACATCATATAAATATACTATATGGACAAAAGTATTTGTCCAAACCTGTTCATTATTGAATTTAGGTGTTTCAATCAAGCCCCTTATCCCCAGTGAAGGGCAATCTTATTCCTTCAGCATACCAAGACATCTTGGACAATGCTATGCTTCCAACAAGGCCCTTTTATATTCCTACTGTGTCCCAGTGCACAAAGCGAGGACTATAAAGACATATTTTGATGAGTTTGATGTGGAAGAACTTGACTGGACCTAACACAGAGCCCTGACCTCAACCTCATCAAGCACCTTATCACCTTCTCATTTCACCTCATATTGTAATTGCTCTACAGAATAAATGGGCGCCAATTCTAACAGAAACACTCAGGAGTCTTGTGGACAGCCTCCCAAGAAGAGTGGAAGCTCTTACTGCTGCAAAAGAGGACCTATTCCATATTGAAGTACAGTGGAACCTCGGATTACGAGCATAATTCGTTCTGGAAGCGGGCACGTATTCCAAAACACTCGTAAACCAAATTACATTTTCCCATAAGAAATAATGGAAACTTAAATTACTAACTCTACAACCCAAAAAAAAAATACATAAAAAATATTAATACAAAATATAAAGTAAAAATAAAACAAATTAACCTGAGAAGACTAGAGTAACTAGAGTAAGTGGAGACTCTTGCTTTCAGCCCCTCCTGTCTCCCCGTTCTCATCTTACACAGTAAAAATTTCTCCTTTCGTCTGAATTAAACACACATTAACGGAAAGACTGTTGTTCTCTTCAAAATTATTAAAGCTTCTTTGCTTTATTTTAAGGTTGCTCGTGATAGCTTAACAGCCCGTTAATTCAGGCTTGTGTAATGATGAGATGGACAAACTGTTCTTTTATTTCCTGCATTATTGGGCTATAGTACAAACTTTCGGGTGGATCCTGCACTTAAATCCAACTGAAAAAACTACTGAAGAACAAAACTCAGGCTCTATATCCTAGCCTACATCTCGCGTTCACACACACACCGGACTGCATTACCCACAGTGCATCTCCCGCACTGGACTACACTTCCGTAAACAGCGGTCATAAATCAACGTCTCTCCCGCTACACTGTTTTATCTGAAATATTCAATAAACATCGCTAATGACACTTGTGTGAGCGCAAACTAACAGAATCACTGCTGTAAAGTAAAACAAACGAACCAGCACCTTACCTCCAAAAAGATTTGCGAGCTGAGTTTCTTCGGAATGTGTGTGTCTCTCGCGCACGCGCGTGTGTGTGTGCGTTTGTGCCAGCGGTGTGTGTGAATCCCCCTTCAGAAACAGTGTCAAATTATGCTCGTGCACAGACACAGACAGACACACACACACACACACACCGCGATGAGGAAGATAATAGATTTTTAACCTCTGTATTGAGAATTTCTTTTGCTTTACTCGCGCGCACACATGTGTGTTATAAGAAACATTACACGCGCTACACATGTATGTTTTACACACACACACACACACACACGGGGTCACAGCGTTATAGAAAACAGTACACGCATGCACGGATGTTGATTATACCAGTAAGAGATGAGCCCTAAGACCCAGCAGGAGAGATGCTTACCCACAATTCCGCAGTGCAAGAGAGAGAAAAACCGTTGGCTCAGTTGTGATGACGTGACACTCGGCGTCAAAACAAGAAACGCATGTGTGATACATGATACTCGGTGCTCGTAAACCAAGACAATGCTCGTTTTTCAAGTAAAAATTTATTAAAAATCTTTGCTCGTCTTGCGGAACACTCGTATACCGCCTTACTCGTGATCCGAGGTTTCACTGTATATGTACAGTATTGGGATGCAACATTGTTGCAGTTTTAGCCAAATACTTTTGTTCATATAGTGTCATTGTTTTAGTGTTCATTCATTCATTCATTCATTTTCTATACCGCTTAATCCTGTGTTCAGGGTCGCGGGGGACCTGGAGCCTATCCCAGGAGACTTCGGGCACTAGGCGGGGTACACCCTGGACAGGGTGCCAATCCATCGCAGGGCACACACACACATGCACACATTCACACACTACGGGCAATTTAGGAACACCAATTAGCCTAATCTGCATGTCTTTGGACTGTGGGAGGAAACCGGAGTACCCGGAGGAAACCCACCAAGCACGGGGAGAACATGCAAACTCCATGCACACAGAGACGGGAATTGAGCCTGGCCGGGGAATCGAACCCAGACCCTGGAGGTGCAAGGCAATAAAAATTGGACACCTTTTGATAAAATAATAATAATAATAATAATATTAATAATGGCGACGCGGTGGTGTAGTGGTTAGCACTGTCGCCTTGCACCTCCAGGGTCTGGGTTCGATTCCCCGGCCAGGCTCGATTCCCGTCTCTGTGTGCATGGAGTTTGCATGTTCTTCCCGTGCTTGGTGGGTTTCCTCCGGGTACTCCGGTTTCCTCCCACAGTCCAAAGATATGCAGGTTAGGCTAATTGGTGTTCCTAAGTTGCCCGTAGTGTGTGATTGGGTGTGTGAGTGTGTGTGTGTGTGCCCTGCGATGGATTGGCACCCTGTCCAGGGTGTACCCCGCCTAGTGCCCGAAGTCTCCTGGGATAGGCTCCAGGTCCCCCGTGACCCTGAACACAGGATTAAGCGGTATAGAAGATGAATGAATGAATAATAATAATAATAATAATGAGGAGAAACCAAAATCCCTGTAAAAACAAAGTACAAAGATATGTCTGTTTGTACATTAAAAAGACATTCCCATTATTTTTCCTATGTGAACAAATGTTCCAGGGTTACTACAGTATAAATCAATTAAACAATGCAACTTTTTTAATCTGTAAACAAGTTAGTTATATAAATAATTAAATAAATAAGTAAGTAAGTAAATAAATAAATAAATACTACCACTTTTGATACTGAAGCATGTTAAAAATTCTTTTCACATTCATCTGAAACAGTGCCAGTGCAAACCACAGTGCATGTTTCGGTCTTCAGTAAAGGAAGTGGTGGTTTCAGAGACATGATGATGTGCCATTATTTAGCTGTTTTGAAACTGAAAAAGAAAAACCTGAATTTGTCAGTGATATTAATACATCATGCATGCTGAAAGCAAGGTCAGTTAAGCCCACATGAGCCATGTCTATGAAGCAGCGGGTGAGGTACAGACCTATGGCCGGGTTAAATGTACTGTAACTGAATGACATTGGGTATGTGTTAAACAGGTGAATAGCCTTTATGGGTGTTCTTTGTTACAGTATAAAAACATTTTTAGTGCAGCCAGTTGCCTTTTAATTTTTAAGAAAAAAAATTTTCTCTACTTTTTGACCGCAGTGTCACGGTGCCACTAGTGTGCACGATGTTAAGCGTCCATTAATAAACTCTTTTGAAACGTAGGAGGAAAAGATTAGTTGCTTGAGATGATTTTTCACATGACTAAAGTAAATAATTTAAGTGGTTGTTATTTATGATGATAAATGATTGATTATTGAATGAATTATTTCTTTCCTCCCCCACAGTGATTCACCTGACTTCATCCTTAAATGTTGACATCCCACAACCAAGTTATGAGTTTGTCTGGGGTGACACCGGCGTTATACCATGCAACTTTAAACCAAAGAGCACAAAGAACCCATCAGTCATCATCACCTGGACTGCACATCCATATAATCCTGAAGATAGAAATGTAATACAGTAAATGCACTTTGGCAAATTTGCTTCATATGCTGTATCAGATATGTACATGATTTCTGCTATAAACTGTCCTCACAGATTAATTTATGATTTTGTTTCTGCTAAATTATTTGGTCTCCTAGATTGACATCATCACATATTACTACTCGGCAAGTCTACCTGCTCAAGAGGACGTCAGTGATGGATATGTTGGCCGAGCTTCAGTTCAGGCAATAATTTCTCAAGGAATGACAACCTTAACGCTCCAGTCTCTAACATCTCACGATAGTAGAGTATATAAGTGCGATGTTAAAATTCCTGGTGACACACGAGGAAAGAGCTCAGACACCACTACACTAGTGGTTTCGGGTAAGTACAGCTGGTAATGGAGTAATGATACCGATTAATATTATACACACAGTTAACTAATAACTTCCATAAGTGAAAGGCATTTCAGCTTGCTTCTATGTTAATCCATTCATCCATCCAGGAACCTCTGTAGTCCAACAAGGGACCATGGAGGCCAACAGTAATTACCGCTGTATTTATTCTTATTTTGCAACCATAAGGTACTAGGACCTCCAGTCAACATTTACATGCGCATTCACACACTACGGGCAATTTGGGGACGCCAGTTAGCCTAATCTGCATGGAGGAAACCGGAGTACCCGGAAGAAACCCACCAAGCACGGCGAGAACATGCGAACTCCATGACTCTGCGACCCCAAGGCGGGAATCAAACCAGGACCGCGGAGGTGCGAGGCAACAGTGCTAACCACTACGCCACCATGCTGCCTTTTACAGTACTTTAATGGACAATATTTAATAATGCACATACTGTAATGCTAATAAGCCAGCACTATATCTCTTGTTAACTGTTGCACTGGCCTGTCCTCCATTTTCAGGGCAGCATTTATTTTGTCATAATCAAATAATTAGTTTTGTCTCCATTAGTGTTGGCTCACTTTCATTTATTTACATATTCTTTAATTAATGAAAGACAGAAATTCATATAAAGTTTTCTTAATATTCACTTTGAATACGATCTGCTAAATGCTGTAAATAAATATAATAAACATAAGCAATTTAAACTTGACACTCTATGCAAAATATAAAAGTGCAATAGTCCAGGGAAATTCTGATCAAAACAAGTCTTTCGTGTAAATGTAAATGCAGACGGGAATTTATAAAAGCATGCTTATAACACAGCTGTTTTCCTGCTACAGTATTTCAACATCATACTGATTGGCATGCAATAAAAACATTCATGAAAGCTGATAATCATGGGTGTAATGCAAGCGCGATATTGCAATTTTCGAGTCATGCTTCTTTTTTTTTTTGTTAGGTGTACTGCAGTGTGAGTTTAAGCTACAGTACAATTATGGGATTTTGGAGGCCTTAAAGTGTATGGAGCGCTTCTAACTGTTATTGAGAAATCACGATGCAATAATCACTCAAGCGTTATTTATAGCCTGAAATAGTATAGTTCTGAGGTGGTACAGTGGAATATTGGTTAGTGCTGTAGGCTTGTACCTCCAGGGTGTGTGTGTGTGTGTGTGTGTGTGTGTGTGTGTGTGTGTGTGTGTGTGTGTGTGTGTGTGTGTGGAGTTTTTATGTTCTACCTGTGCTTGGTGGTTTTTCTCCATGTAACCAGGTTTCCTCCCACAGTTCAAAGAGTATATAATGTAACTGGAGTTTCCAGATTCCCTGTGGTTTGTGAGTATGTGTGTGTGCTGGTGTGTTTGTGTGCCCTGCGGTGGATTGGCAGTCTGTCCAGGGTGTACACCTCCTAGTGCCCCAAGTCCCTTAGGATAAGCTCCAGTCCTGACGTGACCCTGTACAGGATAGACAATATAGCGAATGAGTGAGTGAGAGTGAGTTTAGTTGTGTTAGCAGATCATTTTGTGATTTTAATTTATTTCATTATTCTTACATGAAGAAGCAATATTATCTGGCAGTAACAGGAAAAATACAAGAAAATCTAAAATATTCCTAAGTATTCAGAATATTCTGATGATGACTGGACATTTCCATTTCAATTCTATTCTTGTACATATACCCTTGTATACTTGTACAGTACATATACCCTTATGGGAAAAAGAAAATATGGCACTATATTGAAAAAAATAATGCAATATATTAAATAATAAATTTCCATATATAGGAAACTAGTGCTTATATTTATTCATATTCATATGAATAGACCGTGTATGGATATTTGTATTGCAATGAAGACAAAAAACATTATATTTATACTTATAATTGTTTTATTGAAACTTTATGCATGTTTAAGAATTATACACACACATTTACTTTGTTGGTGTGATTACATACATAAATATAAATATATAAACATTTGAAAATATTTTTTAAATATTTCTCAATATATAGAAAGCGGCAATTCCTTATATATTTTTAAATACTGTATATTGAACATTTTTATCATACTATATATTATTCTGTATATTGTGAATATATTTTTTAATATGAAGATGTTTTTATTTTGTTAATTATTAGTTAGTATCAGTTAGTGTAGCAACAAGGAATAACATTATAAAATCTTTTTAATTTACCAGTAGATCAGAACTATAAATAATTTTATATATTTAGAGTTAATATATAGTGAAATAAGGCGGCGCGGTGGTGTAGTGGTTAGCACTGTCGCCTTGCACCTCCAGAGTCTGGGTTCGATTCCTGTCTCTTTGTGCATGGAGTTTGCATGTTCTCCCCGTGCTTGGTGGGTTTCCTCCGGGTACTCCGGTTTCGTCCCACAGTCCAAAGATATGCAGGTTAGGCTAATTGGCGTTCCTAAATTGCCCGTAGTGTGTGATTGGGTGTGTGAGTGTGTGTATGTGTGTGCCCTGCGATGGATTGGCACCCTGTCCAGGGTGTACCCCGCCTAGTGCCCGAAGTCTCCTGGGATAGGCTCCAGGTCCCCCGCGCCCCTGAACACAGGATTAAGCGGTATAGAAAATGAATGAATAAAGGATGATATAGTGAAATATTTTTTTTTGCATAAGGGTAGTGTAAATGTACTATATTGTACAATTTATTACCCTATTCTTATTTTAAATTCTTTATTTGAATACTCCTATTTTGTTTTTAGGTCATGGGCAGTCGTGAAAAAACAAAACACTGCATATCATACTGTGTTTTATGAGAAATAAAATTTGAATTTGGAGATGAATTTCACTGAATTTAAGATATTTTTTAAATTGTAATTGTAATTTTTTATAGAGATGTGGAGATTATTGATAAAGGGTGCTTTATAAATAAATAAAAATAAATAAATAAATTTAAAGGGTGGCATCATTGCATTCTGCAGTCAGGGTAAAAAACCCACATGACCGAATGCCTAAAACAAGTACCTAAAAAAGTGTTTCAAAAAGATTTGCAACTAAATTGCAGAGCAGTAGTTCTTATAGATCTTCTCCTGTCAAACAGTGGCTCCTTCCAAACCCATCTGTGCCATTCAGGGCAGAGTCGAGTTTAACCAGAACATCAAACTGACCTGTCATTCAGACGAGGGCACGCCAATTCCGACATACAAATGGCAAAGTTATGATGTCAATAACAATCCCCGACCGAATCCTCCCAAATCCACCGAAGGTACTGTATATGTTTTGGTTCTTTATAGAGGTATTGTCAGTTATATATCTGGAAACTGCCTGTTACTACTGTATAATACTGTATACTCTTTTCAGCAAATGGAGTTCTGTCACTTTTTACGATTTCCAAGGACACCGATGGTTATTACGTCTGCACGGCTGTGAATAAAATTAACAGTCAGACCTGTAGCCTGACCATTATGCCATGTAAGTGTTAGAAGAATATATCATGCGAAACTGTTGAGCTTTTTTCCTATTTTAGTTTTTTTTTTTCTCACTTTATTTTCCTGTTTTGTTCCCTCTCTATCCTTCAGCCTCTATGAACCGCCGATCAACAAAAAGAATAACTGAAGAATGTGCAGAGAATTGCCAGTGGTGCACACAAGCATGAAAGAACAGTGGGGCCTTTATTCAATTTTTTTTATGTGCTTTCTGGCATGACACTTTCATTAAAAAACAAGCAAAAAACCAAAACAAAAAAACAAAGGCTTGATAGGATGCTTTATGGAAAATTTCTGTGTAGCTTAGCTCCAAGAGATTTTAGCATATAAATAAATCATTTACCACAATGCTACTATACACACTCGGTTCATATATTAATTATATATTTGCTTCATATTTTCTTATCTTGTGTCAAGTGAGACCCTTTTTTCCAACCCAAGAATATACTGTAAAGGCATGTGAAAGGCAGTGATGATACTAAGCAAGACTCTAGCATTTTTGGAGTCATGTCAGTGGAGTGCATTCTGTTATTATAAGAAAAAAGGAAACCATATTGCAAGAAATTTAGCAATTCATAAAATTATCTTTAAAATACCATTCTCTCAAATTGTTGCTGAAATCACATATCTCAATAAATGTAATGTTTTCCCACATCATTTAATTCAAAACAAAAAACACCTACAGTATACTGTATATTTCACATACATTACACATTAATTGAACTATTCAAACCATTTTTTATTTCAGTGATTACAAAAATCCAGTATCTCTAAATACTAAGATCATTCCAAAAAGCATTTACAATAAAGAAATGTTCATTGCCTGAAACCTATGTTTGTGTATGCATTACCATTGTCAGGGCTCCTATAGCATGAAAACCAGGTTGCTTTGATAGCAGCCTTAAGCTCATCTGAATTAGATGTATTAGATGAATAAAAACTAGTGAATTTGCGGATTTCATCTCAGACCTGGTCGTTTCTGTAGACAAAGTGTTAATTGCTGGAGATTTTAACATTCATTTTGAGAATCCAGAAGACCCTCTGACAACAGCATTTATATCCATACTGGACTCCGTAGGTGTAAATCAGTGTGTAGTAGGACCCACTCATAAAGCAGGTCACACTTTAGATTTAGTAATATTCTTCGGATTAATTATAAGAAATGTATTCACAATTCCACTGTCTGAAATTATCTCAGATCACTATCTTGTCTCCATTCAAGTGTGTCACAGTGATAATGTACGGACAGCACCGCGCTACCGTATTAAACGTACATTCACATCAACTACCACACAGAGTTTATCAGTAATCTCCCAGAGTTACCAACTTCGATTAGGCCACCTTCTGACCCCACAGAACTTGATCAGGCGACTGAATATTTAGAGTCGACACTTCGTTGTACCTTAGATAATGTAGCTCCAGCTAAAAGAAAAATGATTAGAGATAAGAAACTCGCTCCCTGGTATAACGATCACACGCGCACTTTAAAACAGACTGCTTGGAAATTAGAGCGTCAATGGCGTCAAACTAAATTTGACCAGGGGTAGCTCAGTGGTTAAGGCATTGGACTACGGTTCGGAAGATCTCAGGTTCAAACCCCACAACCACCAAGTTGCCACTGTTGGGCCCTTGAGCAAGGCCCTTAACCCTCAACTGCTCAGATGTGTAATGAGATAAAAATGTAAGTCGCTCTGGATAAGAGCGTCTGCCAAATGCCTAAATGTAAATTATTGGTATTTCAAATAGCATGGAAAGAGAGCATCCTGAACTATAGGAAAGCTCTTCGTGTAGCTAGATCAACGTATCTCTCCACTCTTATAGAAGAAAATAAAAATAATCCTAGATTTTTATTTAATACCGTAGCCAAATTAACCAGAAATAAGACCACTACAGAAATCTTCACAACAACATCATGCAATAGTGAGGACTTCATGAACTTTTTTAATAATAAAATTGTAAATATCAGGCATAAAATTGAGGCTTTGAAACCAAACAATGTAATTGATACAGATGTTAACCTAGCCAGGTCAGATTCAAACCTAGAATACTTTACTCCTCTTGAAGAGAATGAACTAATTTCACTCATCTCTTCTGCAAATTCATCAACCTGTATGTTAGATCCTATACCGACACATTTTCTTAAACAGATAGTACCAGTAATAACAGAACCGCTGTTGAGAATAATTAATTCCTCACTCAGCATTGGTTATGTTCCAAAATCTATTAAAGTAGCAGTTATTAAACCAATAATTAAGAAACCTGACCTTGACCCCTGTCAGCTGTACAATTACAGGCCAATATCAAACCTCCCCTTTATCTCTAAGATTCTGGAAAAGATATTAGCGGAGCAGCTATGCTCATATCTACATAGAAATGGCATACATGAACTGTATCAGTCAGGATTTAGGCCTCATCACAGCACAGAAACAGCACTCGTTAAAGTAGTAAATGACCTCCTATTGGCCTCTGATCAGGGTTGTGTAACTATGCTTGTATTACTCGACCTCAGTGCAGCTTTTGACACTATTGATCATGCTATTCTTCTTCACAGATTAGAAAATGTAGTAGGAATTAAGGGTACAGCCCTCTCCTGGCTCAGATCCTATTTGACCGATCGTTATCAGTATGTAGACTTAAATGGTGATTATTCTGCATGTTCTCTAGTGGAGTTTGGCGTTCCGCAGGATTCAGTTTACATGCTCCCTTTACATGCTTCCTCTGGGCAACATAATCCGTAAGCATGGTATTAGTTTTCATTGTTATGCTGACGACACAGCTATACATCTCAACAAAACCTGATGAGAAAAACCATCTTACTAAAGTTGAGCAATGTGTGCAGGACATAAGAAATTGGATGCTAATTAACTTCCTTCTGCTTAATCCGGATAAGACAGAAGTTCTAGTCATAGGACCGCATACAGCTAGAAGTAAAATCTTAGATCACACCGTAACTTTAGATGGCCTTTCTGTTCCGTCAAGTGCAACGGTAAAAGACCTCGGCGTGATTATAGATTCCAGCCTTTCATTTGAAGCTCATGTAGATAATATCACCAGGATAGCATTCTTTCACCTCAGAAATATCGCCAAAATAAGAAATATATTGTCGCTAAACGATGCAGAAAAACTAGTTCATGCTTTTATCACTTCTAGGTTGGACTATTGTAATGCCTTACTGTCTGGTTGTTCAGTTAGGTGCATAAACAAGCTTCAGCTAGTCCAGAATGCAGCAGCGAGAGTCCTCACTAGAACCAGAAGATATGAGCACATCACCCCTATCCTATCTTCACTGCACTGGCTCCCTGTGAAATTTCGCATTGATTTTAAAATACTACTCTTGACATATAAGGCATTAAATGGTCTCGCCCCGCAGTATCTGAGCGAACTGCTAGTGTCTTACGATCCGCCACGCCTACTTCGGTCAAAGGATGCAGGCTGCTTATCAGTACCGCGTATTATGAAAACTACAGCTGGGGGCAGAGCTTTTTCTTACAAAGCCCCAAAATTATGGAATAGTCTTCCAAATAGTGTTCGGGACTCAGACACAGTCTCAGTGTTTAAGTCTAGGCTAAAAACCTATTTATTTAGCCAAGCATTTTTATAAATAGATTTGCCATAAGGTAAAGGAGCAGATCTGGGGGACTCATGGACGTAGAGTATTATGGTGAACTGGTATGTTTTAGATGCTGTCTTCCTCAGTCTCATTTGATCACTCAGGTTTGTTGACGGTGAGGTGATTGTTTGCTTTACATCTCAGGGAGCCCTCTTGTTTGTGTTTCCTTCTGGCTCTCCCTTTTAGTTATGCTGTCATAGTTAGTCCTGCCGGAGTCCCTGCTTGCACTCTACAGTAAATATACATTCACATTAGACATTGTGACTGTGACCATACCTAATTGCAATCTCTCCTCCTCTTCTCTTCCTCCCCCTCTTTCTCTTTCCTCTCTCCCCCTGTCTCCCCCTTTCACTCTTTCTCTCTCTCTCTCTGTCGAGCTACACATGTGGTTCCTGAGCTGTCAGTGATCCAGACTCCCTCTGCCCTCCGGACCTGTCTGATCCATCCTGGTGCCCTGTTTCTGGTTGGAGGTCTCATCGCATGGATGCCCCGTGTGTCTCTTTAGGATGCGTCTGGTGTCTGGGGATGATTCTATCTACTTAGAAGACGGTTCTGGCCTCGACTGGTGTTGTCAGCTGTTTCTCTGAGGACTTGACAATTCGATAGTTCAGGACTGGAACTTTCTACAAGTCTATCTGAGTCTCCAATAACTACTGGACTCCATTTTACATCAACTATTATAACATCAATTAACATCAACTATTATAGCTGAACCTAACACCTAACACTGTATAAATGCAGATCATTTCCTGCTATCTGTTTCACCCAGATGAGGATGGGTTCCCTGTCGAGTCTGGTTCCTCTCAAGGTTTCTTCCTATTACCATCTCAGGGAGTTTTTCCTTGCCACTGTCGCCCTCGGGCTTGCTCACCAGGGAATATCTGAACATTTTGATTCATACACATTCACATTCCATACAAACTTAAATAATTCTTTTGATTGTGTAAGGCTGTTTTGAGACAATGTCAATTGTTAAAAGCGCTATACAAATAAAACTGAATTGAATTGAATTGAATATTGTTGGCTCAGGTGTTTCTCATCTTCTCTCTTTTCAGAATAGATAGATACAGTACATATGTGTGTGTGTGGTGCAGGGCTTGACATTGGCACCTGCCCACCTGCCAAATGCGGGTAAAATTCGGCTGTGGCAGGTATTAACTTTAGTCTCACTAGCCACTTTGGCGGATAATTTATTCTTTGGTATGACAATATATTTTTGTTGTAGTTTTCTCTAAAGTCATCCGATATAATAAACGCATTGCAACGTAATATTTTCATAACTGGAACTATAGCCAAAATTTGTGTATGTAGACGTATTGGGGGTATTTTTTATTGAAAGCGCATAATTTTAATTTATTTCAGATCAAATGAACAAAATGAATTAAAAGATTCGTTCATTTTGAAGAATGAGATTCAAAGAACCGAGTCACTAAAATGATTCGAACTTCCCATCACTAACACACACACACACACACACACACACACACACACACACACACACACACACACACACACACACTTTTACTTCCTGTTTGGTGTGTGTGTATCATTTCCTTAAAGGACTATTGCTTCTCAACAGGATGAGAATGTTTGCCCCTTTCGCAGGTTATTTACTGATTATATATAAAAAAGTAATCACTATTAAAATAAATTTAGATTTCATGTTGAATGATAGAAAATTCATCAATTGATTGAATTACCTCACACTATAAAGAGTCAACACAACAAGATAGACCAGAGTCCATTGTCCTAACTCAGAATTCTGATATAATAATACATAATGAATAATAATACCTGATAATAGTACACAACACACTAAAATGATAAATGTTCTGAGTTGCTGTATTTTTAATATCAGAATGAGTTCAGTTGTACTGAATCTGTTATTTTTCAATTTCATGTGGTAAGAGGCTTGAATTTAAGTTCAATAAGCAGAATATACTGTACTGTTCATGTTTGCAAGTTTTTATATTGGGAGCTTCTTAACAGTACTGAATACTTGACTTCTACTATAGTGATACAGTGTATGCTGTCATTTATACAGTGGTGTGAAAAACTATTTTCCCCCCTCCTGATTTCAAATCAATCAAATCAAATCAAATCAAATTTATTTGTCACATACACAGTCATACAGTATGAAATGCAGTGAAATGCTTTTTGCGACCACAGGGTCGCGACGGCAGCCATTTCCCAGGCGCCATCATAGAAAACAAGGAATCAGATACATTAGGATAACGAGGGTAAAAAAATCCCCTCCCAGACTGTCCTTCGGAGAGGGCAGTGTGGGATCAGGGGTACAAAAAACTACCTCAGCAGCAAGCACAGAAAAACATGTAACAAGACATCAACATTGCAACATTAAGGGTACAGGGATAAGAATGTCCAATGTAGGCAAACAGCTCCAGTCCCTGCAGCTAAAGAGCGCTGGTCCCGATTCCGTCTGCCCACACCGAGGGGAATAAGCACACGAAGGCGTTGGAAATGGGGAAGGTAGAGTGTCTATCTGTAGCTGTTCTGTGAGTGTGTGCGTGCATGTCAGTTTGTAAGCCTGTAACATCCCGTAATAGTCTGCGCCAGGTGACCTTGAAGGGGGAGGGGGGTAGATTCCAGAGCGTCTCGTTATCTTGGTCTTCGGGGAATTGTTATGTCTCCAGCCACTGCCTTGAAATGCAGTAGCTGGAAAGAAGGGCAGAAAAAAAAAAAAAAAAAAAAAAAAAAAAAAATGTCCAAATTTCGATCAATACCTGCCAATTTCACAGATATTTAATGTCCATCACTGGTCTCCAGGTCCGTCCAAATTCCGTTGTATAGCTGCCAGTCTCCCCAAGATGGTATCCAATTTGCGGTCCATAACCACAGTCTGATTACTGACAGCTCTCGTCACCATTATTTCCCAGCCAGCCAGTCTCTTGGGGTTGAGACTGACTGCTTTTAAGATTTTTCGATATCCAAGTAATCCACCTAATCCAATCAGCAGAATCCCAGTTATCAGAGTTCCGAATAGGTAAATATCTTCAACGTCCTCCAGAGACAGTGCGGCCAGGCACACAATGCGCCACTTCTCCCAACCGTCCATCGTGTATCCAGCAGCAAACGTCCCATCAGGACAAGTAGGTTCCCCAGAACCCACACTTCTCGTCGAGAAGATCGTGTCAATTGCATTCAGAGACCACTTGATCAAATCCATTCCTTTTATTTCAAGAGCAAGACGAGGAGAGTCTCTGAATAGTATTTCACAAGACAGACAAGAGAAGCAAGCGGGGAGAGATAAGGGAGGGAAAGCAGATGCGACCGCCTTCGTCAAGAGCCAAGAGGGAAAGCTAGGATTTCTTATTCTTTTGCATGTTTGTCACACAAAATGTTTCTGATCATCAAACACATTTAACTATTAGTCAAAGATAACACAAGTAAACACAAAATGCAGTTGTTAAATGAGGGGTTTTATTATTTAGGGAGAAAAAAAACCCAAACCTACATGGCCCTGTGTGAAAAAGTAATTGCCCCCTGAACCTAATAACTGGTTGGGCCACCCTTAGCACCAATAACTGCAATCAAGCGTTTGCGATAACTTGCTACGAGTCTTTTACAGCGCTCTGGAGGAATTTTGGCCCACTCATCTTTGCAGAATTGTTGTAATTCAGCTTTATTTGAGGGTTTTCTAGCATGAACCGCCTTTTTAAGGTCATGCCACAGCATCTCAATAGGATTCAGGTCAGGACTTTGACTAGGCCACTCCAAAGTCTTCATTTTGTTTTTCTTCAGCCATTCAGAGGTGGATTTGCTGGTGTGTTTTGGGTCATTGTCCTGCTGCAGCACCCAAGATCGCTACAGCTTGAGTTGACGAACAGATGGCCGGACATTGTCCTTCAGGATTTTTTGGTAGACAGTAGAATTCATGGTTCCATCTATCACAGCAAGCCTTCCAGGTCCTGAAGCAGCAAAACAACCCCAGACCATCACACTACCAACACCATATTTTACTGTTGGTATGATGTTATTTTTCTGAAATGCTGTGTTACTTTTACGCCAGATGTAACGGGACACTCACCTTCCAAAAAGTTCAACTTTTGTCTCGTCGGTCCACAAGGTATTTTCCCAAAAGTCTTGGCAATCATTGAGATGTTTTTTAGCAAAATTGAGACGAGCCTTAATGTTCTTTCTGCTTAAAAGTGGTTTGCACCTTGGAAATCTGCCATGCAGGCCGTTTTTGCCCAGTCTCTTTCTTATGGTGGAGTCGTGAACACTGACCTTAATTGAGGCAAGTGAGGCCTGCAGTTCTTTAGATGTTGTCCTGGGGTCTTTTGTGGCCTCTCGGATGAGTTGTCTCTGCGCTCTTGGGGTAATTTTGGTCGGCCGGCCACTCCTGGGAAGGTTCACCACTGTTCCATGTTTTTGCCATTTGTGGATAATGGCTCTCACTGTGGTTCGCTGGAGTCCCAAAGCTTTAGAAATGGCTTCATAACCTTTACCAGACTGATAGATCTCAATTACTTTTGTTCTCATTTGTTCCTGAATTTCTTTGGATCTTGGCATGATGTCTAGCTTTTGAGGTGCTTTTGGTCTACTTCTCTGTGTCAGGTAGGTCCTCTTTAAGTGATTTCTTGATTGAAACAGGTGTGGCAGTAATCAGGCCTGGGGGTGACTACAGAAATTGAACTCAGGTGTGATAAACCACAGTTAAGTTATTTTTTAACAAGGGGGGCTATCACTTTTTCACATAGGGCCATGTAGATTTGGAGTTTTTTTTCTCCCTTAATAATGTAAACCTTCATTTAAAAACTGCATTTTGTGTTCAATTATGTTATCTTTGACTAATAGTTAACGGTTTTTGATGAGCAGAAACATTTAAGTGTGACAAACATGCAAAAGAATAAGAAATCAGGAAGGGGGCAAATAGTTTTTCACACCACTGTAAGTAAATCTAGATATAACAAACATTAACGTATCATGGTGAAGAAAAAACTGTGATTTTCTGGTAACAAAATTGTGGCTAGTAAATCCACTAGCCACATTGTCCAGTCAGCAAAAAAGTTCATGTCAAAACCTGGTGTGGTGGCCAAATGTTTTGACACAAACTTTTATTCATTCAGTGTTTTGTCATCCCTGACAAAGCTTACAACTTAATGTAATGCAACATCATAGTAGGATATTTAATGACAAATCAGATGGAAATAGAAATCTGGGACACAATTTCCATCACCATTACTTTCTATAAATATTAAGATGAGATTAATCATACCTAAAACCATGACTTTATTCCTATAGAATTAATCAAACCAAATTTGAATTTATTTTCTATGTTTGAGAACAATATTTCCAAACTATTCAACAACACACATGGTGACACACAAGTAACAACAGTCAGCTGTTTTTTTTTTTAGGACATGTAGGTCAGATGATCTGGAACAGATATTGTAAGAACAGTATCGTGTCAAGTGCATTTGCAAAATCCATCAAGCACCATAATGAAACTGGCTCTTTCAAATAACCGAAGGAGCCTCTTATGTATGAAATGAATAGTTGTATAAATAGTTTTTAGGACATATATCTGTAACATATCTGTGGCTGTTATTTTACCATGAGTGGGCGGTTCTTCAGCGGCTTCCACTACTACTTCAGTTTGAACACGGTCGCGCATACAGTTTTAATTTAGTTTTTCCTTTGAAGAAGAAGCGCATTTCATTTTAATGCAGACATGATTTTACCGCTTTATTTGCTTTTTGCAGGTAAGGAAAATTTCCAGCATTTCATCATGTTGTTATTGATATCCAAGGCTAGAAAACAGAAACTTAATATTAATTATGATTTACTGGATAAGGTGTTGAGGCCCTGAGTAATGGATTTGTAAATGAATGCCTAATTCTGTGTTTTTCTAATTTTAATTTAAGGCATAAAGATTCATTTAAATTGATTTAATTCCTTCTTAACCCGTAAAACAATTTAAAACACAATCATATGTGTTATGTTCACAGTTCACATTAAGATAATTATAGTAATACTGCACCACTACAAGAGTTCAGCACCTGGATTCATTTTTGCGGAACAGAAAATGAATCCAGACATACTGTACTGTATGAAGAAACATTTCTTATGTTTGGATCTAAAACACAACAGTAACTCTCAATGAAAAGACATTCCCATGTTTGCTGTAACGCAAAAACAAATTAACCTTTTACTTATATAACTATATAAATATATAGGGCCACTTTTGAAACTAAAGTTGAAAACTGTGTTTTCAGAAGCAGTGGCAATGTGGCATAGTGCATGTTAATAGCTGAAGCGGTTTGAGGGATTTTAATGATGCATCACTATTCTGTTGCATGAAATGAGCAGAAGAAATGTGATATACATTACGCACAATCAAATCAAGGTCAGTTAAACATACATGAACCTCATCTGTGAGGTAATAGGCGAGGTACCGAACTAGGCCTGGGTTAAATATAGATGAATGAGGTTATTGGTTATGTGCTAGGAAACAGGTGAATTAATGCCTTAAAGAGTATTGTATGTTTTAAAAAAACATTTAGTGCAGCTATTTTTTAAAGATCACTCTTGTTGAACAATAGGAATGCATTTTTAAAAATTTATTGTTTAAGAGACTGCTTACTATCAGTGCATCATGCTTTTGACCATCACAGAGTCATGAGGTGGCCGGATTTGTTGCTTAAGATGACTGTTTTGCCATCACTAAAATTAATAATTTAAGAACTACTATATACAGTAGGTGTTTTACTAATAAGCATGCTATTTTGACAGTTATTGCATTAAAGGGAAGTATTTAGCTAATGCAAGTTTTTGGAAAAATGACTGGCGATCATACCTACTGTAATAATGCCTGCTACAGTATAATGTGTTCTGGTTGTCACAAATGCTAAATATTCATATGTGTGTACACAATGTAATTTTAAGCATAAATATATAAATGATTAGTTAAGGTACCTATTGGAAAAAAAGTTTGTAGAAATACAGTAGTTAAAAGGTTAAAGCTAAAAATAAGCTGATCAGCTTTGATGAATTCATTGATGATATTATTTCAGCCCACGTAGATGTCTGCCTGTCTTTCTGTACGACAGAAATCTCTGCATAACTTATTAATACAAAGAAATACAAGTCTATAAGGTGGAGTATCTTATCTTACGTCAAATACACTCCCTGTTCGGTAATCAGAGAGTGAATCACAGATCAGATAGAAAAAGTAATTGTTTTTTTTATTTAAAAACTACAGATACCAAGTACTGCAGCACCTGATTTAAGCCCTCGCTGTTAAAACTTGTGGTTTCTAATCTGGCAACAAACTACTCATATCTTCATTTCTACTCAACATTTTAATTTCTTCCACCGCGCAGGTTTAAGTGCCAAAGTTTCATTAAATTCTGTCCAATAAGTTTTGTGTGATGCAGTGACATACAGACTAAGACTTTATTTTTTGGGGTCGATTTCGGGTCCTCCAATATATGAAACATGAAGATACCATTGAAAGGCTAAAGAGTTTTGACCAATATACAGACAAAACCTTTCTTTTATTTATATACAGTGGCTTGCAAAAGTATTCGGCCACCTTGAACTTTTCCACATTTTGTCACATTACAGCAACAAACATGAATCAATTTCATTGGGATTCCACGTGAAAGACCAATACAAACTGGTGTTTGTGAGAAGTGGAACGAAAATCATACATGATTCCAAACATTTTTTACAAATAAATAACTGCAAAGTGGGGTGTGCGTAATTATTTAGCCCCTTTTGGTCTGAGTGCAGTCAGTTGCCCATAGACATTGCCTGATGAGTGCTAATGACTAAATAGAGTGCACCTGTGTGTAATCTAATGTCAGTACAAATACAGCTGCTCTGTGACAGCCTCAGAGGTTGTCTAAGAGAATATTGGGAGCAACAACAACATGAAGTGCAAAGAACACACCAGACAGGTCAGGGATAAAGTTATTGAGGCTTAGGCTACAAAAAGATTTCCAAAGCCTTGAACATCCCACGGAGCACTGTTCAAGCGATCATTCAGAAATGGAAGGAGTATGGCACAACTGTAAACCTACCAAGACAAGGCCGTCAACCTAAACTCACAGGCCAAACAAGGAGAGCGCTGATCAGAAATGCAGCCAAGAGGCACATGGACGAGCGGCAGAGATCTACAGCTCAGGTGGGGGAATCTGTCCATAGGACAACTATTAGTCGTGCACTGCACAAAGTTGGCTTTTATGGAAGAGTGGCAAGAAGAAAGCCATTGTTAACAGAAAACCATAAGAAGTCCCGTGTGCACAGGAAACATGTGGAAGAAGCTGCTCTGGTCAGATGAGACCAAAATGGAACTTTTTGGCCAAAATGCAAAACGCTATGTGTGGCGGAAAACTAACACTGCACATCACTCTGAACACACCATCCCCACTGTCAAATATGGTGGTGGCAGCATCATGCTCTGGGGGTGCTTCTCTTCTGCAGGGACAGAGAAGCTGGTCAGAGTTGATGGGAAGATGGATGGAGCCAAATACAGGGCCATCTTGGAAGTAAACCTCTGCAAAAAACCTAAACATAAAGCCAGGGCAACAATGGAATGGTTGAAAACAAAACTTATCCATGTGATAGAATGGCCCAGTCAAAGTCCAGATCTAAATCCAATCGAGAATCTGTGGCAAGATCTGAAAATTGCTGTTCACAAACGCTGTCCATCTAATCTGACTGAGCCGGAGCTGTTTTGCAAAGAAGAATGGGCGAGGATTTCTACATCTGAGTCTCTAGATGTGCAAAGCTGGTAGAGACATACCCTAAAAGACTGGCAGCTGTAACTGCAGCAAAAGGTGGTTCTACAAAGTATTGACTCAGGGGGCTGAATAGTTACGCACACCCAACTTTGCAGTTATTTATTTGTAAAAAAAAAAAAAAAAAGGGTTGGAATCATGTATGATTTTCGTTCCACTTCTCACGTGTACACCACTTTGTATTGGTCTTTCATGTGGAATTCCAATAAAATTGATTCATGTTTGTGGCTGTAATGTGACAAAATGTGGAAAAGTTCAAGGGGGCCGAATATTTTTGCAAGCCACTGTATATATATTAGGATAATTGTCATTGCCAAATTGCCTGTAGTGTGTGAATGAGTGTGTATGTGTGTGTGTGCCTTGTGACAGATGGGCACCCTTTGATTCACGCAGTTTACTTTGAAGTTGGGTTATTAGTGACAATCCAATGTTACAAATAAATAATCAAATAATAATAATCAGTTAAGAGCTTATATACTATATACAGAGAAAAAGTTTACCTTTTATTCTCCAGGTTGTACGTGGTTACCTGTTAGACAATCTGCTCCCTTAGCAATGACTGATATAATTGAGTTGATGATGGTGATAATAGAAATGCCTTTTCCTCCCCCTCAGTGATCCACCTGACTTCATCCTTGAATGTTGACATCCCACAATCAACTTATGAGTTTGTCCAGGGTGACAACGGTGTTATACCATGCAACTTTCAACCTCAACATCCAAATAGCCAGGCAGTCATCATCACCTGGACTGCACATCCAGACAATCCATACGATAGCGATGTAATAAATGCACTTCAATTTGCTTCTTTTTTTTAAAAACTGCTTTAGCACTTTTTATATCTACCTTTTTCTGCCTTTCTTTTTAAATACTGTACTAATCGTAAATGAGTTGTTAAATAAAATTCTTTGGTCTCCTAGATTGTTATTGAAACATGTTACTACACTGCTGCTGGAGGTGGATCTGTTCAAGAGGATGTCGAAAAGGAATATACTGGCCGAGCTTCGGTTCAGGCCAACATTCCTCTAGGACAAGCGAGCTTGACACTCAAGTCTCTAACATCTCAGGATAGTAGAATTTATCAGTGTAATGTTAAAATTCCTGGTGATAGTAAAACAAAGCTCTCTGATACCACTACAGTTGTGGTTTTGGGTAAGTACAGGAGTGAGTAATTAATGATCCCGTTTAATATTATGCATGAAGCAAATTAATAAAAATTCTAATTTTGTTCTATATTTCCTACATTTCATTGAGGAAACATTCAGGCTTTAAAGTTTTACCTCGACTGAGACATTTTAAATGCTGTTACATCAAAAGAGCACAGATGGCAATGAGAAGGAAATATATCATGAGAGTTAAACCTGAGGGCTATAAGTATTTCCAACTATTTCTACTCGATTCTATGTAAATGAACAATATTTAATAATGCACATGAAGATAATAAGCCAGCACTACGTAAATCTCTCGTCAACTTAACTGTAACCATGGGGATACTGCAATTTTAGTCATGCTGCTTTATTTGTGTTACAGTATGTGTATAAGCTACTATGATGGCTTCAAAGGGTAGGAAGCAGCATCTTACAGTTATTGAGAAATCATAATGCAAAAGTCACTCAAGCTTTATTTATAGCTAAAAATACTGTCATTTAGTTCTGAGGTGTTACGGAGGAATAGTGTTTAGTGAGTCAAGAGTCCTGCCTTGGATCCATGTGTGTGGAGTTTGCATGTTCTTCTTGAGCTTGGTGCGTTTTCTCCAGGTAGCCTGATTTCACCCCACAGTTCATAAAGTAATTGGAGTTTCCAGATGCACCGTAGTGTGTGCTTCTTTTAGTGTACGCCTCCTAGTACTTAGGCCCGTATAATATGTAGGTTCCAGGATGTACAGGATTAGACGTATAGAGAATGAGTGAGTGAGAGTGAGTTTTGTTCTGTTAGCAGATTATTATTATTATTTTTTTACAGAAAGAAGCAATATTATCAGTAGAATAAGAAAATGTATTTAAAAAATACTCATTGGTTTAATATGTCAGGTTGGTTCATCGTAACCTTAATCTGAATATCATTGGAAACATGAATAATATTAGAAATTCTCAGAATAATCTAAAATGCAGAAAGAATAATGTCACTAAATTTAAGATATTTTTAATTGAGTAATTTTTTGATAGATTACTGGTAAAGAGTTCTTGGCTTCCAAAACTCACTTTGTTGTAGGGTGGCATCATACCATCCTGCATCCAGGATAGCTGGACAGTCAGTGTGTGAGGTGAAAAACACACATGACCTCATGCGGTCTTGTTGTTGTTGTTGGTCTTTCGTTTGCTCCCGACAAGGGGTCGCCGCAGCGGAATATCCAGTCCACACTACAACTTGGCACAGGTTTTACGCCAGATGCCCTTCCTGACGCAATCCTCCCATTTTTAATCCGGGCTTGGGACCGGCACTGCATCCAGTGGCTGGGGTTTGGGCACTGGCTGGGAATCAAACCCGGTCTCTTGTAGAGAAATAGATTGCAGAGCAGTAGTTCTCACAGACCTTTTTTCTGTTAAACAGTGCCTCCTTCCAAACCCATCTGTGCCATTCAGGGAAGAGCAGAGTTTAACGAGAACATCAACCTGACCTGTCATTCAGACGAGGGCACACCAGTACCGACATACAAATGGCAATGCTACGATGTAAATAATAATTCCCGACCGAATCCTCCCAAATCCAAAGACGGTATGTGTTTGGTTTTGAATCTGTGTCTGTATATAAGTTGTGTCAGTTATATGAGGTATATCTGGACACTGCCTTTTCCATTTTGCTATCATAACCATTTTTATCTCTGTCTTTAGTAAATGGAGTCCTGTCACTGTTTAATATTTCCAAGGACACCAGTGGTTATTACATCTGCATGTCTGCTAATAAAATCCGTTATGAGACCTGTAATCTGACTTTGGCCGTCATGCCACGTAAGTTTTTTTTTTAAGTGTATATCCTGCTGAAATGTTAATCCTCTTTTATTATTCAGTGTTTTATTTTAACTTTATTTTCCCGTTTTGTGCTGCTCTGTCCATCAGCATCCATGAACTACCCATCCACAAAAGGAATAACTGAAGAATGTGCAGGGAATTGCCAGTGGTGTACATGAAATAAATGTGAAAGAACAGGGCCTTTATTAAAAATTACTGTTTCTGCTTTCTGCTTTTTTAATGACACTTTCATAAAAAATGTATAAATAAACAAGAAAAAAAGGGTGGGTTTATTTTCTAAAATATTCTGAAATTTTCTGAAACTTTCCTCAAACAAGAGAAAGTACATGTAGCTCAGCTTTCAATAGGCTCATATTTGAACTTCATATATTCTTATCTTATCCCGTGTCAAGTGCTACTCTTTTTTCTAACCCAGCCACTTAGCCCCCATGTTTGAACTTAGCCCATGTTTCCCTACTGTATGTTTCTGTTGTGTTTTGTCCAAGTAAATCATTTTATCATTACAGTATGTACATACATCAATGTGCACACTCCTTTCTGTATGTCATTGGGAAGTTTTTGTGAAATGCTAAACTATTTGATTAATCATTTAAACTTCAAGCCCTGATTCCAAAACAGTTTTTAAGACATATCTGTAATTTTCCTCCCACCATTTTGAGCAATAAATATTATGATGTAATCATTACTATCTATAAATATCAAGATTAAGATCAAGCATACCTTTTACTGAATCTATTATTATTTGAATCTATTACTATGGAATCAAACAAATACCAATATACTATATGTATCACTTTTTTAATGTGTTTTGTTTGTATTGTGTTAAAGTATATACTGTATATATATTTGCAAACATGCTACGTGATACTCCCACCAAAGAAAATATCTGTGAGTCTGACAAGAAATTGATTTTTGGTAATGACTACTGGTAACTAAGTTAAAGGGAGAATGCATATTCCTAAAATTCACTACAGTATGAGGAATTCTTAACTTGTCAAATAACCATGGTAGCCCCTACATGTTAAAAAAAAAAAAAAAATGTCTGTGGGTGTTACCAACTCAGCTATGAATGAAAATGTAGTTATAAGCTGAAGAATCACATTTACATTTACATTTAAGCATTTGGCAGACGCTCTTATCCAGAGCGACTTACATTTTTATCTCATTACACATCTGAGCAGTTGAGGGTTAAGGGCCTTGCTCAAGGGCCCAACAGTGGCAACTTAGTGGTTGTGGGGTTTGAACCTGTGATCTTCAAACCGTAGTCCAATCTGACCACTGAATCACCAAAGCAGTGGACAGATTTTGAACAATGTTCAGAGGTTCTTAAATCATAAAAGGAAAAAAGAGTTATCTGCAGTTCTTTGTGAGAGCTGGGTTAAGACCTGTTGGAACCTGTTAAAAAATTCTGTAAATGACATATTATTCAAACTCTAGCCACTAGGAGCGCTTAAAAAGTGCTGTGCAGACCAAAAATTTCATACCATTGGGTTATTTACTGTAGAGATGTATTATGCAGGCAATGTGCCAAAGATACTCAGAAAAATTAGTCACCCATTTGGTAGCATTTACTGATTTATTACTTCCTCACTCACTCATTATACTATACTGCTTTCCAGGAGCTTAGGGCACAAGGAAGGGTACACCCTAGACGAGGTGCCAATCACACACATACACTACCGGCAGTAGGGAACACCAATTAACTTACCTGCATGTCTTTGGATTATGGGAGGAAACCAGAGCACCCATAGAAAAATCACCCAGAACGTGAAGTTCCATGCACACACCCAAGGCGGGAATCAAGCCCGGACCCTCGAGGTGCAAGGCGACAGTGCTCACCACTAAGCCATTGTGCCACATTTAGTACTTCCTGTGTCTGTCTAATTTAATAACCAATTATGTAAGTCCCCAACATACGAACAAGTTCTGTTCTGAGAGCTCGTTCGAAAGCCCAATTTGCTTGTAAGTCCAACAAAAATTGTCTACTGTAGGTACTAGTGTACCAACACAATTGCCTATAGACTGTATAAAATTAACATTCTACAGTATGATCTTGTCCTTGTAATTTAGAATCGTGCCGATGGCTGAATGAGCAATGTCTGCCATCTTTTCACCTCACTCCATTCATTTTCTATACCGCTTAATCCTGTGTTCAGGGTCGCCGGGGACCTGGAGCCTATCCCAGGAGACTTCGGGCACTAGGCGGGGTACACCCTGGACAGGGTGCCAATCCATCGCAGGGCACACACACTCACACACCCAATCACACACTACGGGCAATTTAGGAACGCCAATTAGCCTAAATACTGTGGGAGTAAACCAGAGTACCCGGAGGAAACCCACCAAGCACGGGGAGAACATGCAAACTCCATGCACACAGAGACGGGAATTGAGCTGGCCGGGGAATCGAACCCAGACCCTGGAGGTGCAAGGCGACAGTGCTAACCACTACACCACCGTGCCGCCTCTCACTCCATTCTCTCAATTATTTTCACTTTTGTGTCCATCATATTTGCTTCAGTTTAATCGCTGCTGCTTTTATGCTTGCGGACATCCTGGGATACGTCTGTTGTCACATTTGATTTAAGCTCCACAACTGAACATACACGAAAGTCCATATACTGTATAAGGGACTGTATTTGGTTATTTAATTAAACAAACACCAGCGCTTATATTAAATCTACTTATTCCACTTATACCTTCTTCTTGCTGGGACATACAGTAGTTCTCCCGGTTTGATTTATTTTTGATTCTTCATCTAAGTTTAATAGCTCTTTCATCAAAACTTCATTCATGATTAATACCACTACTACTTTATTACCACTATTCCACAAACAGAATATGTTCCTCAACCCATGGATGTCATTTCCGCAGATGACTCACTAAAGTAGATAAAAAAAAAATAATAATAAATAAATAAATTAAAAAAGCATAAGGAAATATCTACTTGCGGTTAATTGATTGGTGCTAGGCTAAAATGAAAACAAGTGTGTACTTATTTGGTTGGGTTACAATGAGAGAAATATTTAACTGCAGCACTGCATAGTTTAAAGGAAGTCACCCTTAAGCAAAATGCTGTGTGTGTGTGTTTCTGTGGGCTCTCCCTCAGTGTCTCAATCTCACCCAACCAGTTTTGCACCTTTCTTGCAGATGCCTGCTTGTTTATGAGGTTGAAAATACACTTCCTGTTTTTACCCACAACTTCAGTTCATACACTCAAAAGCTTTTAAAGCTTTTAAAAAACATTTTAAATAAATAGAAAATGAGTAAGCATAATTCTTTAATATCAGGAACCTTCAAAAAAAAAAGTGTTTAGGTGTTTCCCTCTTTGAGGAAACCTCAGCCTGAGTTCTAGCCTTTAAACACCTGACAAGCTGAACATGATGAGACTAGATGAGTGGGCGGGGCTTCAGCAGCTCCCTCTATGGCTTCAGGGTGGAAAGAGTCGCGCGCGCACCTGTAGCGACTTCTACCTTCGCCCAGAGAAGAAGCTTGTTTTATATTAAAGCAGACATGGTTTTAACTTTATATTTTCTTTTTGTGGGTAAGTAACATTTCTAGGACCTCTTTAACTTCAACGTTATCTATATCCCAGGAGCTTAGAGTATTACTCAGTTTAATTAGACATGGTGTTGCTATTAGGTCAGGACATGAGTAAGCTGTTTGTACTGTATGTTAAAGCCTAATGCTGTGTGGTTTCCTCTGTCTTTTAATTATTTAAGGCATAAGTAGTAATTCTATTCTAGAAAGAAATCAAATATTTTCTTAACCTTTTAAAACAAGTCAAATGTATGTACTGTAAATACATTGTTTTTCCACAAATATGGTGTGTAAGAATTTTAGTAAAATGAAATGATTATTAGAGCATTATATATTAGAGAATTGTGTAATTATTTGAAGAATAACCTGTAGGCCTGTGCATTTAACCTGAGAAAACATTCAACAACCGGTTTCCCCAGGTTAAATAAACAGGTCTACAGTTGATTTTATGTATTTATTTTTATTTTAAAACATGGGCTACCTTATCATTGTTATAAACCTGAAAATGTATTGGCTAATAAGAAGAAAAAGGTCATTAAAGCTGCAAAAAAAAATTTTTAAAGCCTTCCCAGCATGCAGTCTCTCTTAAACTGCTCTACCTGAATGGCGGAGGGCTCGAGCCAACGCCTAGTGTTCAACAGCTTCATTTGTTTATGGCTGTTTCCTTTTGTTCTGCTTCTGTTCTGCATGTAGTACTCTGTAAAGAATAAAATACATTTCCCAGTAAAAGTTAATTTTCTGGTTTAACCTCGGCTGTGCCAGCAGTGGACTTTGGTTGGTGCTTAATTATAACTAACTAGGAAAAAAAAAAAAAAGCCTAAACATGGAGTATTACCTTATTGTCCTAAACAGTACACCATAGAACCAGTGAAGCCACCAGTGGAAACTGCATTTATTATTATTATTTTTTTAAAAGATGGTAGAAGGCAGACTAGGCCAGGTGTTCACAAACACTACTAGTGTTTTGCTAATTAAACAAAGTATCATATTAAATCTTTTGTCTTTCGGCTGTTCCCTTTCAGGGGTCGCCACAGCGAATCATCTGCCTCCATCTAACCCTATCCTCTGCATCCTCTTTTCTCACACCAACTAACTTCATGTCCTCTCACTGCATCCATAAATCTCTTCTTTGGTCTTCCTCTAGACCTCCTGCCTGGCAGTTCCAACCTCAGCATCCTTCTACCGATATATTCACACTCTCTCCTCTGAACATGTCCAAACCACCTCAATCTGGCCTCTCTGACTTTATCTCCAAAACATCTTACATTTGTTGTCCCTCTGATGAACTCATTCTTGATCCTATCCATCCTTGAGAACCTCAACATCTTCAGCTCTGCTACCTCTAGCTCTGCCTCCTGTCTTTTCTTCAGTGTCACTGTCTCTAAGCCGTAGAGCATCGCTGGTCTCACCACTATCCTGTACACCTTTCCTTTCATTCTCGCTAAAGTATCATATTAAATAGCACTCTAAAATCTAATGTCTATAAAAATAAAGGTTGAGTGCTGCTAATTTTCAATCAACACAATCTCCAAATAAATAATTATACATGTAATTAGTCCCAAAAGCAGCAACTTTTTTTGGAACAACAAAAATGTTGAACAACAAAATGTAAATAATTGGGAGGATCTAAAGGATAAAGTTACAAAGTATCCAAACATGTTTCTGCCTGCACTGAGGAGACATTCCCATGTTCACTATACAGCTAAAAAATGTTCCATTGCTTCTATGAATCAAAGAAACAATATAATCCTTTAACTTAACCTTTTTACTTATATTGTATAAATACTATATATAAATTAATAAAGCCACTTTTAACACTGAAGATTAAAACCGTGTTTTAAAAACTCATTCCACATTCATCTGAAATGGTGCTTGTGCGATCTACAGTTCATGTTTCAGTGGTTGATGTAGGAAGTAGTGGTTTCTGCGACTTTGATGCATCAGTATTTTCTTGTTCTGGAACCTGCAAAAGAAAAACTTGAATTTGGTTGTTCAAATTTGGTATTAATACATCAAACATAAACAAATAATGAATGAGGGTATTTGAAATGTGTTTGGAAACAGGTGAATTAATGTAGACTTTGAGGGTATTCTTTGTTTTAGCACAGCCATCTCCTCTTTAAGGGGGGAAAAACCTTGTTGAACAGTAAATGGGAATGTACTTCAATCCATGTATAATTGGATTATACATGGATTAATATCTGTACTTCATGCTTTTGACCACCTGATGCCACTAGTGGGCATGGTGTTAAAATTTATTATATTTTTTTTTAAACATGGGACATCTTGATTTGTTGCTTAAGATTACTGTTTTGCCATCAGTAAAATAAATAATTTGATCGAAGTATGTGCACAAATTAGCGTACTATTATGGCAGTTATTGCAAAGAGAAGTATTTTGCTTTATAGTATAGTGCAGAAATGACTGGTGATCATACCCAATAATATGCTATAACGCTTTCCCATTATTACAAATGAAAAGTTAATAAACATTAATAAATTATGAAACATTTACAAAATGTAATTTCAGGAAACTGATCATTTAATTGATAATATAAACTGATAATTGTCTAATCTTGGCAACGAAGCTCAGTCAAGCTGTTGCTACTGTAAATTACTTCTGTTGGATAGTTTTTCTTGCTTTCTAATATTTTATTATATAAAGTCTTGCAAAATAAGAATTTGCCTCACCAGAGCTTTCATGCATGAACATTTTTTTTTTTTTTCCTTCTGAAAATAAAATCATAGTTCAGGAACTAAATTAAGTTTCTGAGCCTCATCTCGGTGTGTGCATGAAATCGGTCATAGTTCTTTTAATATCCGGTTTTTAATTGCTTTGACTCATGCAGTTTACCTTGAGGAGGGTTAATTGGTGACCAACCAAAAATGAATCGGTTAAGAGCTTTGATGGTTTCACTTTTATTTTTCATATTGTACATGGCTACCTAATAGACAATCTGCTCCCTTAACTATGTTTAGACTGGTACTGTATGATTGAGTTGATGATGGTGATAATAGAAATGCCTTTTCCTCCCCCACAGTGATCCACCTGACTTCATCCTTGAATGTAGACATCCCACAACCAACTTATGAATTTGCTCGGGGTGACACCGGCGTTATACCATGCACCTTTAAACCTCAGAACACAAACAACCCGTCAGTCACCATCACCTGGACTGCACATCCAGACAATCCTGCTGATAGTGATGTAATAAATGCACTTAAATTTGTTTATTTTGCTTCAGCACTTTTTTTACAATCCCTTTTCCGCCTTTATTTCTAAATACTCTACAGATATTAACTGATTTATGAAATGACCTTCTTTGGTCTTCTAGATTATCATCGACACATATTACTACTCTACAACTGAACCTATTCAGGAGGACGTCGATGAGGCATATACTGGCCGAGCTTCAGTTCAGGCCAACATTCCTCTAGGACAAGCGCCCTTGACACTCAAATCTCTAACATCTAAGGATAGTAGAATTTATCAGTGTGATGTTAAAATTCGCGGTGATAATAAAGGAAAGCTCTCTGATACCACGACAGTAGTGGTTTTGGGTAAGTACAGGAGCGAGAAATTAATAGTACTGCTTAATATGAGATGTATAGTATTTCATTGAACCCAAAGGGAAATTGCAAAACCTGTTTTACTTGATGGGGCTGGGAGACTTCAGCAGCTTAGTTGTAACTTGGTCCATTAGTCTTGCTGGGTTTAAAGTTGGCCTTGAGTCCGATATTGTGTAAACTTGGAAGCGCATAGAGGAAAAGGAAATGAATGGCGAGAGTGAAACCTAAGGGCCATAATGGGTAGTTTACTGTATAGTAATTTTAAGCTGGTCTTAATTTTTTACTTTTTGGCCGCCTTTCTCTTTCCCCCCCCCCCCCCCCCCCCCCCCCCACATTGTTTAATGCACATTGTTTAATGCAATCCAGTGTCTTCTTGTGCCAGTCCCAAGTCTGGATAAATTCAGTGGGTTGTGTCAGGAAGGGCATCCGACGTAAAAAATTTGCCAAATCAATGATGCGATTCTGAAATATCATTTCCATACCGGATCGGTTGCGACCCGGGTTAACAATGACCGCCCCTGCTGTTGTTGCCGGTGGAAATTGGGGTACTGTTGGTCGAAGAAGGAGAGGAGGAAGGCGAGTTCGAAAGCAGAGAGAGAAGAGGAAAGGCAAGAGTTTAGGAGTGAAAGTAGGGACCTTGAATGTTGAAGCCATGACAGGGAAGGGAAGAGAGTTGGTTGATATGATGCAGAGAAGGAAGGTGGATATACCGTGTGTCCAGGAGACCAGGTGGAAAGGTAGCAAAGCTAGAAGCTTAGGGTCAGGGTTCAAATTGTTTTACCATGATGTGGATAGGAAAAGAAATGGAGTAGGAGTTATTCAGAAAGAGGAGTTTGTAAGGAATGTCCTAGAGGTGAAGAGAGTATCAGATAGGGTGATGAGTCTGAAGTTGGAAATTGATGGTGTGATGTTCAATGTTAGTGGTTATGCTCCACAGGTAGGATGTGTGTTAGAAGAGAAGGAGAAATTCTGGAGTGAGTTAGATGAAGTGATGCAGAGCATCCCCAGGGGTGAGAGAGTTGTGATTGGTGCAGACTTCAATGGACATGTTGGGGAAGGGAACAGAGGGGATGAAAATGTGATTGGAAGGTTTGGTCTTCAGGACAGGAATGTAGAAGGAAGGATGGATGGTGGTGGACTTTGCAAAGAGGATGGAAATGGCAGTAGTAAATACTTTCTTCCAGAAGAGGCAGGACCATAGGGTGACATGGCAGAAGCACTCACGTGGACTACATTTTGTCGACGTTGTAATCTGAAAGAGATCAGTGACTGCAAGGTGTTGGTAGGGGAGAGTGTAGCCAGACAACACAGAATGGTGTTGTATAAAATAACCCTGGTGGTGAGGAAGGTGAAGAGGACAAAGGCAGAGCAGAGGACAAAGTGGTGGAAGCTGAGAAAGGAAGAATGTTGTGTAGTCTTTAGGCAGGAGTTGAGACAAGCTATGGGTGGTCAGGAGGTGCTTTCAGTTGACTGGACAGCTACAGCCAATGTGATCAGGGAGACAGGTAAGAGGGTACTTGGTGTATCAGTAGGGTTGTGTACCGAAACCCGGTGCCAATACGGCACCGGTACCTACAGAACCGGTATGTACCGGACCGAAACAGAACGCGAATTTCGGTGCCTCATTTTGGTGCCACGTAAATGCCTGAACTGTCGATTGAAATATTTGTTCTCTAGATTCATATATTTTTGTAGATTAATCGTTTATTAGATTAAATGAAAAAATTAAAAGCTCAAATCATCCGGAAATGAGACCATCCGACATGCGCGTGAATGCAGCAACTAACGTTACACTCGCTCTGACGGCAGCAGGCAGTCTACTGATAGCATAGCATGCTAAATTAAACAACTCTCGTTAAAATGCCTAAAACTAAACAGTCGAAAGTGTGGCTGTATTTCACAAGAAAGGATTCCGGCACCGCGACGTACAGCAGTTGCGTGTAAAGAGGGAAACACGTCAAATCTAATGAAACATTCGAGGGCAGACGGAATAAAGCATACGGAGGCACCGTGTTTAACAGCTTGTGGACAACAGCTGGCGCTATCAGTGTGGACGACCCTCAGTCCCAGTCATACCAACCGTAGCAAAAAGGAGTCACTGATTATGATGACGTCAGCAGCCTTTCCGCAGGTCAGTAGTAGGATAATGTAATGTTAATAGCAAAATGCAAATCTTGCATTCATGCTAACAAATAGTCGAACTATTTGTAAAAAACTAATGTAACATGGATTCTGTTAATAATTATGGCTTTCCAGCCCGTACTAGTAGTACTACAACACTCACCCCATTTACCATTGTAAAGAAGGCTATACATGTACTGTGCAGGGCAATAAGTCAGGAAAGGTGTCGTATTTTGACAGAAAAGGCAAATATGGTGAAATTTCTGCAAAAGAATTGCTAAAATTTGAAGCTTACATATTCATATATACTTTAAACTTTTAATATATTGTTAAATTTTAAGCATAAAATTTTTTGTTCAATAAAAATTCATTCTTGAGTCATCCACTAATTTTTTGGCTTAAAAGTATCGGTTCAGGCACCGTTTTGGCACCGGTACCGTTTTCAAAGTATCGATTTGGCACCGGTATCGAAAAAAAAAAACAATCGATACCCAACCCTAATCATCAGGTAAGGGAAAAGGGGACAAGGTGGTGGAATGAGGAAGTCCAGGAGTGTATACAGGGAAAGGGGCTAGCTAAGAAGTGGGACACTGAGAGGACTGAAGAGAGTAGACAGGAGTACAGGGAGATGCACCGTAAGGTGAAGGTAGAGGTGGCAAAGGCCAAACAAAGAGCATATGAGGACTTGTATGCTAGGCTGGACAGTAAGGAGGGAGAGGTAGATCTGTACAGGTTGGCGAGGCAGAGAGATAGAGATGGGAAGGATGTGCAGCAGGTTAGAGTGATTAAAGATAGAGATGGAAATGTACTGACAGATGCCAGGAGGGTGATGGGAAGATGGAAGGAGTACTTTGAGGAGTTGATGAATGAGGAAAACGAAAGAGAACAAAGAGTAGAAGAGGTGACTGTTGTGGAGCAGGAAGTAGCAAATATTAGTAAAAGTGAAGTGAGAAGGGAGTTGAAGAGGATGAAGAGTGGAAAGGCTGTTGGTCCTGATGACATACCTGTGGAGGTATGGACGTGCTTAGGAAAGGTGGCAGTAGAGTTTCTGACTAGTTTGTTTAACAAGATCTTGGAGAGTGAAAGGGAATGGAGAAGTGTATTGGTGCCGATTTTTTTAAGAACAAGGGAGATGTGCAGAGCTGTGGCAATTACAGAGGTATAAAGCTAATGAGCCATACAATGAAGCTGTGGGAAAGGGTAGTGGAAGCTAGGTTAAGGGCAGAGGTGAGAATTTGTGAGCAGCAATATGGTTTTATGCCTAGAAAGAGTACATCAGATGCAGTATTTGGTTTGAGGATGCTGGTGGAGAAGTACAGGGAAGGTAATCGAGTTGCATTGTGTCTTTGTAGATTTAGGGAAAGCGTACGACAGGGTGCCGAGAGAGGAGCTGTGGTGTTGTATGAGGAAGTCTGCAGTGCCAGAGAAGTATGTTAGAGTAGGACATGTATGAGAGCTGTAAGACGGTGGTAAGATGTGCTGTAGGTGTGACAGGAGAGTTCAAGGTGGATGTGGGTCTGCATCAAGGATCGGCTCTAAGCCCCTTTTTGTTTGCTCTAGTGATGGACAGGATGACAGATGAGGTTAGACGGGAGTCTCCATGGACTACATATGATGTTTGCAGATGACATTGTGCTTTGTAGCGAGAGCAGGGAACAGGTGGAAGAAAATTTCGAGAGGTGGAGGTACGCTCTGGAAAGCAGAGGAATGAAGGTTAGCCGCAGCAAGACGGAATACATGTGTGTGAATGAGAGGGACCCAAGAGGAACAGTGAGGCTACAGGGAGCAGAGGTAAAGAAGGTGCAGGATTTTAAGTACTTAGGGTCAACGGTCGAGAGCAACGTAGTGTTCAAAGGAGGTGAAGAGATGAGTACAGGCAGGTTGGAATGGGTGGAGAAAGGTGTCAGGTGTGTTGTGCAATAAGAGTATCAGCGAGAATGAAAGGAAAGGTGTACAGCACAGTGGCGAGACCAGCGATGCTCTACGGCTTAGAGACAGTGGCACTGAAGAAAAGACAGGAGGCAGAGCTGAAGATGTTGAGGTTCTCTTTGGGAGTGACAAGAATGGATAGGATCAAGAATGAGTTCATCAGAGGGACATGCCATGTGAGATGTTTTGGAGATAAAGTCAGAGAGGCCAGATTGAGGTGGTTTGGACATGTTCAGAGGAGAGAGTGTGAATATATCGGTAGAAGGATGCTGAGGTTGGAACTGCCAGGCAGGAGGTCTAGAGGAAGACCAAAGAGGAGATTTCTGGATGCAGTGAGAGAGGACATGAAGTTAGTTGGTGTGAGAAAGGAGGATGCAGAGGATGGGGTTAGATGGAGGCAGATGATTCGCTGTGGCGACCCCTGAAAGGGAACAGCCGAAAGACAAAGAAGATTGTTTGTTTAATTAATTCCAGGAATATATAATTTCTTTTCTACTAAATTTTCTTGATACTCTGTCCATGACCTACAGTAACAAAATAACACGATGTGTATTGATAGATTACTAAGTCCTTCAGTAAGTCATTCTGAAAAAGATGTGCTAAATTCTGTAAAAACCTCTTATAAATATACAGTAAGAATTAAATTTGACAGCATACACCATCAGCCATAATATTGACATGTTACCATTGATTATCAATTGTGGGCCCAGGATTATGGGCACCCGAGTCTTACTCACGCCTGTGAGTACCAAAGGAAAACGCTGTCTGGTCTGATCCCACAGAAAGGACCAGTGCAATTTAACATAATTTGCACGAAGAAAAAAAGTGTTAATACTGTCATCAGAACTAGGTGCAATTCTAAACCCGCATGGAGCCCCCAACCCAGCCTCCAAAATTCTCATGTCTCAATCCAATCAAGGACCCATGTGAGATGTGCTGGTCAAATAATTAAACCTTAAAACTCACAGCACCCAAAAGATACAACACCAATGCCCTGATGCCAGGCACCACAGCACCTCAGAGGGCTTGTGGAGTCATTCCTTGGGGGGGCCAAACCTGTCCTGGTGGCACAATGTGAGCATGTACAATACTGGGAATAATATTTCATGCTGTAATGTTACGGCTAATCTGTGTATACAGTAAGGACAAGTGCATTAATCCAGGCAAATGATTTGAACAAGTAGAGATTTCTGACATAAATGCTCATGTAATCGATTTACATGTACAGTTCATTTTGTGGATGTTTACTGTGCTCGGAGACTCACTATGAGGGGTATTAGTGCTCCCACATTAATTGCACGGCTCTACGCCATTCTGTCAGTCTGCGAGCTCGTGCATGCAGAGGGATCGGATAGCTGCCCTCGAGTGTGTTACGACGTCCCCAACGGTGCGTGAGCGAACAGTTTGAAAAGATGCGGTCGACTGGCGTCACGTGGTTCGGAGGAAACGCGTGATGGTCTTCGGCCCTCCCGGCTGAATGGTGGTGGTGGTAGTAGTAGTAGCATTAATGTTGGAGCCTCCTAGTGACGGGGAGGAATTGGACACGACTAGATTGCGGAGAAAATCGGGGGAAAAAGAATTGGACTAAATTTATAAAAGAAAAAAAATTATACAAAATTAAAAAAATTAAATGGAGCTGCATGACATGGTTGTGTGCAGCAAGTGGGCATGCTGTCATTCTCAAATCATCCCTTGTTGTGGTGTACGTTGCATTACAGTGTGGGTGTGGCTCTCTCGCAAGGTATAAAGAAAAGGGAGTGATGACTAACACAGATTTGGATTATTGCAGTGTAATTTCTCAGTTTTGGCTTTTAATAGATTCATTCAATTTGGCAGAAAAAAATGATTAGCTTTTTTTTTCTTTTCTTTTAAATAGTAGACTTAAAGCCGTTAAGTCTTTGTCACATGTACAGTACATTATAGCAGAGTGAGATTCTTTTCAAGCTGGGTTCAGGGTCAGTCATGACACTGACAACGAGAAAAAGTTATAGTTAATATGAAAACTTGTTATACAAAGGTCCTTCATGGATTTTCTGGATTGTAAAGGTTGCCTGGCTTACAAAAAATAGGGAAACACTTTGTTGCATCAATATCGCATGCAGGCGAGGATAAAAAGTAATAAATAAATAAAATTCAATCCCCCAAATTACAGAGCAGTATTTTTTACAGATCTTCTCCTGTTTAACAGTGGCTCCTTCCAAACCCATCTGCGCCATTCAGGGCACAGCAGAGTACTACCAGAACATCAACCTGACCTGTCGCTCAGACGAAGGCACGCCAACACCGACATACAAGTGGCAAAGCTACGATGTCAGTAATAATTCCCGACCGAATCCTCCCAAAGCCACAGACGGTATGTTTGTTTTTGAAACTGTCTTTTGTATAGGTAGTGTCAGTTATATATCTGGAAACGTTGTCTTCTGCCTTGATCATTCTGTTTCCATAACTCTTTCATGTCTTCTTTCAGTGAATGGAGTTTTGTCACTTTATAATATTTCCCAGGATACCAGTGGTTATTACGTCTGCACGTCTGCTAATAAAATCCGTAGTGCAACCTGTAATCTGACTTTGTCCGTCATGCCACGTAAGAATCTTTTCTATTTTTAATCATGCTAAAATGTTGATCCTTTTCCAACTTCAATTTTTTAAATAAATTTTTTCATTGGTTCTTGTTTTGTGCTGCTCTGTCCTTCAGCCTCCATGAAAATTGGATCCACAGCAGGAATAATTGGAGGCTGTGCGGCTGCTCTCCTCCTCCTGATTGTTGTAATCTGCTGCTGTTGCTGCCGGAAAAAGAAAAAGTCTGAGGAGTATGAAGAGGGGTATGCCATTACTTACTTCTGAAAATATTAAGTGTTCTGATGGTGGGTCAAGCAGCATAACATCGGACAAATTTTTGGCTGGGAGAAAATGTTTAGTGTAAATCTTTTATCCAGTTGTGATAAGTGATGTGCATGCTGGATATTTAAAAATGACCTGGGTTTTGTCTTGCTATGACTGCTGGTATAATGTACATTGTTCATATGTTGATCAGGATCAGGGCCAGGTGTAGCTCAGTGGTTAAGGCATTGGACTACGGTTCGGAAGATCCCAGGTTCAAATCCCACAACCACCAAGTTGCAACTGTTGGGCCCTTGAGCAAGGCCCTTAACCCTCAACTGCTCAGATGTGTAATGAGATAAGAATGTAAGTCGCTCTGGATAAGAGCGTCTGCTAAATGTAAATGTAATGTAGGATCATCAGCAGGCAATTTTTCCCCTTTTAAAGGAAAAATCAACACCTGCTTATTAAACTCATAAAATTTTATTTTTACAGACCTGAGGAGGGTGGGTACACAGATAAAGGGCAGCACGAGCTTGATGAACTCCAAGAGAAACGTCTTGAGAGCCAACCTCGTGATGTCCAGCGAGAGGAGCCACAGGGCCGAGCAGATAACCGTCAGTATGAATTGGATAACGACGATGAGCGCCGAAGTGAACGCTATGATGACAGGCGTAGTGATCGTTATGATGACCGGAGGGCCGATCGCTACGACGACCGCAGGAGTGACTACGATGATAGACGAAATGATCGCTACGACGACCGCCGGAGTGACTACGATGATAGACGAAATGATCGCTACGACGACCGTCGGAGTGACTACGATGATCGACGGAATGATCGCTACGATGACCGCCGGAGTGACTACGACGATAGACGAAATGATCACTATGATGACAGGCGGAGTGACCGATACGATGACCGTCGAAGCGACTACGATGACAGACGGAGTGATCGCTATGACGACCGCCAGCGAGACCGCTATGATGACCGTTATGACCATCCTGATGATCGCTACGACGACCGCAGTAAACCTCCTGTTTCTGCTCTTAAGCCACCTGTTCCTGCTCTTAAGCCACCTAGAAGCTAGAAAGTCTGCAGGAAGTTTTTTAATGATTTTTAAAATTTGAATTTATTTGACTTTTTTTTTTTTCTTCTTTTTTTGTAAGGACACACAAGTTCTGACTGTTGTTCAGTTAATATTCAAGTCTTTAATTTTCTGGTAATATTAAATGATATATTAAATGAGCTTTGTATATTTTATGTTGGGTTTTTGGGTTATGGTTAAATATTGTGGAATCTGTGAAGTATTTTACTGTTGCTGTGGGACTAAATACCAGCTCATATGGTGATGATGCACTGTTGCCGAAAAAGCTTCATTGGGTTGTCCAAACCAAGGTTTAAAGCTATAGTAGTTCTATGTGCTATAGTATAACTGTACGGTAGCTTTATTGGACTATAGATGCTTTTGGGACCAAAAAAATCCTTGTCATTATTATATTCTGGATTTCCCTCAGATACAAAACAAACAAATTCTTTTTGTATTTCTTTTAATTATTTTAATGCTAGAGTATTGTAATCCATTTTTTTAAAAATAAAGATGAATACATTAGAAAGTATGTAGTGATGTGAGTTTTAAATAAATCCAGCTGAACAAAAAAAAGTTTGTGCAGGTAAGTTGCAATAAAAATCTATTAATTATGCTTATCTACCTCGGCATGAATGTATTCCTGACATGGGAATAAAACCTAGGTCTATACCATTAAAAATAAATAAATAAATTAAAAAAAAAAGCAATCCTCATCTCCTACTAAATTTTCCGGAATTATCCTATTCGTAAAACATAAACATACTGGAGCCCCAAATGTCCAGTTTTTGGCTAGATCTAGTGGTGTAAAGGTAATGCACATTTCTTTTATAAAACTTAAATATGAGACACTAAGTTGTGGATAATGAAACCATTCAAATGCATGCGATACTAAAAAGAGACCGATTGCATGGTGGTGCAGTAGGAGGACGAGTCAATTAAGTTCGACTTTTGGGCAGCTCTAATGAATACTAATTGTTTTGTACTTCTCACCACCTCTGTGCCTCAAGCATGCTTTAAAAGCATTTTAAATGCAAAGAACGGGTAATTACAGGATACAAGGATCACTGGTTTTATGCCAAATAAAGCTGTTTTAAAAAAGAATCAGTGGGCATGAAGAAACATTTATTATAATTTTTAAATAGCAGTTAATTCGAATGAAGGCTAAAATTTCAGAATGGAATAAAGGAAATGAATGGCGTCTCTGCTAATGTACAGAACCATTTCTATTGTAATGTGATGAAAAGATTATGAGCAGGATTGTGCATTATGGATGATTTATGTATACCTGTATGAGAAATGTGTGCACGTGTTTTTCTAAGAAAAGAAATGTCTATTTTCCAATGCTGAAACTTTTTTTTTTTTTTTTTTTAATAGAAAAGATGTTGGGCTGGAAGTTTTGCTGAAAACTGGTCAATAAAAAAATTAACAACGCTATTTTTCAGATGCATTGAAGGTAAACTGAGGCTTTTGCTTGTGCAGACTATCAGAGTAATATATAAAATCCCCTGTTTGCATTAATACACGTGTATGAGAGATGTGGCAATAAATCCTAGCCCATTTCCTGCATTGCGCGCAAGTAGTGCGATGGAAGGATGAGGTCATGCATTGTCCTGCAAAAACTGAACTTATCCATTGAGTCATCTGTTCATGCTGTTGATTTTTAAGGACCAGGTGTTCCAGGGGGCTCTGAGTCACCTCGGCCAGGATGAACCATGACTACATGCAAGTTGTTTTACAAACCTCAATTCCTTCCTTCGTTAATCACGTTATCCTGATCAAGGTGGTGGTAGATCCATTCCCATTCCTAACAAAAGTGAGTGCAAGAGAAATCACCCCTAATGGGATACCACTCCTTTACGTTACCCACCATTCATCATAGTCAGCCTGCATGTTTTTGAACAGTGGAAACCCACATGAACATTTTCTGGTTTCCTCTTACCATTCATGAGCATGCTGGTAGGTGGTTTGGCTGTGCTAAATTACCTCTTATAAAAAGGTGAAATAAATGTGCCATTCCATCCATCATTCATTTTTTCAATTTGCACCCATTGGCATTTCATGAGGACGTCAGGGGTTCAGTCAGTGTTCTAGATCATCCCCCAAGGTGTTCAGTTCCTCCACTCCAAACGTGACACAATATATCTTCATTGAGCTTGATTTGTGCACAGGGCTTTGTTACTGTATGCTGAGAGTGGAAAATGTATTGCTCCGGTGTACAAAGACATCCCTTACAATTGTGTGGGAACAGTTCGGGGAAAAACCACTCATGGTTGCGATAGTCAAGCACGTTATAACCCAACTCCCCCCAAGATGTCTTATCCCTGTTATGTATCACGTGGTAAAAATCACGAGATACGTACATACACATCTTGGGACTACTGTTTGAAAGGCGTCCTCACCACATGATTTGTTAAAATCTTTACCTTATACTGTATGGGTGTAATATGATTAAAATTCCAAGAGTAGCATGGTCATGATCTTTATTTCCAAATAAACTTTTCTATTATTGTTGTTTCATGAAATGCATTTGTAAACAAGTTTGGGGGAAAGAAAAACATTTTACCTTCAGCAAAACAAAAAAAAAAGCTGCAAAGGAATGCAAAACCTACAGTACATGGTTGGCAACTTAATTAGATTTTTGTAAGCACATTTACAGTATGTTGGACATACATAAGAAATTTGCTTTGGAATAATCGGAGTTATGATATTCTCACTCACTGATCTTCTACAGTATACCGCTTTATCCTGTACTCAGGGTAGCGGGGACCTGGAGCCTATCCCAGGACACTTGGGGCACAAGGCAGGGTACACCCTGGACCAAGTGCCAATCCATCGCAGGGCACACACACATACCCTCATTCACACACTATGGTCAATTTAGGAACGCCAATTAGCCTAACCTGCATGTCTTTGGAATGTGGGAGGAAACCGGAGTACCCGGAGGAAACCCACCAAGCACGGGGAGAACATGTAAACTCCATGCACACAGAGACGGAAATCAAGTCTGGCCGGGAATCGAACCCGGACCCTGGAGGTGCAAGACGACAGTGCTAACCACTACACCACCGTGCCGCCCGGGTTCTGATATTAATATGTTTATTATCAGATCCAAAATAAACTTAATGACAATGTATGTCAATGATAACTTACAGTATATTGTGTTCGTTTGTTAGCTTAAATCCTTCTATTTATTCTTGTATTCTTGTATTAGACTGTATGTTCATGCTACTTTATCTTTCTTTTATATTAGTGACTCTCAGAGTTTCTGCACAAAAAAAAAATCCAATACACTCATATTGTTGGTATGTGTAAAAATGGCAAATAAAGTACCTTGAATGTTGAATCTTGAATCAATGCTTTTGCTTTAATACCACTACTTAAGCAATTTTTGATATTTCAAATGTTTCAGTCATGGCGTTACCGTAAATTGAGTAATAACTTCCTGAGTGACATTATAGTGTGATGCTTATTTTCTAGCATCTTCAGTTTTTTGGATGTCTAACCATTCTCACAAAACACAGGTTGTGTGGTGCGCGCTGCTATGGCACAGGTGCTTGGGCCCATTCATGGTTGCTTTGCAACTATATTTCTACTTTATCTCTCTTTTTTATCAGTGACTCAGAGTTCCTGTAGAAAAAATTCTAATGCACTCATACTGTTGGTATGTGTACAAATGGCAAATAAAGAATTTAATCTTGAACCTTGAATCAAGGCTCCTTGCTTAAAGACTACTACTTAAGGAATTTTTGAAATCCCAAACAGTTCAGCCGTGGCGATGCCTTAAACTTCTGCCGAAAAGGGGCTTCCTGAGTGACGTTACAGTATATTGAGTGGCATCATAGTGTAATCCAGGACTTTTTTGATGTCTCAACATGCTCAAAAATCACACAGCTTGTGTGGTGCACCCAGGCGGCGATGGAACAGGGTGCTTGGGCCCGATCATCGTTGCTTTGCAACTATAGTTATTTATTGATTTTAAATCATCTGAAGGTGTCTTAACATGCTCAAAAAAAAGCACACTGGTTGTGTGGTTGCCCGATAGCTGATGGCGCAGAGTGCTTGGACCTGTTCAACGCTTCTTTGCAACTATATTTTTACTTTATCTTGCTATTTTTTTATCACTATCTCAGAGTTTATGTACTGTACAAAAACATACAGTAATACACTCTTGCTGTTGGTTTCTAGCTTTTAGATTTACTACTTAAGCAACTTGCTGCAAAAAATCAAAAACAAAAAACCCCACACTCTTCTTCTTCATCCTGTGTTCAGGGTCGCGGGGGACCTGGAGCCTATCCCAGGAGACTTCGGGCACTAGGCGGGGTACACCCTGGACAGGGTGGCAATCCATCGCAGGGCACACACTCATACGCACATTCACACACTCATTCACACACCACGGTCAATTTGGGAACACCAATTAGCCTAACCTGCATATCTTTGGACTGTGGGAGGAAACCGGAGTACCTGGAGGAAACCCACCAAGCATGGGGAGAACATCAGGAATCGAACCCTGGACCCTGGCGGTGCAAGGCGACAGTGCTAACCACTACACCACCGTGCCTAACCCAACACTCATATTGTCTAATTCATTCTCATGACTGTACAGTAAGTAGGGTTGGCCTGTATGAGTTTTGAATCACTGGATCAATTCCTATTAGCTCTGTGATTCCTGTACACTTAACTGATCTCTCGAGCGCCCTAACTAGTGCACTACATATCAGACAGAGTGGGTGTTTGGGACACAGTGAGCCCCTGCTTTATACAGTTACACAGTCCCATTACTCTCTCTCACACACACACACACACACACACGAGCGAAGGGAAAGGGAAGGAAACCATGTTCACGACTTGTGTACAGATTCTAAAATGATTTTCCTCCTGTACTGCTGGTTTACAGTAATAACTTTTACAGGTAAGCTATTATTATTGTTGTTGTTGTTATTTCTGATACTAAGTATGATTAAACATTTTAAACAAATGTTTTTTTCAGCTTTTACATCCAACCTTACTTTAAAAGGCTAAAATTATCCCAAAGAAAGAAGGAACCAAACTACATTACACAAAGTAGCTTTCCTGTGCTTTTCCTTCACCCTTGTCTTTTATAGTGGACGTGTGGAAATGTTCAAAGATTGAACCTACATTATTCGACCATTAACATCTGTTTTTAAGAACTTTAATGATACACTATTAATATCTTTCTATTTTAAAGATAAACAACTTAATAAAGCTACAAACACAGTTTGCTTTACATGCTAAACGCACACACACACACACACACACACACACACACACACAGATAATTAAGAAAAAGGTTGACATGTGTGAGATACTTTTAAATAAGTTACATAAATATCTGTGGTATTGTACACAATATTGCACATATATTTATTGACCGTTAGAATGATGTTTAACTGTTAAGGAGGTAGATTGCCTGGGGGAAAAAGACAGTTTTTGTGCCTGGCTGTCCTGGTGTTCGGTGCTCTGTAGCGTCAGCCTGACGACAAAAGTTCAAAGAGAAGGTGTCTTTTGGTGTGAAGGGTCCAAAGTGATATTCCGAGCCCTTTTCTTCACTCTGGATATGTACAGTTCTTACAGCGTGGGCAGGGGAGTGCCAAATTTATGTACAGTGTTAATTAAAAAAAAAAAAAAACATTTGTATGTATGAGGGGCATTCAAGTCAAACCAGGACTTGTGATGAAATTTCCTGCGATTGAAAAAGTAAAACCTGATTGAGATTTACAGAAAACTTCAAGCACAGTACAGTGATGAGACTCTTACCCACAGAAAAACATTCAAATGTTTAAAAGAAGAATGTATGTCGGCAAATGGCAAGGTGAATTTATTAATTAATTTACAGCGAAACCTCGAATTTTCACGATTAACACGATTTGCGAGTGTTCCGAAAGACGAGCAAAGATTTTTAATAAACTTTGACTTGGAAAACAAACAAGTCTTGGTTTACGAGTACCGAGTATCATGTATCTCTCTCTCAGGTTTTTCTCTCTCATGCGCTGCGGAATTGTGAGTAATCGTCTCTCTACGCTTCTGTTCCTTTCATCCTTTGATTTGATTTCTTTTTATATATTTGTTATTTGTTTAAAATCATAATTTATACAGTAGGTCAAGTTTTTAAACTGAAACAGATGTATAGTTATTGTTATTATTTTTATTACTAAGTAGCATTAAACACTGAAACATTTAAAGCTGTTGGTGAGCCTCTAAAAACATCTGTAAAATTCTACTTTTCTATCAAACCTAACTTTAAAAGTCTCAAACAAATATTTTCAATGGCTAGTTTTGGGTCTAAAAATCATCAGAAGTAACTTAGAGGTATACTTTGTGGCATTTCTTCACCCTTTTCTTTTGTAGCCACATGTTAAAATATTCATGGATTTACCTTTAAAAAGATTTAAGGTACATTATTAGATCATTGATACCTTTTTTTTATTTTTTTATTAATTATACATTCTATTTTAGAAATACATAACTTTACTGAAGCTACAAAAGCTGTGCTTTAAGTGACCTTTACCATTTTTTCATATTTTGTAGACTATTATATTGACATCCCCTTGTGTACATATACAGTGGTGTGAACAACTATTTGCCCCCCTCCTGATTTCTTATTCTTTTGCATGTTTGTCACACAAAATGTTTCTGATCATCAAACACATTTAACTATTAGTCAAAGATAACACAAGTAAACACAAAATGCAGTTTTTAAATGAGGGGTTTTATTATTTAGAGAGAAAAATAATCCAAACCTACATGGCCCTGTGTGAAAAAGTAATTGCCCCCTGAACCTAATAACTGGTTGGGCCACCCTTAGCAGCAATAACTGCAATCAAGCGTTTGTGATAACTTGCAACGAGTCTTTTACAGCGCTCTGGAGGAATTTTGGCCCACTCATCTTTGCAGAATTGTTGTAATTCAGCTTTATTTGAGGGTTTTCTAGCATGAACCGCCTTTTTAAGGTCATGCCACAACATCTCAATAGGATTCAGGTCAGGACTTTGACTAGGCCACTCCAAAGTCTTCATTTTGTTTTTCTCCAGCCATTCAGAGGTGGATTTGCTGGTGTGTTTTGGGTCATTGTCCTGCTGCAGCACCCAAGATCGCTTCAGCTTGAGTTGATGAACAGATGGCCGGACATTCTCCTTCAGGATTTTTTGGTAGACAGTAGAATTCATGGTTCCATCTATCACAGCAAGCCTTCCAGGTCCTGAAGCAGCAAAACAACCCCAGACCATCACACAACCACCACCATATTTTACTGTTGGTATGATGTTCTTTTTCTGAAATGCTGTGTTACTTTTACGCCAGATGTCACGGGACACGCACCTTCCAAAAAGTTCAACTTTTGTCTCGTCGGTCCACAAGGTATTTTCCCAAATGTCTTGGCAATCATTGAGATGTTTTTTAGCAAAATTGAGACGAGCCTTAATGTTCTTTTTGCTTAAAAGTGGTTTGCGCTTTGGAAATCTGCCATGCAGGCCGTTTTTGCCCAGTCTCTTTCTTATGGTGGAGTCGTGAACACTGACCTTAATTGAGGCAAGTGAGGCCTGCAGTTCTTTAGATGTTGTCCTGGGGTCTTTTGTGGCCTCTCGGATGAGTTGTCTCTGCGCTCTTGGGGTAATTTTGTTCGGTCGGCCACTCCTGGGAAGGTTCACCACTGTTCCATGTTTTTGCCATTTGTGGATAATGGCTCTCACTGTGGTTCGCTGGAGTCCCAAAGCTTTAGAAATGGCTTTATAACCTTTACCAGACCGATAGATCTCAATTACTTTTGTTCCTGAATTTCTTTGGATCTTGGCATGATGTCTAGCTTTTGAGGTGCTTTTGGTCTACTTCTCTGTGTCAGGTAGCTCCTATTTAAGTGATTTCTTGATTGAAACAGGTGTGGCAGTAATCAGGCCTGGGGGTGACTACAGAAATTGAACTCAGGTGTGGTGAACCACAGTTTAGTTATTTTTTAACAAGGGGGGCAATCACTTTTTCACACAGGGCCATGTAGATTTGGAGTTTTTTTTCTCCCTTAATAACTTAAACTTTCATTTAAAAACTGCATTTTGTGTTCAATTATGTTATCTTTGATTAATAGTTAATTGTTTTTGATGAGCAGAAACATTTAAGTGTGACAAACATGCAAAACAATAAGAAATCAGGAAGGGGGCAAATAGTTTTTCACACCACTGTATGTGATGAAATTTCTAGTGAATAAAGGTGTAAACCTGATTGACGTTTACAGAAGACTTTAAGCATAGTACGGTTATGAGACTCTTAGATGCAGTGAGACATTCGAATGATGCAAATATTTTATATACTGTAAGGACGGTTGTCCTGTGAATGCTGATCCAGGCCGTTGTTGCCACATTGCCTGTACAGTCCGACCTCAGGATGCCCCCCTGAGAAGGGGGTTCTGCAGGTGCGTTGTAGCAATTCGATAAATGAACTACCTGGTTACATTAGACCAGAGGGTGATAACCTGAATGAGGGAATTATCTGTCAACGACAGTCTCCACAGTATTCAATGAACTCTGAAAAATGTCCACAAAAGACACAGTGTAATTTATTGGCCCCTTTTTGTTTTTAATTACTGCTGGATTCTCCCACTTGGGCGCTAACTTAACAGAGAACTTTTTGATGGGTGTTTTTTCTCTTTCTCTGCAGTGATGGCTGTCATGTTAAGTGTATACTGCTTGGTCATGAGTGGGTGGTTGATTGATTTTCCATCCCCAGGGATGGAAAACTTGTTGGTAATTTGTGGAGGGTCTGCCTTCCACCAGCTCATAGCAGGGCTTGGCAGAACTGAGTGGAGGGTTCTGATGAGCTTGACGCTCGTGAGTTGTCTGACCTCCAAGTAGTACTTACATTGCTCTCTTCAGGGACGAAGAGTCTCCAAACCATGGAAATTCCAAGCGGATGGGCAGTCAAGCACAAAAGGAGGACATAGCTGATATATCCGTGGAGGTTGGATGAGTGTTCTGGAGTCTGTCTGAGAATACATGTTGTATGTGAATATGTCTGGCCTGTAGACAGTGAAGAGTGCGTGCTAGTAAGACGTAGCTATATCATCTGACTCTCCTAAATAGCATCACGCAAAAAAAGAGGTTTATGACTGCTCTCTCCAGCTTTTCTCGGGCCTCTAGAAAATAACTCCCCAACCGTGCTAAGCTAGCATCCACGGCCTGCCAAAAACTAGTTTCCCGGTTCAGAGTACTATTAATGGATGCTCTAACGCATCAACTTTTTCTGTAAGAGCCAATAAATCTACTTTATACTGTTTCACCTCAGTCTGCAATGTTTGTACAACATCCATACTAGACGTATAATAATCACAATCATCATCATTATCAGAATGTTTATCGGATATATATAGAGCTGAAGATCTTTGCCCAAACCCGACAGGACCCCATGGGTTCGGGCTTTATTAATATAATTTTACACGGGCTCGGGCCGGGCTCGGGCTTGCGCGGTAAATGAGCAGTCATGTGATGCATTTTGATTAGCGCGAGAGAAATGCGAAAATGGATGCTGAGGAGGTTTTTTATTTTTTGTGCCAACTTCCAAGATGCCTGTAGCCTATACTTTAGTCATTAATAAACAGTGGCGGTTTTAGGTATGGGCGAACTGGGCAGAGCGAGCGGAGCTAATAGGCTATGACGGGAGGGGGGGGGAGCTGTGCGCTTGCACATTTGAATAATGTCGGGCTGTAAACGTATCCTGTACATAACTTGGGACAACTGGGTCGGCCATATTGACATTATTAACATTAGCATTAGTGTTAGTAGCGTCAATCTTCTGAAAAGCTACACGACACTAGAAAACACAAAAAAAGATTCCCTGTACGGGACACCAGTATGTAACGATTGGATAAATTATCTACCTGGTTACCATAATTTGGGATCTTTAATCTAGGGTCTGGTGAAGAAAAGATGCACACAACTATTGTAAACAACAACCCATAAGTGTATTAAATAATAAGTAAACAAAAAGATGCACCAAAACAAAATAATAATAATAATAATATTTACAAAATAGATACAAAATGATGATGTGTAAGTGGGTGGAATGATTGTCCAAAGTCCGGGTTATTTATGAATGAAGGGTGTGTTTGGTGGGAGAACTGAATCAGCCTCACCGGAAGTGGTGGTAATAATTTGGAAGCATGATTTTGGAGTGGGAGTGAAATAGAGGAGCAGACCAGAGGGTGATAATCCGATTGTGGGAATTATCCGCCAATGAGAGTCTCCATAGTACTCTTTGACCTCTGAAAAATGTCCACGAAAACAGTGCACTGTAACCCTGCAATTTAATTCTCTCCCCAAGCTGCTTCCCTGGTGCCCTTTTATGCAGGATCATATGACCCCGAGACGTCATTGGGATTCCCTCGCGACATGCCTGCGCAGTCTCGCAAGATTTCAACTAGGAACCAAAACACCGAGTTCGATTTATAAGCCAAAGCAGTTTTCTTTTTGTTAACCTGCTTATCAAAAAGCCTATGGCGATAATTAACATTAATGGACCTTCGCATTATAAAAGCGAAGCGCAACGTTTAGTTCAGGGTCTGGAAGCAAAGCAAGGAGTCGCGTGGTGGACTTAAAGAGAGTGGCACCGCGGGCGATGTAATTTGCCCCAGAGACTTCAAAGAGGACGTCGGAATTTCGCCCTTTGATTTACACGAGGGAAGAGAGCTGCTCGAGCTCCCACAGCACCTTCAGTCCCGCGCCGAGTACGCCTTCGTATCCCCCCACAGAAGAGGAAAAGGCTGCTATGATGACTGCGTTAAGGCCCCTAATCACAGCTGGGAAAGCCGCCCAACCGACGGACGTCCAGGAGAGACTCCCGTCTGTGGCCACACCCAGAGAGAGCTGGTAGCTTGGGCTGGTCTTGGCTCATGTTCAGCGGGAGTGGTCGCCATTATGGGAGCGTGCAGGAGCACTGCCTCCGTGTGCTCCATCTTGCCACTCTGCTCACCGCTGCCTTTCGCCAGCTGGCTGCTGCCACTGGACCTGCACATGCACACCTTTTTCCTCCCCTTTATTCCTTTCTCCCTCTTTTAAACCCTTTCCTTCCCCATTTTCCTAAATAAAATTACTCCTTTTCCCCCACAACCCATGCAAAAAGGTCAAACCCGTTACACCAGGGTATGCGTATAGAGTGAGGACAAGTTGAAAATAAAATGGGTGTTTTTTCTCAGACAATGTGTTTTTCTTGCCAAACACCCTTGAAAAGTAAATTCCTGTTTAAGCAGAGAGATGAGGGGTTTGCGTCCTCACCGTTTACCGTTCGGCCCTCCATGTAATTTTTAGACAGTTCTTTTTAATATCATACAAATGGATTCACAAAGTGTGTATACTCATGTAGTTGTATACTGTGTGTACTGTATGTCAGGTGCTTCACACACACTGCATATATTGAGATTTCTAAATCTGTTTCTCATCGCTCATTGATGGCCAAGATGTTCTTGGCTCATGGCCAAGATGTTCCGCTCCAGATGTTTTTAGACATGTGTCTTTTTTTTTCTTTTAACCTCCTACCACAGAGCTACATGTGGTGAGACGGAGTTTTGCACTTCCTTCCAGATTTCAGGTTATGCACCTGAGATTGATTATTGGGTGTAGTTGGGAGAGTATAAAAGGGTGCAGCAAGAACAGCCAGGTGTGGCGCTAATTCACCCCCAGGTTGCGCTTCCGGAAGTGTGTCGTCTGGTCCCGGTGTGCGTGAGAGCCGGCGATTTTTCAGGTCTTTATTGCGTCCGAGGCAGTGGAGAAGCAGCTTGTTGCCGTATTTACCCTTTCTAAAAGAGCTGCACAGTTTGTGCGTGTGCACGGCGAGAGATGAATGCTGTCGTATAATTGGATTGGCTGCCAGATGGATGTGGTCTGCATTACGTGGTAAGTTGATCGGCTGGTGAGGGTGCTTTTCTTCACTGTGCAGTGCTTACAGCTTGATGGGCCGCTTCAGCACTGCTGTTTTGCTCCGGTGGATTGTTTTAATCGACTACTTGGTTCCAGCCTAGAGTTTACTGTTTTGTTTTATTTTTGTTTTCGTCCTTGTGACTGTTTTTGTTTTCTTATTGTTTTTGTTGTTTTGGCTCCGTCTAGCATTTTATTGCTTTGCTATATATATTGCTTTGTTATTTTTGTTCTTTTTTTTATGTTTGCTGCTTTGCCTTCCTGCAGTTCGTTGCTTTGCTGGTGCTGCTGCTTTGGGGGCTTATCTTGTGCTTTGTGTATGCTGCTGTGCTAGGTGTTGGTGACTAGTGTTCTGATAGCCGTTCTGGCTGATGGTATTCGTCCTCCTAGTTTGGGGGGTGCGCTGCAGCTACATTTTTCTTATTTGTTTTCTTTTATATATTACTTTTGTTTTATTTATTTATTTTTTTGTAATTAATTAGTGTATTTATTTGTATTTCCTCCTTTTCTTTAGGAGCTGGGAATCTACAGAAGACAGGCTAGCGGCTTATAGAGTGATGCGCTTATGTTCTCATCCTCCTGGACCTGTCAGCTGCATTTGACACTGTGAACCACAAGATTCTATTATCTATTCTTACAAGCCTTGGAATTTGTGGAACAGCGTGGCAATGGTTTGCTTCTTACCTAGAAGATAGGTCATATGAGGTAACATGGAGGGGATCTACATCTGCCCCACGTAGACTCTCTACTGGTGTCCCACAGGGCTCAGTACTTGGTCCTCTTCTGTTCTCCCTCTATACCCAGTCTCTTGGTAAAGTCATATCATCGCATGGATTTTCATACCATTGTTATGCAGATGACACCCAACTTACTCTCTCCTTTCCTCCCTCTGACACTCAGGTTTCCACCCAGATCTCAGCATGTCTGGCAGACATCTCATCCTGGATGACTGCACATCAGCTAAAGCTCAATCTGAGTAAAACTGAACTGTTGTTCATCCCTTGTGACTCATCCCCAGGTCAAGACCTTGTGATATCCCTGGACAACAATCAAATCACTCCTTCAGCCACTGCCCGCAATCTTGGGGTAACAGTGGACAACCATCTGTCATTTTCCCCACACATCGCTAACCTTACTTGCTCTTGTACAGTAGATTTCTTCTTTACAATTTCTTTCTTCACAGGCTACTCAGGTGCTTGTTCAGTCCCTTGTTATTTCAAGACTGGACTACTGCAACTCACTCCTGGCAGGTCTGCCTCTGTCCACGATTCGTCCTCTGCAACTGATCCAGAATGCAGCAGCACGTCTCGTTTTTAACCTCCCCAAGTTCTCCCACACCACCCCACTCCTCCGCTCCCTGCATTGGCTTCCTGTAGCTGCCTGCATCAAATTCAAAACGCTGATGCTTGCCTACAAAGCTAAAAATGGCCCTGCACCCACTTACCTCTCTGCTCTAATCACACCACGCACTGCACCACGTTCCCTCCGATCCTCCAGCACTGCTCGCCTCATCCCACCATCTCTCAGGGATCGAGGGCGACATTCATCCAGGCTCTTTTCTGTTCTGGCACCTAGGTGGTGGAACGAACTTCCTCTAGATGTCCGTACAGCAGAGACTTTTACTATCTTTAAACGACGACTCAAGACGCATCTGTTTCTCCAGTACTTGGACTAACCCCCCCCCCCCCAAAAAAAAACCTCTCTTCCCAGTTGTGTTCGACTAATGGCACTTAGTTATTAACCTAGTTAACCCAGTGTAAGTATGTATCCAGTGATGTTAACTTTAAAGCACTTTTTGTAAGTCACTCTGGATAAGAGCGTCTGCCAAATGCCTCAATGTAAATGTTTACACAATGTGGAGTGGTATTACCTTTTTCCTAGTGAGTGGTTTGGTGCACGTGTGATCATTTATGACTGGGCAAGAGTGTAGCCCCATCTCTAGCCTGTCCTTCTTTGGTTAATTTCCCAGCGTTTGGTTTTTATACAGAGGGATAGGCCGTGCCCAAAATTTAATGGTCGATCCGGGATAGGGATTAATGAGTGGGTTGAAGAAGTACAGTCGTGTATGCAGGCCCGTGATCTGTCAGTGGTAGACCAATCCATCTTTCTGTTTAATCATCTAGAGGGAGAAGCACGGGAAGAGATTAAATATCGGTCGAGAGAGGAATGTGAGGATCCGGTTAGAGTTATTGCGGCTTTGCAGGACGTCTATGGGTGTTCGCAGTCATATATTGCGTTGCAAGAAGCCTTCTTTCTTTCTCTCTTGCTTTAAGGGCTCTTTTGGAAAAGGTTAGACAACAGTCGCCTGGTGCGATGTTAAACTCTGAAGTGGTGTTGCGCGATCAATTCGTTGAGCATGTCTTGAGCATTGCACCCTTCGTCGTGAGATAAAACAATTTGTTCGTCGCCAACCTTCTGCTACATTATTAGATGTTCGTGGCGAAGCGATTAGGTGGGAGCGTGAGGGCACACCAGGAGGGACAAGAGGTCGTAGCCAGTCGGTTCCCGTAGCACATGGGTTTCAATGTGGGGTCCAAAGTGGTGCGCGTGTGAGAGAGGATCATCCGTCTCAGCAGTCGGAAATGGGTGAGCTTAGAGAGATGTTCAAACTACAGCAGCAACAGTTAGGTCAGCTTACCCAAAGTATAACCAGATTGCAGGATCAGTCTCTGCGGACCCGGCCCTTTCGTAGCACCTCAGTGATCTGTAGGAAGTGTCAATAACCTGGCCATTTTGCTAGAGAGTGCAATTATGAGCGCGGTTCTCCCTCTTCTCTGCGATCCCCAAGTAATATACGTGAGGTGGGGAATAGTAGACAGTCTCGTTCCGGTGCATCGTCGGAAAACTAATTCCCGCCGAATTGCTAAGTCACAATTTGGTTGGGGGAAATGGCGGCTCAGACTCGTTGGGTAGTGTTGGCCCCGTGTCGACTTTAATGTCATCATGCCCACATTTGGTTGTGACAATGAGTGGCGTACCTGTATCATGTCTAGTGGATACCGGGTCTATGGTGTCCACTATTACTGAAAGTTGTTTCCGGGAACACTTTGAGCCATGGGGCCAGGAGCATCTTTGGTCCTGTCATTGGCTTCAGCTTAAGGCGGCCAATGGATTATCTATTCCTTATTTGGGCTATATTGAGTTGGATGTTGAACTGTGCGGTCGAATGGTTCCGAAATGTGGCATATTAGTGGTCCGGGACCCTCCTGGTGGTGTCTGTGCTCAGGCCCCTGGTGTTTTGGGCATGAATGTGTTGAACCAATGCTACCAGGAGCTTTTTGGACAGTATGGGCTTTCCTTATTTCATTCTTCACCTGTGTCCGGTCCTCCTAAATCTGTGTTTCAAGCCTTGCAGTATTGTCATCAGGTAAGTGTTCAGCCTCCTGGTGAAAGGATAGGAAGGGTGAAGGTGCGTGGTCCTCGAGCCACTTGCATTCCTGGGGGTGTGATGAAGTTTGTAGCGGCCACTTGTTCTGACTCCTTTTCTAGGGAGGTTGCATTTCTTGAGCCCCCTGATGTTGGGCTCCCCGTGGGGCTGTTGATTTGGTCAAGGTGATTAGGGGAACTGTGTACATACCAGTTATTAATGTAGGTACCACTGAGGCTCTTTTATTTCCCCGGCGAGTCATTGGCACATTGTCGAGCGTGCATGTGGTTAGCTTGCCCCCAGGCGTTTCTGAGGTCAGGCCATGCTCCGGGACTGTTTGTTCCATTACGTCTCAAGCGGAGGTTTCATCTGTACAGGAGCAGATTGAGGCTTTAGATTTGACAGGTCTATCCAGTGATGAGCAGAGGAAGGTTAGGACCCTGCTATTAAACTATCAATCTGTATTTTCTGCTTTTGAGGGTGATGTCGGGTGTACTGATCTGCTCTCTCATAATATTCCTCTTCTTGACGACACTCCCATTCGACAACGGTATCAACGGAAATCAACAGCTGGTAACCTCAAGCTGTCGTCTGCAAACTTTCCGCTATGAGGGGCTGTTTTTGAGCATGGCTTTTTGGATGGTAATAAGCAGGTGTTGCTGTACAATATTTGGTGTGAGTAAGAGGAAACAAGCTTTGTCAGCTTTTTTCTTTCTTTTTTTTGCATTTCAAAATGCCTGACTTTCTTGTTGCCATCATGTGGAGTTGGCTCTCCTCTCCTTTCTGTGGCACTTTTCTGTTTCACATCCTGGCTGGCTCTGTCACCATCATCACATGTTTTTGCTCACTCTTTGCTGGACACCTTGCTGTTGCTTATTGCTTGTAAAAGCCTTTCTTGTGTTCCATCTCAAATTTCTCAAGATGTGTCAGGATTCCTTTCTATTCTTTTTTCATGTATTTGCAAAGTCCACTATATAATTTTCCCTTGCCTGCACTCATTTTTCTGTCAATGCTTTTCCTTCTTTTTCACATCCTGATATACACTATGTAAGTTTGTGGACACCTGGCCACCGAGTGGCGCTCTTTCATCCGAAGGTCACAAATTTCATTCACAGGTGATGCTGTAGCCTCTCGCAGCTGAAGGCCTAGAGGGCTGATTGGCCGAGCTCTTTCAGCAGGCTGGAATGGTATGCACTTTCAGCCGATCATGAGCATCTCATGCAAGAGAAAGTAGTGGATAGTCCTCTGAGTGTGTTACGCCGCTCCCAATGCATCGAAAAGCTGTAGCCGGCTGGCGTCACATGGTTTGGAGGAAAGACTGAGTTGTAGTAGTGACGGGGAGGAATTGAATCCGACTAAATTAGAGAGAAAATTAGGGAAAATCCCCCAAAAAAATCCAATCGTACCTGAACATGGAAATGGACACAACAACATCAGTGCCGTGAGTCTCCTCTAAAATCTCAGAGCATGTGCAAATCTCAACCTCTGACCTGCACAGCCATAGCTGACAAAGTAGGAAGGCATGTACTGTAAGAGTGTTGACAAACTCTTGACAAATTCTCCTAAACTATCAATAATATTAGACAATAGACTACATTCTCTACTTGTTTTTGTAGAGAATGTAGCCTGCTGTATCGAAGAGTGAAAATGCGTAAAAAAAAGAAAGAAAGAAAGAAAAGCATACCCGAGTATAGAGACAAAAAATCTGAACGCTGGCCAGTGGGGAAGTGGGGAAGTGGGGAGCAATCATTCCTAGGCACAGTCCAAATCAATCACGCCTAATGTAAAAACATTCTAAAATGTTCCTCTAACTCAGTGGTTCTCAAAGTGTGGGGCGCGCCCCACTAGTGGGGAATATAGACATGACAGGTGGGGCGCAATGAAAGGGAGGAAATTAGTGGAAAATAACAGGAAAGTACCTATTCTAATTCATGCTTTTCTTTATTGATAATGAAGAGCGTACGCTCAAAACTAAACAATCACACACAAATAAATGGATCATTAATACAAGTAAGTTTAAAATAACATCAGTTGTGGGCCGGGAGAAAAAGTGGAACCACAGTGGAACAATAACGGTTTAACTTCGGACAAACTTGAGCAGCGCTGCTCGAATCACAAACTTGCGCGACTCTGACAGAAATAGACCGCGCCGACCATCAAATTACATTTTACCCCGCTGGGATGCGCACGTACAAACCAGGCATGGCAAGGCGGAAACAATATTAAACAGTCTTGACATTTTAAATTGTTTTAAAATAAAAACACATTGGGTCGCGCAGGTTTGTGATTCGAGCGGTGCTGCGCGATCCACTGGGCTGCGCGAATAAACCAGATCAACTCTGCGCTATTCAGATAGTCGCGCTGTATTTGCGCAGATATTTGGTTCAATCGGGTGCCATGGTTTCGTCCCACTTTGATGAGTTTGGCTTCACATACACTTCGACAATGGAAGAAGACAGTGCAGCAGCAGTGAGTTTACTTACATGTGACGAAACCAAGAACGAGGAGATTGTAAAGAAAAAAGGTGTCTCGTCTGTGTTGTGGAATTGGTTTGGATATAAGAAAAGTAATATGAATGAGATGACCATGATTTGGAAGGTATGCAAGTGCACTGTTTTAACAAGTGGTGGAAACACGTCAAACCTTTTCTATCATCTGAAATCCAAACATGGCCAAAGTAAAAAAATGCAGCAAACCCCAGCAATTAAATAAAATTACATTATGTTTCTTTGTGTTTGAATTTTAATTTATGCATTTTCAGATACAAATTGCTATATTGTGATATATATATAGTTATTGAGGTAGAAAATTGCTTCTACCGTGATGGAAGATTTTGGTTATATCGCCCACCCCTAATGAAGCCTATCTTGAGCTTGAATTCATGGTGGTGATGGTGGGGGCAGAAGAGAGACTCGTGTGTGTTTTGTGTCTTATACCGCTGGCAGCAGACCGCATGAGACCCAACAAATTAGGAAGACACTTGGAGACAACACACTCCAGTCACGTTAATAAGCCACTCGACTTTTTTGAAAGAACGCTGGCAGAATACAGACAGCAGGATAATCGCATGGTAACATTTGAATCAGTGGACAGCAAAGCACAAATGGCTTCATTCAAAGTTGCATACAGAATTGGCCAGTGCAAAAAAACTACAAACAATTGCTGAGCAGCTAATAAACATGGGGGCAATTATGCAAAGATAAGTTACAACGTAAGCCTTTTATAACAATTGCACATTTTATCTGTTTTTAACTTGGTGTTGTTTGATCTTATTGGTTTAGAAATTGATATTTAAATAAACAGTAAACTTGGCCGATTTCGTTATTATTTTGTTGACAAGTGGGGCTTGAAAATTCGCTCACCCCCTTAAGTGTCTAGATCTAGTTGTCTAGATTAACTGAGTGTGTCCAGGACATAAAAGATTGGATGACCAATAACTTTCTTTTATTAAATTCAGATAAGACAGAGATATTACTTATTGGCCCAAAAACCAGCACACAACAGCTTTCACAATTCAGCCTGCGCTTAGAAGGATGTACTGTTACTACCAGCTCAGCAGTAAAAGACCTGGGCGTAATATTAGACAGTAACTTGTCTTTTGAAAATCACATTTCAAATATCACAAAAAAAGCCTTTTTCCATCTTCGAAATATTGCTAAACTTAGGAACATTTTATCCGTATCTGATGCAGAAAAGCTAGTTCATGCATTCATGACCTCCAGACTGGACTATTGTAATGCATTACTAGGTGGTTGTCCTGCATCCTCAATAAACAAGCTTCAGTTAATCCAAAATGCAGCTGCCAGGGTTCTCATTAGATCCAGAAAATATGATCATATAACCCCAATATTATCATCCCTGCACTGGCTACCTGTTCAGTTTAGAATAAATTACAAAATAGTATTACTTGCATACAAGGCCTTAAATGGTTTAGCTCCCACATACCTAACCAGTCTTCTGATACGCTACAATCCACCACGCGCCTTAAGATCACAAAACTCCGGACTTCTGGTAGTTCCCAGAATTTCAAAACCTACAAAAGGGGGTAGGGCTTTTTCATATTTAGCTCCAAAGCTTTGGAATAGACTTCCAGACAGTGTTCGGGGAGCAGACACGGTTTCCCAGTTCAAAAGTAGACTCAAGACGCATCTTTTTAATCTGGCATACGCATAACTCATCCCATAGTCTCATACTCCAGTACACCTATACCGAATGGCAACTACGCTAATTCTCCCCATCTGTTCTGTATTTCTCTACCCATCCCGAGGCATCGGGAGATTTTGCCAGCTTCAGTAGACAAAGGCCGACCCTGCGAGGTTCCTGAGGCATCCAGAGAAGGACCAGCTCCAGCTGGATTCAGCTTTATGATGGTTGGAGCTACACATGCTGCTCCTGTGCTTCCAGTGATCCAGACCTCATCTGCCCTCTGCACCTACTGACTCGTCCCTATGCTGAACTGGTCTTCATGTCAATTTAAATAATTTCTGTCATATTGAATTTTCACCTGCACAACACACAAGATGTTATATCATTTCTATCTGTTATCACCCAAATGAGGATGGGTTCCCTGTTGAGTCTGGTTCCTCTCAAGGTTTCTTCCTAATGCCATCTCAGGGAGTTTTTCCTTGCCACCGTCGCCGCCACCCTTGGCTTGCTCATCAGAGAAATTTCATTCATTCGTCTCATTATTATTATCTGCACATTTTTCTCACACATCCACACTTCCAATTATTTTCTTTTCTATAATTATTATTATTTATTTTTTTTATTATTATTATTATTATTATTTTTTTTTTTTTTTTGTTAAATTTCTTTAATTTTTGTGAAGCTGCTTTGAGACAATGACCATTGTTAAAAGCGCTATATAAATAAAATTGAATTGAATTGAATTGAAGTGGGGAATGACAGAAAAAGTTTGAAAACCACTGCTCTAACTTAAGTGTATCTAAGATATCGAAGTATAAACACTTCTTAATATTGTTCTCTTTTTCTGCCCCACAGCAATGCCGAGGTGTGAGGCAGTGCAGGTGCGCGTTCAGGAAGGCCAGCGTTTCGCCCTGCTTTACCAGTCTGTCGTTTTGTCTTGTCAGTACACAAGCACTTCTACCCATACTCCAGTGGTGCAGTGGTGGTACAAGTCATATTGCCATAATAGCAGCTTTCCAGATTCCCCGGGGGTCAGAACTCGGGCCCTCCTCCCACAAGGACTGCAGCGACACCAACCGGACTGTTCGGATTGTGGCCTCTGGGCAGGGATCCTCTCTCACCATTGCGGATTACTACAAAGACAGAGACATCTCCATTATTAACCATAATGTGCTGTTTTATTTATTATGCTGTTTATTTGTAACTCTGTTTTTAATGTTTTTGCATTGATTGGTGGGATTATCATCAACATAGAGTAAGCTTTTTAAAATTATTTTGGGTGATGTAAACCAGAGCCACTCAAAGAATTTAAAAGCCATTTGTCATTTTGTGATACTTAGAGAGTCTGTCAGTCAACAGTTCAGTAAATGGATAAATGTAGAACAGATTTTTATATATAACGGAGTTGGGCTCATTTTATATGGTCGTTGTTTTTTCTCATCGTTTATATTATGATTAGTATTTCAGCAAAATATAAATTATTTAAGATCCACAAAGTGGTTTTGTCAACAGTGAAGCATTTATTCTGCTTGAAATATAACTTGAGGTTAGGTTAGGTTTTACGTCTTTCCCCTTAAATCCAAGCAGCTGTATGACGATTGGTTGAAGGAATTCAGTCTCTTCTATTATTGGTTAAATTCTTTAGTGCGTGTGAAATACGAGTCTAGCAGTTGCTGTTCCTCGGCCAGAGATCCGGAGTGTTTCAGACTCCGAAAGCTCCAGCGAACCTTATATTGAAGTGCACCGGAGAAGCACACACCGCTGTACGGCCACCTTTCATTATTCCTCACTTCCAAACCCTCTCCCCTTTACCTTACACTAAAAGAAGAAAATGACACGTGGTTGAGCATTGCACCTGCTGTCTCTGTGTCTGTGCCCGACTAGAAAAAGGCTTTACATTGATGGAGAATGCGGGCATCAGACACAGGCCAGGGAGCACCATCGACACCGGGCCAAATCATTACTCACCTGCTTGAAAATAAATACTGTGCTGGACTCCAGGCTACTACCACGATGCTTGCAACTACATCAATGAGGAGGAAAGCACGTACTCCTCCCCAACCCACAATTGACAGGAGGGATGTTTGGTACAAGACTTGAGTGTGATCCTGATCCTGTTGTTATCCGGAGAGGCTCAACAGTCTTATTTTTCCCCTCACCGAAGAGGAAGCCAATCAATACGGCCGCCTCAATGCAGAGATCCTAGCCAGGTGTGGCCTTTCTAGTTCACAGGCAGCCCTTGAATTCTATCGCTGGACATACTGTATGATCTGCAAGCCCCACCACAAACGCAGTTAGATACCGGATCACTTTATCGCTGGTTTCAGCTTGACAAACTTAAATCCCAGGAAATCACGGAGCGTTTCATAGCCGATAAGGTAGTCTGCACCCTATCACATGAGGTAAGGAATGTTGTAGGCATGCGCGCCTCTACATCAGCTTGTGAAGCTATAGAGGCTCTGTAGTGCGCCATAGCTACACTCTCTCTAGGCCCAGAAAGAAGGAGAGTGATGAGAGGTACTTAGTGCTCCCGCATTAATCACGGCTCTACAGCCAATAAGGGGTGTCTGTGAGCTCAAGGGGAAGGAGCGGATAGCGCTGTCCTCCGAGTGTGTTACGTCGCCCCTAGTGGTGTGTGTGCAAGCAGTTCGATACTGTAAAGATGCGGTCGGCTGGCGTCACGCGGTCTGGAAGAAAGTCTTGTTTGATGATCTGAATCATTTAAGTGTGACAAATTTGCAATAGATGTCTTTGTATCATTTTTGTTTTATTTTTTATGATTTACATCAAATCCTGTTTGGAGGTCTAACATTTCACTGGTATCTAGATCATGGTGAAGTCTACTGAATGTGACATCTGGCTCTGTTTCAAGAGTATTTAGCATTGTCAACTTCACCGCTTGATATATTTGGCATTACATCTTACTCTCACATTGTAGACCTGTTTTTGTTCACTTAGCCTTAATCTCAACGTGTCATTTCTCTCTCAGTTTTGTCTTTGTTGTTAAGCAAATTTATGGGCAGTGGTTCCCTCTGTGAACTCGCAGCTATACTCAAACACGCCGAGCTGGTGTTGTTACTCCGGTTAAGACGGTGTTGTGTTACACTCACATGATGGGACATGTTTGCATCCTTCACAGTTTATTTAACAGGGAATCATTGACAGAGAATGCATTTCTCTTTAGCCTGCCTTGCTTGCTAAACTGGGTCTGACGGGATAGGCCGGTTTGATTTTGTGGTGGACTGGGAAACATTTCATAAGTCAGGAAATATGGGGTTGGTCTGAAATTAATTTGGTGAGAAAAAAAGGATGCCATTAATATTGTGAATGCATAGAGAGTGTGTCTTGGTGGCGTGTACCACACAGACTAGAAAAGCTGCTGTAACCTATTACATAGCTAATTATTAGCCAGGAAGATAGTAAACACAGCTCGTCATTGACTGTTAAAACCAATGCTTATAATAACCAAAGTTATACACAAGCCTAAACTGTATGAAGACTTGAAATCCTAACATATGTTAGACACTAAAATGCATAAGCTGACCCCCATGTCACATGCTGAGTTTTAGCAATTGACCATCATATACAGTACAGGCCAAAAGTTTGGACACACCTTCTCATCTATCTGTCGATATGTTTTCTTTATTTTCATGACCATTTACGTTGGTAGATTCTCACTGAAGGCATCAAAACTATGAATGAACACATGTGGAGTTACGTACTTAACAAAAAAAAAAGGTCTCCACAGTCACCGGACCTGAACCCAATCGAGATGGTTTGGGGTGAGCTGGATCGCAGAGTGAAGGCAAAGGGGCCAACAAGTGCTAAACACCTCTGGGAACTCCTTCTAGACTGTTGGAAACCATTTCAGGTGACGACCTCTTGAAGCTCATCGAGAGAATGCCAAGAGTGTGCAAAGCAGTAATCAGAGCAAAGGGTGGCTATTTTTAAGAAACTAGAATATAAAACATGTTTTCAGTTATTTCACCATTTTTTGTTAAGTACATACAGTAACTCCACATGTGTTCATTCATAGTTTTGATGCCTTCGGTGAGAATCTTTCCATTGGTGGCCAATCCTCATTAACCGTTCTGCTTCATTTCCAGAGATGAGCTACAGTACCACAAACTCCTAAAAATAAATGGATACTATGTGTGATAGAGCGGCACGGTGGTGTAGTGGTTAGCACCGTCGCCTTGCACCTCCAGGGTCTGGGTTCGATTCCCCGGCCAGGCTCGATTCCCGTCTCTGTGTGCATGGAGTTTGCATGTTCTCCCCGTGCTTGGTGGGTTTCCTCCGAGTACTCCGGTTTCAACAGTGAATTTTCAACGGTGAATAGGGATAAGCATAGGTATACTGACTGGTGTGAAGCTTTGAAACACTACACACAACAAGTTGTAATGCACGGTGTATTCTAACATGCTTCTATCACACATTCATTCATTCATTCATCTTCTGTACCGCTTTATCCTCTATTCAGGGTCGCGGGGGACCTGGAGCCTATCCCAGGAGACTTCGGGCACAAGGCAGGGTACACCCTGGACAGCGTGCCAATCCATCGCAGGGCACACACACATACACACATTCACACACTACGGTCAATTTGGGAACACCAATTAGCCTAACCTGCATATCTTTGGACTGTGGGAGGAAACCGGAGTACCCAGAGGAAACCCACCAAGCACGGGGAGAACATGCAAACTCCATGCACACAGAGACGGGAATCGAGCCTGGCCGGGGAATCGAACCCAGACCCTGGAGCTGCAAGGCGACGGTGCTAACCACTACACCACCGTGCCTACTTTACTTTAAAACTTTGCTTTATTTTTAAAACAAAATGTAATTCCTAATCTGCTCCTAAATTTTGCATTGTCTCTCAAAAATATAACAAGCTTCCTGTTATTGGCCAAATGCTGTGGTTTGGAAAGTAATGTAATGCACATTTCTTTAATGAAATTTAAATATGTGACACATACAGTAAGTGGTGGTTAACAAACTATTTAAGTGCATGAGCTACTAAAAAGCAATCACTAATGTGTAGAATAAATAGGTTAGAAAAGTAACGAGTTGAGTGTAGAGGAGTAAGAGTAGCGTTGCATGGTGGTGCAGTAGGAGGACGAGTCAATTATGTTAAACTTTTTTGTACTCTTCACCTTCTCTGTGCCTCATGCATGCTTTAAGAGCATTTTAAATCAAAGGACAGATAATGACAGGATACAAGGGTCACTGGTTTTATGCCAGATTAAGCGGTTTCAAAAAAGAATCTGTGAGCATGAAGAAATTTTTTTAATTTTTTTAAGAAAGCAATTAATTGGAATGAAAGCTAAAATTTCCACAAGAAAAGCCATAATGGATAAATGGCGTCTCTGCTAATGTATGGAACCATTTCTATTGTAAGATGTGTTGAAAAGATTATGAGCAAGATCGTTGCATTATGAAGTGCAAAGCCGGCCAGTGGGATTGTGAGGCTCTAAGCAAGATCATGAAAACTTTACAGTGTAAATACTGTAACTTCCATAATTTCACAAGTTAGGGGAAATCACTTAAAATTACAATATTTAAATGTATAAATGTGCATTAAGTGTAAACTATTCAAGATACAGTATGTGGTGTAAAAACATTAATCAGAGTTAAACAAGTTTGCAAGTGAAGTATTGCAAAATATTGTAATGCAAATATACACTACCGTTCAAAAGTTTTAGAACACTTTCTAACTCCATGATGGTTCCTGATTTTTATTTCTCTCTAAATTGTAAAGTTTTGCTGAATGCGTCCAAATAATGCATGAATCTCCTTTGAACAGTTGATATTGAGATGTTTCTGCTACTTCTGCTCTGTAAAGACTTCATAACGCCTCTAATCTGAGCTGCTGTTAATTGGTGATTTTTCAGGATGATAACTCTAAATGAACTTCTCGTCTGCAGCAGAGGTAGGTTTTGGTCTCGTCCTCCTGGGACGGCCTTCATGAGAGCCAGTTTCATTATGGTGCTTGACGGATTTTGCAAATGCACTTGACAATACTGTTCTTGCAAGAACTATTACAGAAAGGCCGACCTCTGTGTCTTAAAATAACTACTAACTGCTGTTTTTGTTGTTACATAATTACCTAATTCCATATGTGTTATTTTATAGTTTTGAAATCCCCAGTATTGTTGTAGAATGTAGAAAATAAATCACTAAATAAAAACAAAGAAATTTGCAAGTGATCTAAAACTTTTGAACGGTGTATGTACAACTATGCTTGAAAAAGTAAGCAAAATAGACATACATGAAACAAATACTATTGAATAAAAATGTATAGGAAGGCCTATATGATGAGCACAAGACAAAAACATATTGCATGATGGGACGATACCTGTCTTTTCGTGGGGAGAATGGATGTGGTGGTAATAATTAAACACTGACTGTGGCTTAATGTTTCCCCTATCAGTATAGATAGAGGTGGGCAGTATGTAGGCAGAGGTGGGTAGAGAAGCCAAAAATTTTACTCAAGTAAAAGTAGCTGTACTTCAAAATAATATTCCTCAAGTAGAAGTAAAATGTATCCAAAATATTACTCAAGTAAGAGTAAAAAAAGTATTCGGTGAAAAGACTACTCAAGTAGTGTAAGTACAGTGTAACTATATTTTATGCAAGCATAATTTGTTCCGGAAGCGTGCCTGTACATCAAAAAACTCGAAGTTTGAATCAGTTTAGTGACTCGGGTCTTTGAATCTCGGTGATCAAAATGAACGTATCTTTTTTTTTGAGTCATTTAGTTCATTTCGTTCTTTTGATCAGAAATATAATAAAATGTTGCGTTTTCAGTAAAAAAAAAAAAAAAAAGACCCCTAATACGTCTACATACACAAATTTTGGGTATAGTTCCAGTAATGTAAATATTACAGTGCAGATAAGGACATATTATAATAAACAGAATGAGCAGCTCACCTCTCATATCTTCTAGTCTGAGTCATTCATTCTTTTGAATCTATTGCACTGCATACCGTCTATGTGACCAAAGAACGAATGACTCGGAGTAGAGTCATTGAGAAAGAATCGCTCAATTCTGTTTTCTGGACATAACCTACGGGAGGGTTTGCGGTGATTTGTGCATGCGCGCCCAGTAGGAAATGGACGAATCACTCTCCGACACTACTCGTTCTTCTGAGTCACGTTAAAGATCTGTTCAAAAAAGAACTAATCGTTCATGAATGACCCATCACTAATGTGTAGAATAAATTGGTTAGAAAAGTAACGAGTCGAGTGTAGAGGAGTAAGAGTAGCCTTTCTTCTTCTACTCAAGTAAAAGTAGAAAGTATGGTGCAGTACAACTAGTCATAGAAGTACTTTTTTTTTTTTTTTTTTTTTTTAAAGTTAAGTAAATGTAACTCATTACTACCCACCTCATTATGTAGTGTTGCCAACTTCAGCAAAGAAAAATAAGAGACAGGCTTTGTTCTTTATAGGAAAATAAGGGACATTATAAGGGACACTGAAAATAGTTGTACTGTTCCACATTGTGTGTGTTATTTCAGCATCTGCAATTAGGAATGTGTCTAAAAAGTATGTTTTTTTGTTTGAATTAAATAAATAAAAAATCTCAGACATAAACACATTTGTTTTTCTCAACATACAGTATATATGTTTAATATTTAACTGTAAAAAGAAGTGTCTTCACACACTTATACGCACAAACCATCTGTATGGGCAAACTGTACCACAATAAAATTGTGACTGCAACAGTGATGAGAAAGCGATTATGCTCTGCTAAGCCACGGGCTCTCTGTCTCCGAATATGATTTAAATTTCTGCAGACGTTTTTTTTTCTTGTTTACATGATGGACTAGTTGTCATCCTGAGCTGCTCGCTATACAGTTTAATCTCTTGCCGCTGTCAGCTAGCATCCAGGTTTCGTAGCAAAACCCAATTTTCTGCATTGTGCAAGTAGTGTCATGGGGGGATGAACTCGTGCATTGTCCTGCGAAAACTGAAGTTATCCATCGAGTCATCAATTTTGATTGACCAGGCGTTTCACTCGCTGATTGTTCACAGGAATGATTGCAGGAGCTCTGAGTCACCTCGGCCAGGATGAATGGCCTTCTTTAATTCATTTGCACATTTGACACGTTTTATGGCTAAGAGTCTCAACACCGTACTGTTGTTGAAGTCACCTGTAAGTGGATATTGGTGTCAAAGTATAGCTCGTCTCTTAACATTTTTTATTTACTTAACATTTATTTATGTTATTTATAACATCAGTAGAAATACTGTCAGTAAAGACATCAGTAAAAATAGTCTTTTGTAATGATGTGCATACTGTATGTAAGAACTACTCAGTTAATTCTTGTGTAGTCTTCACATTCTGTATACCACTCTTGTCTTAAGGGTCCAAAATGACCTGCCTACGTTAAACACCTAAAATAAAGCAGCTTCATTATAATTTGAATCCCAAACCTATTTTGCATGAAGAAACACCCTGTCATTCATCACACACTTTGAATATATGTGCTTTCCCTCTTCACAGTGCAGAGAGACTGCATTTATTCAGTGAACACCACTCATTTCAATTACAATCAACCTGTCTATCATTATTATTATTATTATTATTATTATTATTATTATTATTATCAAGTCCCCTAGATATCATTTTCACTCGCGGAAGTTAGATCACATGTCCAGCGTGTATCTCAGGATGGAGACAAACGTGAAAATAACTGAGAGAATAGAGCGAGGTGAAAAATCTTTTAACACGATTCGTTCAACCATCAGCACGATTCTAAAAAGCAAGGACAAGATCATGGAGCATGTTTGACCACGAGGTCAAAAAACACAATAGAAGGAGAGTATAATGAATAAGCAAACTCCTTTGTGTACAGTATTATTTGTGTGTACCTTAATATACTTTATGGTATATTATGTTCTGGGAATACATGATGAATTCAGTTTATTCTGCTCTTCTATTGAATTTTCATTCATATAAATTAAAATATTGACTGGCCATTAGAACCACGACTGCATCATGCAAACCTTAATTTCTTCCTTTGTTAATCACGTTATTCTGATCAGGGTGGTGGTAGATCCATTCCCATTCCACGCAAAAGTGAGTGCAGGGGAGGAGAATTCACCCCTAATGGGATGCCACTCCTTTACGTTATCCTCTTTCAAGCCTAGGGGCCATTCATCATAGTCAGGCCGCCTGTTTTTGGACAGTGGAAACCGGCTAAGACAGAGGAAACAAACATGAACCTTTTCTGGTTTCCACTTACCATTCCTGAGCATGCTGGTAGGTGGTTTGGCTGTGCTAAATTGCTTCTTACACTGTATGAAGAGGTGAAATAAACCTGCCATTCCATCCAGAGTTATATTTTTTTTCCACAAATGTATTGATGTAAGGGTATGTAATGGTTGTATTGTAAAAGTATATGCACATTTGCCCATCGTACCCATATTTCCTTGCTGAAGTGCATATCCCATTCTTCTGTGAAGGCATTCTTTTCATGAGGACATCAGGAGTTCAGTCAGTGCTCTACAGTAGTTCAACCTTAAGGTGTTGAAACCAGATATTTACATACACTTCATAAAAAAGCACAAACAATTTTATTTCTTTACTGTCAAACATTAAATCAGAGTAACCTTTTTTGTTTTAGATCAAAAATATTAACATATGTTTTGCATCACTTTCACCAAGGCAGAAGTATATATACACTAGGTTTATTGTGTCTTTAAACAACAAAAAAAATCCAGATGATTCCATACTGAGCATAAAAAGTTTCTGATAGGTTAATTGATTCCATTTAATTGATGAATTAAGAGTTAATTGGTAGCACACCTGTAGATGCATATAAAGGCACTCCTCAAACACAGAGTCTCTTTCTTTGACATCATGGGAAAATCAAGAGAAATCAACCAAGACATTAGCAAAAGAATTGTGGACCTCCACAAGTGTGGCTCATCCTTAAGTTCACATTCCAGATGCCTGAAGGTCCCACATTCATCCATTTAGACAATAATATGCAAGTATAAAAAACATTGGAATGTACAACCATCACACCACTCAGGATGGAGACAGATTCTGAGTCCCATAGAAGAACGTTCTTTGGTGCGAAATGTGTGCATCAACCCCAGAACAACAGCAAAAGACCTTGTGAAGATGAAACTGGTAAGACAGTGTCATTATCCACAGTAAAAGTCCTGTACCACCATGAGCTGAAAGGTTACTCTAGGAGGGGAAAGCCATTACTTAAAAAGCACCATAAAGAAGCCAGACTACAGTTTGCAACTGAGGGCAAAAAAAAATCATAATTTCTGGAGACATATGGTCTGACGAAACAAAAAGTGAACTGTTAGGCCAAAATGATAAACGGTATAATTGTAGGAAAAAGGGCAAAGCTTTGAAGTCTCAGAGCACAATCCCAACTGTGAAGTATGGGGGTTGTAGTATAATGTTGTGGGGCTGCTTTGCTGCATTTCACAAAATAGATGACATCAAGAGAAAAGAAAATTCTGTGTATATATTGAAGCAACATCTGAAGACATCAGCCAGGAAGTTAAAGCTTGGGCGCAAATGGGTCTTCCAAATGCACAATGACCCCAAGCATACCTCCAAATTAGTTACAAAATAAAGTGGCTTAAGAACAACAAAGTCAAGGTATTGGAGTGGCCAACACGAAGCCCGGATCTCAATCCCAAAGAAAATTTGTGGGCGGCACTGAAAAGGCAAGTGTGAGCCAGAAGACCTACAAACCTGACCCAGTTACACCAGTTCGGTCAAGAGGAGTGGGCCAAAATTCCAGCAAACTATTGTAGAAAGCTTGTAGAAGAATACCCGAAACGTTTCGCCCAAGTGAAACAGTTTCCATAAAAATCCGTAAAATTCTCCCTCACTTGATTCTGACATTTAACAAATGCAAAAAATATGTTAATATTTATTGATCTACAACAGAAATAGTTTACTCTGATTTAATGTTTGACAGTAAAATAAAAATTTTTTTTTGGCTGTATAGATGGATGTCATATTCCCATCAAGTGTCCATCAAGTCCTGATGCTGAGGAGTACAGGAACCGTAAGAACTGGTTTTCAATCAATGTTCAGGGTGTATGCACACCAAATTTAGAGTTTGCAAACATTGTAGCGTGTTGGAAAGGTTCAACTCATGATTCAAGGATTTTTCTCAACTTCTCATTGTGTGCGCTCAGTTTCAGAGAGGACAGCATAGTGGACTTCTACTTGGTGACAGTGGATATGGTCAGAGTAACTTTTTATTCACTCCATGCATAAATCCCACAACAGTGGAGCAGCAAAGATACAACAGAGCTCATATCCGAACAAGAGGCATGATTAAACCCATGTCTGGAATATGGAAAAGTCGATTCCAGTGTTTACGCAATACACTTCGTTTCAGCCCAAGAAGATGCTGCAAGGTCATCATTGCTACAGCGGTGCTGCACAACTACCTGAAGCAGCGCTGCTGTCCTGATCCTCCAATGGAAGATTACGATGAAGCAGATGTGGCAGTGGCTGAGGCTTGCACATAGCGCTAAATTCACATTACAGCACTTCAGCTAGATGAGAATGAATTTCAATATGGAAGGTATTTACTATGGCTTATTTTTCCTTGATAATGTTCTGTTCAAAATGAAAATAGTGTGCAGCAAAATTTACCAAGTCACTTAAACAATACTGGTTGAAAATGTAAATTAAAATACTTTCACTCATGAATATGTAAATAACAAATTGTTTATTATTTAATTTATTTATTCATTTTTTACACATCTTTTACACACCATGGCTTGTAATCACAGCTGTCTCCTTACTGTATCTTTTTTGTATATACCTCTTTCTTCCAACTTCATATCCAATTCAACCTGTAGAATTCTCATTTTCATTTCATGCTCTTCCTTCATAAATTTTATTTTTTGCTCATGAAATTCTCTGGCTAACTCTTCATGGATCCTGCTTGCTCTATTCTGAAAGGTGGTGGCAGCATCTTTTCTCAGGGATGCTGGAGCAGATGTGGAGGGCACACACTCACTGTGCTCTGGCTCTTCCAGCATGTTCAGGTCCCTCGGACATATAAACTCACATGATCCTAAAGAAGAATAAAGACTGACAGAGTGGAATATGTACCAAAGGAAGGAACCAATTTCTTTCTTACATACCATTTGTGCTCAGGTCTTCATCTGAACTGTTGAAGTTATCATCATCTGGTATACCTTCCAGAGGTTGCTGGTTCTGTATTATTCCAGACAACAAGTCACCCACTTCATCAGTTTTGTCTTGTAATAAATCGCTGTCAACTTTTCTCTGCATTCTGTCTTTTTAAAGCTAGTTTTAAGTTCTTCCACAGAGTCTATACAGGCAAATATCATTCATTATAAATTGTGACAAAAATATTAATATGAGAAATGTGCAATGATAATAACATAGAAATCTCACCTGAAGTTGTTGTATTGTTCTTGTGGTTGCAGTTTCATTTGCATGGAATTCATTCTAAATTGCATTCCAAGCACTCCTTTTCTTTTGTTCACGAGCAGTAGTGTGGGTTTATTTTCAATAACTGGATAGTTTATTAAAATTAGTTTTAGTAGTCTTTTTTCATACTCACTAACGTTTTTTGAACAAATTCCTTTTGCCTCTGCCATTGCTTTGTGTCAAGATTTAAACCAACAATAGTGTTTTGTAGTCCATTTCAGGTTTTAATCAACACCACCAGACCAACAGAATGTGCTTAAACTCAACCTAATCTCAGGTGTTCCTACTTAAATTACTCCAGGACTCTGTAGTCTCTGAATAACTAAGCCTATTTTAAGATACATTCATGAAAGATACTTAAATGCAATAGATTAACAAGTACTGATTAAGGCCTACTCCTGGTTTATATTAAGCCCTGTCTGTGAAACCGGGCCATAGTGTTTTATATACTGAGCTTAACTTCTTCTTCTGTTTATTATTGTATTATTCTTGTATTATACTGTAAGTTCATTCTACTTTATCTTTCTTTTTATCAGTGACTCACAGAGTTTCTGTACAAAAAAATACCAGTACACTCATACTGTTGGTATGTGTACAAATGGCAAGCAAAGTACCTTGAATGTTTAATCTTGAATCAATACTTCTGCTTTAATACTACTATTGAAGCAATTTTTGTTATCTCAAATGGTTCAGCTGTGATAATTCCATAGATTTATGCCGAAAAGTGGCTAATAACTTCCTGAGTGACATCATATTGAAGTGATGTCACATGGAGTGACATCATAGTGTGATGCTTATTTTCAAGCACCTCTGGCTTTTTGGATGTCTTAACATGCTGAAGAACCACACAGGTTGCCTGGGCATTGATGGCACAGGTGATTGGGCCCGGTCATCATTGCTTTGCCACTATATTTCTACTTTATCTTTTTTTTTTATCAGTGACTCAGAGAGTTTCTGCACAAACAATTCTAATGCACTTACTGTATACTGTTGGTATGTGTAGAAATGGCAAATTTCAAAAAGAAAGAAAAAGAATTTCATCTTGAATCAATAATTTCAATATCTCAAACGGTTCAGCCGTGGCGATGCCATAAATTTATGCTGAAAAGTGGCTAATAACTTCCTGAGTGACGTCATATTGAGAGATATCACATATTGCTTTTTTTTTTTTTCCAAAACATCTTACTACCATGCTGAAAAAAACACACAGGTTGTGTGGTGCGCCATGGCGGTGATGCCAGAGGTGCTTTGGCTCGATCATCGCTGCTTTGCAACTGAAGTACATTTCTCCTTTATCTTTTTTTTTTTTTTATCAGTGACTCAGAGTTCCTGCAAAAAAAAATCCAATGCACTAATACTGTTGCTATGTGTACAAATGGGAAATAAAGAATTTAATCATGAAACTTGAATCAATGCTCCTTGCTTAAAGACTACTACGTAAGCAATTTAAACAGTTCAGCCGTGGCGATGGCTTAAACTAATGCCGAAAAGTGCCTATTAACTTCCTGAGTGACATCATAGTGTAACCAAGGCTTTTTGGAGGTCTCAACATGCTCAAAGAACATGCAAAGAAACACACAGGTTGAACAAAACTGATTGACATTTACAGAAGACTTCAAGCACGGTGCTGTTATAAGACTCTTAGCCACAGTGAGACATTTGAATGATGCAAATGTTTTATACAGTATAAGGACATATGTCCTGCGAATGATGATCCTGGCTGAGGTGACTTGAAGCCCACTACAGTGAGTGGAATACCTGATCTTTGGAAATCAGTGGACAATTTGTTAACAATATTTTGCAGAGTAGACGCATCTGTCTGTGGAAGCTGTACACACCATCATTCATCAACACCAATTGGACGTTACAGGAACTCCACATCCCCCATACGGTCCTGACCTCGCACAAAGTGATTTCCACATGTTTGGGTCGTTAAAGGAATTCCTGGGAGGCCAGTATTACCAGGCAGTGAAGGAACACGGTGCTTGGGCCGATTATTGGTGCTTTGGAACTATATATATTTATTTACTTATTTATTTGTTTGTTTGTTTGTTTTTACAATATCAAGAAATCTTAGGTCCACAGACCAGTTACTCCTTTCTGTCCCAAGGTCTAGATTAAAGCTCAGAGGTGCCCGAGCGTTTGCTGTTGCTGCGCCTAAATTATGGTTTACCGTTTAATATTACAGCAGCACCTACATTAGAAACTTTTAGATCCAGACTGAAAGCTCACTTATTTTCCATGGCTTTTACACCTGGCTGAGACATTTGACCCTCTTTTATTCTTTCATTCATTCATCTTCTATACCGCTTTATCCTGTATTTAGGGTCACGGGGACCTGGAGCCTATCCCAGGAGACTCAGGGCACGTGGCAGGGTACACCCTGGACAGCATGCCAATCCATTACAGAGCGCACACACACACACACACACACTATGGTCAATTTGGAAACGCCATTTAGCCTAATCTGCATGTCTTTGGACTGTGGGAGGAAACCCACCAAGCACTGGGAGAACATGCAAATTCCATGCACACAGAGACGGGAATCGAGCCTGGCCAGGAATCGAACCCGGACCCTGGAGGTGCAAGGCGACAGTGCTAACCACTACACCACCGTGCCGCCATCTTTTTTTTTTCATTTACTTTTTAGTTAAGTTTAATTCATTATTTATTCATTCATTAATTTTCTATACCGCTTAATCCTGTGTTCAGGGTCGCGGGGGACCTGGAGCCTATCCCAGGAAACTTCGGGCACCAGGCGGGGTACACCCTGGACAGAGTTCATTATTTATTTATTATTAAATTATTTATGCATGATTTTGTTTGATTACTGTTTTATTAACTGTCACTAACTGATTTTTATAGCTATTTTTAATTTTATTTGCATTTTATGCTGTTTAAATGTTACATCCAACTATATTTCTACTTTATCTTTTTTTTATCACTATTTCTGAGTGTATCTGTACAAAAAAACAAAAAAAAAACAAATCCAATATATTCTTGCTGTTGGTATGTATACAAATGGCAAATAAATTCAAATAAATTACAAACCGGATTCCAAAAAAGTTGGGACACTAAACAAATTGTGAATAAAAACTGAATGCAATGATGTGGAGATGGCAAATGTCAATATTTTATTCAGAATAGAACATAAATCACGGAACAAAAGTTTAATCCGAGAAAATGTATCATTTTAAAGGAAAAATATGTTGATTCCAAATTTCACGGTGTCAACAAATTCCAAAAAAGTTGGGACAAGTAGCAATAAGAGGCTGGAAAAAGTAAATTTGAGCATAACGAAGAGCTGGAAGACCAATTTCCAGTAATTAGGTTAATTGGCAACATGATTGGGTATAAAAAGAGCTTCTCAGAGTTACAGTGTCTCTCAGAAGCCAAGATGGGTAGAGGATCACCAATTCCCACAATGTTGCGCAGAAAGATAGTGGAGCAATATCAGAAAGGCGAAAAATTGCAAAGACTTTGCAGTTATCATCATCAACTGTGCATAACATCATCCGAAGATTCAGAGAATCTGGAACAATCTCTGTGCGTAAGGGTCAAGGGCGTAAAACCATACTGGATGCCCGTGATCTCCGGGCCCTTAAACGACACTGCACCACAAACAGGAATGCTACTGTAAAGGAAATCACAGAATGGGCTCAGGAATACTTCCAGAAACCATTGTCAGTGAACACAATCCACCGTGCCATCCGCCGTTGCCAGCTGAAACTCTACAGTGCAAAGAAGAAGCCATTTCTAAGTAAGATCCACAAGCACAGGCGTTTTCATTGGGCCATGGATCATTTAAAATGGAGTGTGGCAAAATGGAAGACTGTTCTGTGGTTAGACGAGTCACGATTCGAAGTTCTTGTTGGAAATGTGGGACGCCATGTCATCCGGACCAAAGAGGACAAGGACAACCCAAGTTGTTATCAACGCTCAGTTCAGAATCCTGCATCTCTGATGGTATGGGGTTGCATGAGTGCGTGTGGCATGGGCAGCTTGCATGTCTGGAAAGGCACCATCAATGCAGAAAAATATATTCAGGTTCTAGAACAACATCTAGTCATCTCTTTCAGGGAAGAAAAAAATCTTTTTCAACAAGATAATGCCAGACCACATTCTGCATCAATCACAACATCATGGCTGCGTAGGAGAAGGATCCGGGTACTGAAATGGCCAGTCTGCAGTCCAGATCTTTCCCCTATAGAGAACATTTGGCGCATCATAAAGAGGAAGGTGCGACAAAGAAGGCCCAAGACGATTGAACAGTTAGAGGCCTGTATTAGACAAGAATGGGAGAGCATTCCTATTTCTAAACTTGAGAAACTGGTCTCCTCGGTCCCCAGACGTCTGTTGAGTGTTGTAAGAAGAAGCGGAGATGCCACACAGTGGTGAAAATGGCCTTGTCCCAACTTTTTTGGGATTTGTTGACACCGTGAAATTTGGAATCAACATATTTCTCCTTTAAAATGATACATTTTCTCGGATTAAACTTTTGATCTGTCATCTATGTTCTATTCTGAATAAAATATTGACATTTGCCATCTCCACATCATTGCATTCAGTTTTTATTCACAATTTGTTTAGTGTCCCAACTTTTTTGGAATCCGGTTTGTAAATCCTGAATCTTGAATCAATGCGTCCAGCTTTAATATTCCTACTTAAGCAATTTGCTGCAATCAACAACAACAACAAAAACAACAACAACAACAACAACAACCCCACACTCATACTATCCTTCATGCTGAGAGTACTTCATTCTCATGACTGTACAGTAAGTAGGGTTGGCCTGTATGAGTTTTGAATCACTGGCTCGATTCCTATTAGCTCTGTGTTTCCTCTACACTTAACTGATCTCTCGAGCGCCCTAACTAGTGCACTACATATCAGACAGAGGGGGTGTTTGGGACACAGCCCACAGCGAGCGCCTGATTTATACCGTTACACAGTCCTGTTACTCTCACACACACACACACACACACACACGAGCGGAGGATGAGGCGAAGGGAAGGAAGACATGTTCAGGACTTGTGTACGGAGTGTAAAATGATGTTCCTCCTGTACTGCTGCTTTACAGTAATAACCTTTACAGGTAAGCTGAGTTTCTCCAGTAATGCTGGTGTTCAGGTTCGCTACATATCGACAGGTTGTTGCTCAGCTGGTTACTGACTTCCAGCTAAACTTACAGGGTTACAATAGGCGGCGGGTAAAATAAACTGTTTGTTTGTTTGTTAGAGTGAAACACTCACAGCAGGTCAGAGCAGCAGTCCAGACTACACACACAGGATATAATGTTTCTGTTCCTCACACACCCTTTTGATTTGATTTCTTTTGATCTATTTGTTATTTGTTTAAACTCATCATTTCTACAGTAGAACAAGACATGAAAAGCTTTTAAACTGATAAAAACAGATGTAAAGTTATTATTTGTTACTAAGTATCATTAAACATTTAAAGCTGTGGGTGAGCCTCGAAAAAAAAAATCTACTTTTACATCAAATCTAACTTTAAAAGTTTTAAATATATATATATATATATATATATATATATATTATATGGCTTGTTTTGGGTCCAAAATCATCAGAAGTACACATAGTGTCTTTCCTGTGCTTTTTCTTCACCCTAGTCTTTTGTAGCCACATGTGGAAATGTTCATGGATTTACCTTTAAAAAGATTTAAGGTACATTATTAGGTCATAAATACTTAAAAAAAAAAAAAAAAAAAAAGGATCATACACTATTGCAACATTTTCTATTTTAAGAATTCATACATTTTGTAGGCTGTTATATTAACATCCCATTGTGTACATGTATGTGATGAAATTTCCAGTGAATAAGGTTGTAAACCGGATTTACCGAAGACTTCAAGCACGGTACGGTTATGAGACACTTATGAGACATTTGAATGATGCAAATGTTCTATATAAGGATGTATTTTCTGCAAACGAATGATGAATGGAATACCTGATCCTTGGAAATCGATGGACAATTTGTTACCAAAGTTTTGCAGAGTAGACGTATCTGTCTTTAGGAGCTGTACACACCATCATTCATCAACACCAATTGGACGTTACAGGAACTCGGCTGGGAGTTATCGCCACATCCCACGTACGGTCCTGACCTCGCACCAAGTGATTTCCACATGTTTGGGCTTTAAAGGAATTCCTGGGAGGCCAGCATTTCAGATGTGACGCACCACAGCTTTTACACCGGAAACTCTTCCTGTCTCAATCCTCCCATTTTCTAACAGGGTTTGGGATCATATTGCATATAGTGACTGTGTAGAATGATCGTACGATTTAAGGTCTTACCCAACAAGTGGTGGCGGTTCTTGAACTATTGATCCTACAATCAACAACCCACAGCTTCAACCACTTGAGCCACCACTGCCCCATTTCCACTGAATCTACTGTATCTACTCATTAATCACTAATGTCGTGACAGGATGTTGCCCAAATCTTATGCACAGTCAGTCAGAAACAGATGTTAAGAACAAACGTTTGAATCCCAACGATGACAAAGCTGTCCTTGACCAAGAGTCTAGAATGCAAAATTGTCCTTGTCTTCCGAATCACAAAACAATTACGAAATAGGAAGGGTGAAGACTAACACATGCTTCCTCCTGAGACACATCAAGCCAAACAGTCAACCAGCTTTTACTGTAATATCCTTTCATAGACTTCTATTATAAATGTGTTTTAAATAAGCATGACTTCACCTCGTATCTTTGTTCTCTAGTAGAGTGAGGACAAGTTGAAAATAAAAAGGGTGAAGTTCTGTTAGGTCTCATGTTGCTTTTTCTCAGAAAACGTGTTTTTCATGCCACACACCCTTGAAAAATAAACTCCAGAAAGAGATGAAGAGGAGTTTGTGTCCTAAGCGTTTGCTGCCCCCCCCCCCACACCCCCATCATGTCATTTTATTTGTTTTAGACAGTTCTTTTTAATATCATCCCCAGGGATTCACAAAGTGTGTATACTCGTGTAGGTGTATACTGTGTGTACGTCTGGTGCTTCACACACACTCGTACTTCATATCTCGACGTATCTAAATCTGTTCCTCATCGCTCATCCCGGCATGGCCTAGACTTTCCATCCAGATGTTTTTAGGCGTGTGTTTTTCTTAAAGCCTCCCACCACAAAGCGATAAGGATTATTACACACAGAAGATCAGGAGCTCAGAGGGGTGTGAGTGAGTCAGTAGGAGCTGTTTGCAATGTTCTTCTGTTTATTATGATTAGACATTTATTTTTAAGATGCCTCTTGAGAAATCAACGACCGATGACCTCAAGCTGTCATCAGCAAAATTTCAGCTATGAGGGGCTGCATTTTTAATGGTAATAAGCAGGTGTTAGCAGTGCTGTACAGTAATTGTGTGTTTTTATCAGACAGGGTGAGTAAGAGGGTGGGTGCTTTGTCAGCTTTTTTTTTTTTTTTTTTGACATTTCAGTCTATGCTTCCTTGGTGCCATCCTGTGGAGCTGACGCTCCCTTTTCTGGGTCACAAAGCACATTTCTGTGGTGCAAAGTGTTTTCTTTTTTCTCCTGTTTCACATTCCGGCCTGCTTTCCTCACTTGTCCATCTGCTACACACCTTGCCGTTGCTTATATTGCTTGTGAGGGCCTTTCTTGTTTTTGCTCTCAGATTTCTCAAGATGTGTCAGGATTCCTTTCTATTCTTTTTCCACGTCTTTCCAATATTCACTATAGCATTTTCCACTATAGTCTTTTTTCATTACATCTCCCTTTCTGTCAGTTTAGGCGCTTTCCCTCCTTTTTCACATCTTGATATACACTATGTAGCCATAAGTTTGTGGACACCTGACCCCCTAGTGGTGCAGTGGTAAAGTGCACGGCCTATCATTCGGAGATCGCTAGTTCGATTCCCGGTTAATGCTGTAGCCTCTCTCAGCCGAAGGCTAGAGAGAGCTGATTGGCTGTGCTCTCTCAGCGATATTAGCGCTCTCACATTAGTCACGGCTCTACAGCCAATCATGGGCATCTGTGAGCTCATGCAAGCAAAAACAGCGGATAGTGCGAGAGCGAGCACTTCAAAAAGATGCTGTCGGCTGGCGTCACATGGTTTAGAGAAAACACGTGATAGTCCTCCTCCCTCCCTGACTGACTCGTAGTAGTAGCCTTAATGATGGAGCTGCTTAGTGACAGGAATTGGATACGAATAAAGACGGGAGAATTGTGAGTGTGTGTGTGTGCATGTGCAGTCCCCATACTGCTACATGTGTAGTCATATGACTCTGTTCTTCTAATTTATAGATATCAAAGTGTAAACACTTCTTAATATTGTTCTCTTTTTCTGTCCCACAGCAATGCCGAGGTGTGAGGCAGTGCAGGTGAGCGTTCGGGAAGGCCGGCGTTTCGCCCTGCTTTTCCAGTCTGTGGTTTTGCCGTGTCAGTACACAAGCACTTCTACCCATACCCCAGTGGTGCAGTGGTGGTACAAGTCATACTGCCGTGACCGCACACGTGACTCATTCAGCTTTCCAGATTCTCTAGGGGTCCGGGGGTCAGAACTCGGGCCCTCCTCCCACAAGGACTGCAGCGACGCCAGCCGGACTGTTCGGATTGTGGCCTCTGGGCAGGGATCCTCTCTCACCATTGCGGAGTACTACAAAGACAGAGACATCTCCATTATCAACAGTAATGTGCTTATTTTATTTGGTCATTGTTTTTTCTCTTGGACCTTTTTGTTTAAACAGTGGAATGGAATTCCATACAATGAATGGAAGATAGTGTTATGTAGTGTTACGTAGCATGACCTCACTGACATGTGGTCATGTAACTATTCAGACACCTTGAAAGAATTGATTGCTTAATGGATCTGTGGCTTCAATCTTTATTATAATTTATAAAGTAAATGGACCGTTCCAATCTACTACAATATTGAGCATATCATATACTCTGACTATTTACTATAGAGTACAACAGCTTTTCGGTTCTGAGTTTTTTAACTTGTTTTGTGGTTCAGAAAATGTTCAAGTCACAAAACTAAGGTGTACTCAGCCGTTACATCTACATTTACAGTTTTTCTATTGACAGTCTTTCTTTACTGTGATATAAATATGTTACGTGAATGTATACAAATAATTCTGATTGATGAATCATTTATATTATGATTAGTATGTAATGAGAATATAAATTATTTAAGATGCACAAAGTGTTTCTGCCAACAGTGATGCATTTATTCTGCCAGAAATATAACCTGAGGTTCGCCTTAAATCCAACCAGCTGTATTATGATTGGTTGCAAGAATTCAGTCTCATCTATGACTGGTTAAATTCTTTAGTGCTTGTGAAATGCGTCAGGTCCTGCGATCCAGAGGATGAAAGTCTGAAGTAAAGACAGGTGGAAGAGAGTTTACCGGGTAAGGAACAGAAGTAAAGTTTCCCTTCCGGGAATTTGTCACGTCAACTAACAATATAAATAAACAGCAAATGTGCAGAAAGAATATATTGATTTCAGCAAGAGTGAAACATTTGGCCATATTAAACAGGTTTACACCACCCTTCTCGTTCAGATTGAAAATTCATTCTGTTCAGGTCAGACGGAGGAATGAGGTGTTTACATGATGCGTTTTTATTCTGATCAGGCTGTTATTACTGTTGAAAACCCATATAGGGATTTAGCAAAAGTTTGATGATGTAAACACAAAATTCTCTCAAGTAAAGTAGAGCCTTCATATTGCAGATGGTGGCATGGTGCCATTAAAAAGCTTTTTCTTTTTTCAGTTTCTATTTACGTGATTTCTTGATTCAACAAGTTTGGCAGTAATCTGGCCTGTAGGGACTGGCAAGTGAAATTTTTACTCAGCTTTTATAAGAAATTATTTAGCAAGGGGGCAATTACTTTTTTTTTTTTTTTTTTTTACAAAGGGAGGTTTGGACAGCTTTGTTCCCTTAATAAATGAAATCATCATTTAAAAATTATCTGAATCATTTAAGTTTAACAAATTAGCAAAAAAAATTATATAAAAACTAAATCAGGAATGAGGAAAATTAATTTTCACAGCACAGTATATGTGATCTTTCAAAGTCTATGTTCAGTGTCCCTTCAAAAGACTCAAGAATACCTGAGTGCTAGGCCAGGACGCTTCCTTAATTGATAGATTGATTACGAGCCAAGCAAGTGTTCGTCCTTTTTCCGATGGTCTGGATGTCTTTGGATAATGTTTTGTTTTTGTTTAATTTTTATGATTTACATCAAATCCTGTTTGGAAGTCTGTAACATTTCACTAGTTGGTGTCTAGGTCATGGTGAAGTCTGAGACATCTACAGTAACTGAGACATCTGGCTCTGTTTCAAGTGTATTTCACATTGTCAACTTCACCGCTTGATATATTTGGCATTACATCTTACTCTCTCCTGTTTTTGTTTGCTCAGCCTTAATCTCATAGTTTCACTTCTCCCTCAGTTTTGTCTTTGTTGTTAAGGAAATTTATGGGCAGTGGTTCCTCCGGTGAACTCGCAGCTATGCTCAAACACGCCGATCTGGTGCCGCTACTCTGGTTAAGACGGTGTTATATTAGACTCACTCGCATCCTTCACAGTTTATTTGACAGAGAATCATTTACAGAAAACGCATTTCTCTTTAGACTGCCCTGCTTGCTAAATTGGATCTGACGGGATGAGTCAGTTTGATTTGTGGTGGACTAGGGGACATTTCTTTGGTCAGGAAATAAGGGGCTGGTCTGAAATGAATTTGGTGAGAAAAAAAAACATGCATATCATGAATGCGTAGAGCGTGTGTCTCGGTGGCGTGTCCCACACAGACTACAGGAGCTGCTGTAACCTATTACATAGCTAATTATTAGCCAGGAAGATAGTAAACACAGCTCGTCATTGACTGTTAAAACCAATGTTTATACTAAAGTTATCCACAAGACGAAACTGTAGGAAGACTTAAAAGAAAGACCATCATATACATTTACAGTTTCTTTTAAATAAGTGTCTAATGATGTAAGTAATGGATTTTGACGCTTGGCAACCAGGTCACAGTGTAGTTCCCTACAGGAAGGGCCTTCCATTGTAACTCTGAATGTTTCCTTTTCCTGAAATAGGCCTGTTTACTTATTACAAGGGAGGATCTGAGGTGCCCCCCTGCTCCGAATGCATTTTAACTGAGAGCTGAAACATTCCAGATTCCCCCTCCGTTACTCCTGCTGATCCTCTCTCACATTAACTCATTCATCAATCTTCTCTTCTCCAGTTAAGCCTAAGGACAGATCTGAATATTATAACGCTGTGCGCCGTTTCCCCTGCATATCAATTCTTTTACCCTCTTGGTGCTCGTTCCCTTTGCATTGGCTTTTGTATTCAATTCAGCATTAAAATCGAACATTGTTCATTTTGAATTGTGCTCGAAAGCTAACCCCGTCACATGTTTTGCTTTGTTTGTTTTCTCCAGAGGCTGACCTGCGTATTGGAGAGGTGCGATGGGGCGACAGCGGTATTTATTTCTGCAAGGTGGTGATCACTGATGACTTGGAGGGCCTGAATGAAGGTCATGTGGAACTCCTGGTTCTGGGTGAGTCATATACAGAAAATAGAAACTCACTTAGAAGAACCTCTCTCTGGATAAAAGTTGGGTCCAGGAGAATTATTGTGTCCAGCTACTCTTCTCACTACAGTAGATACTATATGTCTGTAAAAGGATTTGTTTAGGAAACTCATCGTCCATGATCTGTATTGGTTAGGTGGGTTTAAAGCCTAGAGGTAGAAGATCTCCAAACGTGGCTCTTGCTGGTTGATCAAAAGAAAGGAAATCCAGTGAACCATAGACAGACCCATTGGTGTCTAAACCTCATTAATACCTGTGGCAGGACTGAAGATTAACCCATCTGCTTCATTTCTGTAGACAATCTACAGTAGTACAAATTCCTAATAATAAATGGAAACTATGTCTGATAGAAACGTGTTAGAATACACCGTGCATTGCAGCTTGTTGTGTGTAGTGCTTCAAAGCTTCAGACCAGTCAGTATACCAATGCTGATCCTTATTCACTGCTTAAAGCACGTACAATGGGCATGTACAGTAAGCATGTGTACAGGATCACGGAGCAATGGAAAAAGGTGGCCTGGTCTGATTAATTACGTTTTCTTTTACATTGTGTGCATCCCATCCCTGGGGAAGAGATAGCACCAGGATGCACTATGGGACAGTGGAGGCAGTGTGATGCTCAGGGCAGTGTTCTGAGTTCCTCCCATTCACGAGGATGTTATTTTGACACGTACTGTACCATCTACCTAAACCTTTTTGCTGAACAAGTACACATGGAACTAATATTACCTTTCAGGAGAAAAATATTCTCTTCCATGCTGCAAATATTGTAGAGGGCTGGTTTGAGGAATGTGTCTAAGAGTTCAAGGTGTTGACTCGTGGCTTGGAAATTCTTCACAACTTTAGGGGGTCGAGCATTTTTGGAATGTGCTGGACAAATAGGGTTGAGGCTCCACCTCACAATGTACAGGACTCTTAGCATCTTTTGCTAACGTCATGGTACCAGATACTACATCACACCATCAGAGGAAACGGTGGTGTCTGTGTCTTGATGGCGCAGAGCTGACTGATATGGTGGCACATATGCAAGATAAACTGAATCAATGTTATCCAACACCTATATTTTCCCGTACACACCCAATTTATATAGTCTTATGTCACTAACTGCTTATTTACATGGTTGCGGGTGGCCTGGAGTCTGTTCCAGAAGACTTGGGACACGCAGTGGGGTACACCCTGGACAGGGTGCCAATCCAACGTGAACACACATACACACACTCACATGTGCACACTACGGACAATTTGGGATCGCCAGTTAGCCTAATCTGCTTGTCTTTGGACTGTGCAACCAGAGAACCCAGAGGAAACCCACCGAGCACCGGGAGAACATGCAAACTCCATGCACACAGACCATATGCAGGAATCAAACCCGGACCCTTGTGGTACAAGGTGATTCAATTCAATAAGCTGTGTAAACATGCTAAATCAGAACAGGCTGAATTTTTTTTTTCATAAGCAGCGTGATCTGTTTTCTTTTTACAGTGATTTAGTAAAACCTTTCAATCTAACACTAGTGTTTTTGGATTCTCCAAAACACAGGAAGTGAAAGAATTCCACTTATCTGCTTAGGATGTAAGGTCATGCGTTGACAACAATTTCCTCTTCCTTAACCACTAGGAAAAAGACAAAAATAGCAAGAATCTTACAGAGTAACTGATACGTTACTGTCTTCACTACAGGTTTGTGTTAAAAACAGGACATTTATCTTCTTATACGTCTTCACACAGGAACAATATCAGCCTGTCTCCCACTCTCTCTCTCTCTCTCTCACACACACACACACACACACACACACAGTTACAGACCCATTACACAACTATAGGCAGGAGGAGAGACGCCATGCGCTTTTGCCTTTTACAGCTCCAGTGAATTATGAGAGCAGCTTCACAAAGGGCTCACTGGGAAACCACTGTGCTACTTGTTAAAGACTCCACCTACTGTGTTGAACAGCGGGATTTACTGCTGCACCTCATTGTTTTGGTGCGAGATGTTTAAACGGTTAGAGTGGGGTTTCAGTCTAAAGTGGGTTTCCAACCCTGGAAAGCTTTACAGTTTTTTGGACTACCTTCCATGATTAATTATATTTATACTATATTTATATATTTATAACTTTTAAAGTCATGACTATAGGGCAATAGTGTCTCAGGGGTAGACTTAGGCTGAATCCCAATTCTATTTTCTACCCCTTCCCCTACCCCTCGCCCCTTCCCCTTGTCCCTTGAAACGAAGTGGAAAGGGGAAGGGTTAAAATATTTCCCCTAAGAAATGGGACACCACTACAACACTGTTACACGTCATCATACGTTGTCACTAGTTCCTAATGTTACGTTAGAGGACATGCGCCGATGTTTATCACACATTCCAATAAGAGAGAGATTACTCACTCCCAAAGTTTTTTTGCGCCATATTTCGATTTTTAAAAAAGTTGCTCATTTTCACCACGAACACAGATGAGCCTTCGGGTTTCCTCAGTCGTCCCTATACAGAATATAAATTACAAAACTGTGGTCACGTTGCAATAAGCAAGAATAGTGTAAACACTTACATGTTCATTTACATGTACACACATGGCCGTAAGCAAAACAAGCAATGCGTTATCAAATGCTTGGCAACCTGCCGTGCTACTGAACTTTCATATTTGTTTGTAGCATGCAGTAAAGTGTATGTGACAAAAATATATATTTGTAATATCGTGTATTCTGTGCTATCCACTAACAAACTTTGAAGATTTTTTTGCAAACGTTTCTTTACAGAACATCACCATAAACACAAACACAAGACTAAAGGTAATATACATATAATGAAAACTTGTCATAAAAATCTTTATTAATGGCAAAAATTTACATTTATAGGTCTGCTTGCTCGAGTGAGCAGCCATGTTGAAAACTTTCGCTTAGCCCTTCGTTTGAAGTGAGGTCCCGAAAAATCTTTGTTTGGAGGGCTATCTGGCCCTTCCCCCCTCCCCCTACACCTCCAACCAAAAGAGAAATGAGACACCCCTACCCCTTCACATGAACGCGCCAAACAGAGGGGTAGGGCTATGTGTAGGGGTAAGGGGTAGAAATGGGATTCAGCCTTACTGTATCACCTACTGTGAAAAAGGCCAGGTTTTGATTCCCAGCCACTGGATAGTGCCATAGTGTCCGTTAATTTGGTACTAGACGTGTTAAATGTGTGAGTTGGATGGTCTGTGGTGGAAACCCCTTACTGGGAGCAGCTGAAAAAAAATAGCAATAGGAGTAAATGATTTTGCATTTTCGTGTAGATTCATAACATATGCATTAAAATCCCATGTGAGTCTAATTGGGCTGCCATAGTGTTACACTCACTCAATTACTCATCGTTTATACCACTTTATCCTGTATATAAGTTCGCGGGGTCCAGGAGACGTACTGTAGGGTACAAGGCAGGGTACACCCTGGATCCATTTCAGGCCACATACAGTATACACACGTTTAAACTTATTCACACACAACGGGCAGTTTGGGAACATCATTTAGCTTAATCTGCATGTCTTTGGACTGTGGGAGGAAACCCACCAAATTTGGGGAGAACATGCAAACTCCATGCACACAGACCTATAAATTAATTTGCAAGGCAACAGTGCTAACCATGCTGCTCATACACCCCCATATACAGTATGCCAGATATTTTATAGAGTCTTCTTGTGCCACCTGGGAAGTTCTGGCCCCTTGGGGCATGACTCCACAAGACCTCTGGGGTTATGTTGTAGTGACTGGCAGCGTATCCTTTAGTGGCTTTGAGTTGCCTGTTATTGTAGGTCCAGTTCATTCCATGCGTGCTTGATCAGATTCGGATCTAAAGAGTTTCTCATTGAGTTGTCCTGCGTTGGCATTTCTGTGGGATTTTGGGGTTTTTGTCTCAATTGGCATGCGTGATGATCCTGTTAGCAAGTTTACTATAACTAGTACTATAATTAATATAAATATAATTAATAATCAATATTAATGTGTTAATGTTATATGGTGGTAATGTTATGACTGATCCGGGTGTATAAATACTGAATACACCCTGGGAATTTAGCTTTTTATAAGCTTTTTACTTCCAGGTTTACTACATTATAAAATGTAGAAACATTTAACACTCATAAATACTTACATCAGACACCGTATGTAATGTAAGAAGTATTCTGTAGAAATCATAAAGTTTCTTTTAGAAAATACGCAGCTTAGCTCATACTGTAAATCGTTATTTAAGGAATATGTGTGAGATTCTTCAGCTCACAGTAATATTGCAACACACTTATTCAGAGTTGGTGTAATGTACTCCCGTCGAAAGCGCCTGCCTCATGAATTTGATTTGCTACTACTTGTTTATCTACCCTACACAGACAGGATTTCACTAAAGCCTGAATGTGATGTCACATTCAAGACAATGAACAGTGTTTGGGTGCCAACCGCTCTCGTACTCGAGCGTCAGCCACTTGTAGACGTGCTGCTATGGCAACAGAAGGACATTCGGTGTCTACTAGTTGAGGATGGCGTAAGGATCTATTGTACGAGCGTGAAAGAAAGAGAGCGACAGAAAAAAAAACCAGTGGAGGGGAAAATACAGGGGGGGTTTGATGTGAGGTTATTTCAAGCACACTAGGTTGAGAATGTCCAGACAAGCAAGTGATGACAGCAGTGACCTTTTAATGCTTATCCTTATACATGGGCGTGAGGGGCCTGAAGTCTATCTCACACGCTCATTCAGACGCGGAAATTAACCTGGACGCCGGAGGTGCAAGGCAACAATGCTAACCACCAATCCACCATGCCGCTTCACTATCACTAAATTGAACTAGCGTTACAGACTCTAACAATTAATCTGATGTAAGGAGTCCGTCCCATTATATTTAAATCTCTTATAACTGGTTTTGCAGGCTCGATTCCCGTCTCTGTGTGCATGGAGTTTGCATGTTCTCCCCGTGCTTGGTGGGTTTCCTCCGGGTACTCCGGTTTCCTCCCACAGTCCAAAGATATGCAGGTTAGGCTAGTTGGCGTTCCTAAATTGCCCGTAGTGTGTGATTGGGTGTGTGAGTGTGTGTATGTGTGTGTGCCCTGCGATGGATTGGCACCCTGTCCAGGGTGTACCCCGCCTAGTGCCCGAAGTCTCCTGGGATAGGCTCCAGGTCCCCCGCGACCCTGAACACAGGATTAAGCGGTATAGAAGATGAATGAATGAATGAATGAATGAATGAATGAATTACTGGTTTTACTTAGGGATGCACAGGTAGCACTTTTTGTCTAGTACAAGTGCATCCATTTTGGAAGAGCCCCACTTCGGAAACATCAAGAAGATGCACCCGTTGTTTATGTGCTAGTGTGTGGACCATGAAACTGCTATGCAAGACTATAGAGCGACTCTCTTTAGAGGAAAATCCTCATAGAGTAGATAAGATGCACAGCACATGGCTGACACTGCTAGTCCAAATGGGAGTGATGAAGCTAAAGGCTGAATTGTCCTGCAGCGGTGTGTTAACGTGCTTCTTCACAAAGCTTACAATATGTAGTATGTACTGTACAGGACTTTTTTTCTTTCTCTTTCCGTAAAGTTTTATTAAATGCGAATGTGATTACCATAAAAAGAAAAAATATATATTTTTACATATCCAATCATTCTAATTACCAATGAGTACGAGTGTTCAAGTCAAACAAGTGGGGACTTTTGCTTGTGCAGAATATGAAGAGTTATAAGAGTAAAACAACTCCCTTAATGTCTCTATATAATCTCCCGCTACACTAATGTACTTATACCAGCATTTCACTAGTGCTTGTAAAGTTTTCTCAGACTGCCTGCTTGTGAGTGTCCATCTCCACCGTTAAATAGTATACGTACAGAAATATCGTAACAGTTTTATGAGTGCAAATAGTAGTAACCGGTCGATACCCGATACTGGTTTCAGTATCAGTGAATCCTGACTGTTGATCTTTAAAAAAAAAAAGTCATGATCTGCTGACTAAACAGAGAAAATCACAGACTTAATGAAAAGTCTCCAAAAGTCTGTGACGACTCTCCCTCCCCATCCCTTTTTATAAGGTATGCATGCAATTTTGTAGCCTTCAACAGGTTCTGACATTTTTTAATTTTTTGTACACGATTCAGATGACTTGTTTACATCAAGAACTTGAACTTTTTTTCTCTTGCTTGAGTTTTGTTTGGCTTTGTCTGGATTGTTGCTGGGAGAGGCTGCAGATGAGCTGATAATACAGTCATGTGATGCAGTAATTACCACTGGTCAGTATGAGAATGATGGGAAGCGCATTAGCAAAATTCACTCTAACACACTTGTCTTTTACACTTTTACACAGTACCAGTAATCTTTTCCCTCTCTGTAAGCTGTTCATCGTTTTATCCTGAAAAGTTTTATAACTTATTGCAAGGAGTGGGCAGAAGCTCTCGAGAACAAACCTTGATTGTGAAAGAGCAGCGGTTCCTTGTACGTTGTGTAGCAAGGCTAAAAGGGATGACATCCCTGACCTCAAGATTGAGAGCAAATTCCAAGCTCTGGCTGAGTTAAGCCTTTCTGGCTCAGAGTGTAGACTAGCACTGCCCAGGAGGTCCAGGGTCCGGATCTGTACATAAGCCTCTTTCATGTCTGACTGTTACAACTTTGTTCAGCTTGTTTTGCTTTGAAGTTACAGTGAAGATCAAATATTTTGATCTTGTAATTTTAAAAGAAGACAAGGAGTAATTTTCCTTTTTCGGGGGAAATATGTTTCTGTAAAAGTTTAGAGAATGACACAAATATTAATTTTCACAAAGGTCTTTTTGTCAGATGTTATTATGAAGTATAATTACAGTACAAACATTTCAAGTGTCAAAGATTTTAATTGACAATTATATTAAGTTTGTGCAATGGTAATATTTTGTAGTGTTGACCCTTCTTTTTACACGACTTCTACAATTCGCCCTGGCATGCTGTCAATCAACTTCTAGGCCACACCCTGTCTGGTGGCACCTAGTCTTACATAATTTAATGCTTGGAATTTGTCAGAATTTGTGGGTTTTTGTTTTTTGTCCACCCGCCTCTTGAGGATTGACCACAAGTTCTCAACAGGATTAAGGTCTGGCGAGTTTCCTGGCCATACTGTAGAACCAAAATTTCCATGTTTTGTTCCCCGAGACACTTATTTATCACTTTTGCCTTATGACAAGGTGCAACAAGGTGCTGGAAAACGCTTTGTTCTTCACTAAACTGTTCTTGGATGGTTGGGCGAAGTTGCTCTCAGGGGATGTTTTTGTACCATTCTTTATTCATGGCTGTGTTCTTAGACAAAATTGCGAGTGAGCCCACTCCCTTGGCTGAGACGCAACCCTGTACATGAATGGTCTCAGGATGCTTTACTGTTGCCATGACACAAAACTGATAACCCTAGGTAAAACTCACCTTTTCTTTTCTTGACAAGCTTTTTTTCAGGTGATGTATGTTGGTGTATACAGTTTTTGTCTCACCTTACCATCAAAATGCAGGGCCAGGGGTAGCTCAGTGGTTAAGGCATTGGACTACGGTTTGGAAGATCCCAGGTTCAAACCCCAAAACCACCCAGTTGCCACTGTTGGGCCCTTAACCCTCAACTGCTCAGATGTATAATGAGATAAAAATGTAAGTCGCTCTGGATAAGAGCGTCTGCCAAATGCCTAAATGTAAAACTTTCACAGCCCTCACATTAATTGGCCACCAAACAAATAATTTTCCTGTCTCCATACACAGATTTGTATTTTAATTATCAGTAGTAGAATCTTACCTACAAGTCTTACCGGATCAAGCATCTGCTCATTCAAAAAAGAGTCAAGAGATATAAAGGATTATATGTATAGCTCTGAGAACTGAGATTGTGATATGGAATAACTGCTTCAGTTAAGTGCTGAGTATAGCTGTGACAACCTTTAGACATGGTGATGGATTCAGGAGATAACTATAATTATGGCTAATAATAGTTCATGAGTGCAAAGTAGACGACACTTTGTGGTTTTAAAACTGTTTGTAGGAAACGTGGAGGCATCTGATGGAGAACAGGATGTGAGAATGACATCATTTTAAATGTATGATTCAAGGAACATTGGGTGGATGGGTGGAAGAGTGGCACAACACAATAATCACAGGGTTGAAAAGTTGATGTATAGTACTGAAACAGTGCATGCTTTATGATGTTACTTGGGTAAGGGAATCGATTTGATTTGAATCGATCATTTTTTACCTTCTATGTTTTATTAAAACAATGTTAAAATGTAGTAGCGATGGGAAGCACCAGGGTCCACCCGATATGATATCATTTATTCCATCTACTATGTTGCTGATCCTGTACAGGGTCTCAGGGGCCTGGAGCCTATCCCAGGATACTTAGATCATGAGGTGGGGTACACCCTGGACAGGGTACCAGTTCATCCCAGGGTGCAGACTCGCGCGCACACACACACACACACACACACAATATGGCCAATTTGGGAATAGCCTAACATACATGTCTTTGGACTGTGGGAGAAAACCCAGAGTACCCGGAAACCCACCAAGCATGGGGAAAAACACACACACAGACTTGAGGTGGGATCGAATCCCGACTCTGGAGGTGCGAGGTTTCAGTACTAATGCAAACGTATATAATTTATATGATTGATGATATATGAAGAGAATTCTGATACATCACAGAATAATTTTTCCACATCTCCAAAATGCAGTGTAGAAAACTATTGTTAAAAAAAGTGATTGAAAAAAAAAGTCTAGGTTAACTTACACTACCATCTCCCGGGAAACAAGACAAGAGAGTCTTGATTTCCTGAATTTGTACGAATTCATGTTGACAAGGTTTTTTTTTTTTTTTTTTTTAAATAAAGCATCAATCTAGATTTATTGATGAAACTTTTTAACACAATCATGCATGCAGTAACCCAATCTACACACAATAGTGCATCTACACACAATTAGTGAGTCTTCCACAGGTAGGTCACCTGATTTTTCCTTCAGCTGTACTGTAGTTTTCTGCTGCATGCACCAGCCACCAGTTTCTGCCAACACTTTTCTCAAATCTTATCTTGCACCGCTTTTTGGCTGATTAACCTCTGCTCCCCTCGTCCTCTTGTTCTGTTTCTCTCTCTCCAGGTCAGACAGGCGTGGCTGGCGATCTCTTGCCTGAGATAGATCTGGAGATCATGCCAGGTATGGGTTCCCCCCACCTGCTCACCTAACCTGCTTCTCTGTGACTGCTGAGCGTTATAATCAGTTACTGTACATCTCTCATAATCAATAGATCAAACACAGCATCAGTGTGTGAGATGTTCCTTAATTCTGTACTTAATATACTGACGATCTTAACGATGTTGCATTGCTGTATTAGGAGCAGTGGGATTGGAAAAGTTAGGTGTACAGTCAGCCGAAACAAAGTATCGGTGCTGATTACATTTTTTATGTTATACATATATATATATATATATATAGAAAATGTGTGTCAAATAAGTTACTTCTGAAGTTTAAGCAACATGGAAAGGACAAATTTAGCTTCCCTGAAAAATTCAGGTTGCTAACGTCAGCCATTTTGTGGGAGATGATTTTATATGTGGCCCAAAAAAATGGCTTTAAAAATAATAATTGCAATAAATTTAAAATTATTCATATTTCTTTATGGATATTGATACTAAAATTGGTTTAAGCGTCTAGAAGCATATGAGCTGCAAAGATTTTTGCTTAAATTAAATAATTCTGAAAATTGAAGGATTTAAGAAAAATCTGTAGTGTCCGTAACCATGTCAAATTCATGTTGCAATATCTTAACAATTTAGCATTTTAGAATAATACACTTTTTCAGGTTTATGTCTGTGAAATCTAAATTGGTCAAGTTTCTTCTGAATTAAAGTCACTGAAAGATTTGAATTAAAAAAAGTTACGGACACTACAGTACATAAACGGGCATGAAATTGTATTTAGCAAATATGTTCCTTTTTATGTGATAAAGATATAAATGTTTATGTATATTCACAAAAATGAAGCAGGATCAGGAGAAAAGAAGCACTAAGTATTATGAAAAATTATGTTAATTGATCTTATCTGAAAATTCACTTTTTCAACTACGTACAGTAGGTGAGATACTTTAGCACCGTGTTTTGGCTAAATATAACAATCTTAAGACTAGTATCAAATTAACCACAACCCAGGGTCTAATGTTAGTCATCAGCACTATGAACATTTTCAGTATTTTCAGGCTGACTCATGATACATGTTGTATGAGGAATAAACAGAATTTCAAGTCATTAGTCATAACTGATATTTCTCTATAACAAGTCTTATCTTCAGTAAGTGCTGTAGTAATAATGCACAACTCACCCTCTGGTCTGTAATCTAATCTCCTAACCATTTCAGCTTTGACATCCAAAACGCTGTTATTTTTTGTCCTAAGAAGTGTTTGTTCTACTAATGTTTTGTATTTACTCATTTATTATCACATGGTTTAAATCCCACGGCCATTTAGGTGCGATAATGTGAGCAAGATTCTCTGTATTATCTATAAAATACTAATATAAATGATTGTACATTACTACGTTTACATATTTTCAGCTTTTAGGTTATTGATTTTATGATTTTTGTTTATTGCTGTTATACCATGTTATTTGGAATGGAAATATCCTCAGGATATTGGAGTATTTCAGACCTCTGGTAGGATTATGTTTGTTTTTTGCCCTTGACATCATCAGAACTACTGTTTCCCTTTTCTCTCAGATTGTCCAGATAGGTATAAACCACTTTTTTATCATTATTTTCCCTTATGTATATGTATATCATAATTTTCCTATAATTACAATGCCTATAATTTGAGTCCTGGGATATGCTGAATATACCCGTAACATCAGGGAAGAAAAACTCCATAGATGTGATAACCTGGTCATTCAGTACATTCAGGTCATCAGCTAACATTATTTTTTGCCATATAACATTGCTAAGTCTTGACCTGACCAACTGAAGCAACTCCACATCATAAAACTGTCATAAATGATGCTTCATCCGCTTCCCTTCTGACGCACCCATGGCTTTGAAATAGAATAGGTGTGGACTTATCGGACCACATGGTCTCTTTCAATTATCCCATCTTTAAAAGTCCAATCTTAATGCTTACTAGCAAATTAACGCCTTTTTTTCCTTATTAGTCTCACTAACAAGTTGTTTTCTTATGGCCACACAGCTGTTTAGTCCTAATTGTGTGTATGGAAATGCCATTTTAATCAAGTTGAAACACAGCTGTGATTTTTACTGTCAATTTTTATTAATCCTTTTTAATGGAACTTCACCAACGGCTTTAAGTAATCTTCATTTTTTTTCTCCATTTATTCCAGTAATTTCAAATTCCACTTATTTTTTTTCTTTGCATGGTGCAGGTAATAATAATGGTAGCCATTTACCGTGGAATGCATGAGCATTGACCTGAACATTTTATTTTAAATGGTTCTAAGTTTGTAGTTTTTATACACTACCTGGCCTTTTCAATAGGTAATCCTATTCAATAATGTCTGTTCAATAATGCATATATCTAATTAGACGATCACATGGCAGCAACTCTGGCAGTGCATTTAGGTTTAGGTCTAGACATGGTCAAGTCTGTTAAAGTGCAGTCCAGGGGACTTTAAGCGAGCTTTGAACGTGGCATGGTTGTTGGTGCCAGACAGCTGGTTTGAGTATTTTTGCTGATCTACTGGAATTTTCATGTGCAACCATCTCTAGGGGTTAAAGGGAATGGTCTGAAAAAGAGCAAATATCCAGTGAGTATCAGTTCTCTGAGCGAAAATGCCTTGTTGATGCTCAGTGTCAGAGTAGAATGGCTAGACTGGTTCAAGCTGATAGAAAGGTGACAGCAACTCAAATAACATCTAATTTCAACCAGGTATGCTGAAGAGCATCTCTGAACACAAAAACGACATTGAGCCTTAAAGTGAATAGACTGCCACACCGAGTGCCACATCTGTCAGCTAAGAGCAGGAAATTAAGGCTACAGTATACATGGACACACCAGACTTGGACAATAGAAGATTAGAAAAACATTGCCTTGTCTAATGAGTCTTGATTTCTATGTACTAGGAAGTTCAGATGGTAGGATCAGAATTTACCATAAACAACATGAAAGCATGGATCCATCCTGCCTTGTATCAACCATTCAGGTTGGTGTTGTAATGGTGTGAGGGGTATTTTCTTGGTACACTTTGTGCCCTCTAGTACCAATCTATAATCTTAGACTGGTTTCTTGAACATGGCAACGAGTCCACAGTCCCCAGATCTCAATGCAATACAGCACCAATTCGATGTGGTGGAACAGGAGATGATTGTGTAGCCAAAAAAGCTACAGTAACTGTGAAGCAAAATCTTCATGGAATATTTCCAGCACCTTGTTGAACCTGCATCATGAAGAATCAAAGCAGTTCTGAAGTCAAAAATGGGTCCAACCGAGTACTGAGTGTACAGTATATTGCATACCAGGGAAAACGTGTCTTTGTGTTTTTGTTACTGTATATCAAGCAATTCATTCCATTGTCTTGAGCAGCCGGTGTTTCTTTTTTCTTTTTTCAGACTTTACATGATTTGTAAACTTGACACACATACGTTCTGATATGAGGACATGACATTTTCTTCCGACTACTTTGTCTTGTAAATCCTTGTACGATCCTCATATGAAAACCATTTGGTATAATTACTTTCGCCAAATACCTTCCTCTGAGAAGACATTGTTTAAGTTCGTGGTTATCAGTTGCTTATAAAAAGAAACAGTGAGGAGAAATTGCCGTATACATAATATTAGAGTCCAGGTCTCAGGAGGTTATCCATTATTATATTCATTTATTTATAGTCTCTGTAACACTGTGGTCTTTGTTTCAGAGTGGGTATTTGTGGCAGTTGTAGTCCTGGGCAGCGTCCTGTTCTTGGTCCTGGCGGGTGTGTGCTGGTGCCAGTGCTGTCCTCACTCCTGCTGCTGTTACGTGCGATGCTGTTGTTGCCCTGAAACCTGCTGTTGTCCTCGCCACTGTGAGTACCTCACATCCACACACTTCGCTCAACTTTTACTTAAATCGGGTAACTATAGACACAAATAGGTCCTTTGTTTCTTAGCTTTAAAAAAAGGAAGTCTGGCCACCTGTGCTCTGTGTCCGGGAAAAAAAATGGAACTGAAATTTATTTCTATAACTTTTTTGCTGAACGTCTCTGTTAATATTATTTTGGCAAAGTACTTTCTGCACTTTTTTTTCTTTCTGACTGCTTTAAAGTTCTGCATGTTCACCCACAGTGTATGAAGCAGGAAAAGGCATAAAGACGGCACAGTCCACACCAGTAGCAATCTACCCTCCGTACTACATGCAAGGCGTGCCTTCCATGGTACCCATCGCTCCTCCCTCTCTAATTGAGCCCAAGATGTCCACCACGCCATCCATCGATAATAACATCTCTTTACCTCAGCTGTCATCAGGTATTCACACATTTTGCACAAAAGAAAATGGCCATATTTCCACATGAAAGCGAAAAACAGCTCTCTGCCACCAGTCTTCACTTCATTCTTCTTTGGTTCCTTGGTAAAGAAAGTGCAGAAGCTGATATTTTACACATTTACGCATGCTCCAATCAGGGTTTTTAGGCCCAATCATCGAAATCGAGCCCCACTGCCACTATTGGGTCCTTGGGGAAGACCCTAAATCTTAAGCTCTTTGATTGGCTGGCTGAGAGACAACCTATCTATAAAAAGCAAACCGTAAACTTTGCGCATTTCGAATAATTTACGCTGACTGATTAAATGCTTTGAGCTTGTAAACATGCGTCATATCGGATCAGCGTCCATGTAACAGTTTAGTTTGAATCCTTAGCCAGGACCATTTCAGTTGGTTTGAAGAAATATTATCCATGTAAATATAGATATTAATATGCTAACTTTTCCTTTTCCAAGTCATCCAACAATTTTATAAAATAAATTTTTTTTTGCTTTTCTACTAGGTTTTATTAACAACCTAAAAGACTTCAGTTGCATCGGTCAGACGATGCAGCAGGTACAGTGTTCTACACCGGAATCATCTGCTTGTTTAAGCCTCATGAAGTGTATTTGTTTAGCAAACAGCTGTGCAAAAACGAACAGATAAGGATCATTTGTGTTTTAGCGGTTAGCGCTTTTTTCCTGTTCGTGTACAGTATGTTTGCCTGGTTAATCTCATCAGGCAAAGGTTATCAATGTTATGGTGTGTAAACACGGCTCCTGATAAGAGCAAAAAAATCTGAGGTTACTGAGATTGCATTTTTTCTCCTGTGAACCTTATGTAAAGCTCTGGACCTGAACAGACCACGACTTTCTGTCTACTGACCAGATAATGGCACCAACAGATGATCAGGCACACGGAAGTTCTTCTTAAATTGTCCAGTGACTTGTATTTTGCGTCTCTTGACATTTTTCTGTGCACCAATGAATACATCTGCTCATTACCCACGATGTCCCCCGTAGTGCACAGCGGGTATCGGTTCCAGCCCACGCCGGATCAGAATTCGCTGAAGGTGCTGCAGTATGTGGAAAGAGAACTGGCACATTTCAACCCGTCTAAGACCATCAGCAGTCATGATTGTAAGCCCTGCGTGGTACTCAGAACGCCTGTGTTCATAAAAGCCTTCTAATTTAAGGCTTCTCTTTCCTTTTCAGCTGGAAGAAAAATTCTCTATAGCTCACTTTTTTTGCTTTTCTGTACTTCAATAGCCTTCCCATGCAGTCACCATAGTTTAAAGTTAGCGCTCCTACAGAGACACAGCATGCGCCTGTAGAATTGGAACAGTAGCTGATTGTGTTTGGCATGCTTCTACTTTCTACTAAAACTGACCAGCTATGTAACCCTCATGTCCTGTTCGCACTTCACTTCACACTGATCAACACGTCAGAATTCATAGCAATGCCGCTATAGAAGATTTTAAATTTCTATACAAATTGAACCTTCAAATAAGATTCAAACAGAACATGTGACTATTTCATGACTGTACAGTATATAGTGCATGATACAACCATGCTTGGGCTGATCGCTAGTAAAAATAATAAAAGCATCTTGCATCGAAAAGGTCATTATGAGGTTTTTAAACCACTTTGTTGATTTCCTTTTGCTGGCTAGCATGCAGTATGTCAGAGCTTAGTTCCTTACATGAAGCAGAGACGGATTTCCACCAGGCGTATCGGAAGGTTCAGAAGAAAGCGCTTCCAGCCATTGCTGATATGGATGACCATCCAGACGTACTGAGCAGAGAACGGTCTCCGGCCCATACGCAAACGTCCGCTCGACATCATCACCGAATGAAGGAAGATCAGCCAAGGTAATTAACATTAGGGAGCTCCATGCCCCTAGGCTTGATTCTGAGCTCTGGTTCTCTCCATGTTCATGTCGGTTCTCTCTGTGTTCTTCAGTGCCATCTCAATTTCCAAAACTTTACCAATAAGTGGACTGGCAATGCTAAACTGTCCCTAAGTGTGAATGAGCTGGTCCACCTCCTGACAAATTGGGAGCGCACTGGAGAACTGACATGAACATGGGATTTGTAGTCTCTAAATTACAATTTACTTGGTAGTATCTTTAAAAATGTATTGATGTCCTTAGGAAAGACAAATTTCTCTGCAAGTAATTTCTAAGGGTCAGAGGTCATTGTGATGTTTCCCCAGGTGGAATCCTCGTTCTGAGCACCTGCAGAGGAAGGCTTTCCAAATGGGCGGACGAACGGGATCCCTGGACGAGCTGGAGGAATTTGCCATGAGCTACGTCCAGCGGCGCCGCCACGACGACCTTAGCGATGACGAGGCTGATTACACGAGGAGCTCCAAACAACGGCAGAGTGAACGCGAGCGAGAACGATGGAGACAACAAGATCTGGACCGTGACCGCTATCCGTGTTCCAGCTCCAAACGTCATTCTCCTAAAGACAGACATCATGCTCCATGTCTTCCCCCTGTACCAGGAAATCCAAAGAGACGAGGTACAGGGGATAGCAATCTTCGTCGAGACCCCAACGCGTGGGATTCGAGAAAGCAGGAAGTCGAGAGCGGGCAGGAATACGATGATGCCCTACTTAATCGATTACTGGAACGCAAAGCAAAAGCTGGCAGGAGCTTGTCTTCAAATGGTGGGAGAAATGAAGAGGAATCAGACAGGCCGTCTAAGAATAGCTCTCAAAAGAGTTGCCAAAGTCACTCACCGAGCAACCGATCAGCTACCCACCGATCAGCAGAGGAGGACGATTCGTTGCCACCATACGTAGAACGGGAACCGGATCGTTTCCATGGTGCTGTGAACTCCCACCAATCTTTGACCTCCACACGCTCCAGAAAAGAACAGGATAATAGAGAGGAACTGAGTAGACCGCGTAAAGTGGTGAGTTACACATAGACCCAGTGCTTATATCCATCTTCCATTTCAGTGCTTGACAACATTTCAGGAACACTCCAAGACCAAAAAAATAAAAAAGTCTGTGAAGAAATCCCCTTAGAGTTTTTTACATACCCAATGCTTTTGCACTCTATAAGATTTCCTTAAAACTGTCATTTTCAATTATTTCATGTTTATCTCCTGTAGAGATTTTATGATGAACAGATTTCGCAAGTTGATTCCGACCTAGGTTTTTCGGTCACGGTTCGATTTGTACCTCGCTCCGACAACAGAAAATAGCCTGTACACAGGTAACAAGAACAGAAAGAGACGTGTGCTCTCAAGCATGCATTTGGCTTGCATTTGAGTTTTTGTTACACCTTTAACACAGCTAACATTTAAAGATAATTTGCAGAAACTCGATCAGACATTTAAACCCCCCCCTAAAAAAGAAAAACCCTCAACTCAACAACACTAAAAAAGCATAAACAAATTTTTGTTAATTGAATATTTTTATTTGCTTATTAATTGAATGTAGGCGGCACGGTGGTGTAGTGGTTAGCACCGTCGCCTTGCACCTCCAGGGTCTGGGTTCGATTCCCCGGCCAGGCTCGATTCCCGTCTCTGTGTGCATGGTGTTTGCATGTTCTCCCCGTGCTTGGTGGGTTTCCTCCGGGTACTCCGGTTTCCTCCCACAGTCCAAAGATATGCAGGTTAGGCTAATTGGCGTTCCTAAATTGACCATACTGTGCGAATGAGTGTGTGAATGTGCGTATGTGTGTGTGCCCTGCGATGGATTGGCACCCTGTCCAGGGTGTACCCCGCCTAGTGCCCGAAGTCTCCTGGGATAGGCTCCAGGTCCCCCGCGACCCTGAATAGAGGATAAAGCGGTACAGAAAATGGATAATTGAATGTATTAATTTATGCTTATTGAACTTAATTGCAAAACAAGGTAATAAGATTTTTACGAAGGATGGCTCAAGCTCCTTGGGTTGCCAAACATAATGGTATATGTTTCATGATCATATCCGTAATGTTGGTGATCAGCTATAATGTTATGACCGCTGACATAATGTGAATTGTATCGATCACCAACTGGTGACATGATCATGGGCACCCAAGGCTCACTTAGTTGGACCTAGGGCCATCCCAGGTCCAATCCCACAGAAAAGCCAATGGAGCCAACGAGGAGGATGATAAAAAAGTCAATACTGGTCATGAGAGAAAGCCACCAAAATTCTCAGTGAATCATTGAGACACAAAGAGACTCCAATCTGCCCAGGTCCCAATCTGATCAAGCACCCATGGGATACACTGTACAAACAAGTCCCATACACGGATCGCCCACCCTACACCCTGGGTCTTTGGCAGGACCAACTGCCAAAGACCCAGAGCTGCCCCGGTGTCACACAGGCATCCCAAGACCTACGTGGTTTTAAGGTTAATGGTTTTAATGTTATGGCTGATCAGTTGTATTTGGGGTCCAAGATGGGGTACAATCCAAGATTGTATGCAACATTTTTATAAATCAAAGAAAATGGAAACAAGCCTGTAATTAGGAACTTTTATTCAAGGCTCGTTTGGGAGTGGTGGCTCAGGGGCTAAGGCTCTAGGTTGTTGATTCGTGGATCGGAGCATCCAGGTTGTGGGGGCTGCCACACCCCATACTACCCAGCCAAAAATGGTAGGGTTGCATCAGGAAAAGTATCCGGCATAAAAAAGAAACTATGCTAAGTTGTGTGCAGATTGGATTGTCCGCTGTGGCGACCCCTTGATGGGAGCAGCTGGAAAAACGTTTTATTGCTAAAATCTCAGACTAATTTTGTTCCAGTTCATTTATCTTGTTTAAATTGACTTTAAATCTGCTTTGCCTACACACTTAATAATACAGCTTTGTAATATGCGCTATTGAGAATAATATTGCATTTGCTTTAATTGCTACACGCAGCATTATTTGATCGACCTGGTCTATCATCATCATAATCATCATCATCATCATCACCTAATCATGAGGAAAAGGCATGCATCTGGGCACAGCTCGAACTGGCATATACATGATGTATTTACAGCCTGTTCTCCGATGAGTGTTAATCGTTATTTTAATATATCTCCTTAAATCTGTCACCCCATTGAACTGTGTGTGTCAGTGGAGTTGCACTAGATTTGGTTTCACATAATTAATAAATTGAAACGTAATGAAATAGCATAATACATCGATAAACATTAAATCGCCATGCTTCTTACAGTATGTAGTCTTAAAGCAATCTCCTGTGTCTTGTGTTCTATTGAAACATAAAATCCAGAAATCCATCAGTATCTTTCTTATTTAAGCGCTTAATTTTTATATCCATAAAAAATTTACATAAAACAGTTTAATGAAATCTTATGGAGTGCACTCTTCGAAATCCTGTAATACGGTTTGTTTATTCTTAATTTATTCCTCTTTCCTTATTGATCCTGTTTCCTCATCAGCTTTTTTAACTTTTTTTTTTATCTAAAGCAGTGCAGATAATATTGGATTCAAATAATTATTTAAATAATTCACTCACATCCCCTCTCTTGCACTATTTCAGTTTGCCCGTACTAATATTTGCATGACTTCCAGTACACACGAAGTATCATTCACACCCTTTCACGCTCCTTCTCTCTTTCTCTCTCTCTTTTTTTTTTAACAGAACACACTCCTAAGCAGAGATTCGCTCATAGTCTGACCAGCCAAAGCCAGATCTTACACGCACTTGCTCTCCATCCAGCGTCTGTAGGCTTCTCGCTCTGCGCACTGATCTTCACACTTTTCATCTGCTACTGTAACTGGCGGTAAGACGTCCTTACGAACAGGACATCGAGACATCCAGGACGAACAGGAGGACACACTGTGCTGGAAGACCTTGAGCTAAAACAACAGTCCTGACCTATGATCCGCCAAGAAGCTTAAAATCGGAACGCCAGTGGAGATACGCTTTCATGGAGCAGAGATCGAACATTTGATGGTACCTCCAGAATATTATTATTATTATTATACTATTTGGTTCAACACAAAGCGGACATATGTAAAATGAACCGGAGACACAAGGCAGGACCGTGATAAAGCATTATGAGTAATGAAAAGAGGTTACAGAGGTTGTTGAGAAGAAAGGGGGTTAATTGTGCACAGCGAAACACATACAGTACGTCCTTATGATGACACACAGGAATGATTTCACCAGGACTCAGCGTTGCTGTGTGAGATCAGACAGTGAGCGATGTCATGCAGCTTTTGTGGCATCCTGAGATTTGCATCCCTCACTGCCACTATGACATAATGTGTCAACTAACAATGCCATACGTGCTATATGATCTGGAAGAAGGAATTTTTTTTATTTTTGTCTGTGTCTGTTTTAATACTAAAGGAATAGTCGAGAAACTTGACAATTGCTAACATTATGCATTTCGTCTGTGAGGATTGTTATATTTATATCTACTTGTGTCTACATGGTGGCTTTTTTTTTTTTTACTTTTGACAGTTGTTATTGCACATTTCCAAAGGGATGTGGGAGGAAAACATACATACAAAAAAAAATCTTGCAAAAAAAACATAAGCGACTCATATACTGTACAGCACTGTGCAAAAGTCTTGATCCTCTTCATTTCTTCATATAAGTAATTTGCTCCTGTAGAGCCAGACTTTTTTGAAGGACTTTATTGTCTAGTCCCTTTTTTTTAGTCCCTAATTTAGTCGTGTCCAATTCCTCCCCCGTCACTAGGGGGCTCCCACATTAAGGCTACTACTACCACTCAGTCGGGAGGGCCGAAGGCTATCACGTGTTTCCTCCGAACCACGAGACGCCAGCCAACTGCATCTTTTTTTTTTAACTGCTCAAGCACCATTGGGGGCGGCATAACACACTCAGAGTACAGCGCTATCTGCTCCTTCCGCTTGAGTGAGCTCACAAACGCCCCTGATTGGCTGTAGAGCCGTGACTAATGTGGGAGCATTAAATACCTCTCATCCCTCCTCTGAGAGAGATGAGCCAATCAGCTCTCTCTAGACCTCTGGCTGTGAGAGGTTACAGCATCACCCGGGAACCAAACCAGCGATCTCCGGATGATAGGGCGAGCACTTCGCCCCTTCGGAGGCCCCAAGCCCCTTTTTCTAGCAATTTAAGAGCAATGTTTTTGTATAAAACATCTAACTTAAGGCATGAACTAGAGAGAAAAAGGTGCAGATAATGATAGATGATCAACCCTGTGATTTGTGTACTGGTTATCCTGAATGCTCAGTGGTTGGAATGGATGAGAGGGGAAATGGGAAATGAGGCTGCTGCTGACTTTTTTACATAAACAACCATTTTTTAAATTGTATCTTTAGGAACAGGTGGTTTAGTGGTTAGCACTGTGACCTTGCACCTTCAGGGTGCGGGTTCAATTTCTGCCTCTGGTCTGTGTGCATGGAGTTTGCATGTACTCCCCATGCTTGGTGGGTTTCCTCCGGGTACTCCGGTTTCCTCCCACAATCCACAGACATACAGATTAGGCTGATTGGCGTTCCCAAATTGCCTGTAGTCCATGAATGAGACTGTGTTTTCCCTGCGATGGATTGCCACCCCGTCGAGGTGTACCCCACCTAGTGCCTTGCGTATCTTGGGATAGGTCCACAACCCTGTACGGTACAGTACATAGATAAGAGGTATAGATGATGAGTAAAACTTTTGTTCCCATTTATTTCATTTAATCTACATAAATGAATTTAATTTAATATCAAGAAATGAGTTGTTGCTCAAGACCTTTTTACAGTAATGTATGTATTTGTTCTCCTATTCCCGTGTCCTTTTAGGGGCTCAGTATTATTGCTATGTATTATTGCCAGGCTCTGTGTTAGTCCTTATGTTTAATACTACATCATATCATTAACTGTAGCTGCTAGAGGAATATGCCAGCATTTTCTAACCTCATGGCAAAACAATTAATATAAAATGTAAATATCGTGCATTTCACAGACAAGACCTGACTCGTTTACATGCACTGAGAAAAGAACTGAAAAACTATTTATTTGAAACGTATTTTAAGTTTAATGATGTAGATGTATATCTGTCAGTAATGTTAATATACTGTATAGTAGCACAAATACCAAACTACAGCCAATTATTTAATTCATAATTAGTAAGTATGTTCTCGTCATTGTAACACCAGCCTAGTGATGGGAACTATCCAGACATAGGACTTTAAGGGGAAGTTTAGGGAAGGCAGTCCGCCTTTGGAAGATAAGCTAGAAAAATCGCACGTGGATAAAACAAAACAAGACTCAGACAACAGTTTATAGAGCGTTGGCTCTAACCTGCAGCCCTGAGCTGTGAGTTGGCCCAGTAATGCTTAACCTTTTGGGACATTTTCTCCCAACTACATTGTCTATATATTTTAGTTTGATCCTCATATGATAAATAATTATTTTCCCAAATGCCCTGTTTAAAGACATTGATTAAAAGTAACAGTGAAGGAGACATTACAGTGAACACGACAGTAGAGTCCGAGTCTCGGTAAAGGTATATTGGTGAAACGGAATTTGTTCTTCATTTTAACACAGTGAAAAGCAATGCAGAAGATCAGCCCTGACATTATGACCACCCACCTTATATTTAGTAGACCCCAAAACACTAATGACCCGTGTGTCCTGATTGGATCTATTTTGATCTATTAGATCGGACTACACGGGCCAGCCTTCACCCCCCATGTGCATCAGTAAACCATGGCCACCCATGACCCTGTCGCCACTTCACCGGTTTTCCTTCCTTGGATCACTTTCGGTATGTCCTGACCACTGCAGCCTGGGAACATCCCACAAGACCTGTGGTTTTGGAGTTGCTCTGACTCAGTTGTCTAGCCTTTACAACTACCCTCCTCACAATAGCTATATTTTCAATATCTCATTACAATGGTGGGTTGGTTAGAGAGTATTAGGCAGCAAGTGAACCTTTTTTCCTGAAGTTGATGTGTTCGAAGCTGAAAAAATGGGCAAGCCTAATGATTTTGAGTGACTTTGACAAGGGCCACATTGTGATGGTTAGAAGACTGGGTCAGAGCAAGTCCAACACTGCATGTCTTGTGGGAAGTTCCTGGTCTGCAGTGGACAGGACATACCAAAAGTGATCCAAGGAAGGAAAACCAGTCATGGGTGACCAAGGCTCACTGATGCACATGGGGAGTGTAGTCCGATCCAATAGAAGAGCTACTCTAGATCATATTAATGAAAAGGTTAATGCTGGTTGTGACAGAATGGTGCACAGTGTATCACTGTTATGGTGGGGACCTATTCAATATTCAGTGGTTGGTCATAATGTTATGGCTGATTTGTGTACACTGGTAAACTGACGAGAGAAATAAACCTTTATATACCCAGTATACATATATCATTATATCTTATTATATCATAAGACTCTCATTATAAAAAATGATTACTTTTTCTTTTTCTCAGTACTGTCCAATTCCAGTGATCAGGAAATAGAGCTGCTACAGGACGATTGTCCAAAGCAAATGCATTGCCATCACCCTCCCTGGCCAACACACTCCAAATCCACACAGCTTTGTATATTAACCAGGTTAAAGAGATCTAGTGCTATATCTTGTCAGGGGTAGTAGCATACTGTATATTATATAGTGCAGCTGTAGCGGCTTTAGGTTTAAACTGCTTGAGGGTTTATGTTAAATCTGGTGTCTGGTGAAGAAAAAAAACAACATCCTGGTATGAGGTGATCATCGGTCTGCATCTCCTCAGAGTGTTATGCTGTCAGTGAGAGTGTGTTTCACTAAGAGTGACTCATGCACTGAGAGTCCTTGTCTATTGTTAACACATAGTAAGTGTCTCTCTGGCTGACATCTCAATCCAACGCTATTCAAACACTAGAGTTACCATGAACAGACAGACACTCAGGCATATACTGTATTAGTGGCAAAAAGAATGCAGTCACTGCTTTCATAACTTATTAATATTTTTGAAATCTGTGTTAATGTCACAAAAGGGAAAACGTTTCATAACTGTTCTGTGACGTGATGCTTTTATAAAATGCCAGCATGTTTTTTTCCCCTTCTATCCCAAAATGCCATGCTCACTTATTTATTTTGTTGTTTTCAGGTAGTACCCTAAATGTACTGCACATTCTTTTCCATTCAATAAAAAAGACCTAAATCCAAATCTGTCACATTCTTCTCATGTGTTTGGCAGCGACATAAAAGGCAAAAATACAGAAAGCTACAACTTGCTCTCCGGCCAAAACAGTGCTGATTTTTATTTAAAAAAATTTAATGTTATAAATATAATACAGAAAATGTGTGTGCCAAAGTAGCTACTTCTGAAGTTATTGCAACATGGATGTGACCAATCTTGCATCCCTAAAAATCTCAAGTTATTAAATGAAGCCGTTTTGGAGAGAAGATTTTTATTTGTGCCCCACAAATGACCATTTTTTAGCGTTATACAGTACTGTCGCACTTCAAATAATAAAAATTTTAAATGCAAATCATTCATATTTCTATTAGTATTGATAGTTAAATTGTATAAGCATCTAGAAGCATATGACCTATAAAAATTGGTGCTTAAACCTGAAAAAGTGTATTATTCTAAAATGTAAAATTGTTAAGATATTGCAACATGAATTCGACATGGTTACGGACACTACAGTTTTTTTGCACTGTAAGCTTTACCAAAAACCATCTCTTTTTAATTTTTGTCGTTTCATGCGAAATCTAAATTGGCAACGTTTCATCTGAATGGCAATTAAAATCAATGAAAGATTTGAAGTCTAAAAAGTTACAGACACTACACATAAAACGGCATGAAATTGTATTCAGCAAATGTGTTTCCTTTTATCTGATAAAAATATATTATCTGATGAAGAATGGTGTTATATGATCCTGTCTGAAAAGTCACTGTTTCACCTTGGTGAGACACTTTTTAACACCAATATCATGTTTCTGCTGTGTGCAAAGCACTGCATAATATCATTCACCTTGTTGTGTGGAATTTTAATTAAACTTTAATTAAACCATCCTGCTTAGAGGAGATGATTAGCACTCAGAGCTTCCAGGAGTGTTTGCTCCACTTACAACGTTCAAAATGTCGAGTGGAATTAGGAGAAAGATTCAGCAGGATGCATCTGAAAGGAGGATGGAGTGTTAGAAGGTTTACAGTACAATTCCAGGAAACAGCCTGTTCACACAGTTCCTGTTGGAGAGAAATGTAAGTTAGCTCATAGTACTGAGTGCCATGGGCAAATGCATGTGAATAGTATAAAAAACAGCACACAAATGGACTAGTTCTTTGTTGCATGCACTGACACTAAATGCATGATTAAAAGGGTAGACGCAACAGGACTGCCCTGGTTTTCTGGTTCAAGTCTGTTGCCTGCCAATATTTAGAGGAAAGTACTAGGAGTGCTGTATAATTGTTTTGCCACAGGCTTGCAAACTTGTGAGCTCCAGGAACATGGGGACCACTCTTTCGCTTTTTAATTCGACCATCAGCCTCCAAATTCAAATGCTAATTTGAGGGCCTGCCCCTGCGTGGGAGCTCTGGTACTGATCAGACTTGTGATGGGTCGTTCATGAACGATTCGTTTTTTTTTAACAAATCTTTAACGTGACTCAGAAGAACGAGTAGTCTTGGAGAGTGATTTGTTCATTTTCGGGCGTACATGCTCAAATCACCGCAAAACCCCCGTAGGTTATGTACAAGAAACAGAATTTCTCAATGACTCTTAACTCTGAGTTATTTTGTCACATGACTCCCATAGCTATGCAGTGCAGTACACAAGAAACAGAATTGAACGGTTCAAGTTTTTCAAGTCCCGAGTCGTTCATTCTTTTGTCACGTGACTCCCATAGATGCTATGCGGAACAATAGATTCAAAAGAACGAACGACTCAGACCAGAAGATATAAGAGGTGAGCTACTCATTCTGTTTATTATAATATGTACTTAGCAGCGTTGCAATATTTTCATTACTGGAACTATAGACAAAATTTGTGTATGTAGACGTCTTGGGGGTCTTTTTGTTGAAAACTCAACATTTTATCAAAAAAATGAAATAGACTAAATGACTCAAAAAAAGATTAGTTCATTTTGATGAACGAGATTCAAAGAACCGAGTCACTAAAATGATTCCAACTTCTCATCACTAGATCAGACTCGTATTTGACAGTACAAAATAAGTACACTGGTAAAAAAAAAAACGAATAAAAGTTTAATGGATCAACATATTTAATTTAAGGCCAGAATTTCCACTTGAGTAAAATATGTGAGTTATACAAAAATATATTATGGGAAAAATTGCCATGGTGTGCTTATTTTTAAACTCATTAAATATAATTAAGTACATTTACAAACTTAAATTATTGTAATGAAAGAGACATACAGTATTGTAATGAAAAATGTAATGGGATATGCATTTGTAAGATCAAAACAGCGTCAAAATAATTTTGTAGTGTAGGATGCCTCTGCCACTAACAAGTCTACTTCTTTGTTTACTATTTATATGTCTTTCATCCATAAATGAATTACATGAATAAATAAATTTTATTTTATTTGTATGAACCATTAACCAGCAAACATTATGAAGAAGCATAATGTTGCAGAGCCTAGACCTGACCGACTGAAAGCAAGCCCAGATAACACTGCCTCCAGAGGTTTTTACAGTGACCACTATGCATGATGGAAAAAGGTCATGTGGTCTGTTGAGTTCAGATTAACTTTATTTCAGCATGATTGGTGCATCAAAGTAAGAAGGGAAGCCATGCAGCCATCGTTCTGAAATAGGGTCGATCTGAACTCATCAGACCACATGACCTTTTCCATCACTCTAAAGTGTAAGCATTATGTTCCCTAATAAATGGAAGCCTTTTTTTATTAGTCTCAGTAACAAGTGGTTTTCTTGTTGGGCCAGTCTTGTTTAGTCTTAATCCCCTAACTTCTCATCACATTGTGTGCATATTCAACATAGTTATGATATTGGTAACATAGTTATGATCTCCATTCATGACTTTTCTCTGACCACATTTCTTCCACAAAGTTGATGGCTTAGCGCTATCCCTCCAAGTTTTAACAATGTGTTGAAGCGTTCTTAACCCAATTCCCGTAATTTAGAATCTTCTGGACAGGATGCCAGTCCATCACATTTTGGGAACGCCAATTAGCCTAATCGGCATGTCTTTGGACTGTGGGAGGAAACCAGAGCACCCAGAAACCCACCCAGCACGGGGAGAACATGCAAACTCCATACAAAGACGGGAGACAGGAATCAAACCTGGCCAGGAATCGAACCCAGACCTCGGAGGTGAAAGGCGACAGTGCTAACCACTACACCATTGTGCCGCCACACAAAATTCAACCAAAGTAATTTAGCCAAAACAATATCCATAATATTGGTAAATCATTTTGGAGACAAACTGTACATATATCTCCCTAATTTGCAACCCAGAGGCCAAAGGGAATAAAAAAAGGAACTAGAATTAAAAGTGGGCTTACTGTATATTCATCAATATGACACAAGGCAGTTCACTTCTATTTATGTAAAAAAAAAAAAGTTAAAAAGTGCAGTTGTGTAACTAGGAAATGTATTATATTCATTAAAATTAGACAAGGACAGAAAGCAGAAGAGTTTGTGGAGGAGACATAATAGGTTCGGTTGATTTTTAAGCAACTTAACTGAAACCACATCGTTTTTAATTGGTGCGTGAGAAATGTATGGTTCCAAAAGGTCGTCAGAATAATTGTCATTTGTAGTGGATCTGGCTAACGTCTTGAGGATATGTATGATTTTCCACCCCTAAATTAAGTTGTACCCCTAGCTAAACGTGAAATTCTCACCTCTTGCTGTCTGTAGTAATAGACTAAGATGGTTTACAGGTGCTAAAAGTATTGTACGACTGTGGGCCAAATATACAGACCTATGAGGGCTGATGGTGTGCATTTATGGATTCCTTATTAAACCTGAAGTAGAAGGAAACTGCTAAAAGCCTTATACGGTTATGTTAAAATTGGTAAAAAATGTGAGTATTACTATATTAAATGCCATTTTAAACCAATCAAAAGCAGTGCTCCTATATAGTGTACTGATATTCACATTAATGGCCCTGCTAAATTTCTGTGTTCATTACGTGTAATCTTAATTATAGCAACCGTTTTGTTTTGTTTTGATTTTTACAGTGGAGCTGTTGCTGCGCTTACTATGTGCTGTCAGTCAGTCTTTGTGTTGGCATGGCAACATGAATTCATTCAACTGTGGGTTTCAGGGATTCAGGTACATAAAGAGCCTTAGTAGGGACAGAAAATCAGCCAAACTTTGTACACAGATGCTCCTTGCACCTTGGAATTTAGTTCCCTTTCACTTTGGAAATATTTACTCGTCAAGTTTCTACAAATATTTATATCATATACATGTCCTCTCTAGATGTCTTTCTACACAGACTTGCAATTTACAAAAAAAACCCACCCCTCTAACATTGACTTTTAGTGGTACTGTCTAGTCAGTTCATATTTATTATTTAAATATAGAATAAATTCCAGCTCTACATTCTCACACACACATATATATATATACAGTATTTCTGTTTTTACATGGATACATTTTATAGCCCAATTAAAATTTAACTTGTAGGTGTTTTGGGCCATCTGCTGGTTGAATGTAAAACCAATGTCTTTTGAACAAAGTTTCTAAAAGCGTTCAATATGAATATTATTAATCATAGTGGGCATGTATGAAGTAGGGTACTTTAATATAAAACAGATAAAAAGAATATGAAGAGCTCAGTGTATTAGATATTTACTTTTTCACAAATAATAAATAACATTAATTTTCAGATAGTGCTTTGTCCTTGGGTTGTAGTGAAGTCTATCCAAGGAACAGTGTGTGAGGCTGGAAATTACCCTGGATGGATCAGCAGTCTTTCACAGGGCACCATGCACACACACATACACATTCAGACAGCCATGTTCACATACAGTACCGACATGTTTTCAGAAAGTGGAAGGAAACTGAAGAACTCAGAACTCAGAGGAAACCCATTGGGACACAATGAGAACATGCAAAACAATAACCCAGGCAAGTGGTTACTGCAATTGAATAATAAAATAACATACATTCACACTGAAGTACCAAAGTGGGGTGCAGGAAAACCACAAACCCCTCTCATCAAAGATATTGTATTTATTATTTAATTATAGCTATAATAGCTCTTAGCCCATTCGACTAATTGGGTTGTTTAAAAAAAAAAACTCTTAAAAAAATGTCCTAATGTCAATATGAACCTAATGTGTTATGTCAGTGTAGAGTTGAGCTACAGTACTGAAAGCTCTACACAGCAAAAAAAAAAAAATTTAAGTCCCCTCTGGACATACAGTATAAACACTGAGGTATTAATTCAACACTCTAGGTTGATAGACAGATATAGCTGAGATACCACAGTAAAGTACTGTATGTCAACATGATGTTAACTATTGTTTATTATGGCATTTGGGTTTCTTGTGAAACAGGATGTTTTACATGTACACGCATTCAGTGCTTTTGTACTCTATGAACCAAATGTATATTTACAGTGCTGTGCAAAATTCTTGAGTCACCACTCATTTCTTCATATTTTAATTCCAAACAGTCTTTCTTGTATTTTTAGAGCCATTTTGAGAATAGTTCTCCAATATTCCTAAAGGACTTTTGTGGCTCTCATTTTCAGTCCAGTCCCTGTACCTGACCTGTATCTATGGAATGCTTAAGTTTGTTAATCTACACCGCGACCTATCAATCTTTCATGCATAAAAAACATCTAACTCAATGCATGAACTAGTGAGAAAAAGGTGCAGATGATGAAGGATGATCAGGTGTGTGTGTAGGTGTATTAGTATACAGTAGTGATTCTAAATGCTGAGTGGTTGAAACAGATGAGAGGGGAAATGAGGTTGCTGCTGAGGTTTTTACATAACCAAATGATTTTTAAATTGTATCTTTACAATGTCGCAGTAAAACATTTGCTCCCATTCCTTTAAATTAATCTACCTAATTTAATTTAACGTTATATGAAGAACTAGGGGTGGCTCAAGACTTTTGCACCGTAAAACATTTCTTGTTCAACTCACTCAAATGTTTCCTATAGTGAACAGGAAACAAATAAAATGAACAAAAACAGACCACTGATGGTAAATGCAAGTAAAAGAAATATAAGTCGAATGTTATTCTTTTTTATTTCTAATGCTTGGGTCCAGAACAAAGGAGCCAAGCAATACCAATGGGTAGGTTTTGGGTGTTGGCTGTGAAGGTAACCAGGGCCTTTCAGGTGTGAAGCCTACCACTGAGCTCCAATGGCCTACGATAAAATAAATAAATTAATTGATGAAGTAAGTAATAAAAAACGCAAGAACAGGAAAACAAAAACAGGGAACATTAAAACATATTTTAATCTTTAAATTTATTTAAATTCTTGTTCCAAATTTAGTTTTCTTATAGGTAATTTTGTACATATTTTTTTGTAAATACTGGTTTCAGTTTCAATATAAAAAAAAAACATTAAGTTCAATGAAATTTTTCATGGTTGGCTTTCATGGTCCAGTTTTACCTGAAAAAAGACACAGAGAATTCACTCTAAAGAAATATTTCTTGCTTTTTTTTTTTTTTTACAAAAATGTGCAATTCTGTTTGGCGAATATGGATAAATATTATATATGTTTATGTGCAAAATACATCTAAATCTTCTACAGGGCCATGCTTTGCTTTAAGGACTGAGAATGGTACACAATGATTTCCTTTGGGGCATAATCTTCCTACTGTTACTACTGTATACCTCGTAATGTTTATTGGGTGGCACAGTGGCTTAGTAGTTAGAACTGTCAGTTTACACCTCCAGGGTTGGGGGTTCAATCTCACCTCTGTATGCATGGAGTAGTTCTCATTATGCTTGGTGACTAACTCCAGTTTCCTTTACTGACATTGTAGTCTGATTGATGTTTCCTGTAATGTGTGCGTGCCTGAGGGTTAAATATCTTCCAGTGTCTGATGATATTTGTCTACATAAAATCACAGAGCTTTTCTTACAAAAAATGTTTCAAGGCTTTCTTTAGAACTCTAGAACGATTAACAATCCAATTTATTAATTTATTCCTTGCTAAATGCTACAATTAATTAGTAAGAAAGTAATTTAAAGGACATATTTATATATTTATAAGGACATATACTATGTTCTCTGAATATATTGCATAAAAGTAACGCACTCACTCTTTGTCTAAACCATATATATATATATATATATATATATATATATATATATATATATATATATATAATCCCCCCCAAAGGTATATTTTCCCCCAATTGTAATGTCTGTATTATTACACGTAACAGCTTCATGTGGAGAGAACTTATTACTATTAAACAACTTCCAGGGATGATACAATTTGAAAAAAAAAAACGAGCAGGCAAATTAAATGTACGCCGCCGCCATTTTGAAATAAATGATGTGGTACTTAAGCCGGATCACTCCAGTTTACCTGCGCGCGAGCGAGAGACATGATTACGTCGTGTCAAGCACCTGTTTGGGGGAGGAGCCAAGACACTGCGGAAACTGAGGACGAGCAAGGTATCCGTTGAGCTCGCGCAGGAAATGTTCTTCTACGACGAGTATTATTTTACAGGATAAACGACGATTAAACTTTTTCCCCCTTTATTTTTTAAACGTAAATCTGTGCCACTTTTGTGCTCAGTGTTGTTTTAATAACCGCTTATAGTCCGGCGTAGCTGAGTAAAATGAAGAAACTGATAGTAACGCCGGTGCTGCTCAGTTTTTTCCTGCTTTCAGGTAAGACTCGAGACATATTTCTCATTTTAAGAACTGTTTAAAGAAATATCCAGGTTTATACAAAAGAAACCTGAAATGTATATAAAGGTCAGATGTTGGCGAAACCAGCGCGAGAGACCAACCGAAATGATAAACTGCAACAATGTAAAGCAGTATCGGTCACGTGACCAGGTGTTTACAGATGGCTCAGAGACTCTTCTTTCTGTTTATGTATTCACTTATATTCACGTATAAATTCTTATTACTTTGGCACGTAACGAACATGTGATCATAATTACTTACTTAATTAAAAAAAAAAACATATTTCAAATCTAAATGTTTGCCTGGCACAGAATTTTTTTTTTAACTTTGCATTTCAGAATAAATTTTTGGACACTTTATGAGAGAGAAATGATAATTGAAGCCTAAAAACTTTTCATAAACATTTCATTCAAATGAACGTCTATAAGAAAATCTGTAAGAAACTAAAAAGTGTGTGTTCTTTAATAGCATGAAACTATTTCCTGTTCGCTCCCTTTCCAGTTCAACAGGTTTTACTGTTTTCTTCTGTAACATCTCTCTCCCTCCCCCTCCCAAAAGAAGAAGAAGGATATATATATATATATATATATATATATATATATATATATATAAATGCCTATAAATGTCACAATTTTATTTTGATGTCCTACATGTGATTACATATACATTTTTGATTCTGTTAAGCTGCTTTTTGCTTCAAAAGCCATTGTTTAAAGCGCTATACAAATTAAATCAATTGAACATGCACTTTAAAAAAAAAAAAAAAAAGGTTCTACAGTACATAAATTCAGGGAGCTTTCCTTTCAGGTAATCATTTAATAATCCAATAAGAAATTAATCAACGTCTTAATGTATTCCTTTTTTAAATACTACTTAATCCTAAAAGCACTATACAAATAAAATTTTTTTATTGAAAACTGAATATACACTTCTTTTTTTTAAATGGTTCTACATAAAACCAGTTTTACTTTCAGAAAAAAAAAGTTCTAAGGCTACCGCTGGAAAGATGAAACCATTGACAATCCAATAAGAAATTAATCAATAGAATAATTTATTCATTTTTTAAATACTACTTAATCCTCTATTGATGCCATATGTTCCACAAACTCTACTGTGATTAGATGACATGGGCCTGTGACACTGAAGAGTCAAAGCAACTATAAATTAATATAATTTTACGGTATTTGTGATCTAAATAACGCATTAAAAAAAGTCCCAAAAGTTTGCATCATTAGGGGAAATTAACTCTTTTCCTTAAAGTTTCCTTAAACTTTTTCATAGTTAGATTCGATTATATATTTTTTTTTCAGATGGCTTTTAAGAACACTTTTGACAAAAGAAGACTCAGGAATCTTAAGTTCCTGTCTGTATGGAGATTTTTTTGGACACCCTGTAGTTCACACAAGTTTTTCCAATAGAATAAAGATGTAACACTACAGTATTTTTTATACATACAGCTATGTGGGTAATATTAGGCTTTGTGTAGGAGAGATCTTTCATATGTTGTGTCCTTGCAGTCTTGCTCATGTCTGTAGATGAGTGTAGATGTGGGAGAACAAGATTTTGTTGGTGAGTGGGTTCACATCTAGCTGTATTTACTGTATACAACATGACATGCAAGGCTGAATTTGTTAGTGCGCAACAATCCAATGTTTTCCTTTCCGTTTATGAGATGGGCACATGTTAACTAAATTAAATGTTATTTAAAATTAAATGTTATCCTGTAGTGTTTTATAACACCGTTTATCAACTTGATAACAGTGAGTTTAATTAAAGAAAACAGTCCTCCACATAACGCTACATTACACACTGTGTCCCAAAAGTTTGCATCAATAGGGGAAAAAATTAGGTTAGATAGGTTAAATTCTGTATTATTTTCAGATAGCCTTTAAGAATGCTTTTGATGAAAGAAGACTGTATTGAAATTGTTTAATTGTTCAGAATTGCAACATCCTAACATCTTTAAAAATGTTTAGCCATTCACCAATGAGCTATAAAAAGGTTGGCGACCAAAGGCTAGTCAGTCTGGTACAAGCACACAGAAAAGCCTTTACAGCACAAATTGCTGAAAATAGTAAGAGCTGGCCATGATAGAATGGTATAAGGACACCCATTGCATCACAGCCCACTGCACACAGGGCCCAGCAGGAAAAGAGCCCAAACTCCCCAGATCCCAATCTGATTGAGGATCCATGGAATGTGTCGGACAAACAAATCTGATCAATGGAGGTCCCACCCCAAACACACAGCACCCAAAGGACCTGTTGCCAACGTCCTGGTGCCAGAAACCAGAGGCCCTGAGGGGACAGAGCCCCCTGGTGGCACAAGAGGAACCCAAAATCTAGTCTAAGCAGTGTACTGTGTGACACATATGCCATATACAGGGTGTCCCAATAAATTTGACATGATTTTAAATATGAATATCTGAGTAACTACATGTCCTAGGAAAACAAAATTAAATAGGCTTCATGTTGAAAAATAAAATATTTAACTTATAATAATAATAATAATAATATTATTATTATATTGAACATAAAATCTATATCTGTTTGAATATGTTTTTATTTCTTTTTAACCAATTTAACAAAGCTTTACAAATGCTCGATATGTGCACCGCCTGTGACACGACACATCAAGTCGGTAGTCCAGCTCCTGCCAAACACACTGTAGCATATCATGCGTAACATTATCCAGCGCCTCAGTGGTTCTCTGCTTGACTTCCTCTAGGCTTGTAGGAAGTGGGGTGGAGTGGGGGGGATAAAGGCCAGTCCTTTCACACAGCCCCAAAGATCACAAGGTGTCAAGTCTAATGTGGTGGCCATTTCAACAGCACATTGTCATTATAACTGAAAGAAAAAGTAAAAAAAAAAAAAACACATCTCGTTAAAATTTTTGATCATTTGATCGAGAATTGGTTATGTTGTTGGACTACGAAATGATGTAAAAATTTTGGGAACCCTGTATACAGTGGTGTGAAAAACTATTTGCCCCCTTCCTCATTTCTTATTCTTTTGCATGTTTGTCACACTTAAATGTTTCTGCTCATCAAAAACCGTTCACTATTAGTCAAACATAACATAATTGAACACAAAATGCAGTTTTTAAATGAAGGTTTACGTTATTAAGGGAGAAAAAAAACTCCAAATCTACATGGCCCTGTGTGAAAAAGTGATTGCCCCCCTTGTTAAAAAATAACTTAACTGTGGTTTATCACACCTGAGTTCAATTTCTGTAGTCACCCCCAGGCCTGATTACTGTCACACCTGTTTCAATCAAGAAATCACGTAAATAGGAGCTACCTGACACAGAGAAGTAGACCAAAAGCACCTCAAAAGCTAGAAATCATGCCAAGATCCAAAGAAATTCAGAAACAAATGAGAACAAAAGTAATTGAGATCTATCAGTCTGGTAAAGGTTATAAAGCCATTTCTAAAGCTTTGGGACTCCAGCGAACCACAGTGAGAGCCATTATCCACAAATGGCAAAAACATGGAACAGTGGTGAACCTTCCCAGGAGTGGCCGGCCGACCAAAATTACCCCAAGAGCGCAGAGACAACTCATCCGAGAGGCGACAAAAGACCCCAGGACAACATCTAAAGAACTGCAGGCCTCAGTTGCCTCAATTAAGGTCAGTGTTCACGACTCCACCATAAGAAAGAGACTGGGCAAAAACGGCCTGCATGGCAGATTTCCAAGGCGCAAACCACTTTTAAGCAAAAAGAACATTAAGGCTCGTCTCAATTTTGATAAAACCATCTCAATGATTGCCAAGACTTTTGGGAAAATACCTTGTGGACCGACGAGACAAAAGTTTAACTTTTTGGAAGGTGCGTGTCCCGTTACATCTGGCGTAAAAGTAACACAGCATTTCAGAAAAAGAACATCATACCAACAGTAAAATATGGTGGTGGTAGTGTGATGGTCTGTGGTTGTTTTGCTGCTTCAGGACCTGGAAGGCTTGCTGTGATAGATGGAACCATGAATTCTACTGTCTACCAAAAAAATCCTGAAGGAGAATGTCCGGCCATCTTTTCGTCAACTCAAGCTGAAGCGATCTTGGGTGCTGCAGCAGGACAATGACCCAAAACACACCAGCAAATCCACCTCTGAATGGCTGAAGAAAAACAAAATGAAGACTTTGGAGTGGCCTAGTCAAAGTCCTGACCTGAATCCTATTGAGATGTTGTGGCATGACCTTAAAAAGGCGGTTCATGCTAGAAAACCCTCAAATAAAGCTGAATTACAACAATTCTGCAAAGATGAGTGGGCCAAAATTCCTCCAGAGCGCTGTAAAAGACTCGTTGCAAGTTATCGCAAACGCTTGATTGCAGTTATTGCTGCTAAGGGTGGCCCAACCAGTTATTAGGTTCAGGGGGCAATTACTTTTTCACACAGGGCCATGTAGGTTTGGATTTTTTTTCTCCCTAAATAATAAAACCCCTCATTTAAAAACTGCATTTTGTGTTTACTTGTGTTATCTTTGACTAATAGTTAAATGTGTTTGATGATCAGAAACATTTTGTGTGACAAACATGCAAAAGAATAAGAAATCAGGAGGGGGGCAAATAGTTTTTCACACCACTGTATAACAAATACTGACATTAAATTGTATTGTTTTATCTCAATGCATCTTACCTCACCGATGTCCATTTGTCTTTCCCATACAGAAGTGTTTTCGCTTCAGGTGACTGTGCCTCAGACGCAGTACAGCACAGGTCTCTTCGTTCCCGTCACGCTGGTCTGTGATTATTCCACTTCAGCAAACCCTCAGAATGTGCTGGTCACCTGGACCTTCAAGTCTTTCTGCAAAGACCCTGTGCTTGATTACTACTCCACAGGTGAGGGGTCGTCAAGGTTTTAACAGTAAGCTGATAACAGCTAGAAGGAAGGGTGTGATAGAAAGGATTTACTTTGATAAACTCTGTAAGGGTGCTTTCTAAGGGTAGAAATTCTGTCTAATATAGAATATAATTGGCGCAAGAGATTTATGACACTTTTAAACAGGTTAGTGTTTAATGTAGACAGTTATTTCAATATTCAGTTTTTAACGTGTACATTAACTGGATGACTGCAAAATCCATTAGTTTTTAGGTCTACCTGTAGAATTATAATCATTATAAAGGTAAACTCCACATCTTTTCTGTGAAAATTGCTGAATCATTCAGTCAAGCCTGTGAGGATGTTTGCAGAAATATAGTTCAGCTTGGAGACAAGTATCGTTTATTTAGTTCACATAAAACAGCACTGTAACGTACAGTAATATATTAATACGGTTATGATCAACTAGCTCTGTCTCTCTCTCTAAACCTTTTGTGTAAAATCTTTGTTGCTTTGCAGCTTATCAGGCAGCTCTGCAGCTGGGTCAGGACCCATCCAATGACTGCCCAGACAGCCAGCGGACCATCCGGACTGTGGCTCAGAAATACGGCCAGAACTCAGCCACGCTGGGTCCACAATACAGCGCACGCAAAATCACGATCCAGAACAGTACGTTTGTTTTTATTTAGAATTTATGAGCTCTTAGTGCATGGGATGGTTATTTATTTTCATTTTGTCCTAGTGGCCAGAAAAATAGTTGTGAAAGAACCACTCTTGCGTCTTCGAGCATCTGTTAAATAAATAAGTAGGAATGTGAGAATAATAATAATTAAAAACAGTGCTGTAGCAAGTGCCAGATCTGTTTTCCTACAACAGTCAAAAATCTCTCTACTACTATAATCAGTTAATATGGAAAGATTAGTAGATTGAAGGTTAAAATTATAAAACCAATCCATCATCGCTTGTACTTCTGTCCACCTTACACCAAAATTCACAGGTGTCTCACAGTTAACTGATTAACACAATTATCTAATTAATTAATATTATTAAATACTCGCCCCTAAATAAATTCCTGGCTAAACCACTACTACCTCCCAGAAACTTTTAGCTGTATGGGTCATTTCCTCAGAAAGGTGTAACCAGCACCACTGAAAGAGACGTGTCTTCGTAAATCTTCTCTCTAATCCATGACTTAATGGTTAAGCATTTAGATTGAGTGCTTACTTTATCTTATGCTGTCTCTGCTTCATCATCATTTCTTACTGTCTTTCCGTCACTCTCTCTATCAGATGCAGACCTGGTGATCTCGGAGGTGATGTGGTGGGACAACGGTGTCTATGTGTGCTCCGTTAGTGCTCCTGGAGATACAAATGGATATCCGGACAAATATGTCAAGCTTATTGTTTACAGTAGGCAACTTCCATTTGTTATGATTAGAAATTTAACTATGTATTTTATATAATAAGTATGGGAGAGGAAACAATGCTTGAGCGAAGCAGGCCTTTTCATTCTTTTCTTTAAATGTACAGTAGGATTTTGGCTTTCTAATACCTGGTGTGCAACATTTGTCTTTTCAGATTGGCTGACCGTACTCTTCTTAATCCTCGGGGCCTTGCTCCTCATCTTGCTCCTTTGTGTTTGCTGCTGCCAGTGTTGCCCACAGAGGTGTTGCTGCTATGTCCGCTGTCCATGCTGTCCAGAGACCTGCTGCTGCCCTGAAAAATGTAAACATAACATGCATATTAGCGATTATGACAATGTATGAGTGAGTGAATAGATAAATGGATGAATGAATATATGAGTAAGTCCAACAAGCAGTCCATCTGTCTTTTATTTGGTTATAAATATAATCACAAGGTCCTGCGTTCATTTCTGAACGGTTTTCCACCAGTAAACTCAAAAGCACCAGGGCGCCAACCTCTGGCCATCAAGTATATTGCAGTTACAGAATGGTTTGCACTAAGAAAAAAAACTCATCCAGATCAAATTTGACAATCACTCTGTTCTTGCTCTCAGTGGTGATGCAACACAAGATGATGAAGGACGCAGAGAAGGCAATGAAATCCTGGGTTAATGGAACGGGTTACGCACCCCTGAGCTCTCACAGCTCTGCATACCAAATGAATCCCATGTTGTATGCAGGTCAGTTGATTTTAGAAATTGCTTTGTATGCAGTATGTCATTTTTTAAAATTTAGCTTTAAAACAGGACCTGTAACGCAAAAGCTAAGCTAATTTTATACTACAATGATTTATTAACTATAAATGAAACACTAAAGGAAATTTTGTGTTTCAGGTTCAGCATCAGGAAAGATGCCCATGTCCCCCATGCCCCTCCCGCCTCCTATCCATCCTGGCCCAATGCCTGTGGTTATGCCCGGCCACATGCCTGTGATGATGCCCGGACCCATGCCAGGACCTATGCCAGGACCTATGCCAAACATGGGAGGAAGAGACAGTGCTAATAAAGTCTTGGATTACCTGGAGAACCAGGTGAGGGACATGGATGTCACCAGCCCCCTGATCCCACCTCCGCCTGTGCACATGGTCCAAACTGTGCCGTTCTCTGCCGGCCCACCCAGCATGCTTTCTGGATTGGATGATGGACCTGCCTCCCGCCGGCATTACCCGCCACGCTCCAATGGCTCATCTGGCTATAATCGTCAGCGCCAGCCTCCTCCATCTAGACGTGGCATGACGCGCAGTTATAGTCAGGATGACGTGCTCGAAACCCGGAGCCAAGCGACTTATCGGCCTCGCTCACGATCCAGAGAGGACCTGATGGAAGACAGTAGAGGATACTGGGAGTCTGGAAGTGATGACACTGGCAGGCGAGGAGGTGGATCTAGAGGCGTTCCTCGTGGTGGAGCCAGAGGAGCCCCTTCTGAATATCCACCTAGCTACAGCGAGTATGAGCCAGGCCAGAAGCCGGGAAGGCGGCCTGAACGCTTCTCTGTAAGAGTCTAAAAACTTTCTTTGGTGAAAGTACTAACAATTTTATTTTATTTTTTTACTTTCAATAGCCTTCTACCATACGGGGACTATTTGTACACTATTAGTCTTTTTTTTTTTTTTTTTTTTTTTTTTTCCTTTTTTTTTCTTCTCATGTTTGCCAGAGTGGTAGACAATCCTGCTAACTCTACTTGAAGCTTTGCTTGAATTGGTGTTGTTATTATTATTTTTTCAATCTATCTCCTTTCAATCTACCTCCAGCCCAGGTTTACAGTTAATGATCTTAATATTTTAGGACACACAGTGGTGCTTAACTAAGGCTTCTCTTTCCTTTAGGTTAAGAGCTCAATGAGTGGTACAAGTGTTGTAATCTGAAGTCTGTCTGCCTTCGACCATTATGGAGACTGTCACAAAGGAAAGTGCAAAGGACAGCACTGCATAGTGAATAGTATGAAGTTAGTAGTATGGTTGACGGTTTATATTTTGTTTTTAAATAAATATTGGATTGGGTATGACCAAAACTACATTGATATGCCTACTGCCCCAGTTCTAAAACTACTGAAATTCAGCATGATGTAAAATTCGATGGCCTGAATCCTGAGTCTGGAGATTGTATAAATGCTGTTTATAACTTCATGTTGCTCATTTTCTGTTATATGATGTAATGCTTCTTAACCCGTTGTATATAATGAGAGCTTTTTATATCTAAATGGCACATGTTTTTTTTAACTTGTTTAGTTTACTGCAATTTATGAACCTTTATATAAACATTATGTACTGTATTTATTCTTGAAAACAATTTTTTCAATGCCTCAAAAGCACACTGTAAGTGAAGAAATTACTTTTTTTTTTATTCACTTATCTTCAACAAACAATTATATTATAGATTGCTTATAGATTAGTTAATCTGTTAAAGTGAAGTAAAGATGAAGTGAACCTATTAGGTATACTGTATGTTCTTTATCTGTGTATTTTTAGTGCCTTTATTTGTTCCCTAGCTATGTGTGAATAAACTTTGTTTTATACTTTGTTTGACGAAGACGTGTTTGCATGTTATATCGGTGAGTTGTCAGACAAAAATAAGAGAAACAATTTTTTCAAGAACAGAATTTACAAATTTCAACAGAAGAATGGATTATTAACATGTATACGGTGGAAGGATATATTTGTAAATTACTTGTAATGTCATGAACATTGTCACTGTGTGTGTAATAAACTTGTAAATAAATGCAGTGTCCCTTCTGTTTTTGCATGGATGCACAAATATTTTCACTGCGCATTTACTGTACTTTACACAAACAGTTTCAAATCATTTATGTATAAATTCTTAAGTATTTCTGATCATCAGAGCTCTTTAAAATTACCAGCATGTTTGAACCCCCTCTGAAATGTTTTCTGTTGCAGTTTTTTTTTCAATTATTAATTCATTAATTAATTAACTAAATAATTGATTGATTAACATTGTCTATATCCTGGAGCAACAATCTGAAAGCACTGCTGACTAGCTTGTACATGTTCACATTGATTTCGGTTGAAGTATTTCCACCTGGCCAGGAAAAGAGGCGTTTCCATTAAGGCTCGTGGGTCAATCCGAATCAGTTCCTTGCTGATATCTTGCTGATAGTTCCGCCCTATCTTCGCTCTAACCGCGAATGCTTTCCCGCGCTGTGGATGTGTAGTGCGCGCATGCGTAGGGAGCTGCGCGCCGATTTGGGACGCGTCCGTTGCCCCCAGGCGAACGCGTCGCGCCACGCAGGGAACCCACGTCGCTTCGTCGATGACGTCAGGACGAGCGAGGGAGGACTCGGTTTGCCACGTCGGTTTGCGTGTTGGGAAGAAGCGGAGCTAAAAAAAAAAAACCCAACAACTGGCTAACTTTGCAACTTAACGGCTGCGCTGTGGAAATTTAAATCGTTACAACGGCAACCTGAGCGCGTGACTCGGTTTCGTGGCTGAAGTAGTCATTAAAGGGCATTATAGGGAGAAAAAAAAAAACACAATAATGTTGGCTCTGGACTCGATGTTTGACTCCGATTGACTGATGCGTCCCGTCCATCCGCTCGGAATTGATGTGTGAGTGTTTTTTTCCTCCTTTTTTTCTCGTCCTGCGTTGCATGGCACACACACACCGTGCTCTTGTCATAAGCACGGGGAAAAGTGCTGATCTCTGGTGCAAACTTTAACCAGCTGCTAGTTAGCCTGCCCTTAGCCCACATGCTAACTAGCTAGCAGAGCTAAAGTAAAATAAAACTACACGGCTTTATTCTTCTTCCTGTATCTTGGACACACATGACGGTTTAAGGAATACGCACCCAGGTTTCCGCCGGTCCTTTGTATTTGTATTTTTTATTTAGTGATGAGCCAAAGTGTTTAAAAAAGAAGAAGAAGAAAAAAAAGGTGTCGCTATGGAGCTACAGGTTGCAGTTACCTGGCTAACTTTCAGTGCACGCGACCCACTGGACTGCACGCGACCAACTTCTTTCTGCACGAGCCTCGAATGCACACAGTGTGATTATTCTAACAGATGTCATGGTTATAATAAATGATCTTATCATGCAAGGACCAGACAGTGCTGCAGTCCATCCTGCGATGCTAATCTCACATTGCTATTTTTTTGTCTTGTGCTTTCTTTTGTGTTATGTGTTGAAGCTGCATGCTGTGTTTGTATTGTTTGTAGTGTACTTAGATGTGGAAGACATCTTAAATGTTTTTTAAAATTGTTTCAGTAGATGTGGTGTAATTCTGGGCGGGTAAACTTGCTGGTGTAAAGTTTCTTGTTTAGTTCCTCATTTTTATTTTTTTTTGCTGTTGACTGCGAACATATGGCGAGAAAATGCAGCATGCACAAACACACACATTTCTCTTATTGCACTTGAAGATAATGACTTCCATGCATGCACCTTTTAGTTCACACCAGAAATAGTTTTTTTTTAAACTATGAATTGCTTGCAAATCCCATGCATTTTTTTTTTGCTAATTATTTTTGGATCAATTTTCATTCAATAATGTAATTAATTGGTCGTTGTTGAATTCCGGTTCATTTTTAATTCCATGCATTAATCCAAAATCATCCATTCATCTTTATACCTCTACGTTTACCAAAACTCGTTACCTACAAGATGAGTGCCAGTTTACACATACCCTATGTAGACAATTATTTGCACAAACTTGCAATGACTGCACTGTATTCAAATACATATACTTCAGTATGGAGTTGGTCTCTCTTTTGCAGCTATAACAGCTGTCACTCTTTTTGCAGTGTTTCTCATTAATTCTGTAAAGCATTTATGAGGTCAGGCACTGATGTTGGACGAGAAGAATCTCTGTTTCAGTTCATCCCAAAGGTGCTCGATGAGGTTGAGGTCAGGGCTCTTGCGGGTCAGTCAAGTTCTTCAACACCGAACTCCTCAAACCATGTCTGTATAGTCCTTTGTGCACTGAGGCACAGTCACGTTGGAATAGAAAAGGGACTTCCCACAAAGTTAGAAGCACAGCATTGTCCAAGATGTCTTGGTATGCTGAACCATTAAGATTGGTCTTCACTGGAGATTGAAACACCTGAATTCAATAATTAACAGTTTTGGACACATAATTTTGTCCATTGTGTGTATATATATATATATATATATATATACAGTGGTGTGAAAAACTATTTGCCCCCTTCCTGATTTCTTATTCTTTTGCATGTTTGTCACACATAAATGTTTCTGCTCATCAAACACCGTTAACTATTAGTCAAAGATAACATAACTGAACACAAAATGCAGTTCTTAAATGAAGGTTTACGTTATTAAGGGAGAAAAAAACCTCCAAATCTACATGGCCCTGTGTGAAAAAGTGATTGCCCCCCTTGTTAAAAAAATAACTTAACTGTGGTTTATCACACATGAGTTCAATTTCTGTAGTCACCCCCAGGCCTGATTACTGCCACACCTGTTTCAGTCAAGAAATCACTTAAATAGGAGCTACCTGACACAGAGAAGTAGACGAAAAAAGCACCTCAAAAGCTAGACATCATGCCAAGATCCAAAGAAATTCAGGAACAAATGAGAACAAAAGTAATTGAGATCTATCAGTCTGGTAAAGGTTATAAAGCCATTTCTAAAGCTTTGGGACTCCAGCGAACCACAGTGAGAGCCATTATCCACAAATGGCAAAAACATGGAACAGTGGTGAACCTTCCCAGGAGTGGCCGGCCGACCAAAATTACCCCAAGAGCGCAGAGACAACTCATCCGAGAGGCCACAAAAGACCCCAGGACAACATCTAAAGAACTGCAGGCCTCACTTTCCTCAATTAAGGTCAGTGTTCACGACTCCACCATAAGAAAGAGACTGGGCAAAAACGGCCTGCATGGCAGATTTCCAAGGCGCAAACCACTTTTAAGCAAAAAGAACATTAAGGCTCATCTCAGTTTTGCTAAAAAAACATCTCAATGATTGCCAAGACTTTTGGGAAAATACCTTGTGGACCGACGAGACAAAAGTTGAACTTTTTGGAAGGTGCGTGTCCCGTTACATCTGGCGTAAAAGTAACACAGCATTTCAGAAAAAGAACATCATACCAACAGTAAAATATGGTGGTGGTAGTGTGATGGTCTGGGGTTGTTTTGCTGCTTCAGGACCTGGAAGGCTTGCTGTGATAGATGGAACCATGAATTCTACTGTCTACCAAAAAATCCTGAAGGAGAATGTCCGGCCATCTGTTCGTCAACTCAAGCTGAAGCGATCTTGGGTGCTGCAGCAGGACAATGACCCAAAACACACCAGCAAATCCACCTCTGAATGGCTGAAGAAAAACAAAATGAAGACTTTGGAGTGGCCTAGTCAAAGTCGTGACCTGAATCCTATTGAGATGTTGTGGCATGACCTTAAAAAGGCACTTCATGCAAGAAAACCCTCAAATAAAGCTGAATTACAACAATTCTGCAAAGATGAGTGGGCCAAAATTCCTCCAGAGCGCTGTAAAAGACTCGTTGCAAGTTATCGCAAATGCTTGATTGCAGTTATTGCTGCTAAGGGTGGCCCAACCAGTTATTAGGTTCAGGGGGCAATTACTTTTTCACACAGGGCCAGGTAGGTTTGGATTTTTTTTCTCCCTAAATAATAAAACCCTTCATTTAAAAACTGCATTTTGTGTTTACTTGTGTTATTTTTGACTAAAAGTTAAATGTGTTTGATGATTAGAAACATTTTGTGTGACAAACATGCAAAAGAATAAGAAATCAGAAGGGGGGCAAATAGTTTTTCACACCACTGTATATATATATATATATATATATAATTAAATTTTTTTATATACACACACACATTTTACTTATAAACACACACACGATATATATAGTATGTGTGTGTGACCGTGACTTCATTCGCATGGAATTTAATTTCGCACTCATAAGCGAGTTTAAAAAAAATATATACAGTGGCATCTGTTGAATTTTGAGATGGATTAATGATTTTTTTTTTTTTTATCAAGGTAATTTTTAAAAATAGATAGATATAAAACTATCTGTATCTAGCTATCATATCCTCTCTTCCTGTGGGCTGATTGCGATGAAACAAAGCCTGTATGTTAATCCAAGCTCAGCCAAACACACCTGTGAAAACCCCATTAAAATCTGTTCAGTAATTTTTACATGATGCCTGCACAGACAGATAAAAATTCCAAAAATCATCTTGATGATGTGTTCTGTTACTCTTCTCTCAATTTTATTCTATGTTGTGGAGAGATCTTATATTTAGTTGGCGGTGATGCAACTAAAGATACTTAATGATACTGAAAGGGAAAAGCATTAAGAAAGTGTGTGTCTGTGGAAGTCCCGGATGAAGCAGACAGAGTTCAAGACGGTCAAAACAAGCTCAGGGAAGGATGCTTTAGACGTTCTAAGGAAGGCTGGTCTGGAAAATCTCTAAGAGACTGGGTAGATGCAGGAGAATGAGACCTACAATACCTGGTAATGTAACCAATCTACTGAATTCCAACCACCACAACGAAGGAGAAGAGCTTTTGTTTGGCCGGTTGGTGTTTGCACATATAGTTCCATCGCAGGCGTTACAGTAGGCCGCGTCATCTATCAACTTTGAGGTCTTCTGTAAATGTGAAATCAGTTCTCACAGTACACCATAGAAGATGATACGGCGATGAGTCTCTAAATGGTGCAAAACGATCCCAGTTGAGGTGGCTCTGTGCTCCCTGCTGTCATTCCCGTGAACATCCATGAGTGAAACGCCTGATTCTTAAAAAGTGACCGCGAAACTTTTCCCTAACTTATGGAAGAGACCCATCTGTCTGTGGGAACTGTAACTCCCAGCCGAGTTCCTGCAATGTGATCAATTGTGTAATGCTACATCCCCTGTACGGTCCTGAACTCATCTCACCTCATGTCGTTTCCACATGTTTGCACTATTTGAAGGAGTTCCTGGGAGGCCAGCGTTTCAGATGTGAAGCAGTCAGGTCGATCATAACTCAGGCGTTCTGAGAAAACTTTAACGCTTGATGGTGACTAAGCACGAGTGAAATGCTGGGGGAAGTGCATTAGTTTAACAGGTGATTATACAGAGAAATGAAGGGTTATTTTACTCATAACTGTGTTCTGTTATTATTGTAAAAGTCTCAGTTTGACTAGCCTGTACAATTCTTAAATTACAGAATGAAATGCGTGTTCCCTAAAATTTGCTGGGGTTATGTTCCTGGAGCATCCGAATTGTGAAAAAACACACATTTTGAATATGGTCAGAAAGAGCCTATGTTTATAGTTTAAAATAGATATTCTCTCCAAACATTTTAAGTTCATTTCAAACTCCGCTAAATACATTAACCTTGGGGGGGGGAAAACAGGATGTAAAGGTAAACCTAGGTACAGTACTGCTGTGTCTCCTGCGGTGCTAGAATCCTATTATGTACTGTAATTTATGCGTGTTTTCTTTGGTATAAATACTGTAGGGTAAAGTGACAGGCTGTGCTGTTTTCCTCTACGGTTCCTTTGTGTTCTCTCTACAGTGCAAAAAAAAAAATACAGTATTTTGATGTGGAAATGTGCTAAACTAACAATAAAAAAAAATTGTAAATTATATTGTTCTTAATAGTTTAGCGTTAAAACGAGTCAAAAAACTGGCATGAAAAAAGGTGTAAAAGAATTGCGGAGGATGTTTGCAGTTTCTGCGAAATTTCAGGTATCACCGCGAACAGTTATTAGTTTGGTTCTAAGGACAAATCCACAAACCACTGAGGCTGGGAACTCTGAACCGCAACTTAACGGGTTTTTTTTTATTTTTTATTATTAAAAAAGTTTTTTTTTTTTTAGTGTGATCAGCTGATCGGCCTCTGTTATAACCGTTTCTGTTACAGAAACACGTTACCATCATGCCTACGTGCTCAGCAATCGGGGTTTAAATATTGAGAGGAATTTCCCAGGTTCCTCTTTGACTTTGTTTCTTGACATGATCCACTTGTTCTGGTGCTTTGTTTGGTGGTTATAAAAAAAGAACCCCTGTATCCGTTCTGGTTTCTAGGTAAAGTGGAAGTTATGGTTTTAGACGCCGGTCTGTGGGGATAAATAAACGTTTATTATACCTTATGCAGTGTAACTGGTATTTTATGGAAGCAGTTCTAATTTATTATGCAGGCTGTTGAATATATATTCATCAATGTGATTGATGTATCATTATAACCCTTTACTTTAGGTGGAAATTTGGAGAAAAAAACATGTATTTACCTTGAGACTAATGAGTTCAGTAGGATTTTATTCATTTGTTTGCCTGTAATGTTTCATTTCTGTATAAAATCCATATCTGGTGTCAATTGTAATCCAACCAATTGTTTGCAAATTATGTCTACAATAGGGCTGCATGATATATCGAAAAATTATCGTTTTCGCGATAATGGTATATGCGATATCTGTATCGCAAAGAGTTGCGATAAATGAAATTTAATTTGTGCCAAGCATTTGTGTGTCCAAGTTTGACCAAACAGATGGGTCCTTACCCATACCCACTTATTTATACTTGTATCTTTATACTTAAATCTTTCGCGAACTAACCCGGGATGATCAGAAGACGTAGCGATTAGTGGTTAGCCCTTTGTAGCGTGGATGGTAAACCCAAACACGGAAGCAAGCGAGTAGGCAGGATAACCACGGGAATTAGTCTAAGGACTCTCACAGAAGGGGAACAAGGGAAAAACGCAAATTTAACCTGCGTCCTATAAACACACACTCGAATCAGAAAGTAAATCCAAGAAAGTGAGTACTCACGAAATGTCAGACAAACAATCTGGACCGACATGGGCGAACTCAATGACTGAGCGATGTGATGCACCATCTTGTTTCCTTTTATGCTTCCTGTGTTGTGACCGTACTACCTCCGGGTCCTAGTGCCGGGCGCGGCGTGTGTGTGTGTGTGTGTGTGAGACAAATAGTATATATTTTTTTATTTTAGTTTAATATTTATTTTTATTTAAAAAAACAAACTAAACTAAAAAACAGGCAAGCCAAAGAGAATATTTTGTTTATAAGATGCTCTTGTTTTAAGACCTTGATGAGTGTGTGATTACACGTAAATAAAAAGTAATGTTTGAAAGTAATTCATATTGTGTTGGCAGGTTTATAGTAACAGCAAACCAGAAGTCAGAATATCTGCTGAGGGTTTTAAGTCATTCATAGTGTTTTGAAGTCTAAATATTTGCAACTTCCTTGACATATAGTTTCTTTTTAGCCTGAATTAGATTTAATTACATCAGACGAATATCTATTACCTGTTTATTTTAGTATCATCATTACATATAAATGATTTTTTTTAAATAGACAATAATAATAATAAAAAATGCATTTCTCTAGGGAATGTTATTTCGCAAGAAATATCGTTATCGCAATATTCAACAACATCGCATATTTTCCTAATATCGTGCAGCCCTAATCTACAATCATGTGCAAAAGTCTTGACTCCTTATTTCTTAGTTTTTTTTTTTTCCAAAGAGACAGACTTTCTTGCACAATATGATAAATATTCAGTACTCAAATTAAAAGACAAACAATATTACCTTATATAACTAACATGCACACACTGTCAGCGTGTTGATTTACCATGGTGTGTATGTGTGTGTGTGTGTTGCTGTAGACGGTGTTCATATCGTTCATTCAATTCTCAACTCGGAGCAAAGGTCGCTGAAGACTCCTGCAAAAAAGAGACAATTTGCTCGTGTAGTTCTGACACAGAATACTACCAAAATGATCAAGTTTTATAATAATAGACATTTATAACTTTTAATTAAATCTAACTCGGGATTTTCCTGCCACTTTTTTCAAACTTCATCCCCATTCATGACCACTTCCGCATGAGCGAAAATAATACTCAGCTGTGAATACTTTTGGGTCTCATTTTCAGTTCAGTTTCTGTACCTGACCCGTTTCAGAATATTTTGTTTTTTTGATGTGTTAAGCCGCACTGTGATCTGTTAACCTTTCAACCAGTGAAAAACCCATCTAACTCATGACATGACCCAGTGAGAAACAGGTGCAGATGATCAGGCGGGTGATTAGTATACCTGTGATGCTGTGGTTGAAACAGATGAGTGGGGAAATGAGGTTGCTGCTGAGGTTGTTACATAAACAACCGGTTTTTAAAATAATATCTTCAGGCATATAGCAGCATGTCAGTAAAAATTTGAATCTGCTCCATGTGTTCAAGATAAGACTTGAGGTGGCTCAAGACTTTTGCACAGTAAAAGTGTCTTTGTCTGATTGATGAATACAAAGATGATTGCAAAATTGACCACACTTTGGTTAGATTAAAACTTCTCAGCGCTCCAGTCTCCCCAGTCACTGATGTGCAGGTGTGAACGTCTTACATCAGTTCATTTGTAACTGTGACGCGAGCAAAAATGGACACCCACTTGTGATTTGCATGAAAGAAGAGCAGCATGCACTGATTTTTTTATAAAAAAATTTTTTTGTGGCCTAAGAGTGTACCTGATGCCATAATTTATCAAAGACTGTGGAGAAAGTGTGTATGAACAGATAGAGAAGGTCAAATGAGGTCGCATAAGTGTAGGATCATCATGAAGGACACTTTTTGAGGTGTCAAAGCATCCTCTTTATAGTCCTGATTTCGATCCATCGTTCAACTCTCACCTGTTGCGTCCCCTGAAAGCAGACCTGCGAGGACAAAGATTAATTTCTGATGAAGTGAAGACAGCGGAGCTGCATTCGAGTCTTGCAGCTCAGCCTAAAAAACTTTTCAGTGATGGAATGCAAACGCTTCTTGACAGATGGACATGCATAAGGAGATTGTCAAAACAAATTCATTTTCTAAAAGTTAATTGAAATAAATTATAGAATTATTGTATTAACCTCGTACTTCCGCTCAGCACGTGATTGATTGATGAAGTTTTTATTTATATATATATATTTTTTTGTCCATCTGAGAAGAAGGATTCTTCTCATTATCTGGTTGAAATTCATGTAAGGTTTTATAAGAGTCTGAAGATAATCAGTGAAGCGTGTGTCATACAAGAGAACCGATTAAATAAAATCAAATGCAGTGGTTTTTGGATTAGAATGTCGTTTAAATTTAAGGTTCTTTTAATGCAAGGAAACATTTCATCAGCACGAAGAATATAGCTGGTTAATGTTTAACTAAACTGAAAATGTGTTAAAACATCACTCTGTTAATTTATATATTTATATATATATATATATATATATATATATATATATATATATATATATATATATACATACACACACACACACACACACACACACACACACACACACACACACGTGTGTGTGTGTGTGTGTGGCTTTATGTTAATAGTTATTTATTTCCATAAATAATCAATTAATAATTTCTTTAATGTTATTAATTTTTATTTAAAAAAAATTATTCACAACACTTATAAATAATTATAAAACAATAGTTTAAATAGTTTTTTGCGTGTGTCTCTAATCCTGGTTAGTTTCGCTGCTAATAAAGCTTCAGTAAATACAAACTGGGGGAACAAAAAAGCTTTTTTTTTTTTTTTTTTTGTCAGGCTGGATTTGCATGCCATGACGGTTCTGGTTCATAACTACAATGTCTTTTAACGTGGATGCGTCTGTCCTTTACCTTTACATTGTGGATGCCTCATTTACCTTTACATTTCGGCATTTGGCAGACGCCCTTATCTAGAGCGACTTACATTTGTATTTTATTATACATGTGGGCCATCATGGGATTTGAAACCAGGACGTTTCTGAACCATATTCTAATGCCGTATCCTACCCTGACCCTTTCTACACACTATACTTCACCATGACCAAGTCCAAACAGGTGTCTTTTTTTTTTTTTTTTTTTTTTTTTTTTTTTTTTACTTTTTGGAGACATTGGTGTCTCAGTGGTATGTTTCTTGCCTGCCATGAGGAATATCTGTTTGATGTTCCCACCCAATGCTCAAACCCCAGCCACTGGATGCAGAGCCGGTCCCAAGCCCAGATAAAAATAGGAGGGTTGCATCACGAAGGGCATCCGGTGTAAAACCCGTGCCAAGTTGTGTGCGGATCGCATGGTCCGCTGAGGTGAAAGTCCAACGTCATTATTAAAATAAAAAAATGACAAACATTTCCCAATTCAGACCTTTTGTTATAGAACTTGCAATTGAGCTTTGGTGCATCCTACTCCTATCAGTGGTCCTTGAGTTGCTTTTACTCAACTTGAGTGGAGTCCTCCCCCTGTGGCCAATTGACACACTTAAAAGTTACGCACTTGTCTGGATAAGGTCTCGTAGTAGATTATGCATGCCAGAGTGAAATCAAATCCATGTGGTTGAGAGAATTATCTATGGACCCATGAGACAGGATTGTGTCAAGAGACCGATCAGGGGATGGAAACAAGAAACTTTCTGCAGCATTGAAAGCACCCAAGAGCACGATAGCCTCAATCATTCTCAAATGGGAAAGATTTGGAACAACCAACAGTCTTTCTAAATCCGACCGAACTGAGTAATCAGGGATGAAGGGTCTTGGTCAGAGTGGTGAACAAGAATCTAAGGGTCACTCTAAATGAGATCCTGAGTTCCCTTGTGAAGATGTAGTGCTGCAGTGATGGTTGGTCTTCAGTAACTCTCTCCCATCAATCAGGCCTGTATGGTCCAGCAGCCAGACAGAAGCCGTTCCTCACTAGACGGTACAAGACAGCAAGCTGGGAGTTTGCCAAAAAACATCTGAAGGAGACTCAGACCATGGAAAAAAAATCCTCTGGTCTGATGACCCAAAGATTGAACTATTTGGAATCAGGAAATCGGGCACTGCACAGCACCTTATTAAAATCACCCCTACAGTAAAACGGTGTTGGCAGCATCATGCTGTGGGGATGTTTTTTCCCCACAGGGGAAACCTTCTCCAGGATATCTGTGCTCATGATATCAGGCTGGGATGAAGGATTATAGTTCAACAAGACCATGACCCAAAGTATAACAGCAAAAAAAAAAAAAAAACACAGAAGTGGCTTCTGAACAGTTCTGTGAATGTCTTAGAGCGGACCAGCCAGAGTCCGGACCCGAACCCAATAGAGTATCTCTGGAGAGGCCTGAAAATGACTGTGCACTGACCATGCCTGTTAAACCTGGATGAACTTGAGAATCTGATTGAGCTGCCAAGAAGAAATTTCCAAACGAAAGGTGTGCCCAAGTGTGTAGCATCATCCACAAGCAGATTTAAGGGTGTTACTTTGACCAAGTACTAAGTGATGGGACTGAATAATCATATAAATGTGAGATTTCTGTCTTTATTTTTATACAAATTAACAAACACCTGTTTTTACTTTGTAATTATGAAATGTTGTGGCGATTAAATGCATTTCTAGATGAGTGTAAAATATGGAGAGAAAAAAACCCTGAACAATTTCCGTTCGCCACTGTATATCCGATCTATAACCACATAGAATAATTCAGATCCAATCTATTCAATTCAATTTTATTTGTATAGCGCTTTTAGCAATTGACATTGCCTCAAAGCAGCTTTACACAATCAAAATAATTATTTAAGTTTGTATGGAATGTGAATGCGTATGAATCTAAATGGTCAGTTTGTCCCTGGTGAGCAAGCCGAGTGCGACAGTGGCAAGGAAAAACTCCCTGAGATGGTGATCAGACGAAACCTTGAGAGGAACCAGACTCAACAGGGAACCCATCCTCATCTGGGTGAAAAATGATCTGCATGAAATTATCTGCATTTATAGTGTTGGGTGGCAGGCAGGTCAGCTATAACAGTTGATGTTAGTTGATGATAATATGGAGTCCATGTAGTTATTGGAGACTCAGGTAGACTTGTAGGAAATTCCAGTCCTGAACTATCGGACTGTCAAGTCCCCAGAGAAACAGTTGCCAACACCAGTCGAGCCCAGAACCGTATTCTAGGTTGAGAGAATCATCCCCAGGCTCCAAAGAGAGACACGGGGCATCCATGTGACGAAATCTCCAAGCAGAAGCCGGGCACCAGGATGGGTCAGACAGGTCCGGAGGGCAGAGGGAGGCTGGATCACTGGCAGCTCAGGAACGACATGTGTAGCTTGACAGAGAGAGACAAAGAGTGAAAGGGGGAGAAGGGGAAAGAGGGAAGAGAAAGAGGGGGAGGAAGAGAAGAAGAGAGATGGCAATTGGGTATGGTCACAGTCATACGATGTATAATGTGAATGTATATTAACTGTAGATTGCAAGCAGAGACTCCGGCAGGACTAACTATGACAGCATAACTAAAAGGGAGAGCCAGAAGGAAACACAAACATGAGGGCTCTCTGTTTGCTTTACATCTCAATCACCTCACCGTCAACAAACCTTAGTGATCAATGAGAGTGAGGAAGACAGCATCTAAACATACCAGTTCACCATAATACTCTCTACGTCCATGAGTCCCCCAGATCTGCTCCTTTATCTAAGGCTAATCTATTTATGAAAATGCTTGGCTAAATAAATAGGTTTTTAGCCTAGACTTAAACACCCGAACAGAAGACTATTCCATAATTTTGAGGCTTTGTAAGAAAAAGCTCTGCCTCCAGCTGTAGTTTTCATAATACGCAGTACTGACAAGCAGCCTGCATCCTTTGATCGAAGTAGGCGTGGCGGATCGTAAGACACTAGACTCGTAAGACAATTTACTCAGATACTGCGGCGTGAGACCATTTAATGCTTTATATGTCAAAAGTAGTATTTTAAAATCAATGCGAAATTTTACGGGGAGCCAATGAAGTGCAGATAAGATAGGTGTGATGTAATATGTGATCTCATATTCTGATTCTAGTGAGGACTCTCGCTGCTGCATTCTGGACTAACTGAAGCTTGTTTATGCATCTAGCTGAACAACCAGACAGTAAGGCATTACAATAGTCCAACCTAGAGGTGATAAAAGCATGAACTAGTTTTTCTGCATCATTTAGCGACAGTATATTTCTTATCTTGGCAATATTTCTGAGGTGAAAGAATGCTATCCTGGTAATGTTATCTACATGAGCTTCAAATGAAAGTCTGGAATCTATAATCACGCCGAGGTCGTTTACTGTTGCACTTGATGGAACAGAAAGGCCATCTAAAGTTACTGTGTGATCTAAAATCTTACTTCTAGCTGAATGCGGTCCTATGACTAAAACTTCTGTCTTATCAGGATTAAGCAGTAGGAAGTTAATTAGCATCCAATCTCTTATTTCCTCCACACATTGCTCAACTTTAGTGAGCTGGATTTTCTCATCTGATTTTGCTGAGACATATAACTGTGTGTCGTCATCATAACAATGAAAACTAATAACGGATTATGTTGCCCAGAGGAAGCATGTAAAGGGAAAAAAGCAGTGGGCCTAAAACTGAACCTTGTGGAACACCAAACTCCACTAGAGAGCATGCAGAATAGTCACCATTTAAGTCTACATACTGATAACGATCGGTCAAATAGGATCTGAGCCAGGAGTGGGCTGCACCCTTAATTCCTACTACATTTTCTAATCTGCAAAGAAGAATAGCATGATCAATGGTGTCAAACGCTACACTGAGGTCGAGTAATACAAGCATAGTTACACAACCCTGATCAGAGGCCAATAGGAGGTCATTTACTACTTTAACGAGTGCTGTTTCTGTGCTGTGATGAGGCCTAAATCCTGACTGATGCAGTTCATGTATGCTATTTCTATGTGCATATGGGCATAGCTGCTCCGCTTCTATCTTTTCGAGAATCTTAGAGATAAAGGGGAGGTTTGATATTGGCCTGTAATTAGACAACTGACTGGGGTCGAGGTCAGGTTTCTTAATAATCGGTTTAATGACTGCTAATTTAAAAGATTTTGGAACATACCCAATGCTGAGTGAGGAATTAATTATTCTCAACAGGGGTTCTGTTATAACTGGTAAAAGTTATCTGTTTAAGAAAATGTGTCGGTATAAGGTCTAATATACAGGTTGATGAATTCGCAGAAGAAATGCTTGAAATTAGTTCATTCTCTTCAAGGGGAGTAAAGTATTCTACATTCTGATCTGACATAGTTAGTTTAACAGCTGCATAAATTGCATTGTCCGGTTTTGAAGCCTCAATTTTATGCCTGATATTTATAATTTTATTATTAAAAAAGTTCATGAAGTCCTCACTATTGCACGATGTTGTTGTGGAGATTTCTGCAGTGGTCTTTTTTCTAGTTAATTTGGCTACGGTATAAAAAAAAATCTAGGATTATTTTTATTTTCTATAAGAGTGGATAGATATGTTGATCTAGCACTACAGAGATATATTGCTCTACACTAAGAGATTTTCTATATTTCTGGATGCTCTCCTTCCATGCTATTTGAAATACTATCAATTTAGTTTGATGCCATTTACGTTCAAATTTCCGAGCGGTCTGTTTTAAACTGAGTATGTGATCGTTATACCAGGGAGCGAGTTTCTTATCTCTGATAATTTTTCTTTTAACTGGAGCTACATTATCTAGGGTATAACGGAACGTCGACTCTAAATATTCAGTCGCCAATCTGAAAAACATCAGCCCTAAAAAAAAAAAAATCAGATCTGTGTCACTTCAGACTGGTAATGCGAACGTAACCTTAGCTATCCTTTTTCAAACTTCCTCTTATGGAAATAAGTTAATCAACACAGGATATGTATAGTAACATGAGATGTGTGAAGGTTTGAAAAATTTTGGTTTGGTGTCCATTTTTTTTAAAAGAAAAACATCACATTGAAAAAAAAACAAATACAAAATGTGAGCTTTTGTAGCCTATATCGTGTCTGAGCATGGTTGAGGTGTCTGTGGCAGCACTGCGGATATATCTGTTTATAGTCTATGGTCTAAACCTCGTCTCTGCCCTCGCACTCAGCCCATGACACACAGTGTCTGAGAGTGTTTCTACACAATGCTACACACTAAAACAAAGTGAGATCTTCACAGTAAGAGCATGCCAGTGAACTGTGAAAAAACATCTTGTGTTTGAAAGCTGTATAGTGAGGCAGTAAATACAAAGTAAAAACCTGCGTGTGTGTTTTTGCACGCTTTAGTAGAAGTGGCAGTCAGATGGTTTTATCCTGTACTTTTTTCTCATGTTTAGCTCTGAAGTGCTTTCGAGATGTGTCCAACTCAGACCTGCTTTCACGCTGGGTTTCATCTGTGTTATTTTGATAAATGTGTCATGAAGTACCACAGACTAAGAAAAAAAAAAAAAAACACAATCTGAGCTGAATGGAAATGTAATTTGAACTGCTTGGCTAAAGGGTTTTTACACCTTAAATGTTCAATTTCCCCTTACATTTCCACAGTGTTAGGTGGTTAATGTGATATTGATATTTCAATAGCTTACGATTTATTTATCTCCGTTATTCCTGTGTACACAGTCTGGAATTTCACCAGTGTTTTACCTGAGAGTACACATTATGTTCAGTAAGAATGCCAGGCTGTCGTTGGAGTGCTTCAAATCCGAAGTCTCGTCTCGTGTTCTGAAGTTGAAGTTCTACATTGGCGTGTCTGTTTACTGAGGTTGACTTAATATCTTGTTTTTGCTCCTTTTTTCGCCCCACAGTGGCCGGGCTGCGCTGGAGGAGGAGGCCGTGAGGACGTCGAAGCTGGGAGCTGTTGGGTTTGCGCTGGTGGTGGTGCTGCTGGTGGTTGGCACTGTGCGAGCCGGACATGCCCGGGGGCCGCAGGGGTCCGAGTAGACAGCAGCTGAGCCGCTCAGCGTTGCCCTCCCTGCAAACTCTAGTGGGGGGCGGCCTCAGCAACGGCACGGGCCACAGGAGCAGGTAAACCTTCCAGGGGCTCGGTCCAGACACCTAGTCCTGCATGTACACTCTAATGTACAGTCCTTACGATCCTGATCATTTTAATTGTTGAGCAGGAGTTGGGCGAGTTAGGGTGTTTTTCATGTTAGGGGATCGTTCCTGAAAACACTTGACCCCGAAGTCTGGTTCATTTTGATCAGTGAGTATACGATCGTTCTGTTCTCGGGAACCGTACCCGAGTCCTCTTGAACGGTGGTCTCAAAGATGTTGCAGTGTATTCTGGACACCGATAGAATCAGATATGCAAACCAATTCTGCCTGGACATGGAAATTGATCACTGTTTAGATGTGGCGTCATCGGTTTCCCTCAATCTCATCCTCTGACCTACACAGCCATGGGTGATACAGTAGGAAGGTATGCGAGAGTGTGGTTCCTGAAATTTTTTTCGCAAACATCAACAATATTAGGCGTAGCACGAAGGTTAACTTCCTACCGTTCTCTTCTTCTCATGTTAAATGGCGGCACACCTGCCACCTGCTTTATCTGAGAGTGAAAATACACTAGTTTACCTGAGAACGGAGAGCAGAAACAATGTGGAAGGGGGGGTGCAGTCGTTCCTGAGCACAGAACAAACCAATTGTGAGTAATGCGAAAACGCCCCATGGTATGATCAAAACTTTAAAGCTGGTTCAATTCAGATTTCTTTTTTATATCGCTTTTAATTATAGACCTTGTCTCAGAGAGATACAGTTCCTTCTAAAGCAAAGCGAACTCTTTTATTTTTGTTTTGTATAATGTGGGTTTGAAATCAAAAGATGTGTAGAATGATGGATCAGAATTTTTCGCTTTCATTTCCTGATATTTGCATCTAGACAAGTTTGAACATCCTACCTTTTGTTTGAACCCACCTGTTTTTCAAGTTCTGAAAAGTATTGGAACGTATATCAGACAGGTGTTTTTTATTGTTGTTTAATTGTTAGTGCCCTTTTAGATTAGTTGTTTAAACAAATAACATATCTGAATGTCTAGTCTTGGTCTGAGCCCAGGGTTCAGTTGTCATAACTTCTTATAATTGTTGCTTCACAACTAATTGTGGCCACGCAGGAGCACACGGCTTCTAACATGCGTTTTTCAAGACTAATTAGCGCTTGTGGTGTTGAGAGACTGGTGTAAACGTGTGTAATGAGTCTGTTTGAGACTAATTCGCTCAGGGAGTTTGGAGAAAAAGGCCGACCGGAGGATTTTTAAAGCACGCAAGTTTTTATAATGTGACGCCATAAAAATGTGTTACTCTTGCACCACTCTAAAAAGTTGTGCACTCAGTACAGAATCGGTCCAACATGATTGGACGAGAGTGGCTGATCAAACAGTCAATTCCAGTCACTGGCTGATTGCCCGGTGCATCTCTATCATAACTGTAATAAATCAGTTTAAAATCAATTTTGGAGTCAATATGGTGATATGTAAATCGGCAGACAAAAGAATCACGATTCATAACTGAATCAATTTATTTTTTTTTTCCCACCATCTCTACAATCCAGTGTTTGATAAAGACTTCAAGAACAAAAATACAGGGGTGATAGCGTTCCGGCACCACGCCGGATTTCCGGCAGTACTGTGGCTGCGGGGGGAAAAAATCAGGTTCGCGGATATTGATCGGTCATTTCTCTAGATCTGAGACGCGCAGGTGATGGAGAAGTAACAGCCAATCATAAGTAGTGTGTGGATGTCTGTGATTGGCTGGTTTTGTGGCTGCTTTATAACACGGGACAAAGTTGAGCGAGCGTACAGGCAGAGTCGAGCACGCACAGAATCGAGAAGTCGCACGTGCACGGAGAACATGTTGAGCGAGCAGGGGAGACACCGCACGCGCAGAATCGCTCAGAATTGTGGCAGGAATATAACACCATAATATTCCTCCCTCAATGACCGATCGTGTGACTCATTTACAAATTTGCTTGTGCTCACGGGCGCTAGGCCATTTTTAGGGGGGCTTCATCCCCCCTTAACATTTGTACTCAGCCCCCCTAAAAATCTTCCATAAACTTTACCCAAATTGCTGGTCCCCCATCATCATCCCCTTTAAATTTGATATGAAGGTGTCGGCAGACTTCGGCTCCTCACCGTCTTTCAGCGGGTCTTCAATTCACCATCACAGAGGGAGGTTTAAGTCAAGGTGTGTGTTTTCCGATAAATTGTTATATCTGCATCAGTGCAGTCCTTTCTCATAAATACAGTTTACAGCTGTTTCCTCTAGTGAACATGAAGCCTTTAATACAGACTCTGACTCTACAGTCTACTTTATACAACAATCATGCTGTTGCTGTTCTAATTGGAAAACCTAACTGTCTATATAAAACATTGCACAGTGCATATGGCATTAACTACCATAAGAGTTATGAACATAAATGATTATAAATAGTGACGGACAGCATTCAGTGCACTCGTTTTAACTGCATTGTGATTTACAGAGATATATAAATTTTAATTTTATTAAACTTTTCTATTATATAAATTTAATAAATATTGTATTGTATTAAATAATGTCCCAAATCGTAAAATACATGTATTAGCCTTAGACTAGGGTTTTTGTCACTTTGATTTAGAAAAAGTTACTTTTTTGTAATGAATAGAAACAACAAAAAAATATTAAATAGATGCTTTGTTTATTTACATTAAATCAATGTTTGTCTATATTAATGAATTTGAATAAATAGCCTAGTAGCCATGACATTTTAAGGGGTTGAATAGAGAACCTGTTGTCTTATTTATGTAGCTAAAACACTAAATTAAACTTGATAACATGATCAAAGTTTTAATATTTATATTTAGCTGTAGATGGAAGGTTTTTCAAGTCACATGAAAAAAAAAAGATTTTTTTATTCTTCAGGCCTGCTGCTCATCATGGGAGACCTACTTCCATTGTCAAAGAATGAACAGATAAATGTTTGATTTTATTGGCCCCCACACAGTTTATTCCATTGTCCAGCCTCATAGGTGTGTTTATATTGCTAATCAATGTAAGTTTAAAGTTATATGCTGTTTTCTGGTTATATTTTTCTGATTGTACCTGAACTGTACATAGAAAAAGGTTTATACGGTAAACAGCGTGTGATCGAGAAGACTCATTTGAGTACTGATTCTGAACAAGCCAAGGGGCTGAGCCGCCCCTTAACTGAAAATCCTAGAATCGCCCCTGCTTGTGCTCCTTCATTGCTGAGCTTGACCTGTCATTTAATATCGCCCACCCACTCATCACTTTATGTAAGAAATTAGCGGAGGATAATCAATTAGTTAATCAATTCCAGTGTACTTTGGAGTGCTATTATTGCCACTTACTGACCTGTCTTGGTCTGGCTGTAGCATCTGTAGCATTTACTTCCAGTGATTGTACTAAGATGGGCTAATAATGTCAATCTCGTCGCTGAACATATTGAGAAGAAAATGCAGTATTTTCTTGAATAATACTGGGGGTATAATGCAAATATGAAAATATCTAAAAAGAGCCACTTGACAATAATGATGATCAAGGTTATACATAGGCTGTTTATGTATTTGGGCCCAGGGGCCAACAAGTTAAGTGTTAAAAGTGCGTCGCATACATAGTACCCCCACCCCTACTCACCTCGGGGGCAAGGAAAATTTTTTCCACTATCAGCCCTGATAAATAACACAAGCAATCCACTCATCAGCAGTGAGTAATAGAAAACCTGATTGGAAATACAGATGTGAACCACCAAAGGAACCATAACCTTCACCAAAGTTATTTTTCCATAACTTCAACCAAATTAATGGGAAGGCCATAGTATGGAGAAAGAAAGGACCTAGTCATGATCCAAAACATACAAGCTGATTTGGCTACTCCTGGAGTGACCTCACTAATCTTTATTCAGGATGTAACTCATGGCTCAAGGTCGCAGCAGAATGAATTCAGCTGAAACATTCTGTCTGAGCTTCATCATGCAACAAAATGATAACCGAAAACACATTGCCAACAAAAGTTTTAATCTGGCTGAGTCAATCGCTAGACTAGAACCCAACCGAGCATTTCACCTTTGAAAGAGAAGACTGAAGGCCAAACCAAATAGTTGTAGTTCAAGCTAGGAAAAGCATCATAAGTGCTGTCGGTGGGTTTACAAAAAGATATGCAAGTTGTAAGTCTTATGCACTTTCAGAGGGCATCAGTGGCTCAGAGGAAGCCTTGGATCAAATGTGGAAACCTTGGGTTAAATTCCACCCAAACCCCAGCCACAGGGTCCCCCAGCGAGGCCAGATAAAATGGGAAGGTTTCGTAAGGATGGGCATCCGTTGTAAAACCTGTGTGCGGCTCGGATGGTCTGCTGTAGCGACCCCCTCGATGGGCGCCGCAGAAACACTAACATCATACACTTTAATTTGCTTTCAACATTGTATCTGTTCCAGTACTTTTGCTCACTTTAAAGGTTCGGTAGTCCACCAGCAAAGGTACCATGTTTTAACACGTCTAGATGTAAAAATCAGGAAATGCCATCTAAAATTCTGTTCAGTTGTCTCCTATCTTTTGATTTCCAGTCTAAATATATATTCAGTGTATATGAACAAGAAAAGAATTAGCCTTGCCGTTTGAGTGGGAATTCTATAGGAATTTTGAGCATGGTGATTAAAGAGTTGAGGTCAGGACTCCCCAAACTGTTCCGACAAAGTTGGGAGCTTGAAAATTTTCCAAAAAGTCTTATGCTGAAGCATTAAGAGTTCCCTTCACTGGAAGTAAGTGATCGAGCCTACTACCCCATACCAGTTCCAACACCACTTCCACACCAGTCCATAAAGACACGGATGAGCGAGTTTGGTGAGGAAGAACTTGATCGGCCCGCACATCAGTCCTGATGGCGCACTTTTGGGATGAATTAGATCGTAGACTGTGACACGGGCCTTCTCGTCCAACCACAGTGTCTGACCTCACAAATGCGCTTCTGGAGGAACAGTCAAAAACTCCCATAAACCCCACTCTTACACTTGTGGAAAGCCTTTGCAGAAGATTTAAAGCTGTTACAGCTGCAAAGGGGGTGGGGTCAACATTATATTAAACCCTATGGATTAGAATTGGATGTTACTCAAGTTTATATGCATGTGAACACACACACTGACAACTCAGTGCCAGTCTGACAAAATCTTTTACCACCCCATCACCACACCATGTAAAACTTTTCTAAATCCACCACCAGACCGGAGACAAGAGTTGTAAGAAGTTGTTGTGCGACCAGTTTTGAAATTGCCCTCAGATGTAAAATGTATCGTTCCTGTAATAAATATGCATATCAAAACAGTTGGAGGAAGATAAGGACTATCTTTTTACTGTCTGATTTTTTGCTTTGATCTTCGCATCACCCACATACACTCACACTCTTTGATTATCACGTTTGCTGACTTCATGCAAACCTGACTGATAGAATTCTCCAGTTTGCCCCGTACCGGAATCCTCTGATAAGACGCTATGATTTTGTCATGCAACGTTCAACAGCAAGTATATTTTGGGCTTAAGGCATTGTGGCTCCCCTTCTTAACTGATTATGAGGTAATGCTCTTATCTCACTTATCAGTGGCTTGTTGTACTGTGCACATCTCATTGACTTCCAGCACATAGTGTTGCAAGTTGATTTTTTTTCTTTTACTCCGATTCAGATTAGTGTAAATGCCTCGGAAAAGAATGCCGCTGTTTTAAAATAGGTGACGTTCATCCTGTAGAAACCTGGTGGAGTTTCTTCTGCTCTTGGCTTGAGACAGAGATCACAGCTTTTTATTAAGTGTAGAGATCTAATGAAGAAGCCAGGAGCACTTTATGAAGCTTTCCAGAGTGTGAGGACCCTTACAGAATCGATTTATCAGTTGTCCGTGTGGATATTCAGTTCCTCGTGTTTAGACACACACGAGCAAATACACAGTGGAAATGCATCGTCTAGCCAAAAACTACCAAAGAAAAAGTCGCTATTTCAAAATGGTCAGATTGTTGTTCTGCATCAAGCAAAGACAACAACTAAGGAAATTACTGGAATTGGGTTAAGAGCTCTTCAACATAAAACAAAAAACCTGGAAAGACTGTGTCAACTATGTATTGACGAAATGTGGTCAATAATGAATGGCGATCACAGACATTTGAATGAAGTTGCATGGTAAAAAAAAATCAACAGGAAAAAGCAGAGCTATGTTTATTAGTGAAAGTAAGAGCATTTTCACACACACATTGTGATGAAAACTTACAGGATTGGGACCAAACAGCTGTGTGTCCATAAGAAAACCATTTGTTAGAGAGAATCATTAGGGAAAAAAAAAAGCTAGGTAGCATAAGGATTGGACTTTGGAGTAATGGAAAAAAGAGTCCTGAGTTCAGACTGACCCTATTCCGGAGCGATGGACGCGTCGGGATAAAAAGGGAAGCACATGAGGCGATACATCCATCTTGTGTAGTGTCCACTGTACAAACCTCTGGAGGCAGAGTTATGGTCTGTTGATCAGGTCTAGACTCAGCAACGTTATGTGGCAATAAAATGAAGTCAGCTGACGACCTGAATGTGACCGGAGTATCACATCTATGGGGATTTTTGTCGCTGATGACACGGGTATATTCCAAATTGTGAAAGTGTGGTTCTGGGAACGTGAATCATTTCCACACATGAACTGTCCACCATATTGTGTGCTGTAATTAAAGATAAAGGTGACTGAATTTAAATCTTAAATGTAGTTTTTTTTTGGACAGACTGTACTTTTTAGATTTCTAGCAACCTCCTGCAAACTTTGTTAGCAGTATTATGGGTAGAAATGGGTGATAAATAATGGGAACTTGCAGTATTGTGCAATAATTAGATTATTTATTACATGTAAAATGTGCATCGTCAGAAATGTACATAGATTTTGTCAATAATTTAAGTAATGTTATTTTTGAGTTCATAAATTCCGGTAAACATATTAGATTATTAGTGCAATTATTTGGTGAATATCTGCACCAGGGACACAAAAAAAAAATTTTTTTTTAAAGACAATATTCAGTGATTTAGAAAACCTGAGGATTATTACTCGCCTAGAATTTCACTAAACCACACACAGTTGTAACACATGGCTCTCTCTCATTCCAGGAGCAGTAACTCATCGGGTCTTTCGGCTCCCCCTCTCACGACCCTGATCACGCCCGAGCCGGTGCGTCACTGCCGCATCCCTGAGCTTCCCCTGGACAGCAGTTTGCTCTTCGAGTTCCTGCTCTTCCTCTACCTGCTGGTGGCGCTTTTTGTACAGTACATTAACATCTACAGGACGGTGTGGTGGTATCCTCATATCCACCCTGCTGCCTCTACCTCGCTGGTGTGTATTACAAGTTTGTGAATGCAAAGTGAAAGAAAATGCATATACAGGTCCTTCTCAAAAAATTAGCATATTGTGATGTTCATTATTTTCTGTAATGTACTGATAAACGTTAGACTTTCATATATTTTAGATTCATTAAACACAAACTGAAGTAGTTCAAGCCTTTTATTGTTTTAATATTGATGATTGTGGCATACAGCTCATGAAAACCCAAAATCCCTATCTCAAAAAATTAGCATATCATGAAAAGGTTCTCTAAACGAGCTATTAACCTAATCATCTGAATCAACTAATTACCTCTAAACACCTGCAAAAGATTCCAGAGGCTTTTAAAAACTCCCAGCCTGGTTCATTACTCAAAACCGCAATCATGGGTAAGACTGCTGACCTGACTGCTGTCCAGAAGGCCATCATTAACACCCTCAAGCAAGAGGGTAAGACACAGAAAGAAATTTCTGAACGAATAGGCTGTTCCCAGAGTGCTGTATCAAGGCACCTCAGTGGGAAGTCTGTGGGAAGGAAAAAGTGTGGCAGAAAACGCTGCACAACGAGAAGAGGTGACCGGGCCCTAAGGAAGATTGTGGAGAAGGACCGATTCCAGACCTTGGGGGACCTGCGGAAGCAGTGGACTGAGTCTGGAGTAGAAACATCCAGAGCCACCGTGTACAGGCGTGTGCAGGAAATGGGCTACAGGTTGCAAATTTTGCATGTCATTCGGAAATCAAGGTGCCAGAGTCTGGAGGAAGACTGGGGAGAAGGAAATGCCAAAATGCCTGAAGTCCAGTGTCAAGTACCCACAGTCAGTGATGGTCTGGGGTGCCATGTCAGCTGCTGGTGTTGGTCCACTGTGTTTTATCAAGGGCAGGGTCAATGCAGCTAGCTATCAGGAGATTTTGGAGCACTTCATGCTTCCGTCTGCTGAAAAGCTTTATGGAGATGATCACGAGATTTGTCTCGTGTCTTTTCTTGTGCCGCCGCGCTTGCGCAATACCGGAAGTAGATGCAAGAGCACGTATTACTGTAACTTTAAAAATCTGAACGTTACATAGTGGTGGCCCGTACGTACGGGGAATCTGTTGTTTTCTGTATTTTCCGGTGTTGTGTGGCGTGGCAAAGCAAGATGGACGCTACTAAGCCTAAATCTAACAATTACAATAATGCTAATGCTAGTGGTGCCATGAAGACCGACTCTGTTGTTACCAGTAATATACCTGTGGATGATGTAGAGGCCGTGGATGCTTTTGTGACTCGCCGTAATCCTACTGCAGAGATAACCTCATTGATTAGTTCATTGTATATATCTGATAGGCATGATGAGGATGATGATGATATTGTGGGTCATATGTCTCATGTAGATATTGTGCAAACACTACAAACTGAAATTAATCAATGTAAGGGGGAGGTAGGGGCTCTTTCCGACAAAGTGGGCACACTTGAGCAGGATTTGAGAGAGTCTATTAACAGCACCATAAACAGGGAAACCAGTTTTCGGCAGGCAGTCGTTGCAGGCTTAGCTGAGCTGGAGCGCTACTGCCAGGAGAGGCCATAGAGAAACTGGAGAGGGCTGTGACGGACTGTTTTTTGCGGCGCGACCTTGTATGGGAGAGGCAGATGAAGAAGCTGTGGCTCACTAGCACGCCCACCATACACAGATTACAGCCCTACACCCCTGCTTCATCACTGTCTCCTGCTCTACATACACCCAGTACGCCAATCGCTGCAGCTTCGGAAAGGGCATCCCATAGAAGTCATCTAACCTATGATGTTCCTCCTGCTGTCCCAGCCCCTCCACCTACCCAGCAGACCTCCTCAGCTTCGCCAACCACTTCTTCCTTTTATGCTTGACCGCCCATCCGCCTGGAGTTTCCCTCCTTCGGCGACGCCTCTGAGACAGCAGACGTGCTTAACTTCATCGAGCAATGTGAAAACTACCTGGAGATCAGGCCACTGCCCAGCCCAGAGCTAATAGGAATCCTCAACACGGTGCTACGAGGACCCGCTCTGAGTCAAACAGGCATTTCTGGCCGCGTTCTTACCTGACGACTACTTAACTGAAGTGGAAGACAAGTTAAGGTCTCTGGTACAACAGCCAGACCAACGCCTGAGGGACTTCGCCTATGAATACCGTGCCCTCTGTCTGAAGTGGAAGCCTGATATCAGGGAGCAAGAGCTGGTGAGCAGGGTACTGAACAACATCAATCCCAGAGTAGCTGGCTGTCTCAGAGGCACAGTGAACACCGTGGAACAGCTGGTGAAGGTAGGGTCGATGGTAGAGAATGATTGCCTGGGCGCTAAAGATTACTGGAAAAAGGTGGAGAGTCAGCACAGCAAGGAGAAGAACAAAAAGCAAGCTACAGAGCGACCTCCATCGAAACACCTCGCTGGACTTTCCATCGCACAGCCCCGTGCAGAACCTTCTCTTCTCCTGGTTCCAGTCGCTGTGCAAGGCAAGGACGTGAAGGCAGTAATCGACACTGGCAGCACCTACACTCTAATGCAGGAGAGCCTATGGCGCCGTCTGGGTGATCAGGAGGCTGGGGACGATACTTACTCTCCACAGAAGTTCGTCATGGCAGACGGGAAGATCCACCAGGCCAAGACGCAGAGAACACTTAGCTACCAATGGCAGGCTACAGGATGTAAGCTGAATACCTACATCATGAGTGACTCTCACCTGGCTTTCCCACTGATAGCTGGGCTGGACTTCTTAAGAGCCACGGGAGCCAGCTTGGAGATTGCTCAGGGAAGGTACGGCTGGAGGACAGCAGGGGGCTTCACTCACCATCCGTTCCTGCCTCTCCCTGTCAATTTCGACCCGTTGAATAAAGCAGCCGGCGACCTCACTCACACTCCACCCGCCTCACTGTTATACTGCGCCTTGCCACTAGAGGCTGCCACTCCTCAAGTCGCCTCAGCATGCTCCCCTGACCCAATCAGCGACCGGGCTGAGCTAGTAAAGGTCCACCAAGAAGATGGGACGATAGCTCAGCGGGAAACTGGGAAGCACCTGAGGGGGGCAGAGAATCCTCGAATCGCCTTCGAACGATACCAGGGGGCGTTATACCGCAGGGTTGCAGGGAAGCAGCAAGGAAAACTTCAACTGGTGGTACCCCAACCTTTAACCCCGATGTTCTTGCAGCACTTCCATGACCATCCAAGGGGAGGCCACCGGGGGGGCTGAATACACTGCTGAGGCTCCTAGACGTCGCCTGGTGGCCCAGCGTGCGCAAGGATGTCTGGCGTTATATATCGAAACGTGTGAGGTATGTCGGAGGCGGAAGAATGACACCAAAGGATCTCGGGGCAGGAGGAGCAACAGGTCACCCAATCAGCATAACTATCGCTTTCAAATCTTTGCCGAGGAGGGGGAAAACTCGCACGAACCGCAGAAAGCCAAACGAGCCAGTTGCAACAGTACCCAGTGGAAAGAAGCGCACTTTCACCTGGGCAAATTGGTTTGGCCAAAGCCGGCCCCACACTCCTCGGCCCAGCAAGACGAGTCAGCTAAGCTAGCGCCCAAGTGGGAGTGACCAGCTGAATTAAAAAATAAAAAAGGGACAAGAAATCACATCGCGTTTTGGGGTAACCCACAACAACCCAAGGTGGGTAATGTGGCGAATTTAAAGCGCCAATACGGGGACACTCCTCCAACGCTGGAAGCTGGGGGGGGTGGGGGGTCTATGTAGCGCAGCCACATAAAGGGCTTTTTATAGGGGGGGGAAAAGGTGGCAAGAGCTTATGAAGTTAAAGCAGCTGTGCCCCTTTAAGATGTCCTTTAGGGTTATTTTACCCCAATCCAAGGATGTGGTCCCGAAAGGAGGCTCTCGCGAGAATTCGCGGACAGGGAGCGAGAGGTTGGCGGTGACGCAGAAGGTCACATGGTCCACCTTTAAAGCGCTGCCGCGGAGAAGCGAGAGGGGGGGAGAGATGAGGAGAAAACAGCGCTGTATTTTTTTTGTTAAGAGAGAGAGTGGAGACAAACGCCTGTTTGGGATTGGATTACCATTCGCTGGATTAATTTTTGCTGGACCTTTTCCACTACCCTCTTACTCCGTTGTCGTGCTCCCGGATCATCTCAGTGTTGCCGGTGAGACCGACTCATCACCCCAACACACACACACGCGCTTTCAATAATCCGGACTTTGGACATTTATCTCATTCACACACACACACGTATATTTGTATATATTTTGTAAATATTCGTTTTTGGTGCACCTTTTTGTTTTTTCACTTATTACACTTTGGGTTTATTTGGAGTTGTTGTCTCGTGTCTTTTCTTGTGCCGCCGCGATTGCGCAATACCGAAAGTAGATGCAAGAGCCCGTATTACTGTAACTTTAAAAATCTGAACGTTACAACGTCTTATGTTTAATGATGTCATGACTCATGAAGAAAGATGTTTCAGTCGATGCCTTTGCTTTTGAATTCAGCTGTGAGAAAAGTGACTGCTGTCTGATTAAACAGTTATTTTAGTTCTCTTTTTCTTTGTTCACTTTTGGCAGGGAAGTCCCAGTCGTCGTTTTTGTAAACTGATCGAAAGCACCTCTTCACGTTTCAGAGCAGGCAAACACGTTTCGAATGGGACATGGTTAAAAAAGTTGCATAAAAGCTGTACATTTTCGACTTCTTACTTGGCCTCGCTCCTGGACTCTATTTTATTTTTACAGTGTGCATCGAAAAGAATTACCTCCCCTTTAAAAAAGTGATACCTCCCCTTTAAAAATAATGAATGGCGATCACAAACATTTCTTTCATGATGAAGAAAAATCAACAGGAAAAACCAATCGCAATCACATTTTAACACCATAATACCAGCAGGTCAGGGGGGAAAACAAACTCGGAGGTCTTCTGAGAAATCTAATCCCGTCCGAATGCGAATGTCAGTGATTGCTGAAAATGTTTTTTCCAAAACGCGTTTTCTTTTGTGTTTTGGTCAACATGAACTACGCGTACTATCTCTAGCGTGCCGGTATTCAAGTTTGCGCACCAATAATGGATGTAGATGTCTTGTGCAACGCCCACATGTAAAACACAGACACTCCCTACCTCCGTAATAAACACGCAGATGTTAGTCCCGTCCGAATGCATACATGAAATGACAGACGTCGTCTGAAAAAAAATTCAAACTCAAACGTCGTTTGGAAAACTCGTCCCGTCCGAATAGGACTTTAGTCTGCTTTTTGAATCAAAAATCACATCAGCATGAATTTTGTCACTGAGTCAGAGCTGTAATAAAACAAACTTAGAGGAGTGTGATGGAGTGACTGATCAGAAGGATGCCACAGACCAGTCCTATATACCGAGTCATCCAAAACGAAAATGAAAAGCTTGTGTAAATATTTTAATACTAAATAGTATTCTATATGTTATATTATCTATGATAGAGCTGAAGATCTTTGCCCGAACCCGACGGGACCCGACCCCGAGTTCGGGCTTAATTAATATAATTTTAAACGGGCTCGGCTCATGCCAGGCTCGGGCTTGCGCGGTAAGTGAGCGGTCATGTGATGCGTTTTGATTAGCGCGAGAGAAATGCGAAAATGGATGCTGAGGAGGTTTTTTATTTTTTGTTCCAAGTTGCCTGTAGCTTATACGTTATAGTCATAAATTATTTTAAAACATGTATAAATGACTCATTCTTGACCAAAGGCAAGAGCTGTGTCCTTGCGCACATTTGAATAATGTCGGGCTTTTAAAAGGCTGTCAATCAAAATGTACTTGTCGGGCCGAAATCTGTCGGGCTATCAATCTGATAATATATTATTATTATTATTATTATTATAATGTTTTTTTCTTTTCTTGAAGTGTGTATACATTTTGGCTGACTCTGTGTGTGTGTGTGTGTGTGTGTGTGTGTGTACTGTAAATACTGGTTCATGTCAATAAATTATCACATCAAAAATTTTATGTATTTTAGTAATTCAATTTAAATAGTGTATTATATAGATTCAGTACACACACACACACACAGATACAATATTTCACAAGTATTTTTTCTTTTTAAAATTTGATTACTACAGTTAATAAACATTAGAAAATAAGAATATTCCTTAAGACCAATAAAAAACAAACTATTTAAAACTATATAACTAATATTTGTGTGAAAGTCTGTTACTAAAGAATGTTCAACATATGATGAATTTGCTTAAAGCCAATCGTCATGCATGTACTTTAGTTTTTTTGTTGTTTTTTCACTAGTTATTTGTGCCTAATACCTGGTCTCTTTCTCTTCATAGAACTTTTATCTGATAGACTACCACCTAGCAATCTTTATCACAGTGATGCTGGCCAGAAGACTGGTGTGGACCATCGTCTCAGAGGTACTGATCGCTGATCTACAGCTTTATATAGCCTTGTGTAGTCGTTCTACCTCTAATGTGGAAATCTGTAGTCTTAAATCTTTATTGCCAAACTACCCTCAGAATGTATACCGTCAGTTACAGAAAAGAAGAATGACCTCAGTGAAATGAAGTAAAATCTGTACTTCCCGCTGTTCGTGGGACATTTCCACCAGAGGGATTTTCCTTTCCATTTCATGTTTGTACATCAGTGGCAAACATTATGTCTACACTGGGGATGTCATTAAATATTATTCAGGGTGAACAGAAAAAAAACAAGTAAAAAAAATATATATTTTTTTTAAATTTATGCTTGCATTTTGTGGGATGAAGTTGCCAGTAGGGCTAAAACGATTCCTCGAGTCATTCGATTACAAAATGTGATCGAGGCAAAATCTTCTGCTTCGAAGCTTCTTTTAATGAATTTTAAAAGCTTGCGTTACGTTTTTTCGCAATTTTTTGCCTCCGGATGCAAGACGCCAGTAAACACAGACGCCACCCACAAAGCAGAAGGAGACGCAAACAGTTAGCTGTGTATTGATTTGATGTAGCGTTCTGTTGCAGACTGCAAAATGGAAGGGAGCGATAAAAATATCGGCGCTTTTTTTGGATACTTAGTTATTTAAAATACCTTTTTTTTTTTTAGTTTTTGCATCTGAGAAAAGGCTTTAAAATAAGAATGTATGGCACTGTAAAGCACTTAATTCATGTTAGTCAACTTTAAGCTATTCCTTGTATTGTGAATAATGTTTATTTTTGATAAAATGCTGGATGCATTTAAAAATATAAAAGTAGATTTTTGCTTCTCTTATATATTTTACATTCCTGTTTATTTAAGCAAAAGTACATTTTATCCAACTACTCGATTAATCGATAAAATTTTTGGTAGAATACTAAAAGATTCGACAGCTACAGCCCTAGTTGCCAGGTTTCAGCAAAACTCCCACTCCAACTACATCTCAGAAAGCATATCTCTGGCTTAACACCATGTGGTCAACGGTATTAGTTTACATGTGGTACCGGAGCCTCCCAGCAGAGGGCACACTGGAGAATTGAGTCAAACATGAGGTTTTCATGAGGTAAATAAACATAGTGACACTAAAGGGGTTTTTATCTTATGGGTGATTACAGCAGGAAACACAACATACATGCATATATGACCGATTCAACGGCAAAGAAAAATCATATAGGTGGAAATAATTGCGGATCAGGTTACAGCACTTTCCGCAATTTTTGTCAAAAAACTGTCAAACACATTTTTTTTATCATAGTCATTATAATGAAATGTTGCATAAAATACCCAGTTTTCCTTGCAGAAGCTCTGCGAGCATATCCCAGTCTTATAGTACATTCTGAAAGCGTGTCCCTAACAAACCCAACCTGTCAGATGTTGCATGTCCAGCTGTGTTTTTATTTAGATCAAAGTCCTTGTTGATCTGTTTACCTAAATATGATCTGCTGTAGTGATCTCCGATTGGATCTTTAATTAAACAATATGTTTGAATGGCTCTTTGTTTCTCGTCGTCCCACGCCAGGCCTCCCAGGCGAGCCCATCTTCCTTCCTGCAGTATGTGCTGCTGATCGTGGCCCGGCTCAGTCTCCTCACTCTCTGTGGCTGGATTCTCTGCTGGACTCTCGTCAACCTTTTCAAGACCTACTCAGTGCTGAACCTGCTCTTCTTGGGCTACCCGTAAGCTCATACCAGTTCCTGTTTGCTTCACTTCCTTAAAAAACGAATATAAACCAGGCCATTTCATACAAAAAGATACAAATTGTCTTTACAAATAATAATAATTTTGAAAATTATTGTATAGATAAATATTAAATTGTGAACAGTCCAGGCTTGTTTTTTGGCAACCAAATCATGTGAAAATGATTCCTCATGCTCTCAGAACCACTATTTGCCTAATTTTATTCACTCTTAAAATATACCCGTGCTTGCATGTAAAAAAGAAAACGAACATAAATGTGATAACCTGGTCATTCAGTACACTCAGGTCGTCAGCAGACTTAATTCTTTTGCCACTTAACATTGCTGAGTCTAGATCAGAGCAACCGAAGCAACCCCAGATCAACAACACTGCTTCCAGACTTTGCACTAGATTTTGGGACATTCATGCATCACCTGCACAATAATAATCATGCACAATCATTTGCACAAACCATCGCAGTTTTGCATGCACACTGTGGGCTTTCTCTCTCTTTTACAGTGGGTACGGAAAGTATTCAAACCCCCTTAAATTTTTCACTGTTATATTGCAGCCATTTGGTAAAATTATTTAAGTTCACTCTTTTTCCTCATTAATGTACACAGCCCCATATATTGACAGAAAAACATTTTGAATTGTTGAAATTTTTGCAGATTTGTTAAACTGAAATATCACATGGGCATAAGCATTCAGATCCTTTGCTGTGACTCATATACAACACTTGCGTAATTTGCACACTGTCTGTTTTTACAGTGTTTATATTTTGCTATTCGTTTCATACTTTTGCATATTTTTCATATTCTGGCTTCATTCTATGTTGAGATGTGTGTATGTATGTGTGTGTGTGTGTGTGTGTGTGTGTGTATGTATATAGAGAGAGAGAATACACACACAAGAATAGGTGTGTATACAGTGGTTACAAAATCGGAGCGTCGTATTTAACGTCGCCGCCGCATTACGGCATGTGCATTTGCTGTGCATTTGCTGGCTTTTACCACTGAGTGGCGCTATATAACTACAGACTGACGCCTCATGCCTTAGTTCATTCTCTGCCTCACTAATGAGACGCGTCCCATTAAATAATACACGTAGTAGCCGATAACATCAAGTGAAACACTGTAGTTGACCGAATTCATAATCACAGTACTATAATTACAGTACAAATGTAGAATTCAAATTAAATCAAATCTTAAGATCAAATTTAAGCACAATAAATATTAGCGCAGTGAGCCTTTAGATTATCACGTGTAATTAGAAAAGTGTGTAGGGTTTTATTTAAATATAAATTTCTAAACCAATAAGATCAAATAACACCAAGTTATTATTATAACAGGCTTACTTCGTCACTTATCAAAGAAGTACACTTGCTTTCAAAGAAGTCGAGTGGCTTATTAATGTCTCTGGGGTGCATTGTCTCTAAGTAGCCGCTTGGTGTAGCGGTTAGAACGCTCGACCAGAGATCTACAAAGCGCCGGTTCGAATCCCGAGTGATGTTTTAAAATTGTTTTATTTTAAAACTAAATAAAATGTTTTAAGTGCGCTTAAGGTAGAGTCTTATAAAGGCTATGTAGACTTATATAGTTTTATTACTTTTGCACATTAATCTGAGTCCTCATCTGTTAGATCTGTTTAGTTTTTTTTTTCCAGCCGGCACAAATGCGCGGCTCCATCCCTTTCCCGCCTATTCAGGGAGCCTACGGAGTGAGCGATTAACCATAGTCGAATCGATTGGCGTGCTCCCAACTCACGTTACTCGTGAGCCGGCCTATTCTTGCCGGCTGGTGATAATTAACGTTAATATGATCTCGGGCTTGCTCACGATGCTCAACATCTATAAAAATAGCAAAGTATTGTGTATAGAGTGAAAAAAAAAAAACTATCTAACGCATGTTAGAAAACATAATTTCCTGCATTTTTTTCTGCTTCAGTAGTCAGTCTGTTCTGAGACAGTGACAGGGATTAAAGTTCTCCGTCGTTACGACGGATTTCCGTTAATTGTAGCGAGTCATCGACGGATTTCCGTCAATCACACTGTTCCGCCTGTCCTTAATGTTTAAAATTCACTTTTCATAATTTTAATGCTGTGTATATATAGGCTTACATGGGTGTTAAATTAAGGAAAGACAGTGTATTCAGCCTGCTGAGGAGGATGTGATCAAAGCCTGGAGTGGAGCGAATGCACGTTCCTCTCTCCACTCTAAGCGTTTTGTTATCACTCCGGTATGGATCCACTCCGGGTTTTGGTTTAGTTTTGAAGAACTGCATGTCAGGCTGAGGTATAACTATATTTAAGATAGCATGGACACACTTAATGCAGGAAGGCTCCGATGTTTCGGAGATTGATAAAAGTGTAAAAAAATAAATAAATGGAGATGGGCTTGGCTTAGCGAAATTGGGGAGAATGGCAAGCCTTTTAGTTCGTGGACTAAAAAAAATCAAACATCCAGGTAGATGTCTCTGCACAGTATGCCACAGGAAACTTCAATATGGCAATAATGGCAAAACAAAGTGCGAGTTCGCCATCAGTCAGCAGCTCGTCACAATGCTGCGGTTCGTGCTCTAACAGTACACATGCTCCCTGTCTGCTGCGACAAGAACCACAACGGAGATTCACATTTCTGTGGCCGACCGTGTGCGCGATGTAAAAGTGCGTCTATGTTCTTTCATAGCGGAGCATGACCTGTCGCTCACAGTCTCACAACCACTAGTTAATTTAATGCAATCAGTTGTCAAAGACAAGAGTGCACTTTCAAGATTGTCTATGTCTAATGCACATGCCTACTACTTGCACACATGGCATTGCTGCTTACTGGAAATCCGATTTGTCATCTAAGCTGGAAACGAAGATGTTTTCTTTAAGATACATAAAACATGCACTGAAAAAGCACTTTATGGAATTTAATGGTGGTGCTATTACTTTTTTCTGTTAATTATTAAGAGTTTCACAAAACATTGTTTGGTGTTATAAGATAAATAAAAACATGCACTGAAACGATATGTGGTAGATGGTTGATTATTTGTCAAGGTATTTTTTTTTTCAAAGATTACAAATAGCTTTTAAAATATGCAAACTGGCAATATTAAAGCGGTTTAATCTCCCCTAAAGCTATTGGTCTCGACTATTTAAATAAAGTGTTTGTTAAAGGAATATGGCTTGGCCTGAAAAAAGTTCAGTCAGAAGACTTTTTTTCACTTTAATCCCTGCAGTGAGAGTAGAGGAAGGGGCAGATTCAGAACCAGGGAGGGAGCCGGAGACAGCAGAACAAAGAGATGATATTGCCAGCACCAGCACAGGTGCTGTTTACATTTTATTGTATGTTGATGGCTTGACTGTAAACAACATAAACAATGCAATAAATTTATAAAAATATATATTTATTGTCCCCCCTGCTGTTAAATGAAATTTGCGTTATTTTACGTTAACGTTACGTTATTACATTATTAACGTCGACAGAATAAAGTAAAGTTTTATTTCTGGAATTGATGCACGGGCTTTTTTTTTTCTTTCGGTTCTTTCGTTTCTCAAAGAAACGAAACTGGACGGACTGTTGATGTCTCTTTCCAGAACCAGGCATATCGTTCAATTATTATAATTCTTTTGGCCAAATACTGTAGGCAGCCGTAACAGAGGTGAGGGCGCGTGCGTCATCACGTGTGCTTAGCCGACTCTGCGTTCACCATAAACTTCAATATAGACGTTTATATTTTTGTTTATTTGTATATGTATGTTATTAATATAAATTTTTTAGAGATTGTGTGTGCGTGCACGGAGAGTTTGTGTTGATAAGTTTATGTGGATAAGTTGATAAGCGTATGTTGTCAAAGTATTTGTGGACATATAATTAGGGAAATTTTTTTTAAATTAAGGATGTCTTGAAACATAATGCAGTAATTCTACAGTATTTATTTGAACACGGTAAAGGTTTTAATGTTTCGTACATTCCTTAATGTAGATGCGGTCATATTATTTCACCAGTTTTGACGCGTAGCTAATGTCTTAAAGTTTCACTCACATGACAGAAGTCCGATCTCTTTGTCTTTTGTAGTTTGTCAGCATCAAAGAATCAACACTTCATACAGTCGTCTTGAGTAAATCCGCTGTGATTACAGACACCAGTTGCTGCATCTGGCAAATCTCTGACTTTTACAACAACCTATTTGCTGTATCTTGTAGATTACAATCTTGGCTTGGGTATATAACAACACTCTCGTTGTATCTTACATTCCCAGCTTACGTTAGCTTACAGTGACAACAACCTAGTTGCTGTATTTTACATTTCTAGCTTACCGGGAGCTCTCATTAGCTGACGGTCAAAAGCTTGTGTTTCCGTAGCCTTCCACCTCTAGACTGAACTCTCTATCATATGACAGTCACACAAATGCATGTAATAGTAGAATGACATCACAGACCAACTTACGATTGTCCACTTATGATGCATGACTAAGAAATATAAAGCTTATGGCTTATGTAACAAAATGCTTAATGCTTTACTAATGAATAGAACAAGGTAGAATAAATGAAATAACAGCAAATAAAATAAAATAGAATAAACACAACAACAAACTCATAAGTGCGATATGGCACTTACATTTAATTTGTCCTTTCGGTTTGTGTTTTATGTTTCACTGTTTTCAATATACTGTACATACTGTAAAACGTATGGACAATAATGTTCCGGAAGCATTATTAAATATTCAATAAGGCACACACACACAATTTAGTTGCAATAAAGTTTTATTAAATATACAACAAAGCAGGCAGTACTGTATATGGCAAATGGTCACTCAAAATCTTTACAAAAGTAAGAGTATTCATTAATTATTTTTTTTTTTTAGAAAAGAGAAAACTCAATCTTTTCTTTCTAAGAAGTTTGTTAATTATGTCTCTTATTTACTTGTTGTTGTGGGCTGTGGGATGGAATTTCCTAGCAACAGCATCGGAAAGTGCTTGAAACAGAATTACCCCATCAGCGAAACCGGTTTGATAACTTTCACACCAAGGATACTGTAGGTGAGAAGGGGGATTACAGTAACGGTTTCTGTGGGTCTTCACCAAGAGGTGATGTGGGTCGCGTTGTATTCAGCGAATAAACTAAAACAAAATCATGTTTGCTTCAGCATTGCAAACAATATTGTATTAGGCCAACTTTATTTAAGATTAAAATAATAGTGGGTTAGGAACGTTATTCTTCATATAACTTAAATTAAATATACACAATAAATTAATAATTGCATTTGCTTTACATTTGAGCACTCGTGTAAATAGCTTTTTCATCGTATATACTACCATATCGTATATCTGTGTCTACTACTGGTTTATTCATATTTTACATTACATTCTGTTTGTAATTTACTTGCGATTGTACTTTTAAAATGTAACCTATACGTATCTACAGTATAAAGCATATTTAACTACGTCAGCAGTGAATTAGAAACTTGCTCAGTCTGGCTTTTAGATAAAGTCCTTCAGAGCAAGCATTGTGTAAATATAATATATAAAAAATAATGTAATATAAAATAAAATAATATAAAATAAACATATAACATAAATGGTTAATGATAGCAATAAAATCAGACTTAATAGTTGGATTTGATACTTTTCTTTTTATTTACTGTATAGACATCTTATTATGCTTTCTCTGTTATTAATCTCTCTATATTCTCTAATTATGACTTGAATAAATCGGCTCACATCGGAGCGCGCTAGCGTGTTGGAAAAGCGCGTACTGTAGTCTATATATTTGTTTGTTGTTTTCCTGGGGGGTGGCGTGTTTGTCTGCATTTTATCTATAAATCGTGTGTGTGTGTGCACGGAGAGTTTGTGTGTGCACGTAGAGTTTGAGTGTGCCCCTTTGATGTGCTGGGTATGGCGGGGCGTCGATTGCTGATCAGTGTAAAGTAGCGTACTTTACACACACTGATCAGCACTCGACGCCCCGCCGTACCCAGCAGATCAAAGGGGCAGTTATCGGCTATGACACGTTGAAGGAGAACTTAATAGTTCTCAAAAATAGTGTAAATGTCTGCAACAATCACTAACCATTAGAATGTTTTTTCTTTTTTGTAATTAAACATGAAAATATTAATTATATTTTCTTTATGCATATTTCCATTTTATATATATATATATATATATATATATATATAATTTAAAACTATTTATTCATTTGTCTTTTATTTACTTACTTACTAGCGAATGCTTTTTTAGGGCTCTAAAAACTACGACAGTATGAGTGACAATGGCCCTTGCACCGGTCACACACACACACACACACACACACACACACACACACACACACACACACACACACACACAATAAATATATATATATATTCGTGTTTAATTAAATTCTTAAATCATCGTGTTCACCATTCACTGAAAAAAAGAACTTGTAAGATTTACTTGATAAAATCCTCGTAACAATTTGGACACACAGATTTTAAATAAATTTTATTGCTACAATATTAAGGCTGAATACCAATCCTACCCCTTCCCCCTACCATTCCACTTGGCGCGTTCACGTGAAGGGGTAGTGGTGTCTCATTTCTCTTTTGGTTGGAGGGGTAGGGGTAGGGGGGAAGGGCCAGATAGCCCTCCAAACGAAGATTTTTCGGGACCTCACTTCAAACGAAGGGCTAAGCGAAATTTTCAACATGGCTGCTCACTCGAGCAAGCAGAGACATAAATGTAAATTTTTACCATTAATAAAGATTATGACAAGTTTTCATTATATGTATATTACCTTTAGTCTTGTGTTTGTGGTGATGTTCTGTAAAGAAACGTTTGCTAGCGGATAGTACAGATTGCACGATATTACAAATATATATTTTTATGTCACATGCACTTTACTGCATGCTACAAACAAATATGAAAGTTCAGTAGCACGGCAGTTTGCCGAGCATTTGATAACGCATTGTTTGTTTTGCTTACGGCCATATGTGTACATGTAAATGAACGGTGCTTACACTATTCTTACTTATTGCAACGTGACTACAGTTTTGTAATTTATATTATAGGGACGGCTGAGGAAACCCGAAGGCTCATCCGTGTTCGTGGTGAAAATGAGCAACTTTTTAAAAAATCGAAATACGGCGCAAAAAAAACTTTGGGAGTGAGTAATCTCTCTCTCTTAAACATCGGCGCATGTCCTCTGGCGTAACATTAGGAGCATCTTTCATAAATCACACAACTAAAATATAATTAAACAGTTTATTCACCAACATTACCAAATATTTGTGACATTCACAGTCTAGATACAAGTTGTCTTTTTAATAAAAGTGCATTCAGCTAAATTTTGCATCCATAGAAACAACTGCACGGCACCAGGGCCTGAAATACTTGTTTTAAACAAAATTGTGTAAAATAATAATAATAATAATAAATAAATAAAATACAGCATTCATTTAGAAATAAAATACAGCAGAAAATACATTAAACAAACTGTAGAATAAACGTTAAAACTTAATAGCCCTCTGAAGCAGTGAAGTTGCAACATTCAAATTAGCACTCTGGACTAGTGCACTTAAAAGTATGCCATTGAAACCATAACGCATTAAAACATTAAGCTGAACATGTAAACACAACATGTAAAGACTTGTAGTCAAGCCAAATCAAATGTTTTAAGATGATAACTTCATCTTTAAAGCTTGCACTTTTGGTGATAGCTTAATCCCGTCAAGTTCTAGAAGCACTTTCTGAAAATAGCTCAAATGTGTAGCGCAGTGCTCGGAGCTATTGCCACATTCTTGCAAAATTTCCTCTCCTTCAAGGATTATGGATACACCAACCGGTTCTTCCCCTTCAACAGCACGGACGACAAGGATTTTAAGAAGGTGCATACTGGCATCACTTCGTCTGTCCCCCTGCATAAACTTTACAAGAAAATAAATAATTTATTTTGAGAAACAAACAAAAAAATCTGAATTGCTTCAACCTGTGCTGACTTCATTTCACAGAGAAAAAAATAAAAATAATTGATAATAAAAAATAACCATCACTTCATATACTTCAGATACTTCATAAACTTGGGTTAAATTGCTTTAGCAATAATCTTGCATCAATAAAACATTGTAAAACATGGCATGAGATGGCTACACTCCATAGATTACTCTGCACCTTTACAGTGTCAGGAAATCCTATGATGAATGCTGAGTTTGTATTTAAAGGGTTAGTCCAAACATGAAAATTCGTTCAATAATTACTCAGATTTATATATTCATTTGCATTTATATGCTTCTGTTCAATGCAACAAACACTATATTCAAGGTATTAATAAATTGTATAATTAATAAGAAAACAATGCTTTACCAGGAAATCATCAAAGAGATCCTCTTCAGATTCATGTCTCATCTTTACGCTTTGTTTCTGTGAAAATATTTACATTGTATCATTACATAATCTTTTATTCGTACAACTACATTTAGGCATTTCTTCATCTTTTGTAAGTTTTGCCTTTATCCAAAGCAAATTACAAAAGAGGAAGGCATCAAGCATGTCAAGCAGTGCTACTAACACAAAGTTTCTGACACCGTTAGAAAAATACAAGATAGAACAGCGAGGGATTAAGGAAAAAGTGAGAAGCAAGAATCATGTGTGGAAAGATTAAGCATGCAGGGTCACAGGATGACTCGACTTATTTTTATTGTCTGCAATGCGATTTAGACAAATTAGAGCTGCTGTCAATACTGTATGAACATATGTACAGGTTCTTTACAGTTGAAATTTAACTTGTAACTTATTAACATGCCGTTTTCACTAGGTGTGGGGGTAAGAAACACACATCTCGGTGTATTAATCCGTGTGCTCGGTTCGTTATTTATTTATTTATTTATTTATTTACCACAGGACCCCTGGGGGGCTCCGTAGGTTCAGGTTTTTACACGAAAACAGTGTTTTGTGAATCTCCACACTATTAAAAACTGAAATATTGCTAATTGTAAGTCCTGAGATTAAGATGAACATTAATTGGGAGTCATGAAAGCGAGAATCACATCCAAAAAAGAAAGCTAAACTTACCTCGAACACGACAAACTCCAGCTGCAGCCACGCCGTGTTGTACCTCCATGATGATTCCCAACCGACTGATACACAGCGCGGGCACAGCGTCTCCAAACACGCATGCGCAGTTTAATTTGGACACATTTTCGGCTTCAGTAGACACACAATACTTCAGACTGAAACACGACTTCCCCCTACAGGTAATGAAGGGCATTTTCACAGCTTCCCGCACGCTGCCGCGCAAAGCCGGCAAAAAAAAAAACTAAACAGATCTAACAGATGAGGACTCAGATTAATGTGCAAAAAATATATAATAAAACTATATAAGTCTACATAGCCTTTATAAGACTCTATCTTAAGCGCACTTAAAACATTTTATTTAGTTTTAAAATAAAACAATTTTAAAACATCACTCGGGATTCGAACCGGGGCTTTGCAAATCTCTGGCCGAGCGTTCTAACCGCTACACCAAGTGACCACTTAGAGACAATGCACACCAGAGACATTAATAAGCCACTCGACTTCTTTGAAAGCAAGTGTACTTCTTTGATAAGTGACGAAGTAAGCCTGTTATAATAATAACTTGGTGTTATTTGATCTTATTGGTTTAGAAATTTATATTTAAATAAATAGTAAACTTGGCCGATTTCGTTATAATTTTGTTTGAGTGGGGCTTGAAAATTCTCTTGAAAAATATGGTCATTTATTTCAGTTAATAAATCTACTATAATTTTTTTTTACTCATTATTGTACAGTACACATCAATAGCTCTGGTTCAGATTTTTCATGTTTGTTGTGGAAATTACCATCACTGTTGTATTTACTGCGATGAATGAAAATGTCACTTTGCGTCACCTGGCGGCCATTTTACGAATGACTTTGAAATGCAACTGATTTATTTTGGCCGCTGTTGCCTTTAAACGGCGGTATGCGCGGCGGGATGGTTATTCCGATTTTGTAACCACTGTATACCTGTTCTTTTGTAAACCCATATTTATTTATTTTTTACTTTTTAAATTCTACTTTTATGCTCTTTTTCTACTTTTTCTACATTCATTAGGCTTGTACAGTGAGAACTATGCATGATGGGTACATCCCATCATACAGTTTGTATTTCAATTTTATTTAACAATGGTGATTGTCTCAAAGCAGCTTTACAGAGTCAAAAGAAAATAAGGTTAAATGAGTTTTAAATGTGTGAGAAACCATGTAGAAATCAAAATGATCAGATTTTCTCTGATAAGCAAGCTGACAGTGGCAAGGACGAACTCCATGAGATGTCAGTAGGAAGAAACCTTGCAGGATGGAACCATGCAGAAGCAAGGCACCAGGATGAGTCAGACAGGTCCAGAATGAGGGCAGAGGGGATCTGGATCACTGTGAGCTCAGGAGCATCATGTGTAGCACGACAGAGAGAGAGAGAAGAGAAGAGACATAAAAGTTAGGTATGGTCACAGTAACATGTACTGTATAAGGTCAAATGTATACTGTATATAGTGCAGAGTGCAAGCAGGGAATCCGTCAGGACTAACCATGATTAATTATCAGGCCGTTCCATAACTTGGAGTATGCTGGAGTTTTTTAATGACAGAGACTGCACTCTTTGATCGAAGTAGGTGTGGCGGATCATATGCTTACGATTCACAAGCTTTCCCGTCTTACTCTGACACACCCGTCGCTCCTGAATACGGTCAACCGGTCAATCTGGACTCATCAGCCCACATGACTCTTTTTTTTCATCACTCCAAATTCCAATCTTTATGCTCCTTAACAAACTGAAGCCTTTTTTCTGATTAGTCTCACTAACAAGTGGGCCTCACAGCTGTTCCGTCCCAATCCTGAAAGTTCCCTTTGCACTGTTTATATGGAAGTGCTCTTACTTTCTCTATTAAACATAGCTGTGATTTTTACTGTCGAGTTTTTTGTACAGTGCAACTTCACCTTCAGCCGCAGTGCTGCTTCAAGTGATTAATTTTTTAATCATAGTCTTTCATAATTTTTTTTTCTGACTTCTGCAAAGTTGATGGCTCAGCACTATGCCTCCAGGTTTTATAATGCATTAGTCATTAATTAAGGTCACAAGCATATACTCTTTACCACACACAAGAAAGATGGGACTGCAGCTTCCCATCAGGTCTCATTGTAATATGCCACCCTCCATGTCCACAATCAGGCCAAAACGATTAAGCCTTATCCTAACCAACATCAAATGTGTGACTACAGACTATAAAGAAGGATTAATTATGGAAGGATTAATTATGGTAGAGAAATATTGTATAGATGCATTTTAACACAAGCATTAGCCCATTAATATATTAATAGTATAAATTGTACCATTTTCCATACTAACTCATGTAAGTGTACTCCAATGCCACTGGCACACTCCTATGCAGCCAAGGTACCACAACACTTTACAAATTCATGCTTTTTTTTTTTTTTTTTTTTTTTTAAATAGTCCAAAAAATTTAAACCAATTTAAAATTATATACAATATTTTCAGTGTGTAAGTGAATGTATAAAATGTCTAAAGTCGGGTATATTGTATGTGTGGGGGTGTGACTCAGCCTCACTTGTTTCGTTGAATCAGTTCGGGAGCATGATGATAGAAAATGCCAGTCCTGTAAAGCTGCCCTGATGAATATTCCTAATTTCAGAGTTTACAGTCCAATACAGAGGAAAACAGCTGCCTGTCCTATAAAACTGTCCTGATGGTGAATAACCTTAACCGCCACCCCCCCAAGTCATAGACTTGTCTCTTGTCGCAACTTCTCACAGCCGTAACCAATCAAATATCAGACTCCCACCCAAATACCAGCATAACAAATCAGAAAGAATGAAAGTAGTTTAATTAAAAAAATGCATTTTTGGAGCCAATCAATCGGCAGTTTCCGGGTACGAGTACTCGATTAATCGAATACTCGTGCACATCCCTACTATGGGGATAGATATTAGTCAAGTGTATTGGTATTCTTTACATTGTATGTTCGTGTCAAAGGCATATAAGATTCACTTTGTCAGACTTGAGAACAAATTGGACATCTGAACATGCTCTCAGAACGGAACTTGTTCGTAAGTCAAGTTGCTTCAACAGAGAACGATTATTATTTGAGTCTCATACCTCCACATTATCAAAACAGAGTTGCACCTGTCAGATGAGGTCGTTTAGTTATATTATGGGAAAACTATTCATACTGTCAATCTGTTTGTTTGAATGCAAATGACATTCCTTCTCTTGTACTTTCACTAACTGTAGATGAGGGGAAGTGAAAATGCTTGTCAGACAGCGAAATGCTATGTGAAGACATGCTACAGCGTGGAGGTCATTAACAGGATGTAGTACATTGGAAACATTGTTAATAGAGACTTAGACTTCCCTTTATATTGTGATAAAGAACTAGCTCACTGTACACAACAGTTCTGATTGGACAAGAGGCATTCCACGAGTGGTGATAATAGACAGTAATGGCACTGGGATGTCTAACTATATGTTTCAATCTGCATCACTGAAGTTCTATTAATATTAAATGACACTAACTGTCGGTCACCAGCATGGATTGTGCTCTCATGCCTAAGGTTGCATTACAGCAGTGGTGCCCAACCTTTTTTGAACAAAGATCTACTTTTTAATTTGTCAGTGTGCCGAGATCTACCAGTCCAAACAGAAAGCCAGTTGCTATTCATAGCATATTTACATATTTAATGTGCACAAACAAAACAGAAAGTAGCCGTAATCCATATATAATAAAATAGTCTAATTGTAGTGACAAAGTTATTAACCCTAACCCTAGCTCTTCTTTTGCACCCATGTCTCCAAAAACCATTCTAATGAAAACACACAGCTGTGCCATATCCACATCATCAGTCGACTCATCAAATTGAAGAGAAAAACATTCACACTGTTCAATATCCTTCCTTAACTGCGCCTCGACCCCCCTCACATTCCCTCACATCGCCGTGTAACAGTGCCACGGGATAATTCACAACTTCGCCATCCTTGAAAGACTCCTTGTGTTTTGCGTTACGTGACTGACGCGATAAGATGCTACAGCTGCAGCCTTACCCTTGGTGATTGGCCTGGTGAAAATGGACTGCTGTGCTGCTAACTGCCTCTTCAAAATTACTTTGCTGAAATTGCAGCTCTCTCAACTTCTCTACTTAAACAGTGAGTCCCTACTAGTAACGTGCCTATAGCTAAATCCCTGGCTAAATTCAGATTAGCATACTAATCGTACTAAGCATACTAGCATACTACTCTCGCTATTTCTGCCATATATTTATATGAAATAGTATGAGTAGTATGTTAGTATACGATTTCAAATGCAGCCACTAATTCCGTCGGTTTAAATTTTCAGCGCAGAGCCGAACGTAATCAGTGATCTTGTAAGGGAAAATGAACTGTTTTTTAAAGTAATTATAGGCTTTCTTTACTCAAGAAATACTATGTCTATAAAGGTTGTTTTATTTGAGGCGTGGAAACAGTGAAGAAGGAGAAAGGACAAACCAGAAGGCAGTTTACTCTCGCGATCGACTGGAAAACAGTCTCCGGTCGACCGCGATCGACTGGTTGGGCACCCCTGCATTACAGCCATGCTGATATTCAGTACAACAACACTCCCTCTCGTGTGATATTGCTTAAATAGCAATAGCATGCTGGACCATCCACTTGCTGTGATGCCACTCTAGTTAATGCTCCCCAACATCATCAGATTGTGTTATGCGTCAAACTATACTGACTATAATCAGACCAGATACACTGTAGTTCTGAAGTTTAGCTTTTGGTCTTGAACTATTGATCTTATCATAAGGTCATAGGGCTACATCTTTTCTAAGTCACAGATCTCAAGTACGTTTTTTTTATTGTCATCTCATGTGTACACTATGGGGCAACACACGAGACATATTAGGGGTAAAGTACAATCTGTTAAACAGGCCACAAATGTGATAAGTGTAACACTGCTGTCTCAGCAGGTATTTAATGCACAGGACAGAGCCTTTTAAGGAAGGAAAAACATGGGGACACACACACACACAGTGTGTATATTAAAGAGGTATAACAGAAAAAATATATATAGTAGAATTTTAATGAAAATCGGTATATTGGTGGTTTTAATAATAAAAAATAAATAGAAAAAAGATTAAAACAATTTTAAGCTGTTATCTACTTAAGCTGTTATATACTTTCCGAGTTTTATGATTGGCTATAAGAATTTCATCTCGTTTATGATTGGTTAAAAACCCCATAGCTCAAAGCTGCCACTTAAATTGTGTTCTCAGCCTGGATCAGGACAATACATTTTAATTATTAATTCTCAGTGTCAGTCTAACTCACATTATGTATTATTAACTGCTTTATGAATAATAATGATGATGATGATGATGATGATTAGTGTAATAATAATAATAATAATAATAAAAGAACGATTGCAAAACTGTCAGGCAGCTTCTGTTAGCTAGCTTGTGTGTGGTTAAGAAATTGCTCCTTCTGTGTTATAATTGGTTACAAAAATTAAGTCTTATTTGTCATTGGATACAAACCTAGAATATGAAGGCTGAACTTAAATTGTGTTATTAACCACACTTTCAAAGTGTATTCAATTCAATTTTATTTGTATAGCACTTTTAGCAATTGACATTGCCTCAAAGCAGCTTTACACAATCAAAAGAATTATTTAAGTTTGTATGGAATGTGAATGTGTATGAATCAAAATGGTCAGTTCGTCCCTGGTGAACAAGCCGAGGGCGACAGTGGCAAGGAAAAACTCCCTGAGATAGTGATAAGAAACCTTGAGAGGAACCAGACTCAACAGGGAACCCATCCTCATCTGGGTGAAAAATGATCTGCATGAAATTATCTGCATTTATACTGTGTGTTAGGTGACAGGCAGGTCAGCTATAACAGTTGGTTACTTCATGTTAATATGGAGTCCATGTAGTTATTGGAGACTCAGGTAGACTTGTAGGAAATTCCAGTCCTGAACTATCGGACTGTCAAGTCCCCAGAGAAACAGTTGCCAACACCTGTCGAGGCCAGAACCGTCGTCTAGGTAGAGAGAATCATCCCCAGGCACCAGACGCATACCAAAGAGAAACACAGGGCATCCATGTGACGAAATCTCCAAGCAGACGCCGGGCACCAGACACACAGGGCATCCATGTGACGAAATCTCCAAGCAGAAGCCAGGCACCAGGATGGGTCAAACAGGTCCAGAGGGCAGAGGGAGTCCGGATCACTGGCAGCTCAGGAACGACATGTGTAGCTTGACAGAGAGAGACAAAGAGTAAAAGAGGGGGAAAGAGGGAAGAGAAAGAGGGGGAGGAAGAGAAGAAGAGGAGGGATGGCAATTAGGTATGGTCACAGTCATACGATGTATAATGTGAATGTATATTAACTGTAGAGTGCAAGCAGAGACTCCGGCAGGACTAACTATGACAGCACAACTAAAAGGGAGAGCCAGAAGGAAACACAAACATGAGGGCTCCCTGAAGTGTAAAGCAAACAATCACCTCACAGTCAACAAACCTGAGTGATCAATGAGAGTGAGGAAGACAGCATCTAAACATACCAGTTCACCATAATACTCTACGTCCAGGAGTCCCCCAGATCTACTCCTTTACCTAAGGCTAATCTATTTATGAAAATGCTTGGCTAAATAAATAGGTTTTTAGCCTAGACTTAAACACTGAAACTGTTTCTGAGTCCCGAACATTAATTGGAAGACTATTCCATAATTTTGGGGCTTTGTAAGAAAAAGCTCTGCTCCCAGCTGTAGTTTTCATAATACGCAGTACTGACAAGCAGCCTGCATCCTTTGATCGAAGTAGGCGTGGCGGATCGTAGGACACTAGCAATTCACTCAGATACTGCGGCGCGAGTCCATTTAATGCTTTATATGTCAAAATTAGTATTTTAAAATCAATTAGAAATTTTAAGGGGAGCCAATGAAGTGCAGATAAGATAGGTGTGATGTGCTCATATCTTCTGATTCTAGTGAGGACTCTCGCTGCTGCATTCTGGACTAACTGAAGCTTGTTTATGCACCTAGTTGAACAACCAGACAGTAAGGCATTACAGTAGTCCAACCTAGAGGTGATAAAAGCATGAACTAGCTTTTCTGCATCGTTTAGCGACAGTATATTTATCTTGGCAATGTTTCTGAGGTGAAAGAATGCTATCCTGGTAATGTTATCTACATGAGCTTCAAATGAAACTCTGGAATCTATAATCACACCGAGGTCGTTTACAGTTGCACTTGATGGGACAGAAAGGACATCTAAAGTTACAGTGTGATCTAAAATCTTACTTCTAGCTGAATGCGGTCCTATGACTAAAACTTCTGTCTTATCAGGATTAAGCAGTAGGAAGTTAATTAGCATCCAATCTCTTATTTCCTGCACACATTGCTCAACTTTAGTGAGCTGGATTTTCTCATCTGATTTTGATGAGACATATAACTGTCGTCAGCATAACAATGAAAACTAATAACGGATTATGTTGCCCAGAGGAAGCATGTAAAGGGAAAAAAGCAGTGGGCCTAAAACTGAAACCTGTGGAACACCAAATTCCACTAGAGAACATGCAGAATAGTCACCATTTAAGTCTACATACTGATAACGATCGGTCAAATAGGATCTGAGCCAGGAGAGGGCTGTACCCTTAATTCTTACTACATTTTCTAATCTGCAAAGAAGAATAGCATGATCAATGCTGCACTGAGGTCGAGTAATACAAGCATAGTTACACAACCCTGATCAGAGGCCAATAGGAGGTCATTTACTACTTTAACGAGTGCTGTTTCTGTGCTGTGATGAGGTCTAAATCCTGACTGATGCAGTTCATGTATGCTATTTCTATGTGGGTATGAGCATAGCTGCTCCGCTACTATCTTTTCGAGAATCTTCGAGATAAAGGGGAGGTTTGATATTGGCCTGTAATTAGACAACTGACTGGGGTCGAGGTCAGGTTTCTTAATAATCGGTTTAATGACTGCTAATTTAAAAGATTTTGGAACATACCCAATGCTGAGTGAGGAATTAATTATTCTCAACACCGGTTCTGTTATTACTGGTAAAAGTTATCTGTTTAAGAAAATGTGTCGGTATAAGATCTAATATACAGGTTGATGAATTCGCAGAAAAGATGAGTCAAATTAGTTCGTTCATCAAGGGGAGTAAAGTATTCTAGATTCTGATCTGACATAGTTAGTTTAACAGCTGCATAAATTGCATTGTCCGGTTTTGAAGCCTCAATTTTATGCCTGATATTTATAATTTTATTATTAAAAAAGTTCATGAAGTCCTCACTATTGCATGATGATGATGTGGAGATTTCTGTAGTGGTCTTATTTCTAGTTAATTTGGCTACGGTATTAAATAAAAATCTAGGATTATTTTTGTTATTTTCTATAAGAGTGGAGAAATACTATCAATTTAGTTTGACGCCATTTACGCTCTAATTTCCGAGCGGTCTGTTTTAAACTGCATGTGTGATCGTTATACCAGGGAGCGAGTATCTTATCTCTGATCATTTTTCTTGTAACTGGAGCTACATTGTCTAGGGTATAACGGAACGTCGACTCTAAATATTCAGTCGCCTGATCGAGTTCTGTGGGGTCAGACGGTGATCCAATCAAAGTTGATAGCTCTGGGAGATTATTGGTAAAACTCTGTGGTAGTTGATGTGAATGTACGTTTAATACGGTAGCGCGGAGCTGTGCGTACATTATCACTGTGGCACACTTTAATTGAGATAAGATGGTGATCTGATATAACTTCAGACAGTGGAATTGTGAATACATTTCTTTATACTTAATCCGAGAAATATTATTAAATCTAAAGTGTGACCTGCTTTGAGTGGGTCCTACTACACACTGATTTACTCCTACTGAGTCCAGTATGGACATAAATGCTGTTCACAGAGGGTCTTCTGGATTCTCAAAATGAATATTAAAATCTCCAGCAATTAACGCTTTGTCTACAGAAATGACTAGGTTTGAGATGAAATCTGCAAATTCACTAAGAAATTCATGTAGAAGTTGGGTGGGCGATATGACAAGAAATAAAATATTCTTTTAACCATGTCAGTTAATATTGATAATTATCATAATTCCACACCACTTCTGTAGTTGGGTGCTTGAGGAGTACGCAGTCTATGCTGAAGGCCAAACTGAAATGAGACGGCCTATCGTCGGTTAACATCGTGTTTTATGAAAATCTCTCTTGGAGCAAGTGGCTGTAAACACCCGTTTTTTTTTCTTTTTTTTTTTCTTTTCATCCATCAATTATATTTTTATTTATATATATTATACACTGCGGTGCCAAACAAAAGTCCCGACTTCAGAAGGGTCAAATAGTTAAAACAATTAAGTAGATTTAAATTTACTGGAATTGGGATAAGAACTGTCCAGCAACTTCGTGGAAGAAATGTGGTAAATAAATAAAATCATCAGTGGAGATCACTTAAACATTTGGGTAAAAATGCATGGTGTAAGAAAAATGTAATAAAAAGAAAATTGGCAGTAGAAATCACAGCTATGCATATTACGGAAAGTAAGAGCATTTCCACATGAGAACTCATAAGAACGCTCAGAATTGGGATTGAACCACTGTGAGCCAGATGAAAACCACTTCTTAGTGAGTCTAATCAAAAAAATTAAACACAAACATTAAATTTGTTAGGGAGAATTAAGATTGGACTTGAAATGGAAAAAGGGTGATGTGTGCATCAGGTTAAGAAGGGAAACACATCAAGCAATGCAAACTTCATGCATAGTGTACAAACCTCTGGAGGCAGCGTTATGGTCAGCAACATTGTGGCAATAAAAGGGAGTCGGCCGACTACCTGAATGTACTGAATGACCAGGTTATCACATCTATGGAGTTTTTTTTCTTCACTGATTGAGCAGCAGTGCGTTTGTGGCTCGCCACTCAGCCTAAAACAAATTTAACGGAGCAGTACGAAAGCTTCTCGACAAGATGGACAAAGCAGGACTAACTGATGGATAAAGTATATTAAAAAAGCAAGGAGATTATGTAAAAAAAACAAGTTATGTTTTTGTTCTTTTTAAAAGTTAATTAAAATTTATTCTACAGCTAGAGTGAAAGATGGCTACTGTGCATGAACATTTCACTGAAACAAACAAACCAGAAAAAAAATACTGTCCCAAAACTGTTCCCACAAAGTTGGGAGCAAGAAATTGTCCAAAATGTCTCGTTTATGCTGAAGCATTAAGAGTTTCTTTCACTGGAATTAAGGGGCCGAGCCCAATGATACCAGTTGCAACATGACTGCGTACCGGTGCACAAACCAGCGTCCATACAGACATGGATGCGCGAGTTTGGACTTAATTGGAAGAATTGGATGTTACTCAAATTCATATGCATGTGAAGGCAGGCGAGCGGATACTTTTTTGGCAATATTCGAATGACCTGCCTAGCATTTCATTTTCCCCACTTCATCTGTCAAACACGACAAGGTTGAAAATGACACAATTCTAACGCATTGCCACGTTGGATTATATTGAAATGACCTTTTTATTTGACCTTTCAACCTTGTATTAATTCCAAATCTCTGACTATATTATTATTTATTTATTTATTTATTTTTTAAATTAATAGTTTAAAGCCACCTGGAGAAGATTAGAGGAACAACAATAATTGACCACCTCTAATGCAAATACATTTGCAGTACATAAATAAATAAAACCTTATTTTAAAGAATTTATTTCAGAGTCAGTTTGGCCTCATATACTGAATTATATAACTGAATGGATTCCCTGGCCTTTGCTGAAGTGTATCCCACATTTCTTCCCCGTAGGTTCGGTGTGTACGTACCACTGTGCTGCTTTCACCAAGAGGGCCGAGCTCAGCAAGCGCCGACAGACTGCTCATTTACAGAGCCGGACGGGACAGACAGCTCTCTACAACGACCCAAGGACTTCTTGGCGCTTGTACGCGAGAATCTGCGCGAGCAATTCTTCAGCCCCGCCCAGGTTCCCGCGCACACGTGCCCACCCTCGCCCGAGCTCATACGCAGTGAGGTAGAGGAGCTCAAGAGTGACTTTAACCGTCGCATCAAAGAGGTGCTCTTTAATTCGCTGTTCAGTGCCTACTACGTGGCCTTCTTACCGCTCTGCTTTGTCCAGGTGAGTGTGAGTAACGGAGCGAGACACTCCAGGCAGACAAAATTCAACTGTTTATTCAACTGTGGAGTATAAATACATATTTTGTGTGTGTATTTGTGTTTCTGCATAGAAAACACAGTACTATGACATGCGCTGGTCATGTGAACACTTGATCATGGTGTGGATCAACGCATTCGTAATGCTGATGAGTCAGTTGCTTCCTCCCAGCTACTGCGACCTGCTGCACCGCTCAGCCGCACATCTGGGCCGCTGGCAGCGACTCGAGCACGGCTCCTACAGCAACGCACCACAACACACGTGAGTGTGAATGCTGCTATTTGCAGTCTCCCTAGTAACAATTTTTTTTTTACTTATTTACTATATACTGTAATGTACCACAGTTCCATTGACTCAAATACTACATCAAAGCGGGACTTGTGATGACATTTCTTGTGCATAAAAATCGAGGCGGCTCAGAGAATACTGAAGCTGCTTCTGTGAGCATTCAGCAAGTGGAACGCCTGATCGTTAAAAATCGACAGATAACTTGTCGCCAGCTTGCAGAAGAGAGGCATCCGTCTGTGAGAACTGTACACACAATCGATCCAAAACAATAATTATACATTACAGGAACGCTGGTGGGAGTTACTGCCGCATCCGCCGTACAGTCCTGACCTCACTCCAAGCCATTTCCACATTTTTTGGGTTAGTAAAGGAGTTCCTGGGAGGCCAGTGGTTCCGATGTGAAGCTGGCAGTCCAAACATGGCTTCAGCGTACTGCGAAAACCTTCTACCTTGATGTTATCCAAGCACTAGTGTATCGCTGGGATAAAGTGTAGCAGGCTATATACAGGGTAATTCAGAAAGAACAAACCGATTTCATGACTAATTGCTTCATTTCTTAAGCATCATTATGGAATGAGTCATACGAGTGACCACTTTAAAAAGGACAGGAAATAAAATTTTATAGAATACTTGTGACTTGGCTGGAGTTTTGTATTACGTTTACTTAATAAAATATTGCGTAGTGAAATTAGTTCATTCTTCTTAAATTACTCTGTATAGAGTAATATACTGTTGTTTTGCAAAAATAAAAAGTCCTGGGTTGACTTGAACGCCCCTTGTATGTAATCAGTGCCGCAAGAGGAAAATAGAAAGGGAAATGGCTCTAAATAGCTTAGTTTTTATTCGTTTTCAGTATTTTTCACCCTGTTAATTTTCATATTAGGTGAATTTATATTTACATAAATTAGCTCACATGTCTTACATAATTGTGTTAAATGGCACCAGCAGTTAGAACATTAAATTGTCTGCCTAGATTGTGTTCATCTAAAAGAAATGTTTAGTTATTTTAATAAATCATGCATTTTTCCACACTCATATTCTGCAGTAAAGCTGAATATATTTCTTTTGTTTATCAGGTGGTCAGAGAACACGATCTGGCCTCAGGGCGTGCTCGTGCGACACAGTCGCTGTCTGTACAAGGCCGTGGGGCCGTATAATGTGGCCTTGCCCTCTGACGTCTCACACGCCAGATTTTATGTAAGTACGTTTTGATTTTGTTTCAGTCAAGCTTGTGTAATATTTATAACAGATAGGAGCTCAGTTGTAGTCTCTAGTTGTGAACTTTTATAATATTATAAGTATAATATTGTGGAAACTTTTTTTTTTTTTTTTTGGTAATTGTAATATTCTAGATTTATTACATGTCGTGAAATATTTCAACCTTCTTTTCTGTCATTGTTGTTGATGACGGCTTACAGCTCATGAAAATCCAATATCTCAAAATATTAGAATATTTCCTGAGATAAACCAAAAAAGGATTCACAATACATGAATGTCCAACTGATATTAAATTATGTTCAGTTATGCACTCAATTCTTGGTATCCTTTAGGCGATCAGCCTGTGGCACTGCTGACGCGTTGTTAAAGCCCAGGTTGCTTTGATAGCAGCCTTCAGCTCATCTGTATGGCTTGGTCAGGGTTGTTTCATGTCTTCCTCTTGACAATACCCAAGGAGTCAGGTCAGTTAGATGGCCAATAATGCAATATCGGTAATATCATTGTTAACAAACCAGTTAGTGGTAGTTTTCACTTTTAAATGAAATTATATAATAAAAAAAATAAAAACAATATTCAGATTTTTTTTTTCGATAGCTCTATAGTCTATTTGTTTTTTCACAGGCTACTAACTTTGTACATATTAATAAATTATATTTTAGACCTGAATGTTTGGGAATTGGAAGATTAAAAAGTAAATAAATAAAAACAAGAACTATTATTGTTATTGTTGTTGGTCTTTCGGCTGCTCCTGGCAAGGGGTCGCCACAGCGGAATATCCAGTCCGCACTACAACTTGGCACAGGTTTTACGCCGGATGCCCTTCCTGACGCACCCCTCCCATTTTATCCGGGCTTGGGACCGGCACTGTATCCAGTGGCTGGGGTGTGGGCATTGGCTGGAATCGAACCCGGGCCTTCCGCATGGCAGGCGAAACACCTACCACTGAGCCACCAGTGCCGTGATTATTGTTATTATTATGGGCATAATACTGTATTAGCCTTTTTGATATTTTTAAAAAGAGCTCTAGATAGAATCAAAATTCTCCTCAGGCCATTTTAAGTAAAAAATAAATAAATAAAATAAACTGGATTTGTGTATAAATAATTTATACATGAATGTGTTAAATAAGAACACACATGCTGCTGTTCATTCATGCAAGTCTTCGGTCACCCAGTCATGTGGCAGCTACACAAGTGCGGCAGTTAATTAAGCGTCAGCAAGGAGATGATGCGTAATTTCACTGACTGTGACATGGCTCTTGGCGCCAGACTGGCTGGTAGCGAAACTTCAGAAACTGCTGATCACTTTTGGATTTTCCCACACAACATTCTCTACAATTTACACAGAATGAGTCAAAACAACGCCGAGAACATTCCTTGAGTACCAGTTCTGTGGGTGAAAATAAAACCAGGTGATAGGAGAACGGCCAGAGTCGAGCTGGCAGGAAGGCTGTAGCCGGCACATCTGCACAGATAAAGATGCTATTTTAGCTCATCCGCCTCAAGGTTGAAGTTTAAAATGAAGTTTATGCAGTTTAATGCTGTGTGAATAAATCAAGTATGCAATTTGACGCAATGTGATCTTTGACGATTCACTGAATCAAAGGGTCAGTTTTTGATTCCGAATTCATTCAAATTTTAAATGATTCAGGTAAACTTTCCACCGTTAAACAGTCCAAAATCAAGAAATTCCTTTAAAATATACATACTACATTATTTGCACAGTATCCTCTGCAAAGTACTTGCAAAATAGTCTGGTTTTGCAAGATTATCACTTTATTTTATTTTATTTTGTGGGTTGAGTTATAGCCACTGAATTAGTTACAATACCGCCACCTACTGGACTACAGTGTTAAGAGCAAGAAAAAAAAAAGACATTTAACCTGACATTTTAACATTTCAGTTTTATGTATTTTAGGCACCATTTTTAATTACTTCAAAGCCTGTAAGAAATGGTTTAGACAAATGATACAACTTTGTTTAGAATTTCCTACAGATCATTTTCTTTTGATTCTATAAAGCTGCTTTGAGACAATGACAATTGTTAAAGCACAATAAATTGAATAAAATTGAATTTAATTTAAAAATATAATTAAAAAAAATTTTTTTTTAAATATTAAAATTTAATTTTGATTGGATTCAAAATGAGTCAATATCTGATTCACAGCTCTAACGTAGATTTACTAAACTATGTTGGTTTTCAGACACCCTGTATTTTACTTTTCACACCATTCACTTTAAACTCCTGGGCCTGTATTCACAAAGCCTCTTAAGCCTAAAAGCTGCTCCTAGTGATGGAATTCTAAAGAAATTTGTTTTCATTTTCTTAGAATTTCCCCTTGAATTTAGGACACAAATCTTAGTAAATATTGAAAGAAATATTGTACAAACACTTAAGCTAAAAGTGAACCCTGCTCTTCTGTCCAATTTGTTTTTCTTGTTGTTTTACTTTCTTCCATCTCTCTTGGATTGCTGGCTACATACCATCCAAAAGTGCAACTTAAATAGACTGTCCTACAATCATGTAAATTGGTAAAAGCCGTGCCATTTTGCCATCTCCCATCCATCTGAAATAGATCACAAATATTAAAATCAGTATGGTAAATAAATGTAAGAATTTATAGTACATAAGAACTTATAGAACTTGTATATAGTACAGTGGAACCTTGGATTACGAGCATAATTCGTTCTGGAAGTGGGCTGCACTTTACCTTTAAATAAGATAAAATAAATATAAATCCATACAGATAAGTGTTTCCGTTTATGCGCGCATGCGCTGTGTATGTGTGTAGTGGCACGGATGTTGATTATACCAGTGGGAGACGAGCAGTAAGACCCAGCAGGGGAGACGATTACCCACAATTAAGCAGCGCAAGAGAGAGAAAAAACATTGGCTCAGTTGTGATCATGTCACACTCTGCATCAAAACAAGAAGTGAATGCTTGATACATGATACTCCGTACTTGTAAACCAAGACTTGATCGTTTTCCAAGTAAAAATTTATTAAAAATCTTTGCTAGTTTTGCCGAACACTCGCAAACCGTGTTACTTGCAATCCGAGGTACCACTGTAACTACTGTGTGGAAATTGGTTGCTTCAAAAGTCGATACATTTAAAAAATTTGGCTGTTTTCTCTTGGTCGGCGACTGCAAGTGACATCACTCCCCATACACTCACGCCCCATGGGGTAGACCCACCCCTGACGCTGATTGACAGGTTTCTGTCTAACGCGATTAGCGATTTCGTTTGAGTTTTGGCAGGCTACATGCACGACGCAGAGAAAGTGAAAAAGCAAACGTGGTAATTGATTTTGCTATTTAAATATGACAGGCTTATCACTTGTAAGACATGAGAAATGCAACTGCAAATGGACTTTGCTTTTTCATTTGAAATTTTGCTGTTAGTGTGCGTTCGCGAAGACGAAAAAGCAAACGGTAATGAAAAGTTTGCAATTGCATTTGACTTATGTTACACTTTTTGCGTCCACATATGGAAAATGCAATTGCAAATGCAATTTGCAATTCCTTTTGAAAAATGTTCCGGGATAACACTCCATAGTTTTCATTACTTTACAAAAAATATCCTAAAGTAGCCTGTATGCATGGTTATACAGTTGCTTTATATACAAACATTGATTCAACTGTCCATTCTATTATCATATACTGTATTCTATTTGCACAATGCGTGCGTTTTAAGACCTTTACAGATCAACCAATCACAGTCCTTGAATTGCTTCATCATTTGGGCTGCACGATATATCGAAAAAAATATCGTTATCGCGATATTGGTAGACGCCGCGATAACCATATCGCAAAGAATTGCGATAAATAATGTGCCAAGCATTTGTGTGTCCAAATTTGACCAATCAGATGGGCCCTTACTATGTTTATACCCGCTTATATCTTTATTTTTATATATATTTATATCTTTATACTAGGGCTGCAACAACTAATCGATAATTATCGATAATGAAATTCGTTGTCAACGAATGCCGTTATCGATTAGTTGGGCTGCTCACGTTACTGAGGCGCGCGACCACAAGATGCACAGACACACACAGATACACAGTCGCTCGCGCAATGTAGGTTACACAAGCATTTGCAGGATAAAGCGCACGCCCCAAGTCCTCCAAGGTATGGAAGCAATTTACATTAAACACCTCTTATCGGGAGTTAAAATCGAGCGGTTTTCTGCCGTTCGTAGTGTGCGGTGAGCGCGGATGAAACGCCGATGGTTTTCTACACATGTGGGAGCCCCTAGCGACGGGGAGGAATTAGCCACGACTAAAAAAAAAAAAAAGAGTCAGTGAGAGTTCACACGGGCTTTGGTGACGTGCGTTTGTCCGGCTGCACGGTTATATGGCGTAAAAAGAAAAAAAAAAGACGTTGCATGCAGCTTTTTCTTGCCGTTCAAATCCCAACGAACGCAAGGAAAACACTTCTAGTTCGTTTTCTTCGCGTTCATTTTATGATATATCCCATGATTCTACACGCTATACAGAGGGAAATGCGGAAAAAAGGCAAAATAAAGAGAGTGAACCCAGTAGCTGGGGTTTTTTTTTCTCTCCCTACGTCGCCGTATTACGAGAATATTTAAAACAATAAGATTAATGTCTAGTGTAGCAAAATGGTCTATTCTTTTTTTAATTATTATTATTGAGTCATTCTTAACTGAATGTCAGTGCATTTTTTTAACTATATATATATATATATATATATATATACTGTCAACTTGCCGTCTGGAATTTTTGTTAAAAACAAAAATGTTGATTTACATAAAATAAGGTTTAAATGTCAAAATTAAAGATCATTAAAAAATGTGGCTTTTGCATTTTTTTTAAGTTTACTTTTATACATAATACCCTGATTTATGGTTTTATATAGTTAAGCAAAACATCAAATTAAAGCGTTCAGTTTTATCCGATTAATCGTAAAAATAATCACCCAATTAATCGATTATCAAAATAATCGTTAGTTGCAGCCCTACATTATACTTAATTCTGTCGTGAACTAACCCGGGATGATCAGAAGACTTAGCGATTAGCCGTTAGCCTTTTGTAGCGTGGACGGTAAACCCAAACGCGGAAGCAAGCGAGTAGGCAGGATAACCACGCGAAGGATTCTCACAGAAGGGGAGCAAGGGAAAAACACAGACTTAACCCGCCTCCTATAAACACACACTCGAATCAGAAAGTAAACAATCTGAACCGACATGGCGAACTCAGTGACTAAGCTCTATGCTGTGGTTTGTTTACTCCTCTTATACTTCCTGGTTCGCGACCGCATTACTTCCAGGTCCTAGTGCCGGTCGCGGAGCGAGTGTGTGTGTGTGTGTGTGTGTGTGTGTGTGTGTGAGACAAATAGTATTTTTTTTTGTTTGTTTAATAATTTTTATTTTTAAAAAAACAACAAAAAAACAGGCAAGCCAAAGAGAATATTTTGTTTAAAAGATGCTCTTGTTTTAAGACACTATTGATGAGTGTATGGTTACACGCAAATAAAAAGTAATATTTCAATTCATATTGAAAATTCTTATTGTGTTGGCAGGTTTATAGTAACAGCAAACCAGAAGTCAGAATATCTGCTGAGGGTTTTAAGTCATTCATAGTGTTAGTGTCAATACAAAAATTTAAAAAAGGACAAAAAGCACAAAAAACTAAAAGAATCTCATTGACTAAATGACTTAAATGTAAATTCTGCATAACAGTTCACCCCCTGAGCCATGAGCATTTCACTAAAGTTATCTCTTTATTCCTCCTCAGTTCCTGTTTCATAAGCCATTGAGGATCCTGAACCTTCTGATCGGGATCGAGTCGAGCGTGGTGCTCTACCAGCTGTACTCGCTGCTGCGCTCCGAGCGCTGGAATCACACACTCTCGCTGGGCCTCATCCTCTTCTGCAACTACTACGTGCTGTTCAAGCTGCTGCGAGACCGCATCGTGCTGGGCAAAGCCTACTCGTATCCCCTGAACAGCAACAGCGTGGGGCTCAAGTCCCAATGATGCTCGCTGGAAGCTGGTTTAGGGTGTTTTATCCGATGACTGTGAACTCCAGCTGGTATTTCTTTTGATACGGTTCTATTTTCCTGCAACGTTTCTATCTATTTAAGAAAATATTTTATTTTGTATACTGTTACATGAATGATGAACGCAGGGCATTACGTTTGCACGACGTGATGTCATTTCTTCCCTTATGTACAAGTTTTGGAAAAAATAAACAATAAACAGTGGCAAAAGAAGCAGATGGGAGAAGCGCCCATGATTTTTAGCACGTCTCTCACACAACGTCCAAATTTCGCCAAAGATGCTCTTAAACTAAGAAATAAAAAAAAAAACCGTCAGCCAGGCAAGAACGGAGAGTCCATCTATCCACTCTAAATGGATGTCTGGGAAAAGTGGATGAAATTCTTGTATAACGAATGCTGTATTATTTCTCTTCATTGCATTACTGTATTTTTATGATTATTATCTGTTAATAGCTTGATATTGGTGCATACATTTCTTTCCAGACACTTTTGTTTCTTGTCGCAACAGCGTTTTGAAGCTTTTTTTTTTTTGCCCCGTTTATTTATGTTCATCCTTGTGCCAAATCCCAGGATGCTATGGGAGCCTACCTTTGCCATCATGGTTAACGGCTACGGCTTCATTGATTCTGGGTCTGGGCCGTAGTCTGTATCAACTTTCAGTATTTGAAACAATGCAGCATTATTTCAGAATACCATGGTATCCAGAATAAAACAAGAAAACTTCTCCCATTTTCTCACAGTGTTGGTGTCTTGTTTTTTGTTGTTGTTTTATCGTTGAATAATGCATAAATGAAATCTTTTTCTTGAGGGTTTGTACCAGACATTACGTCTTAGAATTAATTTGTGTACAATCAATACAGGCTTTACCTTATTCTAAAAAATGTTATGGGATGTTGATCACTTTTTTTTCCCCCCCACTAAAAAATGCATAATAAAATATGCATGTGCACAAAAGAATTGAATGTAAAATATTTATATTTTTTGGCCCCATTGTGCTGCAACGTTTCAGAATGATGTATATACGTTTCAGAATGATGTATATTTTTAAAGCATTTAATAAACATTTGCATAGTACAGAGTAAATTATCATACAAAGCTGTTATTGACTAATGAATCAGTAATTTAGAAAAACTCAAAGTGCTTTAGGTGCTGACATTGGTGTATAACTTTTAACATGTATAACATCTAAATCATACTTACAAAAGCTTATATATATATATATATATATATATATATATATATATATATATATATATATATAAAAAATTTTACACAAAAGTGATTAGTTTAAGGAGGCACCATCCACCAACATAGATACTGGGGTCACTAACAATAGAAACCACATGTCATTGAAAATACAGTTTATACAGTAGATCAAAGACCATTTGCATGCTTGACGTGGCTATTTTAAAAAAAGCACCTTTGGTTAAACTGGGCTACATTCTTCACCAAAAAAAAAAAAAGGCTTAAAGCCTACAGTGCTTTGTACTGGAGAATTCCCCAGTCATAAAAAAAAACATCTTTGGTGATGTCATTTTTTGATTAATATCAAAGCTCAATCTTAAACTGAAGCTATACACTATTGCAAAGACCAACTTGGAAAGACTGTGCAAAATTATTTGGTTACATAACTGTAAGGTAAGTTTCTAGAAATCATTGAAGTTTCTGAGTATTTATACTGTAGTGTGATGAATGTGTGTTAAGATTGTTCAGTGTTTACATGCCAGTGTTTTGTGTATTCCTAGGTGTTTAACCTCTGTTTCGATGAATCTAAAAGATGCACAGAAGTTTAGTGATACTGCTGAATCTTATCTGTTAATGTTCAGCCTTCTCTGCACTCCATGTAATTCCCTTTGATCCAGTAGCAGATCTGGGCGTATTTAAGAGGAGTGATGCGCACTGCTACGTTAAACTCCTGGGGATCGCCGTTGAGGTCCACCCATTGGTGTCCCGAAAAGATCCCGATCACTTTTCTCTCCCAGCGGCGATGCGTACGATTCCACAACCGGGCATAAACGCCAGAGCCACTAGCGCCAGGCTGAGCATCGCAATGCTGATACAGAAGGTCGTAGGTTTCATCGCCGGCTTTGCAGAAGCGGTAGACCAGCTGACCTGGACGATCGTTGTCAAAGCCGGAGAACTGCACTCGCTTACCAGGGAGTTGCTGTGCAGAAGGACTCACTCCCAGCTTCATGTGTTTGCGCTTGTGAGTTTTCTTAAGTTCCAACAGGGCGTAATCATAGTCCATGCCGATGTCATTAGCATTGCCTTTTATCCATCCCTTGGGCACATGCGTGCGCTTGACTCTAATCCATTGGAACTTCATCTTGTTGTTGGTGCTGTTGTTGAACGGTGGGTCCTTCTGCTTGGACTTCAGAAAGCCGACCCGCAACCTCTGAGCACCTTTTACATAATTCTTTCCATCATGTATGCAATGGGCTGCCGTGAGAACGTGCTGGTTACCCACTAGCGTACCCGAGCACCCGGTGGACAGCTTCACGGCAGTCGAAAAAGGGTAGTTCTGCAGGAAGTCCTGACCCACAATGCTGAAGCGACTGTCATGACCGAAGATCTGGCGCTTGGCTCTGGAGCGTCCATGTTCGACCGCGTGGTTCTTCAAGATGTTTGGGTTAAAACCATAGATTCCCACCATGGTCTCGGTCAGCTGGCCATTTGAGTGCAGAGTTTCGTAGGACAGGAATTGTCGCAGGTCCCAGTAGCTGGGTGTTGGAGTTTTCTTGTGACACTCGGGACCACAGGAAGAGGTCACTTGCAGATGAGCCGGCCCGGCGAAATGAGGGGGAGGACGCTCCTCAATCTGTTGAGGAACGACTACAGGCACACGCTGCAAAGGCCACTGGGGCTTTTGATGGGAGCTTGACTGAACATGTAGTAACGCAAACAGAAGGAACAGGAGATGATGGAGCACAGATGCCATACTGGTAGAACTGGTCAAAAAGAAACAAATTGGGAATAAGAAAAAGACCTTTTGTTCAGAGAGGGACACAATATCCCCAAATCACTAAATGCTGTCTCATTTCTCTGTTTTCATTTCTCTCATCATTTCAAAACAAATATAAAACACATTCTTTGGCATCACTTTCTGCATTCAGGGGACCTGAAGCTTGCTGTAGCTCAGAGCATGCCTTTTTTTTCTCTGTTTTGGTCCCTTTCCTAGTGGAAATGGTTCGAATTCTATTTTTGTATTTATTTTGTCCTTCCCAGAATGTGTAGAAAACTCTGATTGAGGTTGGATGTTAAGACTAAAAAAAATATAGAACTGCCAGAGCGTTGTTATTTTTAACTACCGTCCTTGTGTAATATAAAAGATCAGCTATTCATTTGGAATATTGAGCTGTGATAGAATTTCATAACCGAGTATCTGCTTATTTAAGGCAGAGGCAAAGGAAAGAGAAAGTCTAGAACATGTGGACAAATTTATACTGAAATTGTTATAGCTTTTTTGAATCAGCAGTCGGTGCTATGCTTTTAAGCTATAACATTAATACATGGAGTGATTGGTTAAAATACTTTTGCATTCCCCTACAGTAAAGAGCAAAAACAAAATTGCGAGCTCATGAATCCCCACCCAAACTTAGATCTGACCTGAGGAAGGCAGTGCAAGACATCTGGAAAATATATACCAAGCAAAAGGGGCAAATGTTGACCGTGCAGCAGATCGTCTGGGTATACAAGTTCTAAGAGAATATTTATATCACGTTAGGAAATAGAGATTTCAATTCCCTTTCCTCATTTTAAATATTTCATTGTTATATTTTTATATAACAATGATTTAAAACCTAAAGATCATGAAAATAACCTCACATCCTGCCTTTCGCTGTTCTAACCTCAAATATTCTGTTATACAGTTAACAGATAGTTATGGAATATATTTACAGTGCTGGCCAAACGTATTGGTACGAAAGGTGAATTTTAATGACATTCTCAGATTTTTAAAACAGTCACGATTAAGATAACAATATGTTATCTTATGTAATGAAATTGCAATATAACAACCAATCATTACTATAAAGTCCTTTATTTTGCAAAATCTGCTGGATCCGGCTGGGCGTAGAGTCAAAATTACGTCTCACTCCCTCAATCCAAGCCTGCTTGATCGCTTCCTTAAAATCATGCACCCGTTTTCCTTATTGTCTAACAGTTTGACCCAGGCCATGGTTCCAGAAGCTACAGTCTCACAGCCTGGTTTTCACCAGTTTTTCAGCCAGATAGGCTTGAACTAAGGAGTGAAGTCACTTGAGAACTATAATGCATGGTATATGTGGCCTTAATACTTTTGCCAACCAATGTACACATATGTACAAATATAATGCAATATTTGTTTTCCATGAACAATATATGTTTCAATATAAAGTTTTTAATATTAAATAAAATATGCTATATTTATGATTATTTTGCTATTTAAGATTTAAATCAGCTGTAGGATTAGAAAGTATAGTGCAAATTATCATTCAAGATCCTGCACATTAAACCTATACTATACTATACTATACTATACTCTCATCAGGTTCTGCCACCTCTTAGTTGTTGCCCTTGCCCACCTTTGCCACCCAATGTCTACCAAACTGAACATAACACTATTGACTACCTCATCAAGGGTAAAAAAAAAAAAAAAAAAAGGCAAACAGAAAATGCATTACACCCAATGCTGATGATATAGAAAACACACATCATGCACAGATGAACTAATGAAACTTTAGGACAGAAGGAGTTTCATCACAGTAATCACCTGTAGCTGAGAGTCAGGCAGAGGTCCGGTGCTAATGAGAAAATCCACAGAACTAAAGAGATGAGGAAATATGAAAAGATGCAAAAACAAGTTGGTGTCTCTCCTTCCCTTCTTCCTCGGATCTCATCATCTCGGTTAAAAACCCCATGAAGTTGTCCTGCAGGGCGCGCGCAGCGAGAGGATCCGAGTCCATGTGAGGCAAGCGCGAGACACAGCCAGGGCTGCACTTCAGCACCACGTGACCGCGCGTGCGCTCAAATAACTACACCGCCGGCAAAACCCCGCCAAACTCATCAACCGTTAACGGTTTATTCCAGATTTTACTACAGATTTAACTGTTCAGCGCCAATGTAACCAGTGATATTATTATTATTATTATTATTCCAGTTTAATGCCCACGTACATATCTGCATATATTGGTCTTTAAACGACTATAGCGCGTTAAAATTCACTTATATTACTTCATCAATGGTATTTCAGCCGTGAAAATATAATCTATCCCCAGGAAAAATATTCAGTTTAGCTTTTCTAATTAATATCTATTTGTGCGTGTGTTTGTTTACATTGACCAAGTAGCTTATTAGCATCTTATCTGAAAGTAAATCCGGCAAATAACTGTTTTTACACAACATATTGATTTCACTTATGATGGTGCAGGTTAAACTTCAGGCAGGTATATAATTACTGCAAAAGTTTCATTCAATTCTGTTCAGTCAGTTATGCATCATGATGTGCTCTGGCACATGAACTGTTTATAACTTCACTTCTAATAAACATTTTTATTAAATTTGTGGTGCAGGTTTAACTTCAGGCAAATACCAAAGTAATGTCAAAATTTCAATAAATTCTGTCAGACAGACAGACAGATATACACACATACAGACAGAATGATTCTGATTTTCAGGTATTCCAATATATAAAACATAAAGCTAATATTGAAAGAGCAGATTCTAACCAATGGCCAGACAAAATCATTCTTTTATATCATACCCTAAAAATATGCTAGATAGAAACGCAAAGATCAATCAATATTCAATTCAATTTCAATAAAATTTTATTTATATAGCCTTTTTAATTACAGGCATTGTAGCAAAGCAGCTTTACTGAATAAAAAAAATAATATATATATATATATGGAAATTAGTTTGAAATGTGAAATACATCGTCGTCTGTAATGTTTTATCCTGCATACAGCGTCACGAGGGTAACCTTGGACGCATCACAAGCAGACACATGGGGCCTCCATGTGACGAGATCTCCAGAAGCAGGACACCAGGATGAGTCAGAGAGGTCCGGAGGGCAGAGGGGGTTCACTGGCAACTCAGAAGTGTCATGTGTAGCTCGATAGAGAAAGCGAGAACAGTTATATGCTAAATGTATATTTGGTGCAGAGTACCGGCAGGGACTCTGGGCAAGACTGACTATGACGGCATAACTAAAAGTGAGAGCCAGAAAGAAACAGACATGAGGGCTCACTGGGAAGTAAAGCAACCAGTCACTATACAATCAACAAACCTGATCAGTGACAATGTGGAAGACAGCATCTAAACATACCAGTTCACCATACTAGTCTTTAGCAAGTCTTTGCTAAATAAGTATCAGACAAAATTGCTAACGCAGTACAATTTCTGAAGATGCCATAAGTCTGGATTTACTTTGATTTGGGCAATGGCAGAGGTCAGATCAGAGTTATGTAAGAGAATACGGCTTTCCCACGGCTAAAATTCTCCTTATTTAGGTCTGTCCTGTGTTCTAGTGTCACAGACAAGCAATATGTCCTCGAAGATTTAGCTTTGGGTCTTATGGGAATTAAAAATATGTGCCCAACTGTAGTGATTGTTAACACAAAATAATAAGGTGGAAAAGTAATAATAGAAAGATTTGGAGGGAGGTCAGTTTATTACGTCTTTTGCATTAGAAAATGTTCCCTATCCAGCCATCTAGTGACAGAAACCAGAAAAACGGACATTCCCCCTTCATTAAATCAAAGCTGCAACACAAATCATGGAAACGTGTTTCCTTTGTAGGGTTAACGAGGGTGTTGCACAGGAAAGAGATAAGGACAAGGAAGAGAATAAGAGGCATTTCTGACCCTTGAGGGTGACCTTAACCCCAGCACAGTGGTGGGCGAAACTGTGAGCCCATGAAAGCCTGATTTGTTTTGGGCTACTGGTTTAGTCACCATGGCAGCACTAAAGCCTGCACATTTGCATTGTCACCCTCCTACACTATCCAGCCTCGGCATCTTGGCATGCTCTTCGGGCTGAATGTCCTAATGTTTGCACAATTCTGTCTCATCTCCCTGATCTAACACAAGTTTGCAGTTTGCTTTTGAGGTTATTTGTGTTGTCTTGGATATCCAGCTAGATCAGTGTTATTCATCTTTTTCAAACAAGAGAGCAACAACAGGACAATCATACTGAAACATCAAAGAAGTCAGATATGATTTATCATTCATTCATTCATTCATTCATCTTTTGGAATCGTTGTTCAACCTGGGAATTTGGTCTTTGGTGAACTGGTGGCTAGCATGCAGCACTTCGTCACTTCTGCCTGGATTTGTTTCCCAATTCCAGCTGCTGAGGGGTTGCACAAGGCGCTGGACACCTAGTGGCAGTCCCAAGCCTGAAAAATGTTTTGGAGGAAAAATCATTAGAACATTAGGAGTTTCCAATCTAGATATTGTCATGTTTTATAAGGAAACCATAGAACATGGAGGAAGCCAAGTCACTATGCAACCCATATTATATACAATATTATACATATTATTATATTAATGTACGTAACATTACAGGTCCTTTATAACATGAGCAAACCACATTTTTTTGTGATTTAATTTATCTTTGTCATAACAGGATAAGTTTACACAGTGAACGTTACATATTTTAAGATCTATTTTAGTTTCATGTTATCCTAATGCTTGATGAGTTTCTTCTGGGTTCTCTGTGCTTGACCCACAGTCCAAAGACATTCAGTGTAATCAGACTATCCAAATTGTGTACTGTATGTGAATGTGTGTGTACCCTGGCTTGTTCCAAAAATTTCCTAAGTTAAAATAATGAATGGATAAATAGATGGATGGATGGATGGATGGATTTGCTCTTTTTTCCTGTGCCTTGATCTCTGCCTTTGAATCTGTTTTTTTTTTAAACTAATGAATGAAAAGCCTTATGCATTCCATTTAGAAACTGAAACAGGCTGGATCTGACCTCTAGGTTACTGGTTTAATAGGCCTGACCTAGAGACTTTGGATTCGAAATGAGATTCTAGATTAAGTCAAAGGAGCACATTCCCAGGGTCTGTGAATTTGAGAGAGGACGGGCCAGACAATTTGTGGTTTTGTTATTTCCTATGTCACAAATCCATGAACAATTTAATCGACACCATTAGTTCAGTGTACAGGAAGCATAGCTTATGTATCTGTAAATGTTATTGATCAAATACTAAACTATTACTCACTTATTCACTCAACATCTACACAGCTGTATTCTGGGTAATCCATTACAGGGCACACACAACGGGCGATTTGGGAATGCCAATTACTGTAGCTTAATTTGCATGTCCATGCACTATGGGAGGAAACCCATTGAGCACGGGGAGAACATGCAAACTCCATGCACACAGAGGCGGAAATTGAACCTGACTGGGAATCAAACCCAGACCCTGGAGGTGCAAGGTGCGACAGTGCTAACCTCTACACCACTGAAACACCAACTAAACTTTCACATGTTTTGAAAATGTAACTACATGGATCAAAGTACTCATGTAAAGTCTAATTAGGAAGTGCACTTTGGTTACTTCTTTGATTATACAGGAACATACTGATATTTAAAATGTTCCTTTAAATGTATTTAACGTCCATTTATATTAAATCACATTTTATTATTTAACTTTTCCAACTGCTGTTAAAACTTCCAAAGTTATTTTGTGTAAACTAGTTTAGAAGTAAATGCAAAGCATTTTTGGTTTAAAAATGTTTTAAAGAAGCCATCGTTAATGTAATTACAGCAAAATATTAGTTTTTAAGTGCAAAACATAATTCTGTGCCATGCTACTTGGAGGAGGTTCTTTATTTTGCAAATGGGTTTTACAGTGTTGGAAACAAGTTTTGACAGAGATTCACTGGTGTAATGTTCAGTGTAGATGTTTGTCTCCTCTGGATTTTTACCTCATTTTCTGCCAAATTGCTCATTGTCAGTTCCCACCCACTTGTTTTCTTCTGTTACATGATAGCTGCCAAAGGGGGCTGGTGAGAGGTAACATGCTTCCTCATGAGTCATGTGCAGCCTAAAGGGCAGTTTAACATGCTTGGAGTAAAGTGATAACTGCAGTCTTTGATATACAAGAGTTCACTGATAAACCCGGAAAAAATCCATACAAACAGGTCCCATAAGTCATGATTGAACCCAGGACCCTGCAGCTGTGTGGCTGCAACACTATTCTCTGGGTGACCATACTGTATATCTCACGTTGATATAACTGTCTAGATCCACGTTTACTCAGTTACTGAAACTATTGTACTGTATATCTACTGCTCAGTCTCATTCAGATGTTGAACTTTAGTGAACTTTATGGGAAAAACTGTCTGTTGCATCCATCTCAGACAGAAATGACTTTTTTAATGAGTACTCGTATAGTTCCTTCGCTGACAACAGGAACATTTTTGTATGTTGGAAGGATAAATACAAGGGTGTTGACCTTGTATTTAAAAAAAACTTCAATATCTCACAGAACTGGACAACGGCCAGCTCTCTGTAAAATGTCCCATAAAGCCTGTTGCCAAAACAAGTATGCTGGAATGATTAACTTCTGTGCATAAAAGAAATTCTTCAAATTTCCAATAAAGGAGCACTCCCAAAACTGTTAATTTTACCCAGCGGATTATCTTCTAGGAAACTGAAATGAACATCTGTGCTTTTCTCCACTAAAAGCCAAGTAAGACAGTATAAGCTCTATACTTATATACCATATGGACTGTGTCGCTTCTGTCTCTCCTGATGTTTTTGCTGAAAGTCATGCCGGATCAAGGTGTGAATAGGTAGTACAGTAGGTGAGCCAGGGAGGATTTTGGAACTTATCAAGATACTAGAAGAATTCCCCTACACTTCTCCACATGAGTCACGCATGAGTCAGGCCCACCAGGGAGGACATGAGAAAACTCTGGCAGCATCACAAAGTAGCTTTGCAATGGAATGCTTGGAGGAGGGAAGTGGGGAAGTGGTTGAAGGGGTTAAGAGGATGATCTGTGATTGCGTGCAACCCGGCAAGTGGTTAGGGTTTATTATTTTGGCCCTAGACAGTGTACATTCTTCTTTAAAAAAAAAAAAACATAGGGTGTTGCTTTCTTGAGGGCACTTCAAAGGGGAAAATGCAACAAACCTATTCTGCCAACAAATGCTAATACTGGTGCTAGTGTAGAGACATGTTTTATTTTGGAGGAAAAAGCCATGTTGTTTTGAAAATAAGTGAAGCGTACCCTTGATAAACTGAGGGCTTTGAAGGCTTGTATCTAAGGGATAACTCGGAGATATTTTGGACCTGACCAAAGCTTGGGGAGCCAAACTCACCACCCTCATTCATCTTCTATACCGCTTTATCCTGTATTAGGGTCACGGGGACCTGGAGCCTATCCCAGGAGACTGTGGGCACGAGGCAGGGTACACCCTGGACAGCGTGCCAATCCATCGCAGAGCACACACACACACTCATTCGCACAGTATGGTCAATTTGGGAACGCCAATTAGCCTAATCTGCATGTCTTTGGACTGTGGGAGGAAACCGGAGTACCCGGAGGAAACCCACCAAGCACGGGGAGAACATGCAAACTCCATGCACACAGAGACGGGAATCGAGCCTGGACGGGAATCAAACCTGGACCCTGGAAAGGCGACAGTGCTAACCACTACACCACCGTGCCGCCACGCACCACCCTGTGTTGCACATTTTCCTGTCCTCAAGCTCTTGTCTTTAATAAGGCTTGCCTGCTCAATATTTCACAAATCCATAACCTGTGTTAAAAAAATAAAATAAAAAGAATGATCTGTGTGAGATGCTCTGTGTACGATCAAAATAATGTAAAAAATGACATATGATTGCATAAGTGCATAAGTGTCACACGACAGATGCACCCTGTGTTGAGTTTGTTATGAAAGAAGCCACTTGTTTGAGAGAAATATTGGTTGTTGCCAAGAAACCAGACATTCCTCGAAGTGTTGCCTTAGATAATTAGAGGGTTATTTTGCATGCATTCTTCTTCCTCAGACTTTTACATTCAGTATTACCATCTAATCGACTGTATCAGTGTCTGTCCTCAAGATCATTCATCTTGCATTTCTTGTTATATTACAGCTGTCTCTGTAAACTATTTAAACTTATAGCACTATAGAACAGGAAGCATGATGAAATTCCAAGGAATGCAGGCCAAGAATGTAACTAGATCTGGGCCAAATTTCAATTTGAACAATAAACATTTGGCAAGGAATTTTAAAACCACATGGGCTGTATGCCTTGATTTATTATTATTTTTATCTTTAAAGGTCCCATTTATTTTATTATTTCGATAAAAAGTTAACACAGTCAAGTCAAGTAAAAACTTAAAGTCAAACTATTACTTGAAGTTAACATAGGTGTCAAAGGTGTTTGTTAAAGAGTTCCTGTAGATGCTCCAGTTGAAATATCTCTTTGATAAAATCGAACAGCTGTTCATCCCTGGTGATTCATCCCCCGGTCATGACCTTGTGATCTCCCTGAACAACAATCAAGTCACTCCTTCAGCAACTGCCCGCAATCTTGGGGTAATTCTGGATGATCAACTGTCATTTTCTCCGCACATTGCTTACTCGTTTCTGTCGATTTCTTCGTTACACCATCAGAAGAATTTGCCCAATTCTTTCTACACAGGCTACTCAGGTGCTTGTTCGGTCCCTTGTCAAGGCTGGACTACTGCAAATCACTCCTGGCAGGTCTGCCTCTGTCCACTATTTGTCCTCTGCAGCTGATCCAGAATGCAGCTGCATGTCTCATCTTCAACCTTCCACACCAACCCACTTTTCCGCTCTCTGCACTGGCTTTCATTAGCTGCCCCCATCAAATTCAAAACCCTGATGCTTGCCTACAAAGCCAAAAATGGCCCAGAACCCACCTGCCTCTCAGCTCTAGTCATACCTCGCACTGCTCCAGGTTCTCTCGGATCCTCCAGCACCTCTCAGCTCTAGTCATACCTCCAGCACTGCTCGGCTGGTCCCACCATCTCTCAGGGTTTGAGGAAGATGTGCATCTAGACCTTTTCTGTTCTGGCACCTAGGTAGTGGAATGAACTTCCTCTAGATGTCCGTACAGCTGAGTCTCTGGCAATCTTTAAATGACAACTTAAGACATACAGTATCTGTTTCTCCAGTACTTCAGTGGGCTAATCTATAAAAAAAATCTAAAACAAACACTTTGCAACATTGTTACTAACCCTCCAACTCTCCAATGATGGAAACTACAAAGCACCTTTGTAAGTAACTCTGGATAAGTGCGTCTGCCAAATGCCTAAATGTAGATTTAATGCATTTCACTCCTCCTCCAAATGTGCCATTTCAGTGTCTAATGAGTTACTGCAGAGCCACATCTCTTGACCTGAGCAACAAGCTTGGGATATAAATATTAATATATTATAGCCATAAATATTTTTATATTAGATTACATTAGGGGGAAATCTCAATAGCGTGTTTAAACCGCGGCCAGTACAGACATGGAAAAGGGACAAAATGTTATCTTTTTCTCACATTCTTTTTTTTTTGGTACAATGGATACCCATCTGCATGGCTAAAAATGACTGAAAAGTAAATTGTATTATTAATTACTGATACGGAGTACTGGAAATGCAGTCTGCCAAAACCCACATCAAAACCAGTCAAGAAAACACATCTACTGTAGTAATACTATGTCTTCAACACTTTGTCTCTTCCCTAATAAAGTCATTGCAAATTGCACATTGCTGTGTTTCAATCTTTTATTACCGCTAGTTAACACGTGCTTCCGCCAATACCCTAACAGGTTCATGAATCACATGATCACTTTGTTCACGGCTAACTTGAGCTACAGAGCTAACTAGCTTATAACCGAAAGCTGAATCCCAAATCATTTTCTAACTCCTGAAAAGGGGCATTACTTTGTTTATGGAACAAGCACAGTAACTGAGGCTATTCTAAAGTGCAATACATGGAGACATAACGAGAAACTTACAAGATTTATAGGACTGTCCAAAACCTCCATGGTTTATTCTCCTCAAGAATTTAAAACTACTTTCAGCCCTGCATGCATAGCTAAAAGTATGGCCAGTGCGGATTGTCTACAGCTGTTCTCTGTGCATTTTGGAATTGGTGCATAGCATAATAGCCCATGGCCAGACTTGAAATGAAATGTAATGTAATTTCATCAAAGTAAGCACGCTATTAATAAAAGTCATCAAGATCTACAGATCATTGCCACAACATCTGAATGGAAGCCTAGTGATGCAGCTGGGACTTTCCGCTAAGGAATTTAAACAATGTGCTTTTAAGTGGAAGAAAAAAAATCTCACTATGCATCTTGATACCAGCACACATGCTTTTGGTCCATTTTGGTAATGGTCTAGGGTTCTGCCTTCTTTTGTTAGTCCTACCTAAGATTACCTCCTCAACACCCCATTATGGGTTTGATATTTGATTTATGGGTGGCTATTGAGATAACAGATCAGTACTGATTAGCATGAACGTGAGAGCAGATATGATTTCTCTTGTCGGCCATGTGGCACTTCAAACAACATGGAAACTCTCTAGCTTTCTTTATGTTAAACTTATGAGTACATACACGATTGTGTTCATTTAACTAAAGGTGGTACTTCTTAATTTATGTTACTTCATAAGAACAGCTGCGCTTAGGCTGCTTGGACTTTTGGGATTCAGGCTTATTTGGGTGTGGTGGTGACTCATTTAGGCTCTGGCCTGGAAACCAAGGAGGGGAAGAGTTGTGTGTTTGGATAACAGGCAAACAGGCAACAGGCAAAGCGTGCACTGCTTTGTAATTGCTGTTTGTGTGGCACCCTTTGGAAGCATGTTATAGCAAAGGCAGATTAGGATCTGTGGTCTGTTCAGGTCAAATTAAGGAAGTTTCCAGAAATTCTAAAGTTCCTCGTTCAAATGAAAATCGGTTAAAACAAATTCCAAAAGTTTTTTCAGCACTTTCCTATGAATTTTTCACAGCTATAAACTAATCAGGCACCTCAAACCATAAAGCTTCCTGAGAATTCTTTGGAACTATTTCTTATGAGAGACATTGCTGACATTTTAATAATTTGATAATTCTCCATATACTGTATGTAGATGTCTCCAGATGTGACTAATATTCTGGGATATCTGACAGACCATGGGATTGCCATTGATATAAAAACAGGATGCACATGAAGTTCCATCAGATGTTTAACGTTTTGACATTAAGGCTTTCCATCCTCTCTTGGTGCTAAAAATACGTATCCATGTTTACTCTGGGAAATCTGACCAATGGAAAAGTTGTATTGGTGTTTGGTCACTCGTAAAGGTCAGATGTGATTGCACATCCAAGTAGACAAAAGGGTGAAAAACAAGAAGAACAACTAAACATCTTGTATTTATCTATAATATAATAATAATAATATATGGTCAGCTGATTGACAACATGCTAATCTGGATATATGTTTAATGTATACTTTACTGAACAGTACAGTTATGTATCTGTTCACACCCACTCATTAAGGAAAAATGTTACAATAATTAAAATGCTTTTGGAATTTGATAGTGATGAGTGACGTTAGCACCTGCGGGAAGCAATAAGGTCAGAGTTCAAGACTCCAGTCATTTCGCGGCAGTAGAAGTACTGCCATGAGAAAGAACATTGTACCTAGAATATGAAGGGAAAAAATTGTCCCAGGGACATTTTAGAGGTTGGAAGAAATCAGCACTTCAGAGTAAAATTTGCTATGGGTTTCCTCAAAAATATTACACATAGAACAACAGAACACAACCACCACAAAAATTATACTACTAGCATGGATGGGAGTTTAACCTCCTGAGACTTAAACTCTGGATCAATGACCTTGATGGATATTTCCGGAAGAACTTTGACTAAATATGGGAATCTACACACAATATACGAGGGGCATTCAAATTAAACATACGCTAGTGATGAAATTACTAGTGAATGAACACCAGAATCTTTGGCATTCTTAGCCTTAGTAAAAAATTATAATGGTGCAAACGTTTTACAATCTGTGAATGACGATCCAGGCCAAGGTGGCTCGGAGCACACGCCAGCCGTTCCCAGGAGCATTCAGCAAGTGGAACAACTGATCTTTCAAAATTGGTGGATAACTTGTCACCAGCTTGCTGAAGAGGATGCATCTGTCTGAGGAAACTCTACACACAATTATTCACCAACACCACTTCCACATTACAGGAACTACGCTGGGAGTTATTGTCACATCCCCCCTACAGTCCTGACCCCGCTCCAAGCCATTTCCACATGTTTGGGTCGTTAAAGGAGTTCCTGGGAGGCCAGCTCATTGCTGATATCATAGACAATGGTTTGGTTTTCAGATGGCAGTCTGATCATGGATCTGGCATACTGAGAAAACTTTCTACCCTGATGGTATCCAAGCACTAGTGAAATGCTGGGATAAGTTCATTAGTGTAGCAGGGGATTATATAGAGAAATAAAGGGAGTATACTGTATGTATGGTATGCTGAGCAGCATGACAGAAAGGTCATGTCAATCGTCAATGAACAGAATGAAGATTAATGATCCATCAGAAAGCACTGAAGTATACCAGAGCATCATAATTTTCTCCCAAGTAATCACACAAAAAAGTGGAATTGTTGGTTTTACCTTACAGACTGGTGTTAGTCACTATATAAAGAAGTTGCCATAGCTAATAGTTTCTAAAGGGTGGCACAGTGGCTTAATGGTTAGTACTGTAGCCTTCAGGTTCGAGGTTTGATTCCCACCTTGAGTCTATATGAGTAAAGTTTACATGTTCTTCCCATGCTTGGTGGGACTCCTTCGAGTACTCCAGTTTCCATCCATAGTCTAAAGCCATGCAGATTAGGCTAATTGCCGTTCCCAAATTGCCTGTAGTATGTGTCCACTGCATACCCCTAAGTGCCCTGGGATAGGCTCCAGGCCCTCTGTGTCCCTGTATACAGGATAAAGCGGTATAGACAATGAGTGAGTGAATAGTTTATAAAGAATTGCTTAAGTATTCAACGTCACAATTTATTTATTAATTTTTACAAATTGTATTATTTTTGGTATTATAGCCTAAACTTGAAATTGATTTAACCTCAACACATAATCTCAGTATAAATACTCCTGCCCTTGTATTGCCCCCAGAATTTGCGAGAAGACATACCTAAACAAACAGGATCATGAAGACCAATGAGCTATGAAAACAAATTCAGGACAAAGTGAAACAGAATCAGCCAGGGCTTGGTTGAAAAAACATCCCAAACTTTGTACATAATTTAACGCATCATTTAACACAAAATGAAAAGATATAGCAAAACATGCCTCTTTCTAGAAGAGGTTGTCCATTAAGGAGAACATTTAAGGATAAATGGAGGACATTGATCCACTGAGGAGACTTTTATTACACATATCTTAAATCTTCATTTAATACATCAAATTTTTGCAAACCTAGTGCTACTAAATAGTTTAAACCAGCTCTGATGACTTCTCCTTCACTGTATCTCATTTAATCCCCTCTTCCCATCACATCTGATCCAACTCATCAGCTGATACTGTATTAATAGTCTGTAATAATGATATACGTCCAATGGTAGCAGGTCCAACATTACTGTTTAAATATAGCACTGTGAGAAAAGTCATCATCGTGACACAGCAGAGTGTCCAAAACAGCAACCGTCCATGCTGTTGCTCTTAAGAGTACATGCTGAGGAAAGGGAGATTGTGTGTGAGCTTGGAAATCAGCCAAAGTGAATTCTTAGGACATGCGTCAGACAATCAAACAGTTCAGACAAGGACATTTGAGTCGTCATAGGCTGTGGAGATTTCCATGGGTCATTGCTTGTACTAGGACGGAACTCTGTACATGATTCAAACCTAGTTTTTAGTTTTAGATTTATTGGTGGAGCTCATTCCTCTTGCCCTAATCTATTTCACATTCGATTACAGGTGTTATGGATGCTCTGCCTACTAAGCGAGCTCTATCACTATGAGGAGAAGACTAAAATAGAGCCAGAAAAAGCCTCACCTGTCACCTGAAACTTAGGTTAGAGCAGTGGTTCTCAAAGTGTATTCCCCACTAGTGGGGAATACAGACATGACAGGTGGGGCGCAATGAACGGGCGGGAATAACAGGAAAGTACCTATTCTAATTCATGCTTTTCTTTATTGATAATGAAGAGCGTACGCTCAAAACTAAACAATCACACACAAATAAATGGATCATTAATACAAGTAAATTTAAAATAACATCAGTTGTGGGCCGGGAGAAAAAGTGGAACCATAGTGGAACAATAAAGGTTTAACTTCGGGCCAACTTGAGCTGCGCTGCTCGAATCACAAACCTGCGCGAGCCACTGGGCAGCACTGCGCGACTCTGACAGAAATAAACCGCGCCGACCATCAAAATACATTTCACCCCGCTGGGATGCGCACGTACAAACCAGGCATGGCAAGGCGGAAACAATATTAAACAGTCCTGACATTTTAAATGAATAGTTTTTAAATAAAACACAGTGAGTCGCGCAGGTTTGTGATTCGAGCGGCGCTGCGTGATCCACCGGGCTGCGCAAATAAACCAGATCATCACTGCGCTATCCAGATAGTCGCGCTGCGCTGTATTTGCGCAGATATTCGGTTCAATCGGGTGCCGCGGTTTCGTCCCACTTTTGATGTGTTTGGCTTCACATAAACTTCGACAATGGAAGAAGACGGTGCAGCAGCAGTGAGTTTACTTACATGTGACAAAACCAAGAATGAGGACATTGTAAAGAAAAAACCTGCATCGTCTGTGGTGTGGAATTGGTTTGGGTAGAAGAAAAGTGATACGAATGAGATGAACGTGATCCACTTTAAACATGTGGATTGCACAACCCTGGACATTACCATTCTTTTCCTACTCGTATAGCTGCTCTTATTGTTCACATATTCTTCATATATTTTCTATATTGTGTATTGTTGTACAGTTATTTTATTTTAACTTTAATTTTTATATTTTATTTGATTCTTTCCTAGTTAAATTTACCCCCTATTTTATTTTTCATATTTATTTCCTATTCATAGTCTTTTATTTTAAGGTTTGAATTAAATAGAATTTTTGAATTTGATTTGGAAGATACGCAAGTTCACTGTTTTAACAAGTGGTGGAAACACGTCAAACCTCTTCTATCATCTGAAATCCAAGCATCCAAACGAATATGGCCAAAGTAAAAAAAAAATGCGGCAAACCTCAGCAATACACAGTTTAAATAAAATTACATTATGTAAAACAGTTTCTTTGTGTTTGAATTTTTATTTATGCATTTTCAGATACAAATTGCTATATTATGATTATATATATATTGTTACCGAGGTAGAAAATAGCTTTTACTGTGATAGAAGATTTTGGTTATATCGCCCACCCCTAATGAAGCCTAACTTGCTTCATGGTGGTGATGGTGGGGGCAGAGGAGAGACCTGTGTGTGTTTTGTGTCTTATACAGCAGACCGCATGAGACCCAACAAATTAGGAAGACACTTAGAGACAACACACGTTAATAAGCCACTCGACTTCTTTCAAAGAAAGCTGGCAGAATGCAGACAGCAGGATAATCGCATGGTAACATCTGAATCAGTGGACAGCAAAGCACAAATTCAAAGCTTAATTCAAAGTTGCATACAGAATTGGCCAGTGCAAAAAAACTACAAACGATTGCTGAGCAGCTAATAAACATGGGGTCAATTATAAGTGACAACGTAAGCCTTTTATAACAATTGCACGTGTATTTTATCTGTTTTTAACTTGGTGTTGTTTAATCTTATTGGTTTAGAAATTTATATTTCAATAAACAGTAAACTTGGCAGATTTCGTTATTATTTTGTTGACAAGTGGGGCTTGAAAATTCGCTCACCCCCTTAAGTGGGGAATGACAGAAAAAGTTTGAGAACCACTGGGTTAGAGTAACAGTAAGAAGATTCGCCTGGTTGGAGGTGAACCAGGGTTGCTACGTACTTGTTAATCGAGGGGTGGGAGCGGGGGGAGATGGGTCCATGTTCATGGGAACACATGTTAACCTGGTTTTCCATATCACATTTAAACCTAGACAGCAGACAGGGTTTTAGATTCCCTTTGTGCCACAGCTGCCCGTTGGGGTGTGGCTCCGCAAGGTTTCTGAGGGGGTCTGCTATGGTGTCTGTCATCGGGAGCTTAGCAGGTGCTGTGGGTTACGAGGTCGGGCATCTGTGGACCGGACTTGTTTGTCTGATGCCTTCCATGCCTGCTCAATTGGAGTGGGATCTGGGAAGTTTGGAGGATGGGTCAGGGCCTGGTGGGCTGTGGTGCACTGGCTGTTCTGGTGCCTTTCTAACATGGCGATTTGTGCTGCATGGCTTTTCTGTGGGATGCCCACAATGCCATGTGGTGTAATGTTATATACATATTGTATGTGTATATTTACTGTATATACTATAGATATACTTATGTACAGTTGTAATCATCTTTTATCTTTCATATTTCATGTTCAGTAAATGTTATTTAGTCACATTGTTGCTAACAACAATAACTTTAGGAATCCTTTTAGTAAAACTTTGGATTTATTTTCTACACTTTAAAACAATACTGGAGATTCCAAACTATGAAATAACACATATAAAATTATATAATTAAGTAACAACAAACAGCAGCAGCAATCAGTTGATTTTTTTTCAAGACACAGCTGTTCTCAAATAGTTCTTGCAAGAACAGTATTGTCAAGTGCATTTGCAAAACCCATAGAGCATCATGATTCAATTCAATTCCATTTTATTTGTATAGCACTTTTAACATTGTCACAAAGCAGCTTTACACAATCAAAAGAAATTATGGATGTTTGCATGAAATGAGCAAGCCAAGGGCAATGTTGGCAAGGGAAAACTCCCTGAGAGATCAATCTCATCCAATCCCCATCTGGGTGATAATAGCAGGGATTGATCTGTAGTCATACTGTGTGTAAGGTGTCTGGAATTTCAATATAACTGTTGATGTCTTTAAGTTAATATGGAGTCCAGTTCGTTATTGAAGACTCAGGTGTAAAATGTAGGAAATTCCAGTCCTGAACTATTGAGCGATTGCAGTCACAAATCCTCAGAGGACAGCTGTCTGCATCATGGTAAGTGGAAAGTGGAACCTTCCCCTGTCATAACACGCATCCCAATCAGACCACACAAGGCCTCCATATGACTGGATCTCCATCCACAAGTGGGGCACCAGGACGAGTCAGACAGGTGTCCAGAGGGCAGAGGGGGTCTGAATCACTGGCAGCTCAGGAGCAACATGTGTAGCTCGACAGAGAGACAGGTAGAGGGAAAGAGAGACAGAGAGAGGGAGAGAGAGAAGAGAAGAAAGAGGAGAGAGCAGTTGTATGGTCACAGTCGCATGTATAAGGTGAATGTATATAGGGCAGAGTGCAAGCTGGGACTCTGGCAGGACTAACTATGACAGCATAACTAAAAGGGCCAGAAGGAAACACAGACATGAGGACTCCCTGAGATGTAAAGCAACTAATTACTACACCACCAAACCTGCGTGATCAGTGACAGTGGGGAAGACAGCATCTAAACATACCAGTTCACCATAATACTCTACATCCATGAGTCCCCCAGATCTGCTCCTTTTCAAATTTATAAACATTTACCTGTAGCAAATTAGCTCAACAAGGGAATATTTACAACTAATTATAACTAGTTATAACTAATAATAAATATTTAGATTAGAATTAACTGTAGCAGAATTAACATACAATTATCTGATCTGTCTGTCTACTGAGCAGATACTATAATTATTAATCAATTCTAGGAAAGGTTGTTTCCTGGCCAAGGAAGAATAGCTTTCCTACTTTGCAGTACTAGCAGTAACTTAGCATGTAACCAACGCATCAACAATTCAGTGACTTTAGATTGTGAGCAGCACACAGAGACAATCTATTGTGAAAATAATGAATTTAATAAAGGAGGCTATAGCTAACATATAATAACATTAAGCAAACACATAAATACAGGGTAAAGAACAGTAAGGAAGAAAGAAAAGAACAAAAGAATGGCAGAATTTCACATCAATTAACCACAACCTAGTGAGAATCATCAAAGAATCAAGGTTCACCTTAAAAAGGAGCTCAAACTTAAACATGCATCTAAAGAGTTTTAAAGGATACTTGCATTGGTCTTTGTTTCTGAAAAAGAGTCCTGATTCAGTAGACACGAGGGTGTAGATGATCGACCTCAAGGTGTGCGCTGAAGATTTTCCTCTGGTTCCTCGAGAGGAAGGAATAGTCCACAGCGAGTTGACAAAGTTACTTGAAGGTAAAAACTGCCGAAGGTTAAACTCAAGAGATGAGTTTTTCAGAGAGTAGAAGAGTGTTCGTCTCAAAAGAAGGGATTTTTTTGAGCACCGAATAGCCTGGGTTAGGGACTTTTGATAGAGCCCTGACACACCCACCGTTTGGGTGGAATGGCCAATCAAAGGCATGAATTTTTAGCCAGAGAAACTTTCTTTGTCTCCTTCAATGGCCCATTGGAATTTTTACTGCTGGTCCAGAGGGTTGTTGCAGTTTATTTCAAAATATTGTAGAAAGTATATAATGCCTTTCGTGATCACATGAAGTACATAATCGTTTGAGAAATATGGAGCAGATCATTTTGATACCAAGAAAGGCACCTTTAGGAGATAGGAAAGCGGAGATACATTCATACACTCGAATATAGGTAATTAGAGTCTAACTAAGGCTAATAAAAGTTGTAACTAGTGTAATCAGAGCATGCCCACAATGCATGCATCTACAGAATACCTTTATAATTGCATAATCATGATATAAAATAGGGTAAATGTCCTTATGTGTGTGCGTGATGTGTATTGCAAGTGTGGAGCCAGACCCCTGGTCTGGTTAGGCCGTTGGTGGCCGGCACAGAGGTGTCCTGCTGGTCTTTGGGATGTGTTTGAGGTTTGATGTTGAGACTGGGGGAACTAATCTGTTTAGCCTCCTCGTGATAAGGATGGGGAACTCACTGGCAATAAACATCCATATAAATGTAGAATGTGGGTCCAGGTCTGTAATTCATATGCAAATGTCAAAGGCTAAAAGGGTCTTTTGCAGACATAGGGTCCAAACAATCATCTGTGATCCTAAGCAGACGCTACAGCTCCCCCCTTTTGGCTGAAGATGTTCAACTAGGAACATAATCAGACAACATTGGACATTGATGGTCGGGTGGCAGGTGGATCATCAAGCCTGTGAAACTTCAGCTCTAGCAAAACGGTGGTTTTGTTTGAACGTCCCAGGAAGTGCAGTCGTGCACCTGTTCATGGACCTTCGCACCACATTTACTCTGTTAAACAGGACAAAGGCAAGGCCAAGCGTTAGGGTGTACCCGATTGCTGTGGTGAGGCAAAGTGCTGTGTCTGCCGAAGTCCAAGATCGGGCCACAGGAAAGTTGGTCTTGGCAGGCCGCAGAGACAGTGCTTTGTCGATTGGGGTGATATCGATCATCTGGGACCCCCCGTCATCAATGCGCCGTTCCAATTCGGGCTCCCGGGTGAGACTGTGATCCTTGAAGAAAGATGGAATTTCCACCTTGGCCTGGTACTCTTCACTTGGAAGGTGGTACAGCGCTAGGTGTCCGACGTGGAGGATGGCACCTTTGGGCACTTGAATCCACATACTTTGGTTGGGCAGGTTGACACGGGTGGCAGTGTCGTGCTGATCATAGGTCAGTGTGGCGGTACAGATGGGCGTGTTAACCAGCCACTGATTTCCCACAATCTCTGCTTGTGTTTCTGTAACTTGTGCACAAGGTTTGGCCTCGGTGGGACAGTGCGTCTCTTTCGGCATGGGCTGTAACCCGCAGATCCCTTCAGTATTGTCACGGAGGAAGGGTTTGCTGGGGTAGTGGATGTCTTTGGTCAGAGTACACATGCGTAGGTTTGGGTTTGAAGGTTGGAATTGGTAACAAACAAGGCATCCTTTCAGATACTCTGCCGCATCTTGCTGCATGCCGGGACAGTATGCCACTTGTTTTAGTGTCTCGTAAGTGGCTCTTGTGCCGTGGTGTCCTGCACATGGTGTGTCATGAGCATACATCAGCATACCCCCCTTTAGGCACTGTGGCACCATAAGCCTTGGCACAGTGAATTAAACAGTCTGCCCTGTTTAATGTCTATGGCAGTGATCAGTCCTTGCTCTGACTCTGGGTCAGAGAACTCCCTGATTAAAGCTTGCCGCAGTTGCTGGTAATCCCTTTTGACCGTCTCTGTCTGCCGGTCTAGAAAACTGCGCACCTCACGGCTAGCAGTGATTCTGAGCAGATAAAATCTGTCTCGTGTGGTAGCGTTAGTCATATTTTGCAAGTGGAAGTCCACATCGCTGAGGTACAAGTGGACATCATGGCCTCCTACAGGGTTGGGAGTGAAAACGGGAATGTTCCTAGCCAGCTTATCCAATTCCTTGGTTGACATGCCATGACCGGAAGAAAGTCTTTGGAAGGGTTCCCACCCCCTTGCTGCTGGTAGTGGTTCTGGGATGCTGGCAGGTGATGTCTTGAGCACTGGGGTCTCACCCCCTTCCCAATTGGCATATTTCGACTAGGAGGTATTAGTCTGCTGGTTAAGGGAAACTCTGTAGGGTGCATCTCTCTTTCAGGGTCATCCTGTTGGTGACGTAGCTTCCTGTTTTCGTATCGTTGCCGCGAAAGTTACGCAACGCGCGAGTTTCCTCGTCTAAGAACAACAAACGGAATTCATCTCCAAACAACTAAAATTCCGACACAGAGGTACGTTATCATGTCTACCATTCAGCTTGTTCAGTGTGTAGAGTGCAGGATGTTTAGACATTCTTCCTCCGTCATTAGTGATAACTTTATTTGTGATAGGTGTGTGTTAGTGAGCACTCTGACGGAGAAGATTTCAGCGTTAGAGGAGCGCATCCAGACTTTAGAGAGGGTTAGACAGTGTGAGAGCAGCGTTATTCCCGTAGCGGACAGTCTGGGTGCCACAGGCGGAGATAATCAGCCCCCGACTCCGGCATTAGAGCCCTCACAGCGGGGCGAGTGGGTGACGACTCGGCGGCATACTCGTTCAGCCAAAGCTAACGCTAAGGCTAGCCCACCGGAGCACACCTCCTCTGCGCGTCACGTGTCCAACAGGTTTGCTCTCCTCAGTGATGCACCCGCTGAGAAACCTGAAAGAGCTCTGGTTATAGGAGACTCTATACTGAGGCACGTGACATTAGCTAGACCTTTACGGGCGCCAGCGGCAGTGGTTAGGTGTATCCCGGGAGCCAGAGCACCGGACATAGCAGGTAATCTTAGGGCTCTAGGACAGCACAGGTTCTCTAAGATAGTGGTACATGCTGGAGCTAATGATATACGCCTTCGTCAGTCAGAGGTTAGTAAGAGTAACTTTACAGAGGTGTTTAAATTAGCGAAGGCGATGTCGATGAAGTAATATGCTCTGGTCCCATCCCAATGAGACGTGGCGACATAGCTTACAGCAGGTTATGGTCGCTGAACCGCTGGATGTCCAGGTGGTGCTCCAAAAATAATGTGGGCTACATAGATAATTGGAAGACCTTTGAGGGCAAAGCTGGCCTGTTAGGGCGGGACGGTGTCCATCCCACTCGGGAAGGTGCTGCTCTCATTTCCTGTAGTATAGCTCATAGTCTCAGTAGAGGTCTAGTTAATCGGTGACAATCCAGAGCCCAGGCCAGGGAGCAGACAGACAGGCTAAACCAACCGTCTGCTAGCTGCATAGAGTCGTCACTCAGGGTTCACCTTATTGAGACTGTGTCTGTTCCCCGATCTAAGCAAAAATGTAGAAAGACTCAGAAAGTCTGTTTCAATAATTTAATTAACATAAAGACCACAAACTCAGATCATACTGAATGCGCAGCCGGCACCTCTGATCTGAAGATAGGATTGTTAAATATTAGATCTCTCGCATCAAAAGCAGTTATTGTTAATGAAATTATCACAGATCAGGCGTTTGATATACTCTGTTTAACTGAAACGTGGGTTAAACAGGATGAGTATGTAGCTCTAAATGAAGCTAGTCCTCCTGGATACAGCTACATACACCAGCCTCGGTTAACTGGTAGAGGAGGAGGCGTCGCAGCTATTCATAATGATAATCTGTCTATCGTACAAAAACACGGACACAAATTTAACTCATTTGAAATTCTCTATAGTAACATAAGTCTATTTAAGTATATTAAATCAGCTCAGTCGATTCCACTAATTATAATTTACAGACCTCCAGGGCCGTATTCTGAATTTCTTAGTGAATTTGCGGATTTCATCTCAGACCTGGTCGTTTCTGTAGACAAAGTGTTAATTGCTGGAGATTTTAACATTCATTTTGAGAATCCAGAAGACCCTCTGAGAACAGCATTTATATCCATACTGGACTCCGTAGGCGTAAATCAGTGTGTAGTAGGACCCACTCATAAAGCAGGTCACACTTTAGATTTAGTAATATTCTTCGGATTAAGTATAAGAAATGTATTCACAATTCCACTGTCTGAAATTATCTCAGATCACTATCTTGTCTCCATTCAAGTGTGTCACAGTGATAATGTACGCACAGCACCGCGCTACCGTATTAAACGTACATTCACATCAACTACCACACAGAGTTTTATCAGTAATCTCCCACAGTTACCAACTTCGATTAGGCCACCGTCTGACCCCACAGAACTTGATCAGGCGACTGAATATTTAGAGTCGACACTTCGTTGTACCTTAGATAATGTAGCTCCAGCTAAAAGAAAAATTATTAGAGATAAGAAACTCGCTCCCTGGTATAACGATCACACGCGCACTATAAAACAGACTGCTCGGAAATTAGAGCGTAAATGGCGTCAAACTAAATTATTGGTATTTCAAATAGCATGGAAAGAGAGCATCCTGAACTATAGGAAAGCTCTTAGTGTAGCTAGATCAACGTATCTCTCCACCCTTATAGAAGAAAATAAAAATAATCCTAGATTTTTATTTAATACCGTAGCCAAATTAACCAGAAATAAGACCACTACAGAAATCTCCACAACAACATCATGCAATAGTGAGGACTTCATGAACTTTTTTAATAATAAAATTGTAAATATTAGGCATAAAATTGAGACTTTGAAACCAAACAATGTAATTGATACAGATGTTAACCTAGCCATGTCAGATTCAAACCTAGAAGACTTTACTCCTCTTGAAGAGAATGAACTAATTTCACTCATCTCTTCTGCAAATTCATCAACCTGTATATTAGATCCTATACCGACACATTTTCTTAAACAGATAGTACCAGTAATAACAGAACCGCTGTTGAGAATAATTAATTCCTCACTCAGCATTGGTTATGTTCCAAAATCTTTTAAAGTAGCAGTTATTAAACCAATAATTAAGAAACCTGACCTCGACCCCTGTCAGCTGTCCAATTACAGGCCAATATCAAACCTCCCCTTTATCTCTAAGATTCTGGAAAAAATAGTAGCGGAGCAGCTATGCTCATATCTACATAGAAATGGCATACATGAACTGTATCAGTCAGGATTTAGGCCTCATCACAGCACAGAAACAGCACTCGTTAAAGTAGTAAATGACCTCCTATTGGCCTCTGATCAGGGTTGTGTAACTATGCTTGTATTACTCGACCTCAGTGCAGCTTTTGACACTATTGATCATGCTATTCTTCTTCACAGATTAGAAAATGTAGTAGGAATTAAGGGTACAGCCCTCTCCTGGCTCAGATCCTATTTGACCGATCGTTATCAGTATGTAGACTTAAATGGTGATTATTCTGCATGTTCTCTAGTGGAGTTTGGCGTTCCGCAGGGTTCAGTTTTAGGCCCACTGCTTTTTTCCCTTTACATGCTTCCTCTGGGCAACATAATCCGTAAGCATGGTATTAGTTTTCATTGTTATGCTGACGACACACAGCTATACGTCTCAACAAAACCTGATGAGAAAAACCATCTTACTAAAGTTGAGCAATGTGTGCAGGACATAAGAAATTGGATGCTAATTAACTTCCTTCTGCTTAATCCGGATAAGACAGAAGTTCTAATCATAGGACCGCATACAGCTAGAAGTAAAATCTTAGATCACACCGTAACTTTAGATGGCCTTTCTGTTCCGTCAAGTGCAACAGTAAAAGACCTCGGCGTGATTATAGATTCCAGCCTTTCATTTGAAGCTCATGTAGATAATATCACCAGGATAGCATTCTTTCACCTCAGAAATATCGCCAAAATAAGAAATATATTGTCGCTAAACGATGCAGAAAAACTAGTTCATGCTTTTATCACTTCTAGGTTGGACTATTGTAATGCCTTACTGTCTGGTTGTTCAGTTAGGTGCATAAACAAGCTTCAGCTAGTCCAGAATGCAGCAGCGAGAGTCCTCACTAGAACCAGAAGATATGAGCACATCACCCCTATCCTATCTTCACTGCATTGGCTCCCTGTGAAATTTCGCATTGATTTTAAAATACTACTCTTGACATATAAAGCATTAAATGGTCTCGCGCCGCAGTATCTGAGCGAACTGCTAGTGTCTTACGATCCGCCACGCCTACTTCGGTCAAAGGATGCAGGCTGCTTATCAGTACCGCGTATTATGAAAACTACAGCTGGGGGCAGAGCTTTTTATTACAAAGCCCCAAAATTATGGAATAGTCTTCCAAATAGTGTTCGGGACTCAGACACAGTCTCAGTGTTTAAGTCTAGGCTAAAAACCTATTTATTTAGCCAAGCATTTTTATAAATAGATTTGCCATAAGGTAAAGGAGCAGATCTGGGGGACTCATGGACGTAGAGTATTATGGTGAACTGGTATGTTTTAGATGTTGTCTTCCTCAGTCTCATTTGATCACTCAGGTTTGTTGACGGTGAGGTGATTGTTTGCTTTACATCTCAGGGAGCCCTCATGTTTGTGTTTCCTTCTGGCTCTCCCTTTAGTTATGCTGTCATAGTTAGTCCTGCCGGAGTCCCTGCTTGCACTCTACAGTAAATATACATTCACATTAGACATTGTGACTGTGACCATACCTAATTGCAATCTCTCCTCCTCTTCTCTTCCTCCCCCTCTTTCTCTTTCCTCTCTCCCCCTGTCTCCTCCTTTCACTCTTTCTCTCTCTCTCTCTGTCGAGCTACACATGTGGTTCCTGAGCTGCCAGTGATCCAGACTCCCTCTGCCCTCCGGACCTGACGGTGCCCGGTTTCTGGTTGGAGGTCTCATCGCATGGATGCCCCGTGTGTCTCTTTAGGATGTGCCTGGTGTCTGGGGATGATTCTATCTACTTAGAAGATGGTTCTGGCCTCGACTGGTGTTGTCAGCTGTTTCTCTGAGGACTTGACAATTCGATAGTTCAGGACTGGAACTTTCTACAAGTCTATCTGAGTCTCGAATAATTACTGGACTCCATTTTACATCAAGTATTATAACATCAATTAACATCAACTATTATAGCTGAACCTAACACTTAACACAGTATGAATGCAGATCATTTCCTGCTATCTGTTTCACCCAGATGAGGATGGGTTCCCTGTCGAGTCTGGTTCCTCTCAAGGTTTCTTCCTATTACCATCTCAGGGAGTTTTTCCTTGCCACTGTCGCCCTCGGGCTTGCTCACCAGGGACTATCTGAACATTTTGATTCATACACATTCACATTCCATACAAACTTAAATAATTCTTTTGATTGTGTAAAGCTGTTTTGAGACAATGTCAATTGTTAAAAGCGCTATACAAATAAAACTGAATTGAATTGAATTGAACCTTGCAGTCTACATCTGTGTTTGAGCTCTCTGTGAACTTTGTCAGGTTCATCTTCCAAATAGTCTCTTTGTTGGGCCAGAGTATGGACCTCAGTCTGGGCACTTTGCAGGTGGCCTTCATAGGCCTTTGCCCTGGCTTCTCTTTCCTTCAGTGCAGTCTCTGCCCTCATCAGGAGTGCCTCCGCCTGCTGGAGGTTTATGGAGGCGTTATGGAGTCTCAACAATTCCTCCTGCAGCTCTGGGTCCTTTTCGTTCGTTGCCCTGTCCTGAGTCTCTGACTTTAGTTGCTCCAGTTGCCTTTGACCGAGCACCAAGTTCCTCTGAGCTTCCTTAGCCTGGAGCTTTAGCGTTGCAGCCTCCTGTTCCTGGTGGTAGATGGTTGCTTCACTCAGCTTTGCATGGGCGAGGAGGTTATGAGCCAGTGACCCGATGATCTTGGCCATCTTAGAGTACAGTTTACGATGTGTCGTAGCTGGGACACATAGAAGGTGGGGTGGATGCGTCACATAGACGATGGGAGTAGGAGACGGACAGTGCACGGGTTGATTATCCTGGTTATTGTGAAGGGTCCGATGAAACGGGGAGAGAGCTTGCGTGAAAGTGTCTTTAGGGGAATGTCTCTGGGGGCGAGCATGACTCTGTCTCCTATGTGATACCTGGGGGTCTTGGAGCGATGACGGTCCACCTGTTTCTTGTATGAGCGGGATGCTGGCAGCAGGGATCGTCTGGCTCGTAACCATGTACGTCTGCAGCGGCGGACGAAGTGTTGTGCCGAGGGGACCTCTACATCCTCCTCTTGAGTGGGAAACAGTGGTGGTTGGTAGCCCAGGCAGTACTGGAACGGAGAGAGACCCGTTGAAGCAGATGGTAGGGAGTTGTGAGCGTACTCGACCCACGGGAGAAACTTACTCCAGGTGGTGGCATCACGAGTAGTCATACACCGTAGGGCGACTTCCATTGCTTGGTTTTTTCATTCTGTTTGGCCATTGGATTGGGGATGAAAACCAGCAGATAGGCTAGGAGAGGCTCCGATGAGGCCCCCCAGAAGCGTGAGGTGAATTGAGGGCCACGGTCTGAAACGGGAGCTTGGGGAGCGGAACCAGGTTGATGGACTTGGAGAAGCGGTCAACGATGGTCAGGATACAAGTGTTTCTGTCAGATGAGGGTAGCCCTGTTACAAAATCCAGCGAAATATGCGACCAGAGACGGTGAGTTATGGGTAAGGGTCTGAGGAGGCCAGTCGGAGGATGGTTGTTGGGTTTGCAGCGGGTGCAGATGTTGCAGGCTGCCACAAAGCTGGAAACAGCCTTCCCCATCGTGGACCACCAGAAGCGCTGTTGTATGATAAAGAGTGTTCGGGCAGAGCCTGGGTGACAGGACAGCTTGGATCCATGACCCCACTCCAGGACCTGTGGGCGCAGACAGAGGGCAACAAAGAGGCGATCTGGAGGAACATTGCTTGGGCCGGGCTCCTGAGTCAATGCCTGCTTGACTTTGGTCTCGTTGTCTAGCTCTAAGGCGGCAAACGAGACAACGAGATGGCAGAATGGGTTTGCATGGTGTGGGATCCTGTGGGAGGGAGAACTGACGTGAGAGAGCATCAGGCTTAGTGTTCTTAGAACCTGGGTGGTAGGACAGGGTGAAATTGAACCTTGAGAAGAACAACGACCACCGAGCTTGACGGGCATTGAGTCTTTTGGCGGTGCGCAGGTACTCTTAGTTCCTGTGATCGGTCCACACTATGAAGGGGAGCTCGGTCCCCTCCAGCCAATGTCTCCACTCCTCCAGTGCTACCTTGACGGCCAGGAGCTCTTGGTCGCCTACATCGTAATTCCTCTCAGCTGGAGATAGACGGCAGGAGTAGAATGAGCAGGTGTGTAGCTTGTTGTCTCGCGGGGATCTTTGAAAGAGAATTCCCCCAATGCCAGTGTTGGAGGCGTCCACTTCTACCACAAACTGGCGAGATGGGTCGGGTATGGTGAGTATGGGGGCTGAGGTGAACCGCTTCTTGAGGTCCGCGAAGGCCTTGTCTGCCTCGTCGTTCCAGTAGAAATGTGTCTTGGAGGAAGTCAGGGAGGTGAGGGAGGCGGCGACGGAATTGTAACCCCGGATGAAGCGGCAATAGAAGTTCGCGAACCCCAGGAACCGTTGGAGGTCACGTCGAGAGGCTGGCGTGGGCCAGTTGGAGACGGCCTGGACCTTGGCGGGCTCCATTTCCAGTCTGGAGGGAGAGATGACAAATCCTAGGAACGTTGTGGAAGTTGTATGGAACTCACATTTTTCGGCTTTAACAAAGAGATTGTTCTCTAGGAGCCTCTGCAGAACTTGGCGAACGTGGTGCCGGTGCTCCTCCAGACCTCGAGAGAAAATCAAAATATCGTCCAAGTACACGACCATGAAAGAGTTCAAGAAGTCACGGAGAACGTCATTAATGAGGGCCTGGAATACGGCAGGGGCGTTGGTCAGTCCGAACGGAACCACCAAATACACTAGTGCCCAGTGGGTGTGTTGAAGGCAGTTTTCCACTCGCCGCCCTCCCAGATGCGGACGAGGTGATAAGCATTTCGTAGGTCGAGCTTGGTGAAGATTTCCGCTCCTTGGAGAAATTCAAAGGCGGTGGCCATGAGAGGTAACGGGTAGCGGTTCCTGACGGTTATCTCGTTAAGCCCTCTGTAATCAATGCATGGACGAAGGGACTTGTCTTTTTTCTTGACGAAGAAAAATCCTGCCCCAGCGGGCGAGGAGGATGGACGAATAATTCCGGCGGCGAGGGAATCTGTGATATACTTATTCATGGCCTCTCTTTCTTGGTGTGCCAGAGAGTAAAGTCTGCCTTTCGGAGGAGAGGTGCCCGGGAGAAGGTCGTATGGTCGATGCGGCGGAAGCAACATGGCTCGGGTCTTATTGAAGACCTGCCCGAGATCATGGTATTCGGTGGGTACGATGGAGATGTCCGGGGTCTCATGGGGCGTGACCAGGATAGGAGCTGGAGGGAGTGCTGAGTGCAGGCATGTCGTGGAGCATGAGGGGCTCCAACCCGTGATGACATGTTTGTTCCAGTCGATCTGGGGTCCATGGAGGGCTAGCCAGGGAAGTCCGAGGACCAAAGCGGCGTGTGATTTGTCCATGATGAAGAAGAAGATCTCCTCAGAGTGGTTCTCTGATGTTCTTAAAGTTAACGGTGGGGTTCTACGTATGATGGGTGGAAGTCGGCTCCCATCCAAGGCCTGAACGGCGAGCGGAGTGTCTAGTGGAACACAAGGGATTTTTAGTGCCCTCACCGTAGACACCCTGATCAAATTCCGATCGGAGTCAATGAGTGCCTGAATTGGGTGAGCCTGACCACCGATGATTAGCTTTACGGGAAGTAGGGGACGTGTTGGATTGTTGGAATCTATCAGGAGGAGAGCCCTCTAGTGCTCCCAGTCTGACTAGGGGGGGGCCTCCCTTTTAATGGGCAGTCTTTAAGCCTGTGTCCTGAAGCTCCACAGTAAAAACAAGCCCCTTGTAGACGGCGTCGGCGTCTCTCCTCGTCAGAGATGCGGGTCCTGCCTAGCTGCATGGGCTCCTCTTGATCTGTTTGCTGCAGGGTAGAAGGCGCGTGCCCTATTCTGGGTTGGGGCGACTTCCTGGCGGGGGGTACACTTCTGGGTGGCCGTCTTAACTGGAGACGTGAGTCGACCCGCCCGGCGAGATCCATGAGCTCGTGGAGGCCCGTGGGAGGTTCACGGGAGATAAGCTCATCCTTAAGAGCTTCTGATAGCCCTTCCTGAGCCCCCCAGCTCTTCTGTGGTGTCGCCGTAGTGAGAGCGGAGGCGCTGGGGCCGGGATGCGGGATCCGTAGCGTCGCATTGCCGCCGGGACGAGAGACAGAGCCGTGGTCGTGAAGGCGGAAGTGTTAGGTCGGGGCCGTGAAGTCCGTCCGCGATGTCGTCGTGCCAAAACGTGAAGCTGAGCCGTGGTCGAGGAGGAGAGAGCGAGAGATCAAAGCCGTGTGATCAGTCAGCGAGGGCGTCGAGCCAAAACAGACGCGAAACAAGGCTGTGGTCGAGAAACGAAAGCGAAACTTCAAAGCCGTTAAATCCAAGCGTGGCGATAATCCAAATCGTGAGACGAGGGGCAAAAACGAGAGACAAGCGAAATCGGCAACGTGAAAAGTCATGAACAGAAACGCGAGAAAACTATGGTGGAACAACACACAATAATCCAGCGCGAGGTAGCGCGCTGCGCTTCCTTATAAGCTGGATGAAATCAGCGCCAGATGAGAAACCGGTGTGCCGGCGGGGGCAATGACAGCGTGGGAAAGCATGACCACGTGATGAGGGTCTGACAGCGTGGGAAAGGAAATATCAAAAAGTCTTTGATCAGCGCGAAGGCACTGAGAGCGTGACATTTAGAGTTACCAGCCTCAGAAATCACCAATTAACAACCAGCATCTCAGATTAGAGGCGCTATGAAGTATTTACAGAGCAGTAAAGTAGCAGACATATCTCAATATCAACTGGAGATTAATGCATATTTTGTTTGCCTTTGTAGAAATAAATAAATATCAGGAAAGATTATGGAATTGAAAAAATGGAAAATGTGTGCCAACATATGACTGGAAGTTGGGAAAAAATGATGGTTAGAGTACTAGACCTGCCAAAAAAGAACTACAATTCGATTAAACACTTCACTTTAAACACATTTATGGTTATTTATTCATCTGACCCTCTTCCTCATGGCTACTTCTAACAAACATGCAAACTGTGAAGTCTATGTTCTTTCACCCATTTGGTTTGTATTGGATCAGCGAGTGCTTTCCCTTGGTCTGACTCTGCAAAAGTCTCCAATGTGGGGAGGGGTGTGGTAGAGGAGATTAAGCCCGAGCCTCTGTGAGTCAGCGCTGGGGTGATGAGAAATTTATTGTCTGCACTTCCTGAGAGGATTTGTGTCTGTGTAGAAACATGTTGAACAAAAATAATCCCATGCTGAGTTTGGGGTCGCTTTTTTTTTTTTTTTTGGAGCTTGGGTTACAGTAGCTCTATGAGTAGAAAATGAGGAAATGAGACTTGGGGATGATGATTGCTCGGTAGGTGACCCATAAAAAGCGCCATGGGCGACCTGACACACAGTACATGAAATGATTCTTGCTAAGAGCGCATGTACCCACTTGAGATGCTGTCTAGCTCATTTGATCAAACATGTAAGCACAGATGCTGTGTGATGAGGCCAGATCACACCCTGCCTCACACAAACACACCCAGGCTTTTATTTTGTTCCTGATGCAGTGGCATCATCAGGGAGCATGGTTAAAACCACAGAAAACTCAATATAATTTTATTTTAACTGCTTCATCTCAAACGTCAGCTTCCAGAGAACATTTTTATCCCTGGGATTTATTCTTCATTTTTATTATCACACACCCAAACACAATACCGCAGTTTGATTTATCATCCAGGATTTGACTTCTTACTTGTTTCTTTGTGGCATGGATTTCATTGTTTCAACAGTATGAATATTACAAACTAGGGGAAAATCCTGACCACAATGTATTATGTATTATGCAACCAGCTTTAATTCACTACGTGCCTGCATTAATGAATAACTGTTTGCATTGTAAACTGGCTGTAAAAAGTTTGAGATTTGGCATTGTTTTGTTTACAGTAGCTACTGCACATTTCTCATTATTAAAATGACATTTAAATAGATGATCCAAGAAAAGTAGCTTGCCCGAAACCACATTATTCATCAGTTGATGGTTGAAAAATCCTGGATGACATTTATAATTTGGTCAACTCAATAACTATTTAATCAGAAAACATATTGTATAATGTTTATATCATAAAAGGGTCATGCACTAAAATGCATTTCAATGCATTACTGTACATTTTTTTAATGAAAAAAGTCAAAGGTCACATAGATGAAAATACAAAAAGGGTCATAATCAAAAAGGAATCATATTCTGCAAATACAGTATGTGTGTAGTCATTCCAAGGGAAGTGTGTGTGAGGTGGTTTACCACGGGAGTGAGCCTGAGGTTAATGAGGCCCCTGGTGGGAAAGGCGCATTCATGCCACGGTGTTCCTCCTGGAATGATGGGGTTTTCCCAGAGACATGTACATTTCAAATAATGTTTTCACACGTTATTTCCATTTGAGAACAGTGTAATATTGGTGTTCTTTTTCCAGATCAACAGACAGCTTTTTCCTCCGATTGTGTGCACAGGACTTCTGGTGGAGTAGTCTGATGATGTTGACCTCTGTTTCCAGCCTTTAAAATGCATGGGTGCACACCCTATTGCGGTGCACACACACACACACACACACACACACACACACAATTTAAAAATAGTTTTTTTGCGTTCCTTCCTAGTTTTTCACAACCTTGAGATCATGCTGAATCTTGTCACATTTACTGTATTCATCTCAATTTGTAAGAAGATAATGTCTCACCATTGACCTGGATAAAAAATATTTTCAATAATCCAATGAGTGCACTTTTTGTAATGATGCTATTATTGGTGTTATTAGTGAGTACAATAAAAGGTAGATACTAAAGGTATTGGTAGAGGTGAGGTATTCATGGAGTAGGATACCTCTTCAGTGCTGCAGATATCTCCATTAGTGTTTAAAGTAAAGTGGATGCTGAATGTTTTTAAGATCCCTTCACTGTGCTCCGAAAAATGCTGGAAATGAACAGAGCTACTAGGAAATAGTACACAATTCTCTACACTAATCAATCAATCTATCTATCTATCAATCTATCAATCAGTGTGATTTTTTCTGGTTGGGTGCAGAATTCTTGGCTATTCTTGGCTTGAGGGCAATTAGTGGACCGGCCCTGAAATTGCAAAGCTGTCCCAGACCATCACATACCACCACCATGTTTAACTGTTAGTATAATGCTCTTTGTAAGAAATGCTGTGTTAGTTTTACACCAGATGTTACAGGACACACAACTTACAAAGAGTTAAACTTTTATCTCATAGTTAACAGAATATTTGCCCAGAAGTCTTGGAGATAATCAAGATGTTTTTTGGCCAATGTGAGATGAGTCTTTGTGTTCTTTTTGGTCAGCAATTTCTTTCACCTTGGAACTCTCCCATGAATGCCATTTTTGTCAGTCTCTTTCCTATTGTTGAATCATGAGCCCTTCAGTTCTTTAGACTCCTGGATGATTTGATGTTGTGCTCTGGAATAATTTTGGTAGGCCGGACACTAATGGAATAGTTTACCATTGTTCTGAGTTTTCTCCATTTGTGGATAATAGCTCTCACCCTGATTCACTGGAAAGCCTAAGAAATGGCTTGGTAATCCTTTCCAGACTGATACTGTACATGTCAATTACTTTGTTTCTCATCTGTTCTTGAATTTCTTTAGATCTTGCTGTTTTTTGTTCAAAAGGTTCAATTTAAATGATTTCCTGATTCAACAGGTCTGTCAGTAATCAGGACTGGGTGTACAAGTGAAATTTAAGTCAGCTGTACAAAAATTACAGTTCATTCATTATTTAAAGTGCCCCTATTATGCCATTTTAAAGGTTGCTAATATTGCTTTATGAGTCTCTTAAAACAGGTTTACATGTTTGCAAGGTCAAAAAACCTTAGTTTTCTTCAAAAATATATTTAATTTTACCCCATTTCTAAATGATTCGTAAACAACTCGTATGAAGCAGTTTCAAGAATCAGTCTGTCTAAACCCCTCCTTTCCGTGATTTGTCAGGTGGCGTGGTACTTTATGATTGGTCTACCGCTACAGCGTGTGGCAGAAAATGAAACGCACATTACCATAACTGAACGACGGCTCTGGAGATCCGTCAATACATAGAAAAGATGGCCTCGGTTTTATCGTATCAATTCGAGCCATAGTCTGACGATGAAACGGTCGGTTTCGCTAACACGACTGGAGCAGGACGTTTCTCACAGGTGCTTGTGATGTGCATATGTGTGTGAGATGCATTTTTCTCTTCGGGGCTTGCCGTAGATGGGCAAGGGGCATGCGCACTTCGCGAGTGTTAGAGTTAAGTTTTGGTGAATGGTGGAGAATAAACGGTTAAAAAGGATTTCGTGTGCTCTCGTTTTTATTGTTTTTTTATATTACAAAGTGTTTAAGCGAACCCGGCATGAATGCTCGGGCACATTAACAAGAGTGCGGTAACGTTAACTGTAAGATGGCGGGCAAGTTGTTCGCGACGTAGAATGTGGGCGGACATTATGCAAATATGTTACGTAGTGACGTGGATCCGTAACAGAGAAATATTAGAATTGCTAACGACTCGTTTAGGCGAATGTGAGCCGACTCTTTTTTTTAATAGACAAAAATTTAATTTATCATGCACTGTCTGCGTCACAGATAGTGCGAATAGTTTATGTTCACATACAGCTACATGACACGGCATGAAAGATCATATTTGAAAAATCATAATAGGGGCACTTTAACAAATCATCATTTTAAACTGCATTTTGTATTTACTAAGGTTCTCTTTGAGTAATATTATTTTTTTATGATCAATCATTTCAGTGTGACAAATTACGGCACTGTATAATCAGAAAAAATCAGAAAATTTTCAGAAAGTCCGGAAGAAATCAGATTCTAATACAAAGCAGTGATGAATACAGTGTTGCTGCTATTCTAAATGGGCTCCTTTAAGTGGATTTAATTATACTATTTGTATAATTTTTGACAAAGAAGGATATGCATGGGCTTCATGGAGTTTATTTCTTTTGTGGATTTAGGGCGAGTTTATATGGAAATATGGAAGAAGTAGGCGAGTGCCATGAGCTTGTTGTCATGACACCTCCTGCACAGCAGAGGGCCCCTGTCCCTGAGTGGTAACTACAACTTCCTTTTCATGATTACTTCCTGTTCTGATATCACTTCCTCTTTACTGATTGCAGACTATAAGGGCAATCAAGTTCAGAGTCGGGGGAGGCGGCAAGATGGCGACCTAGGCGCACGTGTTTTTTTTTTAGCTCTGGCAAGATTGTTACTTAAATTTGTATCTTTGTACTCTCACAAGTTTATTGCAGGGGGAAAAAACTCCACTTGCTAATTAAACGCATCGGTATCACTTTTATCTTGTTGACAAACTTATAATTAACATTTTTAACGAGTATAAGTTACGGGAGCATGGCGCATTCAGCAAACAGAGGCCAAAGTGCACTTCTGGAAACGGATCACAGTTATAGTCGAGAAAAACGACGAGATGCTTCTCATATCACCCCAACCAAGAACCCTCAAAAAAAGGTAAAACCAGACGATACTGACATCTCCAATGCAGCCCTGCTGCAGGCAATTAACTCGTTAATAACCAGATTTGATTCTCAAGATAGAAAATTGGAAGATATTGCAGATAAAATTAAACAAAATAGCATAATGATCACAAACATCTCCAAATCGGTGGAGTTCAATGCTGCAGACATTAAGGAGTGTAAGGACAAATATGCTGTTTTGGAAAAACAAACAGCATCTCTGGTGAGATCCAGTGAGGAGTTACAGCTGAAAACATCAGAACTGGAGCGTTACAAGCGGAGATGGAACCTGCGCATTAAAGGAGTGAAAGAGCATGATAATGAGAACACATTTAAAGAGGTGGTTGAACTTTTGGGTAAGATAGCCCCACATTTGGCACAGAAACTGGAAGATGTCGTTGACTCGGTCTACCGGATTGGGAAAAAGGAAAGTGGAAGACACCGCCAGATCATTGTTCAGTTTGCCATGCAAAGATACAGAGACGAATTTTGGAGGAACACAAAAAATTCGCAGCTGTGCATTGATCGAGGGATCCAGTTTGCGGAGGATCTATCAGCTGATGACCGGAGGGCTCGTGCAGCTCTTTGGCCTCTCATCCAAGAAGCCAGAAGTGCCGGGAAGAGGGCGTACTATTGTGGTCCTTTGGGATACATTGATGGTCGTCTAATTTCATCAGCAAATAAAATCAAAGGGTGATTACTCCTGCGAAAGGAAAATGACGATCTACGAAGTGAGATCTAAAGAAAAAATGTTCTGCCAGAGCATCAGTATTATTATTATTATTCGTTTGTTGTGTGGTTTCTGAGTCAGATTTTGATAACTGACAATTTCATCCCCGTTGGGATAGGTTATTTATTATTATTATTATTTTCTTTCTCTTATTTCTTGTTTGCTTGTTTATAGTGCTATATCTATTTAATGTTTCAATTTAATAGTTGTATTTCTTTTCTTTCATTAAACGTTAGGGGTCTAAGAAATAATACCAAAAGAAAAGCTACTTTTTTGTTTTGTAAAGAGAAAAAAGCTCAATGTGTTCTTTTGCAAGAAACTCACTCAAGTGGCGGTGATTGTACTTTTTGGTCTAATCAGTGGGGTGAACCAATTTTATTTGCTCATGGCACAACGCGTTCAGGAGGTGTTGCGTTCTTGTTTAACAATTTAACTGGGAAACTTATTGAATCAAGATCTGATTTAGATGGACATTGGTTGTTTTGTATCCAAAGAATAGATAACTGTTACATTATTTTGGGAAATGTGTATGGGTATAACAATGTATCCCAAAACAAACTTTTAATTTCAGAAATCTCATTAATATTAGAGGAAATGAAAACAAAATATGCTACTGATTTTGTTATACTGGGTGGGGACTTTAATATGGTGTATGATGAGTGGCTAGATAGATCACCAACTAAATATGATGTACATCATTATAATTCATTATTGCTACACTTTTGTAATAAACAGGGTTTAATAGATCCCTGGCGTGAAGCAAACCCTTATCAAAGACAGTTTTCTTGGTTTAAACCTGACGCCTCTAGCAAGTCCCGAATTGATTTCTGGTTAATTTCTTATCATCTTCTATACTACCAAACAATATCCAGTTTATCGGCAGCCCCTCTTACAGACCATTGTTCAATTGAATTAACAATAAATCATAAAAACAAACATGTTCGTAATAAAGGTTATTGGAAACTTAATGCTAATCTTTTTGTGAAAGATGAGTATGCAAATTTGGTTAAAGATGTAATTTCAAGGATTATTAGTGATAATAATTTGGTCTCATGGACAAGTAAATGGGAATTTTTTAAATATAAACTTCGTCAGAAATCTATTTCCTATAGTAAACAGGTGAACAAAAATCATATCACAGAACAGGCCTCTATTATTAAAGAAATAACTGAATATGCAAACAAAATAAATTTAACAGAAGGTGATAAATCAAGGTTGTTATTTTTGCAATCACAATTGGATGAAGTCTATATGAGAAATGCCAAAGGGGCATATATTAGATCAAGAGCCAAATGGATGGAAGAAGGGGAAAAAAATACAGCTTATTTTTGTAGGTTAGAAAAAATACGTCAAGAAAGGAATTCTATTAAAACCTTAATTATTGATGGAGCAGAGTGTTCAGATACACAATTAATAGCTAAAAAAATAGCTAGCTTCTATCAAGATTTATACTCTTCTTCCTCGTTAATATTAGATCCTGATCCTCTTTTTGAAAAACTTAGCGACTCTATCCCACAAATAGATGAACAGTTCAAACTGACATGTGATGCAGAAATAACAATTGAAGAGCTTGATTCTGCTGTTATGTGTTTATCATTAGATAAATCACCTGGCCCGGATGGTATTACGTCTAACTTTTATCGACATTTTTGGGATTTGTTAAGGGAATTTCTTTTTGCAGCCTTTCAGGAAATTATCAGAAATTCATCTTTGCCTAACTCGATGAGACAAGGGTTAATCACACTTATTCCCAAACCAGGAAAGGATGTTAGATTGTTGGACAATTTACGACCTATAACATTATTAAACAATGACTATAAATTGTTAACTCATATATATATAATAATCGCCTAAAATCACACTTATCCAAAATTATTGGGGAGACTCAAACTGGGTTTATCAGAGGTCGATCTATACAAAATAATATACGGCTGGTTTTGGACTTGTTAGAATATAACCAAGAAATTGAAGATGATGGGGTTATTTTATTTTTAGATTTTTATAAAGCCTTTGATATGTTAGAACACTCCTTTATTTTTAAATGTTTGCAAAAATATGGGTTTGGCGAGAATTTTTGTAAAGTTATTAAGATGTTCTACACAAACACTAATAGCTCAGTTGCCTTACCAACAGGTACTTCACCCAGATTTGATATCAAAAGAGGAGTTAAACAAGGCTGCCCCATCTCACCTTCACTATTTATTTTGGCCACCGAGATGTTGGCCCTCCTTATCAAAAATTCAAAAATTGAGAAATTGAATGTGTTTGATCAGGAAATTGTAATTAGTCAGCTAGCTGACGATACAACATTATTTTTAAAAAACATTGATCAGATCCCTAAAGCAATTGAGATAGTTGATTACTTTTCCAAATTTTCGGGCTTAAAACTTAATATTGGAAAATGTGAAATTATTACCATACACGAATGTCATCTTACAACTGCATATAACATTCCAATTAAATCAAATGTTAAATATTTAGGCATACACATTTCTAAAGATGAGATCAAGATGGAGAAGCAAAATGTCTGGGACAGATGGAATGAGTGCAAAAATAGACTTGAGGTATGGATGCAGAGAGATTTATCTATTCTTGGTAGAGTTTATTTAACTAAAATGGAAAGTCTATCTAGATGCATCTATCCTGCATCTTGCCTTTCTATTTCTAATAAAGCCATTAAGACTATTAACCAAATAAATTTTAACTTCATATGGAAAAAACGTGTGCATTACATCAGGAAAGCACAACTTATACAAGATTATGAAAATGGGGGATTACAATCCTTCGACTTTACCTGTATAAATGGTATGTTAAAAATTAAATGGCTAAAATATTTTGTAACAAATGAAAATAAATTTAGGTTTTCTGTTCCTAGAGGTTTATTTAAAAAACTGGGTGGAATTGATTTTCTATTAAGATGTGATTTCACTGTTTCTAGACTACCAGTTAAATTATCTTCATTTCACCAACAGGTTTTGCTATATTGGAAATTATTATACAATCATAACTTCACCCCACACCAAACCTCAATATGGAACAATAGATTTATTCTGTCTAAATATAAATCTTTGTGCATTCTTGATTGGCTTGAAAAAGGTGTTTGGTCAGTTCGTCACTTGATGAATGAGGACAGGAGCTGGTTATCACTCAGTGGTTTCTGCTCAAAATACAACTTGCACTGTGAACGTAAACAATTTGAGCGTGTATTAAAAGCTGTTCCAAAAAGTTTTATAAACCTTTTACAAAACAGTTTTACCAACATCTCAGATGGTTCATGTGATCTTCCATCACTTCTTTTTAATGGTAATAACCTTAAAGCAACACTTCCCAACAAAATCATCCGCTCTTGTTTAAATTCTATAATACATCCAACATCGTTATATTATAACAATATTTTACAAAATTATGATAAACCAACCGTTAAAATATTACGAACACAATATATCGCCTTTCCAGTGGCTCCTAAAGCAAAAGAAACCCATTTCAAAATATTTAATGGTATTTATCCATCATCTGAGTTTTTAAGACACCGGTTTAATTTTGAACAAAATGCTTGTACTTTCTGTAAAGTTGACATTGAGACTACTGATCACCTTTTCTTTTCTTGTGAGTACTCTGCTATCTTTTGGGAAAATATATCTTATTGGTTGGAGCCGAGGATACAATCATTGCCTGCTTTTGATAGAAAACATATTATATTTGGAATACTACTGAATGATAAGAATAATAACTTTCTCATTAATATAATACTAATTTTAGGCAAATTTTTTATTCATAAATGCAAGTGTATAAAAACTAAACCTTATTTTTCAGTTTTTAAAAAAGATTTTATTTGCAATTATGTTCCATCATTGGAACATATGAAAGGTAAAAAGGCCAAGAAACTTGTTGGAATAATAAAAGAATTTGGCTTATTAGAAGAAGAATAAAGAGACCCTTTTTCATTTATATTCACTTATTTACTTTATTTGATTTAGATTATTTGTTCATTTCTTTATATATAATTTTGTTATTATTTCTGTTTCTATACGTTTTGTGTGTAATTAATGTGTGCCTTGTTTTTTGATCAATGTTTACACAACTTTATGATGCTATTGTAAATGTATATCTTGTTCTATATTTTTGTTCAAATAAAAAAAAAAAAAAAAAAAAAAAAAGTTCAGAGTCACCTTGTGAGTTTGCTGCCATTGTTTCCTGTCTGAGATCTCTGAGCAGTGATTTTTGTTCTTTTGGCCTTATAGTCTTGTGAATATTTTATGTTCTGACCCTCTGCCTGTTTTTGACACTGCGTCTTTGGAATATTAATAAACCTCCAGCCCATGGAGCCTAAACCATCTCCTGAGATTTTGGTATTTTTGAGGGTTTATTTTGGAGCTCGGACCACAATGCTTAAACAAATCACTGGCAATAGACACAAGAAAAACAGGGCTTCCTACTCATATCTGTATTTGTATCGCTTTAGCAAATACTTATTTAAACATGACTAAGTGGCTCTTGGCAGTTCTCAGCATGCTCTCCAGGTCATCCTCACCAGGCTCACAGTTAAGAGGAATGAAACAGAATAGCCTCCATTTTTCATTACTCTATTCGAATGGGGTCAAAGCTTCAAAAAGGTCAATTTATCTCAGCATTAGATAGAATTTTCCTGGGCACAGCTGTGATCTAATCCTAGTAAATGCTTCCTAAAATTAGAGCTAGAATATACAGAAAAATTAACTGGATTCTTATGTGATTTTAATCTTTTCCTCACACCTCTGAGGTCGAGGGTTTGAGTCCCATTATAAGGTCTGTGTTCTGTGTTTTGCCTCTGGAGTACCCAGTAGTCAGTTCACTTTAAAATAGTGTTTAATAAAGTTTATTATTTATTCAATTTTCTCAAGCATCAAGTATATTTATAGCAATATGACTCAAGCAGGATGATTCTCATATGAGGACTGGTCAGTATTAGTCTTTTGTTAACCAAACAAAAAGTATTTAGACAGATTTATTAAAAAACCTACAAAGTTACACAACATTTGGGACGGGGAAGCTCAGGGATTAAGATATTGGACTGCTGACCAGGAGGTTCCTGGTTTGAGCCCGGTGCTGCCAGATTGCCACGTTTGGTTAGTTATTTACAAAGTTCCAACAGCAAAGTTTGTGACCATAACCCTTCATGCCCAAGGCTCTGATACAAATGTCTGGCAAGCTGGCAATTCGACTCCTTAAGTAAATGCCACAGAAATGACAGATATATCTCTAAGGTGGGGAGTTTTCGTTGCCCAATGTGCTGGTGGCACGTAGACGGCCAGTTTCAGCCTTTCTTTCCTTCACACAACATTAAACTTTATTTATAACTTTATTAGGTTATTAGCTGTACCCGCGAACTTATTTTGCGTGGAATACCCCCCAAAAAACTAAATAGCTACTTAAAATCCGCATTTGCAAACCAAGTCAAATAATAAGTACTGTAGGTGTAGTACAATGAAAATCCAAATCACAAAGCAAATTGGCTGAAAATCTGCCTTTCAAGCCTAGTTAAATAAGAACACCCAAAATCACAAAGCAAATTCTTTAGATTAGATTTTTGCAAGCCAAGTCAAGTAAACAAATACAAGTTTGTTGAAACATTGTATTTATTCCTTCTTTTAGACAATGTGGAGTGAAGGCGCAAGATCACGTTTATATAGTGGATTTCAATTAAACACTCATAAACACATTTTTAAAAATGCATCTTTTGAATTTTGAGATCACCTAATGATTTTTTAGAGGTCGTTTTTATGATTTATTATTCTGTGTCCGTTTCATCCGTACCATCTGTGATAATAAAAGTACACTTTTAAATTTTTTTGAATAAGGATATTTTACATTTACATTTTTAATTTGTCTATCCTCTCTTCCCATGGGCTGATTGCAATGAAACAAAGCCTATGTTACCTCAAGCTCAGTCAAATACTGAAAAACCCTGTGAAAACCACGTTAAAATTTGTTATTAGTTTTTACGTGATGCGTGTACAAACAAACAAACAGACAGACAAAAATTCCCCAAACCATCTTGATGTGTTCTATTACTCATCTCCACACAAATTCTTTTTGGCAAATATCGATGTACAGACACGCCTACTTTATATGTATAGATGTCTTGGGCGTTATACCTATTGAGCAGACCAGTACTTTATTTATATAATAAGTTATATGCTTTTGGGTAAAATATTGAATAATAGGAATAATAAGCTAAGACTTTAGGGGTTAGATTCTAGTTCCTTACCAGGTCAGGGTGTCTTCCTTGAAAAATGGAAGTTCCTACTGTACATGTTCAGTTATTTACAAAGTTCCAACAGCAAAGTTTGTGACCATAACCTGATGGAATTAGCTCATAAAAGGGTCTATGTCAAGTTAATTCTCTGGATATTCATTGGCTAATTTTTTGTTGTACCTGTACAACATATTTTGCAAGACAGAAAATAAAGAGCTATAGTGATGCAAGAGCAGTGATAAGTAATCCTTTTAAGCCATGTGATTTTCTTTATTCAATTATCTTCTATACTCCTTCTATTATCCTGTAAGGTCGATGGGAGCCTGCAGCCTATCCCAGGAAACTTTGGGTACAAAGTGGGGTACACTTTGGACCGGGTGGCAAACCATTGCAGGGCACCCAAACACAATACAGCCAATTTGGGAATGCCATTTAGCCTAATCTGCATGTCTTTGGACAGTGGGAGGAGATCATCATGTACTCAGATCCAATGCAGGAATTAAACCCTCAACTCTGGAAGTGCAAGGCCACAGTGCAGACCACTATACTGTACCTCAACGCCACCCTTGTGTATGTGCACATACAGTATTGAACATCAACAACAAATGATGCCAACAAATGACACAAGCTCGTCATTTAATTTACTCCTGACCAGCATTTTGTCATGTCTCTAAGAGATTGTGTCTCATTTTAGAGACACAAGGTTCCTGAAGTCCTGGTTTCACCCTGACAGTCTTGGATGCTCTTTGCATGGACATCTGCATTTATCTCCACATTGTATGTTTCTTATAATACTTATGATAGTTGGCCAAACCTACAGTCAGTAACACACACATACACACCCACACATACACTAACATACCTCCCGCTGAGTGTTGAATTGTAGGCCACAATAATTATTGCCCAGAAATTTCAAAACCAGGAAATGAGCGTGTTGAACAGAATCAGCACTTTAGCTTGGTGCCAAACAATCACTGAGGTTTTCAAGTTCAAACTGTGCAATGTTTCTCGTCAATGCTATTTATTTCTTTATAACCAGCTCTACAGAACTGTTGTTATTTAACATGATCTTCATACTGAACAATGTGATAGAGCTACAAACTAATTAACATCAGTGAAGTCATTAAGTTGAGATCAGTAGATTTTGTCCCAGGACACAATCATGCTTTATTATACTGTTTGATTCAAATCATCTGTGTGTGTGGGATCCAGCTTTTGGTAATGACTTGCTGACATGAAGAACTTAACTTTAACCCAGCTGCCACAATACATTAGACAACAACTTGCTATTTCTTTCTTAGCTTACAGTATAATGCTGGGGGGAAAAAGATTTTCTCTTAAACAATAGTGCAAGTGCAAGAAATGCAAGTTTTTGGTTGAAAAACGAAAAGAGGATGGAAACTCTATAATGCTTGTTTGAGTCATATTATAAGCTAACTGTATTGCTAGATGTTTAGGATAATATGACAGACAACTTGTGACTAATTTTATTACAAAACTAAGAACTGGCTAGATTTTCTTTTTGGCTGAGCATTACAGAGGGACTCGGTGTTTTCATTAGAAAAGCAACAGCACTTTATCCAGAATCCAGAAATAGCCTGAAGTTGCTTTATTATTGGAACATGTGTCTCCAGATTAGTTTAGTCCATGCACAGATAAATGAGATGGAGGATACAGGGTTTGAAGTAGGATTTAAGGTTTAAGAACAAAGACTCTTAAAAAAGAACATCAGGAGCATCAGGCTACTGGTACACCTTTACAGTATGTTACCACACAGATCTGACCGCTTTCGACGTATGTCCTACCTCAGATGCTCTAAAACGTGGCAGTAGAATTAGCTATTGACGATCTGGCCCCTGGGGACTAATTCTCAATGCGTGATGCCGAGCTGTAGACCTGCCTTGCCTTTTGTGTCATGGAGATGATGGACTCTGTGAAGACTGTTGCTCTTTCTCAAGTAATGGTCCTCTACATAATAGATGGGTCATCCATGGCACAGTTCTTGGCAGAATTCGATGCAACATTCCTTTTGTCCCTGGGTCAGCAGCCTGGGGCTGAACATGGCAGCAACAAGTCACATTGCGGTAAAATTATGGATTGTTGTCCAACAATCATTATGCACAAGCTGACGAATGGTTTAAAAATTTGAAGCTTGTTGAAGATCTTCCTGATCTCTCATTGTGTTTCAGTGACGTTCTTCGGTCTTGAAATGAGTGCATCACCCAAAACACCTCAAACGATTGCAAGATGGCGCAGGGAGATCACCTCAAGGAGATTCCAAGATGGCGCCGGTGAGGTCGGCTGCCGTCACGACTGCTCCGACCTACTTTTCTTTGTTTTTGTATTTTAAAGTAATTTCCAGTAACTTTAAACCGGCAAAATCAGCACCATTGAGTACATTAAGTATGATAGAGACACCCTTGTTTCTATTGGTATACAATGCACTCACAATTCAACGTTTTTAACTCCGGATCCGAGCTGGCCGAGTGAGATCCTGAGGAAGAACAATGGACGCGACGCAAGCGGCGGCCCCGAGGGAAACGAGCCAGCATCAGGAACAGGCTGAGAGCCTGTGCACACCGCACACCTCTGCCTAGCATCCTGCTCGCCAATGTCCAGTCACTGGAAAACAAACTCGATGACCTCAGGGCCAGGATAAAGTTCCAGAGAGACATTCGGGACTGCAACCTTCTCTGCTTCACAGAGACATGGCTGAACCCAGCGGTGCCATCCAGCCAGCCGAGTTCTTCTCGGTTCACCGCATGGACAGGACAAGGGACTCGGGGAAGTCAAGGGGAGGCGGCATGTGTTTAATGGTGAACAACAGCTGGTGCAACAGCGCGAGCGTTGTTCCTCTTAAACGCTCCTGCACACCAAACCTGGAACTACTGTCCATCATGTGTCGTCTTTTTTATCTACCCCGGGAGTTCACTTCGGTCATAATAAGCGCCGTTTACATTCCACCACAAGCGGACACGGACACTGCCTTATGCGAGCTGCATGAGGCGTTCACACAGCACCAGACACAGCACCGGGACGCTGCGCTTATTGTGGCGGGGGACTTTAATAGTGCCAACCTCAAACTAGCAGCGCCAAACTTTTATCAGCACATCACCTGCCCCACCAGGGGCGAAAGGACACTGGATCACTGCTACACGACAGTCAAGGACGGCTACAAGGCGCAGTCTCATCCACTGTTTGGTAAATCCGACCACGCCGCCATCTTCCTCATGCCAAAATACAAACAAAGGCTGACACAGGAAGTTCTGGTTCAGAGGGAGGTCGCGCGCTGGACGGACCAATCCGTGGCCGCGTTACAGGACGAACTCGATGACGCAGACTGGGACATGTTCATAAACAGCTCTGATGACGTCAGCATGTTTACGGAAGCGGTTGTGGGATTCATTGGGAAGCTAGAGGATGATACCATGGAGAAAAAGACTATCAGAACGTTTCCCAACCAGAAGCCGTGGGTGGATAAAACGGAGGACATGGAACCATACAAGGTTGCGTCATGCAACATCCGGAAGGCGGTGAAAGAGGCGAAGCAGTGCTACAGGAGAAAACTAGAGTCACAGCTTCAACAAAGTGACTCTAGGAGCCTGTGGCAGGGACTGAGAACAATAACGGATTATAAAGCACCAACATCCGGACGTGACTCTGGCAGACGAGCTGAAAACTTTCTACGCTTGCTTCGAGGCTGCAGCTAAAGACGCTAGCGGCGCTAATGCTAGCGGCGCTAATGCTAGCGGCGCTAACGGCTGCAGACAGGAAGACACTGCCAGCCCCAGAAACGCGCTCATCATCAACGAGCACGACGTGAGGAGAGCCTTCAAGAGAGTGAATACCAGGAAAGCAGCAGGACCAGACGGCATCTCAGGCCATATTCTCAGATCCTGCGGAGACCAGCTAGCACCTGTGTTCACTGAGATATTCAACATCTCTTTATCTCAGTCGGTGATCCCCACATGCTTCAAAGAGTCCATCATTGTTCCTGTCCCGAAGAAACCACATCCTGCTTCCCTCAATTACTATCGCCCTGTAGCCCTCACCTCAGTAGTGATGAAGTGCTTTGAATGCCTGGTCAGAGACTTCATCATTTCTCCACTACCCGACACACTGGACCCTCTGCAGTTTGCATACCGTCAGGACCGCTCCACGGACGATGCAATCTCACATTTTCTCCACACATCACTCACTCACCTGGGGCCTCATGTATCAACGCTTCGTACGCACAAAAACTTTGCTTACGCCAGTTTTCACGCTCACGGTCGGATTTATTAACAGTGAAATTAACGTGAGAATGTGCGTTCTTCCACGCCAACTTCCTGTCTGGCGTACGTGTATTTCTTGCGTGTGTTTGTTTTATTTCCTTTGGCGACTCCTAGTGGTAATTATGTTAAATTGCACACTACAGAGTATCGCACCAACACATGTGAAAAACATTGCTATTAATTGATAACTGATAAAATGGGTTAATTGACACAATATGTTTCTACCAATTATGTGCTTTAGAACATATAAAAGCATTTGCAAATGTATACAACCCTTAGTCTATGGCAATGGCAGTGTTGGCCTTATTAGAGGACATTGTCAATGGCCGAATCCGAAGTGAGCGCGCTTTTAGGAATCACAGTGATTTTCTGGCCCATAATGATGACTGGCTTATTAGCTGTTTCAGATTTCCAAGAGCTATCCTCTTGGAGCTCTGTGCTGAGTTGGGTTCAAATTTGGAAAGAGAGACAGCGAGGAGCCACGCATTACCCGTTCCCTTACAGGTGCTGACAACGCTTGGTTTCCTGGTTCTTTCCAAAGGGAACTGGCAGACTGCTCTGGGTTAAGCCAGTCGTCTTTGAGCTGTGCAATGCCAGCTGTATGGGACGGGATCATCCGCATGTCTAGCAGATATATAAGGTTTCCATATCATGCAGTTGACCAGCCAAACATTAAAGCACAATTTGCAGCGATTGCCGGTTTTCCTAATTTAATCGGAGCGATCGACTGCACGCACATTGCTATAAAGGGGAATTTGCATATGTGAATCGGAAACATTTCCATTCAATAAATGTGCAAATAATATGTGATGCTCAAATGCGCCTAACAAATATTGTGGCAAGGTGGCCTGGGTCAACGCATGATTCATTCATCCTTACAAACAGCATGGTTGGGATGAGGCTCCAAGGTGGCAGGGTGCGCGATGGGTGGCTTCTTGGTGAGTGATGTATTTAAAGATATTATTCCAGCTAAGGTTTTTTTATTATTATTTTATTGAGCGTAATTATGTAACTGCATATCCAGGAGACCGCGGTTATCCATTAATGATGTGGCTGTTAACCCCCCTCAACAACCCACAAACTGACCAAGAGCGCAGATACAACGATGGCCATTCTCGCACTCGATCAGTTGTAGAGCTGGCGATTGGGCAGCTGAAATGCCTTTGGCGCTGCCTTGATAAGAGCGGAGGGGTGCTGCTATACCGCCATAACAAAGTGTGCCGCATCGTGCTGGCCTGTGGTGTGCTGCACAATGTCGCGCACAGACATGGCATACCTCTTGGTGAGGCAGTGGCACCGCCAGATGACCCAGACCCAGGACCAGCGTGTATACAACCCAACCAACAAGCCATTCAAGCCCGCCAACGTGTGGTTGCGGCAATATAAAAGGTAATGAGAGACAAAGTTCCTTTTATGACTGGCTTATGTCTGTGAGTGCATCAGTTATATTTTTCAGGTGACTGTTAATTTCTCCGATGGCACTAACAATTTCTGGAGTCACTAACTAACTGTTGTGACTCCAGAAGCCCCCTGCTGTACTCTCTGTACACCCACGACTGCGTGGCCACTATCAACTCCACCACCATCATCAAGTTTGCTGACGACACTGTTGTGGTCAGACTGATCACCAACAATGATTAGTCGGCCTACCTAGAGGAGATTGGAAATCTGGAGAACTGGTGCCAGAGGAACAATCTCCTCCTGAATGGCAGCAAGACAAAGGAGCTGATTGTGGACTTTAGTACAAAGCAGGAGAGGAACTACCAGACCCCCGTCATCAACAAGAGCCCAGTGGAGTGGACAGCTTCTGATACCTCAGTGTTCACATCACGCAGGACCTGTCATGGTCCTGTCACATCAACACCGTGGTGAAAAAGGCCCGACAGCGTCTCTACCACCTCAGACGCTTGAGAGACTTCAGACTGCCCTCTAAGGTGCTCAGGAATTTCTACTCCTGTACCATAGAGAGCATCCTGACAGGTAACATCACGACCTGGTTTGGAAACAGCACCATGCAGGACAGACGAGCTCTACAGAGGCTGGTGCGATCAGCTGAGCGCATCATCCGCACCGAGCTCCCTGACCTGCACTCGATCTACAGCAAGCGGTGCTGGACCAAAGCCAGGAAGATAGTGAAGGACCTCAGCCATCCCAACAATGGACTGTTTTCTCTGTTGCGGTCTACGAAGCAATTCCGCTCCCTGAAGGCCAATACAGAGAGACTGAGGAGGAGCTTCTTCCTTCAGGCGATAAGGTCTCTCAATCACAATCACACCTCCACACAGGATTAATAACATCTTTTTAAACTTCCATCATTGACGAGACAATTATGGACACATTCATACACCCTTGCACTACATATTTATACTGTATATCTAGACCATTGCACAAGACACTTTAATAAGTCACTTTTTATGCATATTTGCACAACCACTGCCACTTTCAAATATTTCTATATTTCAATATCTCTATATTTCTATATTTTGTAATATTTTTTGTCATGCCCTTATTTGTACAGTTTATTTTAATAGTTACATTTATTTTCTTTAGTATTTCTTTTTATTCATATTTATTCCTTACGCATAAGTTTTTATTTTTTATTTTTACATTTTTAAGGTCACTGGCAGTCATATAAGCATTTCACTGCATTTCGTACGGTGTATGACTGTGTATGTGACAAAATTTTAATTTGATTTGATTTTTATTTTGAAACGACCTCAAACATCTCTACCATGTTGCCACTGTTAGGCCCTATGCCCATATACTGTATTCCCATTTGCTTGGGGACCTTTTTCCCACTGTCCAAAGACATGCAGATTGGTGCTTCCAAATTGCCTGTAGTAATTGGCACCTTGTCCAGTATGTACCCTGCTAGTGCCCGAGTCATTTGTGATTGGTTCCAGGCATCATCTGATGCTGTACAGGATATCGAAAATTAGTTTGAGAGTATAAAGTTAAATGAAAATCTAAACTGTCCTCAGCAACTTACTGTACTGTATGTGTATGTTTCTGGCATTGCATTTTTATATTCTTGCATTTTTTAATAAATACATTTAACATTCACTCATTCATTTTCTATACCGCTTATCCTGTACTTGGTTGGTGAACCTGGAGCATGAGATGGCTCTGGGCATGAGATAGGGTACCTCCTGGACAGCAATTTGAAAATGCCAATTAGCCTAATCTGCATATCTTTGGACTGTGGGAGGAAACCGGAGTACCCTAAGACCCACCAAGCACAGGGAAGACATGCAAACTCCAAGCACACAGACCCGAGGCAGGAATTGAACAATAGTCCCTGGATGCCACCATGCTAACCACTACTTACAGTATGCCCCTTTCTATTTAACAACTTAGGCTTAAAATATGCAAGATGTTCATTATAGGTGTGCACTTTTGTTTAGTGTCCCTCAACTTTCATTCAACCCTGTCCTCTGGAAATATTTACCATCACCAAAATACTTGTTCACAAGTGACATATTGTAAAAGAAGTTGCATAGACACTTATAATATTATGGCTTACAACCCGATAATGCCTTAAGGGATTTTTTTTTATTGCAGAGCACATGATATCACACTGGATGACTTTTTTTTACTATTTAAAAGTGAGTCAGTGAGTCAAAATTCACTAATAGTTTGAATTTCATGTCTAATACAGTATAATTTGATTTTGGAACAGGAATGAGGTGAGGGGTCGGGGAAGATCAGTTAACAAAATCCATCTGTAAATGTACAGTATGTCAAAATAAATCAAGATAAATAGTCAGGCCTTCATCGCTGACAGATGGCCCTGAAGGCACATTAAGGAAATACAAGACAGAGCTAAATTCTTTTGTTAAGCTTTTTGGGAAGAGGCCTGCATAGGGTCTTGATGATTTTGTGAGTCTCAAAACTATGTAGATGTTGATGCTGCTGAAAGATTGTTGAAAAAGTACAGTATATTGAAACATGTGCTAAAGGCTGTAATAGTGAGCATTTATTTCATCTATCACAGGTTCAAATCTCTTCAGGGATCAATGTAGAGAAGCAAACCATTCACCATCCATAATGCCTTTGCTTTGCTCCCTTCCTCTGTTGCAAGGAACTTCAGTAATGAAGTCCAGATATAAGATAAGACAGAGCTCAGTCATCATGTGACCTGATGTTCTAGGTCAGTGTTTCCCAATCTTGGTCCTGGTGAACACCCTGCCCTGCTCTACAATACACTTCTATTCAGTAAAGCCTGTTAATGATATGATTAGTTAAATTAGGTGTTCTGGGAGCTAAGAAAACACTAAAACGTGTAGAACAAGAGGGGTCATCCAGGACCAGGGTTGGGAAACACTGCTCTAGGTAATTTATAGAAGGAGTTTATAAATCGTGGATTTATATGACTTTTCCAATTCTTCTTGGTGATAAAGAGTGTTCATCAGTCCACTGTGAAACTTGACTTACTGTAAAGGTTTAAAGGTATCTTGCTTTTCTTCAGTCATCATATGGACTCTTCAGACATTAAATGTAAATTACTTAGTCCTTAATGAAGTCCTTAAATCTGCACAGTGGCTTAGTGGTTAGCACCGTCTCCTTGCACCTCCAGAGTCCGAGTTCGATTCCCTCCACAGGTCTACAGTATGTGCATGAAGATTGCATGTTCTCCCTGTTCTTGGTGCCTTTCTTCCCATAGTCTAAAGACATGCAGATTAGGGCTGCACAATATATCGAAAAATTATCGTTATAGCGATAATGGTATACGCAATATCTGTATCGCAAAGAATTGCAATAAATGAAATCGATGAGTAATGTTTGAAAGTAATTCATATTGTGTTGGCAAGTCTATGGTAACAGCAAACCAGAAGTCAGAATATCTGCTGAGGAGTTTAAGTCATTCATAGTGTTTTGAAGTCTAAATATTTGCAACTTCCTTGACATATAGTTTCTTTTTAGCCTGAATTAGATTTAATTACATCAGACGAATATCTATTACCTGATTATTTTAGTATCATCATTACATATATAAATGATTTTTTTTAAATAGCCAATAATAATAACAAAAAAAATGCATTTCTCTAGGGAAATGTTATAACGCAAGGAATATCGTTATCGCAATATTCAACGACATATCGCATATTTTCCTAATATCATTCAGCTCTAATGCAGATTAGGCTAGTTCATCCAGGGTATACCCTGGATTGTGGCTTAAGTCTCCTGGATGAGGCCCCAGACCCCCTGTGACCCTGTATACATGATAAGGCAGTAAGTGGGTGAGTGACAGGAATGCTTAATTCTTCAAAACCTGCTGCATCCGGCTGGGCATAGAGTCAAAAAGACACCTGCAGTCCTCTGTTGTCACTCACTCAGACCATGCCTGCTTGATTGCTTCCTGAAGATCATGCACGTTTGATGTTTTTTTTGACTTTCTACTCCTTTCTTTACTATTGTCCAACTGTGGGTTGTATATGGGGCTGGGGTCGCTCAGGAGTTAAGGGGTTGAAAGAAGGTCCAAAGGAGAACTGAAATACATGGCATATGTTGTCTTAATGCTTACTTAAAACAATACCATGATAAAACCCACCCACAAGTCATAAGCAATTCACTCCCAAATAACATCTGAACTGATACAATACTATGAACAACTCCAATCTTGTTTCGTCAGGAATAACGTTTCCAAATTCCCAACATGCTCAAAATGTTTTTAATGCTTAGGGTTTCCCTGGATCAAACTCTGACAAAGTCCGTTTGATTTTCTACAATCACAAGATTGCACCAGTCTGGGATCAGATTCAGGAATGAGGGGAAAGCCCATTCACTTATTACTAACATTAGACTTGGAGAACCAATGCAAGACCTACTGTAGGGAGCAAACATAAAACAGGCAGGAAATGTCTTGGGTGGTTATAATACATAAAAAAATGGATACATTTAATTTTGAGTTTTAGTATAAAAAATACTTGGGAAAATGTGTATTAATGTACAGTACTTAACTTCCCATGATGTTTCTAGACCAAGCTTTAGTGCTTTAGTGTTCTGATTTATTATTTAAGTTCTTTGACTATATTTGGCACTGAAGTCTTTGCACTGTGCTGTCATCAGTGACCTTCTGGAGGGAAACAACTGTTAAGCAGCCAGATTAGTCAGATCTGGCATCTAGTCTGAAAGTGACTGAATGTTCTGAACCAACATAAATACTGAATTGTACATAGTCCTATTTTGTCATTCTATTACTTATTGATTAATGTGTCACAGTTAACGAGCTCTCTTTTGTGAGTTAGAGTAATTACTTAGAGTTGAATGCTTGTTTTCGTGACCAGCACTTCCCCCAGTCCTCGTGTTGGGTCATGTCTCTCGCTCTCTGTGTCTATGCATGTGTTTAGTTGTGACTCTTTATTAACTATCCCATGTTTTTGCTTATGGCCTCTTGTGAAAATTTAACCTGTAGTTGAAAGCATCTCTAAATGAACAAATGCAAATATAATCCTCAGTTGCCAAGGTGGTGTAAGCATGTTTGTAGTGGAGTTTTGTGGATACAGTTCTGGGTGCTTGGTTACTGGGAGAGTGGACAGAGGCCCAGTGCCAGAACATCTGGAGACAGAATTACTGTCCAGTAAATATGGGACATCAATTTGGTCTGGTTCCCTGGGAAAGTGGAACGCCGTATTCCTGTTCTGCTTCATTTAGCCATATTCCCAGTTTTACTGGAAGAGGAAATATATGTGGGTGAGTCAAAAATTATCCGCACTCTAGTTATATTAAAACGATATAAAATAGTCTTATCATAGCTTTCAATTTAAGGCTCCTATCTTCTCAGTCACTGCTGTGCAGGTGTGAACGTGTTACATCAGTTTATTTGTAATTGTGATGCGAGTAAAAATGGATGCCCCACTTGCGAGTTGCATGGAAAAACAGCAGCGTGCAGGGATTCTTTTTAGTGGTCTGAGGGTGTACCTGGTGCCATTATTGATCAAAGAATTTGTGTGCACTACAGTATGCAACAAGTGTTTGGATATCTACAGTACAAACAAAATTTTGACTTATACTTTAGAAAAAGTGAAAGTTTCTTAAAGGGAACTTGTTACGGGTGGCGCGACATGGATTCATTAAGAATCTGAGAGTAAACGGCAGAGTGTGGAATGGAAACATCCTCAATTGCCGATTGAGAAGTTAAAAAGTCAACTATCAGCTGGAAAACTGAACGGCTAGTATTGGAACATTATCATGAAAAAGGTTCAACAATCCACAGTGATTGTTACAGTGAGATGCATATGGAAGATCTGAAGCCTAAACTTTGAATTAAATGCTATCCAAGGGCATTGTGATCTTGTTGATCCAGGTCTGCCTCTATCCATCATTTGTCTTCTGCAGCTGATCCAGAATGCACTGGCTTCCCATAGCTGCCCATATCAAATTCAAAATGCTGATGCTGTCTACAAAGCCAAAAACCCACTTACTTCTCAGCTCTTGCATTGCACCATGTTCCCTCCAATCGAGGGATCGAGAATGATGTTTAGACTTTTTTCTGTTCTGGCACCTAAGTGGTGGAATGAACTTCCTCTACAGTAGATGTCCGTACAGCTGAGTCTTTGGCATAGACATACAGTATCTGTTTCTTCAGTATTTGGACTAATCGACATTCCCTCCCCCTTCATCAAAAACAACAAAAAAAATCTTCACAACAGTGTTTAACTGATGGTACGTAGTATCTAGTAGCGCAGTCTAGGGTTCTATCCAATGATGGAACCTATGGAGCATTCTACATACATCTGCCAAATGCCTAAATGTAAATGCATGACCATGCGCATTCTTAGACTTCTGTCACTGTTTTGAAGTGTTAAAGCATCCTCCCTATAGTCCTGATGTCGCTCCATCAGACTTTCACCATCAGACTTTCGTCCTAAGAGGACAAAGATTCACTTCTGATGAAGAAGTGAGGACAGCGGTGAATTCTTGGCTTGCAGGTCAGCCTAAAACTTTTTTGTGATGGAATACAAAAAGCTTGTGGACAGATGGACAAAATGTATTGAAAAGCAGGGAGATTACTGAATGTTGAAAAATTATTTGTCTTTTCTAAAATTTCATTAAAATAAATTCTAGAATGTGGATCATTTTTGGCTCGCCCTCATATTTGAAACATTATAACTAACTCCAAGTACACAAGCAGCAAACCTTTCAGCTAAGATGGTTTTAATTTTCCATTTATCTCAGGTTTGGTCCAATATAAATGAGCAATTTTTTTAGATTTTTAAAAAAAATTATAAGGAAAGCTCCCTAATTAGCACCGAATGCTTTTGAGTGCACGACCAAGGTTACAGGTAAATCACTGGTATATGATGGTATACACATAAGATGTTAAGGAGCTAGTGTACTCCAGGTTTGTAGAGGTCACTGATGAGAGCAGGATGTAAAAAAACCCCTGGAATGACTTACCTGCTTTTCTATAGCCCTCCTATTGCTCCAGGAAGTACATTATATTGTCCTATTACTTGGAGCTGTGGGGATTGCAGACACTGTACAGTATGAAGGTGGGGCGGCACGGCGGTGTAGTGGTTAGCACTGTCGCCTTGCACCTCCAGGGTCTCTGTGTGCATAGAGTTTGCATGTTCTCCCCGTGCTTGTTGGGTTTCCTCCGGGTACTCCCGTTTCCTCCCACAGTCCAAAGACATGTAGATTAGGTTAATTGGTGTTCCCAAATTGCCTGTAGTGTGTGTATGTGCCCTTCGATGGATTGGCGTCCTGTCCAGGGTGTACCCCGCCTCGTGCCCTAAGTCTCCTGGGATAGGCTCCAGGTCCACACGACTCTGAATAAAGGATAAAGCGGTAATGATGGTGAGTGAGTGAGTGTATAATATGAAGGTGTTTCCTTCATCGTCATGGGCAGTTTCTGTTCAGTTGATTTTGGGATGAAGAAAAATAGAATATAGAATATAGAAGCATAGAGAGTAACTGCGTTAATTTGTCTAAAAGGTCGAATGAAATGCTGACTTAACTTTTAAGATGTGATTTCTGTTTCAGGTAGCATAGATAGTCTGCCTGGGTTGTAGTGGTGTGTGTGGTTGATTTTTGAGCTCTGCTTTAAACAATGACAGTGGTGAGACAGCCAACAAAAACTTTGGCTTTAGAAACTGTGGTTAGGATGATGCTGTTACCTTATAAACTGGAAGCTCAGTAATAATATTAAACTTGGATATGCGATCAGGGTCTTCAGTAACTTGGTGGAGGTTCCAGTTAATGAAATTCTCTAGAATGGTGTCTAATACACAGACCTTCTCTCATCGGATCATTAATTTAGGCTCACCTGCCTTTCATGATATCCCATTTGACAGGAGTAGTACATTTTCCTGTTTCTGTTAAAATATTGGGTTTAAGCATAATCATGAAAACAGGATGGTGCATCTGCTTTTAATTTTCTTGTGTCCAAGACTATAAAGAAATTGAATGAAGGGAAAATACATGTCCATCAGGAATGTTGTGATTTTAGGTACTTTTCAGACTTGACATATCCAAGATTTCGGTGATTGATCAGGATGAGAAATGGGTGTCCAGCTACTTCCTAATCAGTGCCTCCTGGGTGACCCCAAAAAAATGCAGCTTGGGTCTATTGTTCCACACAAGATCTAGAATTCTCAACTGCTTTTGTTGTAAAACATAATGGCTCTGAGTTTGCTTTTCAGAAGGGATTTCAACAATGGAGCTGAAAACACTGATGAAGTGATAATAGAAAGACACAAAGCCTACACTTTTTGTGTTTTAGGATGTGGCCTAGAAGCTTGAAAGATGGTTGAAAAACTGATGTACTGTACAGAGGACCTGACATTCATGTTGCGTATGTTCTTTCGTTCATTATATTGTCACAATATAAAAAAATATATATAAAAAATATACTCCAGCATTCTCCCAAAACTGTAATAAAAAAAAAAAAAACTGGGAAAGCGCCTCATGTCATACTGAATCAAAATATATTCTAAATGGTTGTTGGTGGTTTTGCATTCATTGCCTTCTCTGCTAATTAATCTGTGTGTTAACATTTGTGATGTGCATGTGTGAAACGTGAGACTGAGACGTGTGGGTGTGTCAGTCTGTGTGTGATGAGTGAATGTGTTTGTGTGTGTGCACAATCTAATTAATCTGTGTTATAACATTTGTGATATGTGTGTGTGAAACGTGACTTGTTAGTGAGTGTGTGTGTGTGTGTGTGTGTGTGTGTGTGTGTGTGTGTGAGTGTTAACATTTGTGATGTGTCAGTGTGTAGAAAAGGGGAATTTTATGAAGAACTCCAAAAAGAAGACATTATAATGTTACTCAATGTGATGTCACTCAATATGATGTCACACAGAAAGTTATTAACCACTTCCACTGAACATATTTTTAAGGCATCGTCACCCGTTTGAGAAAGATATTAACATTTCCTCCTCATTTTTGCATCCTTAATGTCCTGAGATCAAATAGGTCTGGTTTGGTGCCGGTCGTATAAATTTCCTAGAAAGAGTGTATCAAATTCCATTGGTTGCATTTTGCATACGACCCAAAATAACTGACATCCTCCTATGTGGAGCCCATGACATGCAGTGTGAAAGTTGTCTCACCAGCCTGGGCCCAGACTCTCCGACATCCTAATGTCAGCAGAGTTTTTGGCCCTGTAAAGACCCCCCAAAGAGCCCCAGATGCTGGAAAAAAAGCCCTTAGAAGAACAAGAGGGCCCTCAAACACTATGATGTAACAGGGCTGATGTCATGGTGCTTGAGCCCTAAAAATTTCAACGTTTACTAATGAAAATGAAAGATTGAAACCAAGATAAATCATCAATGTGATATGGAAAACAATAAAGTTCAAATAACAAATAACATTTTAGGAGAAAAACAGAAGGCATGCACAATAATCTTATTTCATAATTGTACACACCCTTTTATAATGGTGGACATATGAATGTGCTCAGTCCAAAACGAGAGAAATCGAGAGACTAGGAAAGGTCATACATGGAATAACTGTTAAGAACAAAAGGCCTGGAACTTGCACAAGAGTAAATAGTCAGCAAGGCTTTGTGTCCATGTGGTTTTAATGTGTAATGAAAAACTAGACAAGGTCACTCATGGAATGGCTGTCAAGAACAAAAGGCTCAGAACATGAAATGGACAGCAAGGCTTTGTGTCAATATGGTTTTTCTGATCTTCAAGCAGGAAATAGAATAAACATTTAAAAATTTTTTTAGAACTCAGGGGAGGGTGCCCTCTGGTGGCAGGGTGGAGAATTGTTTGTGGAAACAAAAATTCTATTGACTGACTAGAAAAAAATATATTTCATGAGGGCATTTAAAATGAAATAAACAAACTTGGCAAAATTAGCTGACTTTTAATTACACATTTAACGGCTGTTAAAGCCTTTACTAAATAACCCCTGTAGGACCCTTTTGTATGTAAGAGTTTAGAAGTATGGAACCACTTATGAGTTTAGGAGGTTAAGGTAGGTGTTGCTCGGTGCAGAGAGTGTTTTAGGGTTTCAGCAGGTTTAAGAAAAATTAGGTGTGAAGGGAGTTATGAAAAATGAGAAAAACATCACATAATTCTCGGGTGTAACGCCATCTGTTTCCTATTTTACTGGAAGAGCCAATTGCTGCCTATGAATAAGAAAGCACTTTTTATAAAGAGTTTATAAAAATGTTTAATGACATCTCTCTTTAAAATGTCACTAAATATTTTTGAACACATACACACACACTTATTCACACACTACCGGCAATTTGGGAACGGCAGAGGAAACCGGAGTCCAGGATGAAACCCGCCAAGCACACAGACCCCCGAGATGGGAATCGAACCTGAAGGTGCAAGGCGGCAGTGTTAACCACTAAGCCACCATGCACCATAATCACATTAACAATGGCTATTTTGCATATGACGAATGTTCAAGTCAAACCAGACGTTTTGATTGTGCAGAATAACAGAACACAGTTCTGATATTAAAAACTGGCTTTATTTCTCTATATAATTCCCTGCTACACTAATGCACTTATCCCAGCGTTTCACTAGTGCTTTTATCAGTAAGGTAAAAAGTTTTCTCAGTACACCAGAGCCATGATCGGACTGCCTGCTTCACGTCCGAAACGTTGGCCTCCCAGGAACTCCTTTAATAGCCCAAACATGTGGATGTGGCAATAACTCCCAGCTGAGTTCTTGTAATATGCAAGTGGTGTAGTGAGAAGTCTGAGGTCCTGCAAAAAAAAAAACTTCTTTGGTGATCAAACAAAAAAAATTTTTTTTAACAGTTAACTCCCTTCATTTCATGTGATGAACTCAGACTATAATTTGATTATCCCTCATTCATAATAGATCATGTGATCATTTTAAACCAATATGTGGTTAGTACTACTCAAATAAAGACAAAGGGCTTTTTCACTACAAAGGGCTTAGAAATCTCTACAATACTGTTGTGCAATCCTGAAATATATGGTTGCACATTTGGTAACGCTGTGCAATGTAATTCTCTATAGGGATTAGCTACATTTTAAAAAATTACAATACTTTGCATTATATTTTGTTACAATAAACCTGACCAGCATAGATCACCACTAATCTCTCAAACGCACTTTTCATGGGTTTCCCTGGAATGATGATAGATTCTGAGAATGTAACTTTTTGTTTACATTGGAAGATAGTTTTAAATGCGATGTTTATTTCCACAAAGAGGACTGTTTAGGATTATCTGGCAGCATATAATTGCACACACACTTTCTTATTAGGTTTTTTTCTTCCCTCTAGCACTCTCCCACTCCCACGTCTCTGTGTCAGACACGCAAACACGTACAAACTGCAAAATAAAATCAGCCATGCTGGCCAACCCACGAACTGTCATATCATGATGGTAAGATAAACATCTTCAAATTTTCTTGCTGTAAGCTCTGATTAGTGGACGGGAATATATTCATTGCATACCACACATGCAGATAAAGAACAATAATGCATGCACACACATGCTAAGGGTTGCATTCCAGAGCAAATTTTTGCCTGTGCTGTGTAAGCACCAAATAGCCTAAGCATGCCTGCCTGTCCATGCCAGTGTCTGCTTTCTGTCTGCCATCTGAAATCTCCTAAACTGTAACTTTGTTTTTTACTGGATATAGGTCAAAGACAAAGAGCGCTCTCCTAAAACACCAAATGATTATAACTTCTTATAAATGAAAGTTATAAAGAAACATCTTACAGTAAGGTCCGCAAATATTAAACTAATGATTTCATAATGATGACCTAATATAATGAAGCATAAGTTATATGTTAGCAGCCTCTGAGTCATATAAAGTAAATCTGCCATTAATAAAGCTGGAGAATTGACATTGTGTGAAGTCATGCTGTTTATTTGTACCATCATTTGCAGCATTAATAAAGACTATTTACTGTAGAATATGAAAGCATTTTTGGAAACAATATAGATTAACCCAAATTATAGGGTAATAATATAACATCAGACAGTTTAAAACTTATTTAAAAAATAAACAAAAATATTTCTCCTTGCCAGCATGCCCAGGTCTAAACCAAATTTGAACAAAAAATATATATACAGTAGACTTGCCTCCTTGGGATTCTTCTCTTCCTTGAGGTGGCTCATCAGATCATTCATTCCGCAGGTTATTGCCCTTCCTGCCTCTAATCTAATCACCCATTTCTTCGGACTGGCACTTAGGATGCCCTGCATTTCAGTGGCTGGGTATTATAAGTGGGTCTTAACTGCCTTACAGTAACTGTGGGAACCCAGCAATGGTGAGGCTCAAACCTCCAACACTCCGATCTGCTACCTAGAGCCTCAATTGTCTGAACCAAATACAGCGACCCCCACCAAGCTATTTGGGCAAAAAACTTGTACACCCATGTATGGAAACCGCCAAAATTGGATGTACACAATGTCTTGTATGGTTTTGTATTACCCAAAATAAAGAAAACTACAGGAGGAGGTAAAGGTTTCTCTTTAAAAGGTGACAGCTAGTCCTGTTGGAGTCCCACTTAGACAAAAGCAAAACTCTTGTTTTCTTTCTCTGATGTTATTCCTGCTGCCTGAGATACCAGTGATCTTGGCTCCTTCTGCTTGGACCTTCCTTCAATTCAATTAACTTCAGTTGTATTTATATAGCACATTTAACAATGGTCATTATCAATGTTTGGACTTGTCTCATTTAGTATCATTTAGATGATAATGTCACTTTATTTCATATAATATAGATTAAAAAATAAAAACTAATAAAATAGAGTAAAAAAATATAATGAATGTACTGTATTGTACTGTAATGGTCCCTTTTGGAGGAATGGTCTGGTTCCTCTTTAGGTTTCTTCCTTATACCATCTCAGGGTGTTTTTCCTTGTGTTCTTTTCTATTAAATCAGCTATGAAAATAAAACTTAACTCAATCATCTATATGGCAGCACAGAGGCTTAATGTTTAGCACTGTCACCTTGCACCTCTAGGGTCCGGGTTCAATTCCCACGTTGAGGTCTACTGTATGTGCATGGAGGTCTTCCTGTGCTTTTGGGTTTCCTCCCACAGTCCAAAGGCATGCAGATTAGGTTAACTGGTGTTGCCAAAATTGCCTGTAGTGTGTGAATAAGCATGTGAGTGTGTGTGTATGTGTGTGCCCTCCAGGGTCCCCGCCTTGTGCCCTAAGTGTCCTGGTATATGCGTCAGGCCCCCGTGACTCTGTATACAGGATAAAGCGGTTTAGATGATGAGTGAGTGAGATTAGTGAATAAGAATAAAACATAGGTTTGATTATTTTTCCTTGACAGCAGGTCCTGAAGTAAATATTCCTTAGCTATTTTTCAGGTTTACCTACATAAGCTTTGTGTAAATACATAAATTATCTTAATTAATATTGGAAATCATGAGAATAATCAAGGCCGTGTCTTAACATTATGTTAATACTTAACTCTTACTATTTATTTATACTGTATATATGATTCTGAGTTTTTTCAATGTTTATTATTATTTATTATTTTCTCTTGTTCCAGAAATTTTTGATTTATTCATCATTACTACTTTATTGCTCTTTTTTGCTTCTGTAAAATATGTTTAAAATAATCCAGATTCTCACTATGGGACTTTTTAATATTATGCCATTAAAATGACAACAAGATAGACATTTGCATCTTTATGATTTTTAGTGTGAGGAAATCACTCAGTGCAGGCTTCTATACATACAGATACAGTACCGAACATTTATATTTAAGTTTGTGAAAACTTCAAGTATTTTACTTTATTCTAGAGTAGAGGTAGAAGAGGCTAGACCATGAGACGGGAGCCAGGGATGTAGTGTGAGTCCTTCCAGATGTTGCTCTCGCCACAGTTGGTGGTTTTTCTCTTGCACTGGAAACAGCGGCGGTACTGTTCACACTGATCCATCAGCAGCCTGCCACCCGACCTGCGTATACGAACACATGCTAAAGATCAGAAAACGAACGATCCTGTCGATATCACATGTACTGTACATTTACTTTACATGTTGAATATAGAAAATGTCAATCTGTTCTTTTTTCATATTAATTAATATTATGATTATTCTACTCTTATTGTATTTCGTTGATACATAATAATTCCATAGGCAATTCTCTGATCAGCAACCCAGAACCTTAACCACCTGACCCACCGTTGCCCTTCTATAAGCTATTTAGTAACTACAGTAACAAAGAATAGAAAGGTTACACGAGTGAGTAAAGCATTGGGCGAAGTAACAGGTCCTGGGTGTTTAAGGGGCTTTAGAAAATAAACCAATACTTCTGACCTATCAGATTTCAGACTCAACAGTGCTGTTGTATAGATGAGAAGGTTGTATAAATAAATTATTTTAAAAAAACATACAATGTCATGATGAATAGTGCAAAATAATTTATGTGATGGTTTCAGAGCCAATTTTCTTTAAACCTTCCAAGGATTTTTTCCAATCAAATATTCTTTTTTTCTCTGTCCCACCTAATGAAAGCTCTCTCCTCAAGGTCTCGGAAGTGTTTCAGACCAGCGCTGCGAGACCATGTGTCTTCCAGTGAAGTCCTCAAATCCCTCAGCCTCTCATAACGGGAGATCCGATCTGCTATCAGTCTGCCAAGCAGAGAAATATGAGATTGCAAATCTGAAAAAAAAAGAAAACTGGCCAAGTCAGTTCTTTTTATATTACAAATGGTTCTGGTTTCGGGTGGGGTTTAACAGGAATCATTGTTTCTTATTCTTATTTCTACAAAAACCTCTTCCTGTTAAATATTACTTCATTTATCTGACTGCGGAAAAAAAAAGCACAGTTCCCAGCGAGGAATAGTGTTGACAGCTGGTTCAAAAATTATTCAAAAATGCATGAGTTTCCTCTTACATCTGGAACTGTATATAATTGTTGGACACAAAATAACCAAATACACACATGCACTGACTGCTAAATGATTTCTTATGTTTCTGAGAAAATTTTTTTCCCAAGAATATATCAACTGTATCAGTTTATATCTTCACTTCTGGGTGAATGTAAATGAACTCGTTGGGAAAGAATTTTATTTTCCTTTAGATCATAGCTGGATTAATCTGGATAAAATGTAAACCTCTTGGTAATGAGCCTAGTCTGCTATGAACACTTTACAGACTGTACTTACTTCATGCGACATTGTGAATGTATACAATAATATCCTGCCCTTTCACAACAATCTGTCTGAACATTAAAACCACTAATGTTAAAACCACCTAGGTTATGGGTACCCCTTGTGCCACCAAATCAATGCCACAAAAACTCATTACTTCACAAGACTTCTGAAGGTGTGCTATGGTACAGTATCTGGCACCAGGACTTTAATTTAAGTGCTGTAAGTTGCTGTTCTCCATGGATGAGAATTGTTTGTTCAGCACATTACTCCATGGATTAAGATCTTAGGAACTTGGAAGCCAGATGAACAACCTTGAATTTTTCTGCCAACTAAACACAGCAATCTGTGATGCACTGCGTATTCTGTTCCTTCCAAGGCCAGAATTAAATCTTTTCGGAATTTGTGGTACATTCTGTCCAGTGGGATTGGACCAGACAGGCTAGACTTTGCTCTCCACAAGCATAAACCCATGATACCCATGATGATTATTTTTAATCCATGACATACATAAATATGGATGGATGGATGGATGAATAGTTTATTGATCTTGAAGGAAATTTCAAATGTCAGGGAAGGTTAAAAATGTGCCAAATTCATTCATTCATTTTCTATGCCGCTTAATCCTGTGTTCAGGGTCACGGGGGACCTGGAGCAGGGACCTGGACAGGGTGCCAATCCATTGCAGGGCACATACACACACACTCACACACTACAGGCAATTTAGGAACGCCAATTAGCCTAATCTGCATGTCTTTGGACTGTGGGAGGAAACCGGAGTACCCGGAGGAAACCCACCAAGCACAGGGAGAACATTCAAACTCCATGCACACAGAGACAGGAATCGAGCCTGGCCGGGGAATCGAACCCAGACCCTGGAGGTGCAAGGCGACAGTGCTAACCACTACACCACCGCGCCGCCTGTGCCAAATTAAATGATGCCATTATATTTATGCCCATACTGTCTTGTTCCCTGTGATATTCATATGTTGATCCTTATGTACTGTACATTAATTTAATCTATCTATGTATGATGTCAATAAATGAAGCATGAATATCATTCTTTCCATTACTGTATATTCCCACTTCGCATACTGTACATCATATCGACTTGATCCCTGTTGCGGCAGATCTATTTTGTGTCTGTTCCCCGAGTCGTGTTTATATTACAATTTTATTTACATTAAATAATTTAAACTATGAAGATTTGTTCAAGTCAATCGAGGACTGTGATGAGATTTCTTCTTAATAAAGAAGAAAAACCGATTCACATTTACAGTACAGTGATGAGTCTCTTAGCCCGTAGTAAAACATTTGAATGGTGCAAACATTTTAAAGAAAAGGTCTCAGGTCCATGAATGATGAGGTGGCTCGGAGCTCCATGCAGTTGTTCCTGTGAACTTTAGCGAGTTGATCACCAAAGGTATTCTGTTTTTGCATAGCCTTACACTGCCCACGGCATTACAGGAACTCAGCATGGAGTTATTACCACATCCCTCATACAGTCCTGACCTCGCTACAAGCCATTTCCACTTATTTGGGTCATTAAAGGATTTCAGACCCGAAGCAGACATTCCGATCGTGGCTCTGGCATGCCGAGAAAACTTTCCACCTTGATTCCACTAGTGGAATGCTAGGATAAGTGCATTAGTGTAGCAGGGGATTATATAGAGAAATAAAGCAAGATTTTACTCTCATAACTGTGTTAAGTTATTCTGCACAATCAAATGTCCTGGTTTGTCTTGCTGCAATGATTGTCTTTTGAGGCTGTATTCACTCACTGCTGTTGGTTGCGTTGCAGCATGTCTCTTTCCTTTCTCTGCTCACTCAGCCGGCTAAGCAGCACCTCCTTCCTCTTGTTGCATGCTGCTTTTATTTGCTCTTCACAAACTTTTTGTGCTCTCTGTTTTTGTTCATATAGCAAAGCTGGAGCACTATCCCTCACCCCAAACACAGGACCATCCGAGTCAGGCTGACGTGCAGGAAGGCCTGGATTCCGGTGTTCCAGCTGAGTGTGGAAAGATACACACAGTATACAGTACATCAGACTTGATGATTCTTAAGTAAGTGTATAAAAGTCTATGCATATTAGGTAAATAATACATAATTTTTTAACACTTTTTCTATGAATGTGCACCACTTTTCCACATCCCTTAATAGATTTAACCCTGCCTACACAGTGCTAGTTGTAGACACATTCTAATTGCTGTACAGAATGTGTGCCACTTAAATGCTTTAGCTAATGTTCTTACATATTTAATAATATTTCCTAACCAAATCTATTCAAAGCTCTAAAATTAACCTAAACTTTCCAGTGTTTCCAATATACTACATTATATAACATGTTTATCATTATGTTTATTCCCTTACCTGGATATCTAGGGCCTTTTGGAGCTTCTTCATGTTTTCCTTTTTCTGGACAAGTTCATGAGCTTTCAGTTTAGCAAACCTGAGAATCACAACACTTCCATTATTAAACCACACATCCTTATAACTTTTCAACATTTTGTCGAATTACAACCACAAACGTAAATGTATTTTTTTGGGATTTTATGTGATAACACACAAAGTTGCACATAATTTTGAAGTGGAAGGAAAATTATAAATGGTTTTTAACATTTTTATAAATAAAAACCTTAATAAAAAAGTGTGGCATGCATGTGTATTCAGCCACACTGTAAAAAATGTTCATGTAAAATTACAGTAAATTACTGGCAGCAGTTTTGCCAGTAAAATGCTGTTTTATTACAGTATTTGTACTGTAGAAATAGACTACAGTAAATTGCTGTATTTTGATATACAGTTTATTACTGTGATTTTGTACTGTTTACTGTATTTTAGTGGTAAATAATTATTCGGACAACTTGTATTTTTAACAGCATTTTTAAAAAGAAATTTTTTTTAGTCCTGCCCAATTCTTTCCCCCCAATTGTTCAATCGTGTCCAATTGAACAACACCCGGGGTTCGAACCTACGATCTCCGGATGATAGGGCGAGCGCTTCAACCTACTGCGCCACTCTGAGGCCCACAAAATCAGCACAAGTACTTGCACTTACTGAAGTTTTCATTAAAGTTTGTTGATTATCTAATTTACATTTAAATACTGTATACTGTAGTGTATTAAACTGTAAATATAATATTTACAGTTAAATATTGTAAATAACAGTAATCACAGTAGTGCTGTTTCTTTTACAGTAATGTGCAGTATTTCGAAAAAAAACAGTCGGGAACTGTAAAAAAAAGTCCTGTACTGTAAATTTACATCAATTTGTTACAGTGCACCTTTACTCTGATACCCCTAACTAAAATCCAGTGAGACCAATTGCCTTCAGAAGTCACCTAATTAGTAAATTGTTCATCTTTGTGTAATTTAATCTAAGTTCTGTTCTGTGAGGTTTGTTAGGGAACATTAATGAAGAAACAGCATTATGAAGCCCAAGGAACACAACGCAGAGGTCAGGGATAAAGTTACTGTATGAGAAATGTAAAACAGGGTTGGGTTATAAAAACTATCCCATATCCATTTCACCTACCAAGACATGGCCGTCCACCTAAACTGACCAGTCGGGCAAGGGGAGCATTAATCAGGAAAGCAGCCAAGAGACCTATAGTAAGTCTGGAGGAGCTGCGGAGAATCTTTTTATTAGTTGTGTACTCCACAAATCTGGCCTTTATGGAAGAGTCACAAGCAGAAAGTTATTGCTGAAAGAAAGCCATAAGAAGTCCCTTTTGCAGTTCCATGTGGATTGTCCAATCTGCAAATGGGAATTCTTTTAACATTGGCTTTCTTTTAACATTTTCCTTCATAATTATATGCCACTTTGTGTTGGTTTATCACATAAAATCCCCCAAAAAATCCATTTATGTTTGTGGTTGTAACTTGACAACATGTGGAAATGTCCAAGGGGTAGGTATGGTTTTGCAAGGCACTGTACATTCTTAGAGCGTTACCAACATTGTGGTACAGAATACTACCTTTACCTGCCCCTAGTCATGCCCTGAGTCCCAACCCAACTCACTCAACCATTGTGTGTGTTTTGTTTCCTGTGTGTGTTTAACTTCCTTTAAACCTGTACCTGTAAAAGTATGAGTTCTCCAAAAGTTATAGAGTGGATAGATTTTTTTTTGGCATTGATCTACCACAACTAATTCAATTAGTGTGTTGATTCAGCTGCTTTTATTCTTTTGATTATTTTCATTCAAGATCAAAAGATGTGTTCAAGTTCCACCATGACAAAAGTTCAATGGTTGGGTGAGTTGGGTTGGGACTCAGGGCATCAGCAAAGTATGGGCTAATGCACTTTTGTGTTATTTTACCACGCACAATATTATCATTTTACTGTAAATATATTTTATACTCTTAAAGTTATTTTAACTCTTACAATTCTTACAGTTTTAATTATTTGGGGAATTGTTTACCATCCTCAAACAGAGTTGTTGTTCTTTCGGCTGTTCTCCTCAAGGAGTCACTAAAGAGGACCATCCAATCTACGTATTTTACAAGTTTTATGCTGGATGCCACTGATGCAATCCTCCCATTTTATCCAGGATTGTGTATGGCATTACGGTTGTCCTACATCCAATGACTGGTTTTGAGCAGATGGAGAAAGGTGCTCGGTTAGGTGAAGACTTCTCAGAGAGGGAAGAATTGAGATTAGAGGGTCTCAATCTGAATCTGAATCTCGTAGACCATCACATTGGGCTTTCCCCTGGGGTGGTTGTGCACTGCCTGCCTAACTTTTCCCTAAATCTAAAAAATAGTTTGCTTTGGGAGGAACAGGCTATGCTTGTGTTGGGTGAAATTGATGAGCCCTAGTAAGCGGTCTAGCCCCATCATTCTGGTTCCCAAGGCTAATGGTTCAGTCTAGTTCAATGTTGAGTTTAGATAAGAAGTGAAATGTTCCAATGCCAAAATATGTGCCGTAATCAAAGCAGTTCAACAAAATATTAGATTGTGTGACTTAATTTGGCCAGACAGTAATATATAGTCATGTATTCATATCCAGAATAAAGCTACTTTGCAACAACGTCCATTGTTAAAAGTACTATGCAAATAAAATTTTAATAAATTGAATGTGGCGGTGCGGTGGTGTAGTCGTTAGCACTGTCGCCTTGCACCTCCAGGGTCTGGGTTCGATTCCCAGGCCAGGCTCGATTCCGTCTCTGTGTGCATGGAGTTTGCATGTTCTCCCCGTGCTTGGTGGGTTTCCTCCGGGTACTCCGGTTTCCTCCCACAGTCCAAAGATATGCAGGTTAGGCTAATTGGCGTTCCTAAATTGCCTGTAGTGTGTGAGTGTGTGTATGTGTGTGTGCCCTGCGATGGATTGGCACCCTGTCCAGGGTGTACCCCGCCTAGTGCCCGAAGTCTCCTGGGATAGGCTCCAGGTCCCCCGCGACCCTGAACACAGGATTAAGCGGTATAGAAAATGAATGAATAAATTGAATGTATTATTTCTTATGTATCTTGTGATAGTACTGCTTGAGCTGGTGTCTCTCTTACCTCTGCTATTTTCAGAACAGTCTATTAAATATGTGAGAGAGGAAAAAATCTCAGATAAAGCAACACACATATCATAATCTTACTCGTCAGCAAGCTGGATTTGGTGGAGCCGTTCAGTAAGCTTGTGTTCTTGGCATCTCTCTGTGTGGTTTAGCCTCCTCTGGGTCAGCTGCTCTGTCAGTTCTTTCATGTAGGACCTCTGTTTCAGAAGTCTGGGAGGAGTGGCAGGCCGTTTGCCAAAGATGTACGAGCCCTGGTATAGTGCGTTAGCATAATACAAGTGTTATCACTGAAAATGACACAAAGGTTTTTGCACAGTATACAGTATTACAGGCATTTTTATTACAGAATCTTATTTATATTAACGGGAGCGATTACTAAAGTTACAAGGTCGAAAGCTTCACTATATGTTTTCATTATCAGAATGAAGAAAAAATTAGATTTCTGTGACTGTGGCATGTTTTTTGATGCCAGATAGTTTAATAGTTTAAGTAGTTCAGGATGTGCTTGTGACCAATCCTCAGATATTTCGTGTTTTTGTCTCATATACATCATATTTAGTTACATGAATGCGTAAAGCGATAGGAATGGCCCATAATGATAGTAATCTAAATGTGTTTTAATGTGTGTTTCTAAATGTGTGAGAGTGTTTATTTTGATAAGACGCACCTCAAACTGGGACGACCTTGTTGAATTCTTTGCCCTCAGTGTTTCAGCGACCCCAAGATTAAATACTGCCATCTTTTTATCGTCCTGACGTTTCTGCTCTTGCTTGGCCTTAAAGCATCACATGACTTGGTTAGGAACAGTTCTCAACATGTACGTGTGAGGCGGGGCATTTGTGTGTGTCTAATACTCACTTGTTCTCCTTTTAAAAACTGTTCATCTTTGTGTTTCTCAGCAAGCAGCAGGAGTTTCTCCTCTTCCTTTTCTTGTCTGCGCCTTTCCTCTGCCAGATACAGGGGCACATTACGCTGGGCTCGCTGCATACACAGGTAGCATAGCTCCTACACACAAACACATTAAAAAATAAAATAAAATTTTTTAAAAGACTGTAGTAGTAATTAGAATGTCAACAGTGGTGCAAGGCTCTTAACCCCATCTGCCAATGTACAGTACACTATATGGACAAAAGTATTGCAATGGATATGCTCAATGGGGTTGAAGGTCTCTGTGTGAGTGAGTCAAGTTCTTCCACACCAAACTCATCAAACCATGTATTTAGGATTAAAGATTCCTTTCATGGGGACCATTTGCAATGTTTGTGTTCTCAAGAGCCACAGCTCAAGCCAGCTGACTCACCTGTCCGGCTCGAGTGTGGTCGAGGCATGTTGGACTGGGACAGGCAGCTTCTTGTTTCACTTCTTCTGGTGGCTTTGGAGCTTTAGGATGTCTAAAGTCGAACAGGATGTTTGTCAGGTTGTGCAACTTTATAATGTTTTATATACTGTATGTTATATATATTAAATATAAGTTCATAACTAATTTTACAACATGTTCACATGAACTTGAGCAAAGAAACAAAAAAGACAAAAATAAGCTTTTCCAGGAACATCAGGTTTATTTCATCACTAAAAAAAACTATTCATATTTTTTCTTTGTCTAAAACAATTAGTGGGTGGCGCGGTGGGCTAACTGGCAGTTCCAAATTTCCCCTAGTGTGTGAGTGAGTGTGTTAGTGTGTGCTTATGTCCAGCGTGTACCTTGCCTAGTGCCCTGCAATAGGTTCCAGACCTTACTTGATTTTCTACAGGATTAAGCAGTATAGAGACAGAATAAGATACGTCATACTTATTAATGATTTCTAATTTATTAATAATAGGAATTCATTTGTTGTTTCATTCTTTTTCAATGATACTTGACCTGCGTTGGGTTGTGGAGAAAATTTAATTGAAAAACCAGTCTGTCAGCAAAGCGACCCACTGAGTGGTAATCTAAGTCTATTCAATCAGCACACTCTGAGCGAACGGGTCACTAAAGGCCAGCGTGTAGACTGTCCGCTTCCTACTGTGGTATGGGACAGTGCTGACAAATGGCACAGTCCTCCGCAGGGTTTTGGATTTCAGTCGAGGTTGTGCTTTTGATGCTGCTCTCAGCTCTGTGATGCACTTTCTTTTACGGTATAATGCTTTCTATTAGAATCTGGCAGTAGATCAGCTGGTTTTAGGTCAGAATTAGAGTGACCTTTACAAAGGGCTTCAATTACATCAGTCTAGCAATCATGACATATTCAGTACTTACTCTAGCAATAGATGTTCCACTGACATGACAGGGACAGCTCTTTTTATGGTATGAATGTAGGTGTAACACTTTTGTTATTGTTTCACCCTGATTGGCAAATGAGTCCTGACTGATCACCATTATCCTATGATGACTTTTTTCTATCCTCTTTAGGATAGTTCACAGTCATGACGAATCAGTGAATGATTTGATGCACGTGAACCATACGCTTTGGCCTCACGGTCACTGGAGCACTAAACCTTAACAAAGAATGTCTTCATGGACCTCACTTCATATGCTTCGTAAAGTCATATGCCTGTTTTGGACCCCTTATTTTCAGGAGAGGCAGCTTGTAATGCTATAGCAATCAAAATACTATACATGTGAGGGGTTTCAAAAGTTTTGTGTGCTTGGTGACAATTTGAAAAATTGTCAACATACTTTTGTCCACATGTTGTGTCTTATTATAACATACTGTAAACAATATTTATAGAAATTGACACAACAGCTCCTAGAGCACACCCTGGTGGTAGTTATACAGTATGTGCACAATTCAGAAGGCAAATGACTGACACGGAACAAAAGAGCACATGATTCGATCATATTTAGCACTTTTACTTCATTCTCAGCTCAAACTTAATGGAACGTAAATCAGTGTAGAAATTAAGCACATTTTGAACAACTGATTATTTTGACTTAAGTAGAACATAAGGGTTATGAGGTGGATTTGATGACCAGTGAATACAGGCGCACACAGAATCAGGATGACGAATGGGTTTTAAATCTAAAAGCAGTGGAGGGTTAGCCCGTTTATTTTATGGACTTAAAAACAAATATATTTATTTAATATTGTTTGCCTTATAGTGGATTTATTACCATATTCAGTCTGACATACCTTTCCATCGTTTCCAATGAAATATCAGTCACTTGGTTGTCACTTGAGCTGTTTCCATTTGCTTTGGCTGTGGATGGCTTAAATTCAGGCTGTGCTTTGGTAACTAATACACACAAACATACACACACACACATTATGCCAATCATGGTATGACGTTCTTGACTGTATTAATGTATAATTCCAGTCTGATGATTAACCCCTAAAGTAAGACATGCATAGTGATTTCTGGAAGAGTTTAAATATTATATAATTGAGGTCTGTGAGTATTAACTCACCTTTCCGACTCTCTCCTTGTCTATCACACGGCTCAGGGACGGAACCTTCATCCTCGTCCCCCTTCTCCTCTCTCAGAGCCTTCCCTGATGAGATTTTGGGGAACGTCATGGCATTGCAGCTTCCAGGGCGCTGGAGGCTTGTGAGGGTCCCAGAGACTACAGAGATGCTTGTTCCAGGTCTCTAAAAAAAATAAGCGTGTGGTTTTAATGAAGATCGCTTGACAACCGTGTGTCCATTTTATTACATAATTTTAGACTTGGTACTTATACAAATAATCATTTATTGTAACAATCATTTATAATAATCAAACATCAACGTTGTGCTAAACTAAATCCTTAACTATAATCTCCTCAACTAATAACTGTACATTTTAGACATTTTGTAAGCGCTATTACTCTACATTAAAACTCCAACCTATATACGTGTAAATTCAGACTCACGTTGGTCAGAGCCCAGAGGAGTTTGCCTGAGCCATCGATGCTTGAGATGAAGTCACGGTAGAACTTCATCTTGACGATGCTGTGACGGAACGAGAGGATTCCGATGCCCCTGAAGATAAGGAAGACGGTTCGCTGGGCAGCCACAGCACGTAGCAGCAAGAGGAGCATCTCCCTTACACATCCCTCCACCACGTCGCGCTCGAACGGGCTGTCTAGGCTGAGGGCGGTGAAATTGAGCTGAACCACCGGAATGTCCCCTGCTGTGTGCCATTTATGTTAGAAAGCTCAATGAAACCATCACTGGCTATACAGTACTCCATGGGCTTCTCTAATACAAGTAATCCTGTTCAGTTCAGGTCAAGATGACCAATTTAAAATGGAATTATATGGGCTATTTAGAGGTATTTTGTGTAGTTTGTAAATATTTGGGATGCACATTTGATGAAACTAAATTATATTTGTTATAATAATACTTCTATTTGTGTTTTGACCACTGCAATAAGAAAGACACCTGCTGTATATCGATCACCACTAAACAAATTTATTACTAAAAGATCCTGGTAGACTATGGGGTTGCCAATGTAAAAAGTTGAATATCATTTTCTGTCTATTTTCTTTTTAAAGACAGTGATTCCTGCCATATAATAGTTTTAACTGGCAAATTGTATGGTACCTATAGTTCAATTGTAGCCATATGGTTAAAAGGCTCATAGGTTCAATGTACATTTTTAATAAAAATCTAAATATTAAATGTTATACCAAATGGAAAATACACCAATCACCAAGCGATATTATTAAAAACCAAAACATCAATCCCAATATTGTGCAACTTTTTGTGCCACCAAAACAGCTCTGCCCCCTCAATGCATGGCTCCACAAGACCTATGAAAGTGTGCTGTGGTATCTGTCACTACAATGACATTAACAGGTCCTTTAAATACTTTCAGTTGCTCAAATGTTAATAACATTGAATATCAATTATATACCGGTAAATTTGGCAACCAAGGCTGATGGAGACCGCAGCCAGCCTGTCTGGTCCGATCCCTCATATGTAGCACAAATTGTTGAAATAATTCTGAGGTCTCAATCCGAGCAAGCTTCCATGGAATGTGCAGGACAAATAAGTCTGCTCCATGGAGGCCACACCTTGCAACTGAAAGCCCTTGCCATGATAATGCACATTCAGGACACTTGTTTGGGAGTGAGATATCAGCACGGCTGAAAAATGTACGTCTCCAATCAGAATTATTCGTGATTTTTTTTTCTGATCACATTTTTGTCCGCCAAGTTGATAGTTCAGTAATTTTTGCAGTTTCCTTAGTTGTTTTCTTTGCTAGATACAGGCCAATTATAATAACAACTTTCCATTGACCACACTGACTGTCCATCTTCTGACATTACTGTATGTTTAAGAAATAAGATTAGAATGTCAACCTGAATTCAGAAACACTTAGTAAGATGCTGTAATTTCATGTGTTTCATTTCTCTTAATGATCTTTGGAAAAAATATTGATCCAATAACAAAGTGTTACACCTACATTCATACCATCAAAAGAGATGTCCCTGTCATGTCAATAAAAAAATAAGAATTTTTTTTAGAAAGCATTGTCATTCTAGTGGTTGACTAGAGTGATGATGCATTTACTCACCTGCAGCAAGAGGTTTGGTCTGTTTAAGGCCATGAGACTGGCAAAGTTTCTCAGTTAAGATGAAGACTGGCCGCTGATAAAGGACATGCTTGCTGCCTACATCCAGCTTCTGCTGGGAGAAGGTGAACACGCCAAGCCCAGCAATGCACACTCCCTAAAGGACATCCAATTGACCACTTACATTCTGATAATATTTACACTGGAGAACATTAAGAGACTCACAGAAATTATGTTCCAAACTGATATTTCACCAACAGTATTAGCCAGACCAAAGATTGCCAATCCTTCTCCTGAGGTACTGTAGCTCCTGTTCTGCACATTTAATTAATTAATTCATTCATTCATTTTCTATACCGCTTAATCCTGTGTTCAGGGTCGCGGGGGACCTGGAGCCTATCCCAGGAGACTTCGGGCACTAGGCGGGGTACACTCTGGACAGGGTGCCAATCCATCGCAGGGCACACACACATACACACACTCACACACTACGGGCAATTTTAGGAACGCCAATTAGCCTAACCTGCATGTCTTTGGACTGTGGGAGGAAACCGGAGTACCCGGAGGAAACCCACCAAGCACGGGGAGAACATGCAAACTCCATGCACACAGAGACAGAAATCGAACCCGGTCCCTGGAGGTGCAAGGCGACAGTGCTAACCACTACACCACCGCGCCGCACATTTAATTCTTTTTTTTTTTTTTTGCTCTAACATACGCGCACAAAAAAAGGGTTTGTAAGTAGTGATTAGTTGAATCAGATGTTGGGGACTGAGGATGATAAAAGATTAGGGTTGGAAACCTGTGGTTTAGACTTTTACAAATCACAATAAACTTGATTTGACATGATTTATTTAATAAATATTATCCAGTAATTTAAGAACTCAATTCCATTTATGACCCCTTGGCTATTTAATGAATGTTCATATACTTTTAATTCAAATTTGCAAACAATTTTTATACTACATTGTGTACTTACTTTTTGCATAGACATGTGACGTTCGATGAAGGCTGACACATTTACCCAAATGTTATCCACATCTATGAAGAAATAAAACATAATTTATTTACTTTGAATCACTTTCATTTCTCCTTCAAGCATTTGAAAGAACGTCTTTAGTGTAGCGCTCATGGACTGTATGAGGAATGAGATAACAATAATGAGAAAAATTAGTTTATCAAAAAAGTATTGCAAACTGATGTTAACTATTTTGTGCATGTGTTTTGTCACAAGAGCACAAATACTTTTTATTATTTATTTGTAATAATTTATTAAAATTCTTTTGGTAATAAAATTTTGATTATTTTTTTTTTACTATAATTCCATCTCCCACAGTTCTATTACAATGGAAAAATCAGCCTGGAGCTGTGTTTGTGGTTATTAAAGTATGTAATTTAGTAGCAGCAATATGATGGTTTGAGTTTTAATTAAAATAATAATAATAATAGGCGGCACGGTGGTGTAGTGGTTAGCACTGTCGCCTTGCACCTCCAGGGTCCGGGTTCGATTCCCATCTCTGTGTGCATGGAGTTTGCATGTTCTCCCCGTGCTTGGTGGGTTTCCTCCGGGTACTCCGGTTTCCTCCCACAGTCCAAAGACATGCAGATTAGGCTAATTGGCATTCCCAAATTGACCATAGTGTGTGAATGAGTGTGTGTGTGTGCTCTGCGATGGATTGGCACCCTGTCCAGGGTGTACCCTGCCTCGTGCCCTGAATCTCCTGGGATAGGCTCCAGGTCCCCGCAACCCTAAATTCAGGATAAAGCGGTATAGAAGATGAATGAATGAATGAATTAATAATAATAATAATAATAAAAAATGCCTTAATTGTGATTATGTAGTGACTCAAACAGAAAGCAGTGGCAGCAAATTAAAGTAGCCTTTCACAATGTCGATGATGTGTTGATTGATGAAGCTGAACAACTCTGACTAAAACTCTTTAAGGACAATAATGTATAAATCTTGGGCTGAGAGGATAGAGGGTTTGAGAGTGCGAAGGAGGTCTTCTAGGTGCAAGTGGAAAATCCATCTCTCAACTAATGTGGAGGTCACAACCTTTCTCCTGTTTTTCATGTTGTCCTTTCATACATCCAAGCGAAGGAAAAACCTCTTTACAAGTCCACCAGGAAAGACCCACATAAGAACTCCCCCTACGCTCACATTGTCTGGTCATTATATGTTACCAACGCTATCTTTAATAACCGATTAATGTTTTGAGCTGTACACACATACATTAAAACTACATTTTGTGACACAATAACAGTAATATTTCAAACATTTTGCAGGCTGCCAGTTGTTGTGTCAAAATAACCCAACCAGGTGTTCACTCACTCACTACATCTCATTTGACCCAACATGAGCAACACAACAATGTGTTTAAAATACCCGAACCCAGAATTATTACCCAGCATGAAGAACAAAACAACCCAGCGTTTTTTAGAGTGAAGAAGTATCAAATAAATCTAAATATTGGTCACACGTATTAGATTTTTGTTCAAATGCAGTTTTGTGCTACCACCACAAGTATATAACGCTTTCTGTTTACAGTTACATGCATACAGTATACAAACAATTTATTATAGTATACAATATTTTTCTCACTGCATACATCAAAATCATTGCACTCTTTGTACATAACTCTTCTTCTGTAATTCTGTTTACATGCAAATTCTTATTATAGTATACAATACCTTCCTACTGCACCCACTTATTATTCATTTGCTCATTTGGACACATTACTGTATATTACCCGCCTCACTGTATAATGATTACATATGCAAAATTCTTTATCACCTTCCTCACTGCATCATCCATAATCTTTTGCCCATTTGTACCAATTGTAATTTATCTACCTCACTATACTATTTAAATATGCTAATTATTCTGCACTGTGAACATTCACTTCTGGTTGGATGCTAAATGTACCTACATGTGCAGTGACAAAGTTGAACCAAATCGAATATTTCTGGCCTGTCAGAAACACTTAATATCTAAATCTTCTAACACACCACTGATTTTAGTTTAATTAAGGCAGGACAACAAATCAATTAATGCATTGCCGAATCCTTTAAGATATTGATAGATATTAAACCAATTCCTTATAATAAATCAAATCAGAGTCACTCCATGGTGTTTTAATACTCCTAGGTAACGTTACAGATTACACTTGAGGCAGTTAATGTGATATTCACTTGTCTCATTGTTGAACCTTTAGTTTAAGGAGAAACGTAAGTTTCTAATTAGTTTCTAGAGTTAATAATAACAAAGCACACTATGTCTACTTTCCCCTGTGTTTAATCTGTACTGCTGCGGGGACATTACCGTTCTCGCTCAGCTGAGACAGAGTCGGAAAGCGGTTGCGTTCTGCCTCCGATACAACAGCGAGCAGTCCGTCCGTCATGGCGGTTAAACTGAACCTGGAATAATAATAATAATAATAATAATAATGTTAAAAACTACTGGAGAAATCCGTGTGCGCGAGCGCTGTGGTAGCGCTCAGGAATCTCGGTGAGCTCGTTGCCATGGAGACACAGCGCAATACACTGATGCGCGCGGAACCTCCCGCATAGTGATAAACAATAGCAAGAGAATGAACTGGAAAAATATACCTCAGACTTGATTTATTCATTCATTCATTTTCTATACCGGACTTGATTTATTTATAATCTAATAATCAGCACACACTCTTTATAAGCATTGAAACAATATAATAATACTATTAAACAATATAGTAATTGAATATACACAGTCAGGAGAAGAATATACTAGTATAAATATATATATATATATATGTATATATATACTCAGCAAAAAAAGAAACGTCCTCTGACTTTCAACTGTTTTTACTTTCAGTAAACTTAATGTGTAAATATTTGTATGAACACTAAAAGAGTCAACACCATAAGACATAAACTAAAAATGTTTCACAATGTGTCCCTGAATGAAGGGAGGCTCAAAATCAGTCAGTACCAGTCAGTATCTGATGGCCACCAGCTGCTTGAAGTACTGCAGTGTACTTTACAATGAAGATCTGTAAAGTTATTTGGATTTTTACATTATTGTTGAAATACACAATCCTGAAAAAGGGACGTTTCTTTTTTTGCTGAGTATATATATAGAGAGATATTGTTATTTACATGATGGCTTTTCCTATTTGCTCTGAATTTGAATGAAATAATTAAAAGTTCCCTTTGATATTACTAATAATGTATAAGAAGAAACACCATTTTCATTAGTTTAATATTTATTACTCCAAAAATTTCGACAGGGATAACAGGGATAGCCTCAAATAACAAAAATTTACAATGTCAGTAGCGGGTGTTTCCACCATTTGCCGCAATGACAGCGACGTCTCATGCTCCTCACTAGCTTCATGATGTTGTTCTAAGGCAATGCGTTCCACTCTTCCACAAGTGCTACACGCAGTTCTGCCAGGTCATGTGGGGGTGGGGTACGATCATCCAGTCTCTGCTTCAACTGGTCGCAGACGTGCTCTATGTGGTTCAGGTCAGGGGACATTGATGGCCATACCATATGAGGCCCTCCAACTTCCTGAAGTCGAGCTGTGACAATTCTGCCATGATCAGTAGACGAGTAGACGAGTGTATATATATATCATATATTACATTGACTATATGTAAGATATACAGTGTGCAATCTCATCTACAACAATGTCTTTGTGTTACTGTCTGTACAGTTGCTCAACTGGACCGCACAGAGCCTTGACCACAACCCCATCAAGCACTTTTGGGATGAACTGAAACGGAGGTTGCAAGCCAGGCCTTCTCATCCAACATCAGTGCCTGACCTCATAAATGCTCTACAGAATGAATGAGCACGAATTCCCACAGAAACACACCAAAATCTTGTTGACAGCCTTCAAAGAAGAGTGGAAGCTGTTATAGCTGGAAAAGGGGGGACAGACACCATATTTAAGTATATAAACACTACCGTTCAAAAGTTTTAGATCACTTTCTAACTCCATGATTGTTCCTGATTTTTATTTCTTTCTACATTGTAAAGGAATGCTGAAGCCGTCCAAAAAATGCATTAATCTCCTTTGAACCGTTGATATTGAGATGTTTCTGCTACTTCTGCTCTGTAAAGACTTCATAACGCCTCTAATCTGAGGTGCTGTTAATTGGTCATTTTTCAGGCTGATAACTCTATCGGTAGGTTTTGGTCTCGCCCTCCTGGGACGGCCTTCATGAGAGCCAGTTTCATTATGGTGCTTGGAGGATTTTGCAAATGCACTTGACAATACTGTTCTTGCGAGAACTATTACAGAAAGGCTGACCTCTGTGTCTTAAAATAACAACTAACTGTTGTTTTTGTTGTTACGTAATTACCTAATTCCATATGTTATTTTATAGTTTTGAAATACCCATTGTTGTTGAATGTAGAAAATAAATCACTAAACAAAAACAAAAGAAATTTGCAAGTGATCTAAAACTTTTGAACGGTAGTGTATTTGGATACAATGTCATTGCAGTTTGGCCAAATACTTTAGTCCATATAGTCTGCCTCACTGTCCATCCATCCATCCATCCATCCATCCATCCATCCATCCATCAGATCTTGATATTCTACTCCTTTCAAAACTTGATTAATTCAGAAAATGCTCCTGGAATATCCTGGAATTTTTACACAAATCTGTCTCTACAGTTTACAAAGAAGGCTAGAAAATTTTAGCGAGAAGCAACACCATGTTGATGAGAATGGACAGACAAAAAAGCTAGACAAAAAAGATAAAAAACCTGTGCAAGACAAATGTATTGAGCAAAAAAAGCATCACAGCTTAAGGCAAAACAGCTACAGATCACACGGCATAGTTTTTTCATACTAAGATGATAAAAACTTTTTAGGCATTGGTGGCTAAGCCTGGGCTCAGGTTCCACCTAATGCCCAAACACCAGTCACTGAGAGGCAATGCGAGTCCCAAGTCTGGATAAAATGGGAGGGTTGCGTCAGGAAGGGCATGAAACCTGCACGCTATTTGTGGATCGGATGGTCAAAAGCAGGGTTAGGGTTCGAGTAAAACTAGTTTTTTTTACTTAAACTTTCCAGTTTGGGTGACCTTGCTCTGTCTAACAATTTCAGCTCTTTCAAGAAACTCCATCAGTGAAGGCATAAAAAAAAAAAACACACAAAATGAAAATGTGTTTTCAGCATTTTTTCTGACATTTTTCTCATAGAAGCAAACAAAGACTAGAATGAAAGAAAATAATTCATTCGTTTTCCTTAGTTCACAATAGATGTTGCTAAATCAGAATAAAGAAAAGCTGCTATTACATTTTCTTCATACACACAAACTAATAATAAAAATAATAATAAAAACATGATCTGATTCTTTTCTAAGCTTTAAAAAGTCAGGAAGAAAGTGTTATTCTTTTTTTTTTTTTTTTGGCTAGTACAACAGATTACGTAAAAGTTAATACGTGAAGGACTGCATTTCAATAACAAACAAGTATCACTCATTCACTATGAAACTTCTGTAACCCATCCATAGCTGAGAAACCCAAATCAAAACAAACAAAAACAAAAAAAGTCAGTTCCCACTGCAGAAAAATACTTTCAGCAATACTGTATGTACTTGTCTGCTGTTTAATTTCAGACATAAAATCCATGAAGTACACTGATACTGCCGTTATATTTTTAACTGAGCTGTTTCAAGGCAACCCAAATGATAATACACAATTCACAACTGTTTCTGCTGCTCTGTTAATGAAGAGCTTAGGCACATCATGTCTTCCAGAAGTTTGGATTCTGCACCATTCGTCTCTGGAAGCTTTCATACCTGGAAAGGGAGGACAAGAACACGAAAACTGAATCAATGTTACTGAATAATCTGCCTACTAACAAAATGAGAGATGACAGGTGAACTACTTGTGTTGTACTAGCACAAAGACATGAAGGTTTCTGAAGACTGGTTTAAGACTTTTGTCATTCCAACTGTTTCGCATTGATCATGGCATATGTAAATTAAGTAGTGTTAAGAGGTAAAATAAATAAATAAAAAAAACACATTGCAAAAGATCACTGCTCAAACTAAACACAATTATCATTAATGTTACTATTAATTACTATTCATTTGTATATACAGTGCTGGTCACTATTATTGGCACCCCGGTTAAGATGTGTTCTTAGGCTTCTAATAAATATATTTTTTTGATTGTAGAAGCATAATCTCACTCTGTAATTTGTAGAAAAATCAAATCTTCAACTGAAGTGAAAAAAAATAAATCCATGACTTAAAATAAGTTTTTTTTAATTATAAAAAAGAAATAAATAAATGAATTAAAAAAAAAAAAATAAAAAAAAAACCCACCTGTTCCACAATTATTGGCACCCTTAACAATTCCAATAAAGTAAATGTAGTTGGAGCATTTTTGTAATTTGTACGTTACAAACGTTTATCAGAGTACAGTAAAACCTTGGATTGCGCGTAGCGCGGGTTGCGAGTGTTCCGCTAGATGAGCAAAGATTTAATCGTATCCCCTGCTAGGTCTTAGTCTCTCACTGGTACAATCAGCATCCGTGCACTCGTGTACTGTTTACTAGAACACTGACCACGTGTGTATGCATACAACATTTTATTTTGTGTCTGTATGCGTGTATACAGCACACGTGTAAAGCAAAAGCAAGTCTCATTAGAGAGGTTAAAGCTCCATTTTCCCCATCTCTGTATCAGCCTGCTCTTTGTGTCTGTGTGCGCGTCATTGGACAAAGTAATAACACCTGGGGTACCAATAATTGTGGCACAAGTAAAAAAAAAAAATCTTAATGTAGGATCCCCCCCCCCCCCCCCCCCCCACTGAACAATTGTACTTTAATTAAAGGTTGGATTTTCACTCTTTTTGCATTGTGGTTCTATATTGTTTACATAAAACATGAATTTATTTCAAGCCTAAGAACACATGACCAGCACTGTTTTACAAACCTTTCTGCGGTTTTCTTTTTCATTGGGTCATTTCACAGGATCATGGGTACCCGAGGTTCGTCTTGTCTGATCCCGAAGAAAAGCCAATGCAGTACAAACTACAAAAATGTAATTCTGGCTATGATAGAAAGATATCAAAACATCCAGTGAATCAGTCTGCTGTGTATGGGACTTAGCAGACAAGTTCAAGTTTGTTGATCCTCCCTCCAAATCCCCCAGATCTTAATCTGATTTAGAATATATGGGATGTTCTGGAAGAACAGTGGGCCTTCTCCTTGAAACATAGCATTTACACCACAGCAAAGCTTCAGAGGTTTTATGGAGTCATGCTCCAAACGATCAGAGCTGTTTTGGTGGCCCAAGGGGAGCTTAAATCCTAGGTGGATCTAATGTTATGGCGAATCTGCGTTTTAACATGTCTAACGTTAGACAAGTTAAGAAACATACTATAGACTGCATTGAAAGATTGTATTTCACATTAACAAACTCAAAATGTCCTTGGGGTAGAAAATCAAGTTGACACGGGAGCACCAGGTATCACGATTTTATAAATATCCCGGTACAATATTACGTTACACTTTTAAAAAGTTTAATAATTAATTAAATATAGCCCGTTTCTTGTAATATTAGTTTTCTCAGTCTGTGAAGATTCTCAGTCATCCAGGTGAGGTTATCTGGAAGTTGAGTCATGTCAACTGGGCGACTTCTTACTGTAGTTATTAATATTTTTTTTTTCTATAATTAATTATTATCGTTGAGGTTAACCTTGGGTATTAAAAATTTGTTTTTGAGAAGCACTCACCATTTAAGGATTGAGCTGGCTGGAACGAACATTTCCGAGGGGTTTGGTGTCATCTGAGCTTGTGACAGAGCGAAGGAGGAGGTAAAGTTGTACAGGCTCTCCAACATCTTCTGGGTGAACTAACCAGGGTAGTAGACAGAACTTTAACATCCAGCCAAGACATTTTATCTGAGGTAAAACTATTCCAAATTACACAAGGGAATATGTTCAACTTTAGTTTCTCTCACTCACCTGTTTGAAAGAATCCACGGTGGAGACGGTTGCATTGGAAACCGGTGTCTGTTGAGCGAGCTGGTCGAGGGGTTCGACGGAAACACCGACCTGAGCCACTGAGGTGGCCTGTGGGGCAGCCATCATACCGAACGGGTGAGTTCCACCTTCACCTAGAAAAGACAGGGACACACCAGGGATGGACCGTGAGGTATTTTAATCATGACCTCATTCTTTGAAGCTTTCACAGGATAAATAATTTAGCTAGCTGTTTTTGCCATATAGTGTGTAGTGCATGGGTCTCAAACTCAAGTTTTTTGGGGGCCACTGCTGTGATTGACATCACATACGAGGGCCTTTTTAACATTCAAGCACAACAAGAAAGCACAATATTTCTGTCAATTTTCTTTACTTATTTAGACATTAGCTCTCATTTAATTTAAATTACATTACTAACATTTTTTTCTTATACTGTCAAACCAAAAAAAAATGTAAACAGTGTCTCTACATTGTTTTATATATGTTTTTAACAGTTTGCAAATCCTCTAACTTACTTTATTTTAACTTTAATAACTAAGAATCAACAATCTTAAGAACTAATATTGCAGGAATTCAAAATGCAACCTTTGCACACTAATTTCTTGCCAGACACAACTGAGCCACGTTTGCCCTAATGGAGGTCACAGTTGAAACCCTGAGTACAGCTTGAAGATGGGTATCACTAAGCCTGCACCTGTGCTTGCATTTATTGACCTTCATAGTTGAGAAAAGTTTCTCACACAGATACGTGCTTCCAAAAAGGCACATTACCCGACTGAACACTTTGGACAGCTCTGGGAAGCATGGAGGTAATTCTCTCAGAAACTGTTCAGTCTTGTCTACTTTTCCTTGTGCCTCTCTGAATTAAATTTTTGGCTCACTCTTACACTGCAACTCAATCAGTTCCATTTGCAAAACACTTGGAACACACTCCACATCAGCTGATGGAGGGGTGTGCAAACAGCTGGAAAGTGTCACGGTGTCCCTTGAAGTCAGAAAAACGCTGATCAAATTCCTGCAGTAGGTTTCCAATAGCAGAGGCATATTCATCACCACTGAATACTGTGCCACAGAGTATGTAGTGAAAACTTTATGTCTTGTCGCGTAACTGATCATAAATGTCATTGGATAACTCGCTAATACGCTCTGCTACGGTGTTTGCCGAAGGAGAGAGATGGTTGAACAAGCTCTTTTTTTCTGGACAAAGAATATCAGCGACTTTCAACATGCAATCCTTCATATAAACTGCACTTCAGTGAATGGCTTTCCTGCTTTAGCGATCAACTCACTCACCACATAACTTGCTTCAACCGCAGCATCAGCGTCCTTTTTGGCTTTATGGAAAAGGCTTTGCTGGGACGTTAGCTCGCTCTGCAACCGCGTAGCTCTTTTTTTTTTTCTATCGTCTTCCTGGTACTTATCATATTGTTCTCTGTGTTTACTCGAGTAATGGCGCTTGAGATTATATTCCTTTAGAATGGCGACTTTTAAAAATGCTGGTCGGATTATACTATTTTCTGGCAACAGTTTCAGGCCGGAGGGAGGAGGAGGGGGGGCCGTAAATGGCCCGCAGGCCGGCAGTTTGATACCCCTGGTGTAGTGCATCTGTAAAGTATTCACAGAGCTTCATTTTTCCCCACATTTTGTTATGCTACAGCCATAGTCCAAAATAAATTCAATTCATTAATTTTCTCAAAATTCTACAAACAAGAAGTTCAGAGGAGAACCTTCCAGAAGAACTACCATCTTGTAGCATCATATTCAAAAAGACTTGATGCTGTAATTGGTGCAAAAAGTGCTTCAACTAAACCCAAATTTTTGTTTCTCATTTTTGTTTCGTCTGGCCACTCCATCATACAAGCCTGATTGGTGAACAGATGGTTGTGCTTCTGGAAGGTTCTCCACTCACCATAGAAGCTTTTTCAGAGTGACCATCGGGTTCACCTCTCTGACTAAGGCCCTTCTCCCTCAAGGACCAGGCGACCTGCTCTAGAAAGACTCCTGGTGGTTCCAAACTTCTTCCATTTATGGATGATGGAGACCACAGTGCTCATTAGGACCTTCAATGATGCTGAAATTCTCGGAGGTCTTAGACTTCATGGCTTGGTTAGTGCTTTGACATGGGAACTTATATAAACAGGTGTATGCCTTTCCAAATTATGTCCAATTAACTGAATTTACCACTGGTGCGTGAAACATCACTAAGATGATCAGTGGAAACAGGATGCATCTTTGTGTCATGGCAAAGGCTGGTACAGTATATTTTTTTTAATTGGCAAAGATTTTAAACGTAATCTAATTTCTATAATTAATCAGTTTGATCAATTTTCAGAAGCCTGTTAATCATTAAAGCAAATATTTTTCATACACAACGTCAAGTGTTTCTAATTTCTTTCTACTCCGGACAGATGTTTTCAATGATACATGAAGCTAAAAAGTAGCAAACATACGAAGCGACGATACAGAGATGTATCGCGGTAGGCGTACCGGCGAGAATTAAAATCTACTTTCACCCCCCGACATGATAAATACAGAACTTACCAGCTTTCAGGCCAGAGATTTTAAAGATGGCACTTGGCTTTTCATTGGTGATGAAGCCAAGCAGCTGCCACACCTGGCCCACAGCGGGATCAGGGAAGGAGAAGTAAACAGCACCTCCCATGCCAGCAGGGAAAGGCACCGTGCCCAGCATAAACACCACCACATGATTCACATTCTCATAATCCGGCAGGTTGAACACAAACTTATCTCCAGCGACCTGCTGGGCATCGGTCTGGACCTTCAGTGGACAAGACATGATTTTAAAGACACACAGTGGCTGAGATCCAATAAACAACAGTTAAATAAAAATCCGTATTAATAATATTTATATACAGTATAACTAGTATAACAAAAAAAAGTGTTTGTGGAAAAAAGGTTAAATCTTAAAATATGCTGATCAGCTTTTATAGAATCAGCGATATTATTATTACTTCAGGTTGAAGCCCACGTACATGTCCGCCTGCAACAAAGATGAACAATTTGTGTTTTTTACTGTAATTTCATAAAATTTTGTTATATGGCATTGGTTTCCATCTAATTGGTGCCTAAATATTAGGAAATTGTACAAACTGGTTCACAGCAATATTTCAAATACAACAATATAATCATTTAATCTTATTACAATCAATGGGAGAGAGAGAACATAGAAAAGTTTATGTTTACACTAAGTTGTTCTTCTTTCGTCGTCAGTCAAATACACTCCCTGTTTGGTAATCCGAGAGTGAATCACAGATGAGAAATCAGAAAAAGTAGATTAAGTTTTGTCTTAAAACGAGTCCAGTGTGTTAAAATTCAATTATACAACTTCAGCGATGATGACTGCAGCAGTGAAAATATGAACTAAAAATATTCTAATTAATATCTATCTGTGCAGGTGTGTGTTTACACTGAGCAAGCAGCATATTAGTATCTTATCTTAAAGTGGATTTACTCTAATCAACATTTTTATTTCACTTATGGTGCAGGTTAGACTTCAGACAGAAATCTAAATACTGCAAATGTTTCATTAAATTCTGTTCAGGCTGTTCTGTGTGATGATGTGACAATCTGGCTGGACATACAGAAAATATACTGAGACTGTTTTCAGGTCCTCAAATGTAGGAAACATAAATATAAACACTGAAAGAGCGAGTTCTGACAAATTTGTACAAACAGCAATTTATTTATATTTATCTTTAAACATCCATACTCACCAATCTGCCTGCTACCAGACACCCGAACATACTCAGCTGTCAGTCTAATCTAGATTATATATACAAATTATTCTATTCGAAGTAAAAACACACTAATAAAATCTACTGAGGCTATAATCATTGTCTTCATGTAGAAACGGTGCTATAACCGGTCTAATGCGAGCGCAGGCAGCTCACATCATCACATCAGACTGCAAATGTTTTTCCTGCTACTAGAAACTTCGACGAGTGGGCGGTCCTCCAGCCCCTGATCTATTGAAACAACTGCTACAACCTCTGACCCCGGAAGTAAAACGCGAGAACCCACGTGGCTTTAATCACGTGTTCAGAAAATACACGGGACCACTAGGGGGCGCCGCTTTGGTCGTCAACAGCAAAAGGAATGTGCTCGAAGGGATTGTTCATTTGGGGATAATTATGATGTCCTTAATTATTATTTTTATTATAATTATTATTGTTAATTGTTAATACATTTTAATTTCAAATAAACAGTTCTCTTTTTAAAAAATATATATATATATATATATATATATATATATATATATATATATATTATTTTTTTTTATATATAATTACTAATTATTTCAAATAACTTTGAACATTAACTTCCATATTTTATTTGATCACTTTTTTTTTTATAAAAAAAACTGTCATATTTGTATAAAAATTGTCTACAACAATTTGCCACATAATTTATTGCAGAATATGCCTGTTGACTAAGACAATTATCTAAAGCCTTAATCCTCCTCCTCTAATAACAATAATAATAACAATCCACCTAGTTATCTCTGTAGTCAAACTAGGCACCATGGAGGCGAATGTATTTTCATTTTATAACCGTGTGAGGACCTCCGATCAACATTCATTTTCACATTGATACACCACAGGCAATTTGGGAACGCTGATTAGCCTAATCTGCATGTCTTTGCACTGTGGGAGGAAACTGGCGTATGTGGAGGAAACCCACCAAACCCGAGGCAGGAATCAAACCTGGACCCAGGAGCTGCAAGGCGATAGTGCTAATCACCAAGTCACCGGGCTGACAATAATGTTGATACGACTTTCGATTGCTCCTGTTGAAGGGCCGCCATAGCAGACCATCTGTTCTGCACACAACTTGGCCCAGGTCTTACACTGGATGCCCTCCCTGACGCAACCCTCCCACTTTAAACAGGCTTGGGACGAGCACTGGCTAGGGTTTGGCCATTGGATGGGAACTGAACCCCGGAAACCTCAGCCACCAAATGCTGCCAATAATAATATAAAAATCTATATATTTAAATACAAAAATATTTTTGGGCTATTTGGGTCCATTACAGCAGTTACTCACTGCCTACTGTTATTTCCAATGAGGAACTGTGAGTGTGTCACAGCCATTCCTGACTTTCTTAGCATTTTATGTTTAGTGTTTTTTTTTTTTTTTGGAAACCAGGATGCAGATGTAGGTTAGATTTAACCAAATGAATAAGCTAAGGCCTATACTTGCAAGAGAAACTTTCCTGATTTAGCATGAGGAAGCAACCAGACTAAAAAAAGGGAATCCATCCTTATTGGGTAACACTAGGATTTCTATTGTATGTATTGCTCCTAAGTCGGGGACTTGCTGTATTGATAATTTTATCAGGCTATTTCTGACTGGGTTTATAGTTTCAGATTGCGTTTCTGGTCTCATGCACTATGTGTTCTTTAAACTTGTTTGCTTAAAAGAGATTCTGTGAGCACAACTTTATAAAATGGTACTTGGATCTCCATTTTATACCCTTGGAATACCACTGTATAAAAATAATTAAACAGACTACAGATTCTTCAAAGTATTATGCAAAGAAAATTCTCCCAAACTCAACACCTCAATCAGTTACAACCTTGCATATTATAAGCGGTTTTATAATCTTTCAGGCAGATATTTGTGGCCTACAAAAACTAATGTAAACAAGTAAAAATAGGTTTTTATTAAAGACAGAAAAAGGTAACAAAAGGAGAAAAAAAGCAGACACATCTGAGGTAAGCAACTTCCAAAGCTGAAGCTAATAAGCATCCATAGTCCAGGTTGCTTAGCCGTAAGGATCGTGTCCTTTGGCGAGCGTTATTTTCTAGAGCAGTGGGGGGGGGAGGGGGGAAGCATCAGGGTATAAAAAGTTATCAGCGTAGTCTGTCCCAGCGCCAGATAGACGCATCGTCACACACTGCTATGAGAATACTGCTGTCTCTGCTGAAGCTGGTCTGCCTGATGGCTGAGGTGCATTTAGGCAGCGTGAGAGTGGTGCACCTGGAGAATGAGAAAAATTATCATTAATCCTAAAGTCAAATTATATTGATAGTAGGCGTTTGCATAAAAAAAAAAAAAAAAGAAAGAAAAAAAAATTATAGTATGTAAAGAAGGCAAGGAAGTATCATACTTTGCTTTATGAGGATCTTCGATCTCCAGGTCCCACACATACAGTTTTCCAACCTGATTTCCCAAAGCCAGCATCTGTAGCAAGAAAAAAAAGACATTTTCAGTTTCAGTGGAATCCAAGAGGAATCAAAAAAGTGAGAATTAATGTCTATTCCAAAGTGTTGTTTAATGTCTATTTCTATATTTTTTTTAATTGTTTTTACTTTAATAAAATATGATTACAGTGTTATAAACCGATATTGGTAATATTTTTTTGGTATCCGAGACGGATTGACTGCATTTTACATTATTTCCTAAGGTGTTTCGCAATACTAATTTGGTAAACCTTTTCCTGTTCTGTCCTGTAGACATTTTATACTTCCACGTACACAATGAAAATATTGTACATAATGGTAAATATTGGTAATAGTTTATGTTTTGTACAATCCATGTGAGCCACTTCCACGATTTGTTTGATTTGAACGTCCTATAAAACCGCCATCTGTTCATATCTGTGGAAATTCGCATTCAAATGTCCGTAAGTTGGGGACTTCCTGTATTATAATTGTCAATGTAAATCCAGTGTACAAGAGGGTATAGTAAGTTGGCGGTGCATTTAATACAGAAATTTGCTTTTGTATTTCCATGGAGTGCAATTTTTTTTTTTTATAAGCAGGCAGCAATGAATGTCTGTATCAGTCTGGTGTCTCTGTGATACACTAGTGAACAGTGAATGAGGGTGTGTAAGAGATGCTTTTCTAGGATTTTGCACCTTTTGCCAGAAGTCCATCGAGAAACGCATGTACCAGATGTCACACTGACTGTAGTCGAAGCGGCCCAGAATTGTCACGTTCGACTCGCTGGGCTTGATGTGGTCGATATTGTCCTCCATCTTCCCGGGTTTCCAGCACACGATGGCATTTTCACAGGACTAAGACACGCAAGGGAAGCGATCCAGATTGAATGTTAAAATACAAATGTAAAAAAGATTCAGGATCAATAAAAATGAATAAAAAAAAAAAAGCACTGTGCTGATGTCAATAATTAAATCTCACCTTCGAGAGAATTAAATCGCCGAGCCAGCGCACACAATCTACATAGTTTCTGTGGATGTCCCGTGTGGAGAAATCTGGAAAGTGAATCTTTTGAGATACAAAAGGCCTGAAATAGAAAAATGGTGATAAACAAAATGGATTAGTGTGACTGGCTGTTTATATAAGGACCTCAGCAGCAACCTCATTTCCCCTCACGTCTTTTCTCATACCCAGCATTCAGTACATTTACATTTAGGCATTTGGCAGACGCTCTTATCCAGAGCGACTTACAAAAAGTGCTTTAAAGTTTACATCACTGGATACACACTTACACTGGGTTAACTAGGTTAATAACTAAGTGCCATTAGTCCAACACAACTGGGAAGAGGGCCCTGCGATGGATTGGCACCCTGCCCAGGGTGTACCCCGCCTAGTGCCCGAAGTCTCCTGGGATAGGCTCCAGGTCCCCCGTGACCCTGAACACAGGATTAAGCGGTATAGAAAATGAATGAATGAATGAACTGGGAAGAGGGATTTTAGTCCAAGTACTGGAGAAACAGATGTGTCTTGAGTCGTCGTTTAAAGATAGTCAAAGTCTCTGCTGTATGAACATCTAGAGGAAGTTCGTTCCACCACCTAGGTGCCAGAACAGAAAAGAACCTGGATGAATGCCGCCCTCGATCCCCGAGAGATAGTGGGATGAGGCGAGCAGTGCTGGAGGATCAGAGGGAACGTGGTGCAGTGCGTGGTGTGATTAGAGCAGAGAGGTAAGTGGATGCTGGGCCATTTTTAGCTTTGTAGGCAAGCATCAGCGTTTTGAATTTGATGCGGGCAGCTACTGGAAGCCAGTGCAGGGAGCGGAGGAGTGAGGTGGAGTGGGAGAACTTGGGGAGGTTAAAAACGAGACGTGCTGCTGCATTCTGGATCAGTTGCAGAAGACGAATCATGGACAGAGGCAGGCCTGCCAGGAGCGAGTTGCAGTAGTCCAGTCTTGAAATAACAAGGGACTGAACAAGCACCTGAGTAGCCTGTGAAGAAAGAAATGGGCGAATTCTTCTGATATTGTAAAGAAGAAATCTACAAGAGCGAGTAAGGTTAGCGAGGTGTGGGGAAAATGACAGATGATTGTCCACAGTTACCCGAAGATTGCGGGCTGTTTCTCTGCTAAAGGTACAGATAGATTTTGCTGCACTGAGGGGCCAATGGATGAGGCCATGTGTTGTAGAATTCTGGATGTACCCCGTTTCTCCCTGGTTCACACTTTTATCATAGGTTTATGGTGAAGGATTGAGACAGAATATCAACCAAAAATCCAGAAAAAGCACATGATACAAATGTTATGAATTAAGTTGGGGGGATTTTTGGTTGATATTCTGTTTCAATCCTTTACCTTAAACCTATGATAAAAAAAATATAGACCCTTCATTTCTTTGTAAGTGGGCAAACTTGTAGGGGATTAAATACTCATTTCCCCCACTGTGAATAAATAAAAAAATTTAATAAAATAATCTCACTTTTACTGATGTGTTCAGTTGTGGTGTAGCAGACTAAGGCTAAGTGATGTCAATTAAGACTAGTTGAGATTACGCAGCTCAGTATGATCAGTTGCTGTTTCACAAGATCTCAAACTTTACAGCCATGTTTTATATTTATATGACTTTGTTGGGGGACGTTACTTTTTAAAGTAACTAAATTACTTTTTAAAACTAATTACATTACAAAATGTTATTAAAAAGTAATCAGTTACATTTCTGATAAAAGTAACTAGTTCGAGTACTTTTCCATTGTATAAAATGAAAACTCCTTTGTGATTCCTCATGCATGTTGTTTTAGTCAAGACCTTTATAATTATTCTACCATCATCACTCAGCGAAGTTTGGCCCATAACCTATGCGGTTTCGTGCGGTGGCTGTAAGTACGGTTCATCATGATTCAAAATAGTAATCCAAGAACTTTAACCCGTTACTTTGTAACTCTAACCCAACACTGTTATATGATAATCATGGATGTTAAACATTTTCCTTACATTACACTACCTAGGACTTATACAACTACATTCATAGCTTGGAGTCGACCTGTTCTCACCTGTTGGTCTTGCTGGGGTTGTACTCATATGAGCCTCGTATTGCTTTTTGCATTCTCTCAGAGTTTATTCTCCACAGCTTCAGAGAGTGGTCCATTCCACAGGACATGATCTTCTCCCCAAGGAGGTCAAAGTCCTGTAGTAGACAGGACAGGACAGAAAATTGGAGTATAACTTTTACTTACTTCAGACACCATATAAACAATTTCCCATTTCATTAACCTTTATTATTTTTTTTTATACAGTCAGGCCCGCAGGAGCATGTTTGTTGCATTTTTATATATATTTATAAAAATTTCACTTGCACCTTTAAATTGCAAGTGAAAATCCTGCTGAAACAACGGGATCAGCTGACCTTGTTTAAAGGGAGTCCGGAAGACCTCAGGGGGAGGAGAATGGTACATGGTGTTTACTGAGCGCCAAATTTACCAAATATTGGTATCTGGTGCACTGCAGTGTCTATTTTGTATTGTATATATGTTCCGTATATCCACGGCCTGTTCATATCTGAGTAAATTCGTAAGTTGAAATGTTCATAAGTTGGGGACTACTTGCATTAGAATATTTATAGAATACTTTGTAATGTTATTATATTACTGATTTCACCTTTCCTCTAAATATCACCTTTATTTCAGTCCTTGTCCATATATAGTGTACATGAGTATTTTTTATGAACTTTTTTCCCCCCTATAAGTTTTATCCTCTCGTCCACATGCAAACTTCTAATTAAATCACTAAAAAAAGTATTTTTGGGGTATGTCCTTCCAAGTTAAAGATATTTGGAAAATGAAAAAGTGTTAACCCCTGGACAGGACAAACATTGTTTTTGGCCTGTGAGAGCATGCACTTCATGCATTGCATATCCCATATTTGAAGTCAGAGTGTAACATATGTGGTGAGAATTTTATTCAGACTTCTGATTGGACAACATGGCTTTAAAGTCTGTGAGAACTAGGTCACATAACATAGGTCTTCGTGAAAACACAAACACGCTGTAAAAAAATGCAGGATAACTGTAAAGCCATGTTGTCCAATCAGAAGTCTGAATAAAATTCTCATGCCATGTAACACCACACACCATCATCCATCCAACTTACCGCACTCAGGACCTCGTCTCGATGCCCCTCCACACCTCCGAATATGGCTACGAGCGTATCTGTCTGGATGTTCCACAGACGTAATGCATGGTCTGATCAGCAACATTGGAAAAGTTAGTCATGTAGATAAGCTTTAATATTTAAGTTTTAACATTGAACATGTTTTTTACCTTTGCTCACAGACAGCAGTAGGCTGGGATCTCGTGGATGAAACTTGAGCTCGTTGATCGCGTTGCCATGTCCTACATAATGCTGCGAGTGGAAATAATCAAAGATATCACAGGATCCTCATAGCACCTGTATAACCGTATTACTGATTATATTGTTGCATAGAATAACAGGGAGAGTGAAAATCATTATGTATTGATATATGTTATGTTAATTTACTTTGACACATTGCATAGTAATGTGGTTGATGATGCGGATGATGCCGCGGGACCCGGCCACCGCCAGCAGAGGGTGACTGGTGCTGGTGTCATACGTCCAAGCGCAAGTGTAGAAGTTCTCATCTGCCTATGCAGGCGTTAAGAAGCAAATACGAATAATAAAATACTTGTACAAATATAGCGAACTGGAATATGGATTTGTTTTGCCCAAACACACGCAGATATTTTAAATAATCTACGATATGGATCTAAAAATGTGTGGTGACTCCAAGAAAACCCTTTTAACCGGTAAGTTATACAAACCGGATTCCAAAAAAGTTGTTTGTTGGGATTTGTTGACACCATGAAATTTGGAATCAACATATTTTTCCTTTAAAATTATACATTTTCTCGGATTAAACTTTTGATCTGTCATCTATGTTCTATTCTGAATAAAATATTGACATTTGCCATCTCCACATCATTGCATTCAGTTTTTATTCACAATTTGTTTAGTGTCCCAACTTTTTTGGAATCCGGTTTGTAGTAACATGATTTAAATAGACTCATAGTTTGAATCAATTCAATCAACAAAACATTTTGGATAAACAAGAATTATGACTGAATTGTTTTTACTTTTTAACAAAGAGTAATGCAAGAACAATTAGCATTTTTTTTTTTTTTTAATCAAAGGTTTTATACTGAAAGAAAAACATAATACAGGTTCATATCTTTAAAAATCAAGAAATATAAAGAAATGTACAACCTCTAACAAAAAAAGACAATTTAATAAAACAAGCGTCTGACCTCGGGAAACTAATCTCCTTGCAACAACCAAGTATCAGCAACTAAAATGTATTTTTTTCCTTAAGTTCCAACGACCCATTTCTACAGTGAGTTGTCATTTTGAAAGCTACTGAGGAGCTCTGTTTAGTGATTACAACATAATTATGTAAGTATAAAATCTATAACGTGTACGATACATATATACACATGCCACTTTATGCATATGTTTTTCTTTTGCAAGTGTCTCAACATGTCTTTAACATGACCAGCATTCTGGTTGAAACATTTAAAAAATTTATTCTCACTGCAGTGTTGTTGATTAGGTTCAAACTAAATTTTTTCCATAGCATGTCGCCATCCAGCAACACGGCACGAGGAAATCACACTTAGTCTGAATAAAGATGTCTAAAACCTTGCTACTGAATGTTTCCTGGGTCAAATGGTCAAAAAAATGTGATTAGGAATAAAGAGACTGAGAGAAGGATACATCAGCGTCCACGTAAGACTGCAGGAGTCGGATCTCTCCTTGGGAGTGACATTCATACAAGGTGACCTGAAGTGAAGATATAGTAGAAATAATTATTTAAATAATAAGAAAGAAATAATTTTATTATGAAAGTTCACTCTTCGAGGATGTTTACATTAATTACATTTCAAGCTCTGCATTTTTCATTTATCTGGGAAAATAAATAAATAAAAAAAGTAACAAGAACAAACATGGTGGTCAGGCACAATATTTGTGGTTTGCACATCACCCGACTTTTGTTTACCCACAAACACACATCCTGTATCAAAATGTAAAAAGCATCGCCATGCTTCAACATAATGTGCAAAAATTCTAAATTTTTGCCATTTTTACATACAATATTTTACATGCATATTGCTTTTTGGCATCCCGGTTCAGTATTACATTCCCCCTCGATTTTGTTAGGTTTTTAAACCTTTAAAAAATAATAATAATAAAAAAACAAATAAATAAAAGATTAATTAAATGCAGCCAATTCCTTACAACATTAGTTCTCTTACTTAAACTTAACCAAGTGCAGCATTTAAACGAATTCTTATTTATTTAATTTTAATATCCTGATTCAACATTAATATTTTGTTACAATTTGAAAACTTTAATTAAAAGTATTAGGTGATTAAATAGATGTAGCTCATTCCTTATAACATTAGTTTTCTCACTTAAACTTAATGATGTGCCGCATTTAAACAATACAAACTAACTTCAAATACATGAGTTTAACATTTAACTTAAAATTAAATTATGTGAAAAGCTACATTGTTACTGAGCAGCACGTGTCTTGCTCATTCTCCACAATTATTATTTCTAAACAAACGTTGTAAATTATTCACTCCTACCACATGGGATGAAACTTTTTTTTAAATAGTTCAGTGTTATAAAGAAATGGAGATGTTTTACATCCTCAAATGCCTCAAAACTCAAGCGTACACTCTAAAAAATGATTCTGTGGCCTTGTAAATTTCACAGTAATAAACAGGTTATGTTACCTTAATAAAATCTCTAAAAGTCACATACATGATTGTTTGAGTTAGACAAATCAAAATAAATGCCTAAAAAAACTACTGTTCTGTTTGTCTTAAATTTACACTATAATTTAAGTTTATTTCACAAATAGAAATTAGTATTTGAGTAACTGAATTATATTTTTAACAGGCACTTAATATTTTTGATACATTTCAATCAAAATATTTGGTAATGGAGTAATTAATGCTGATTAGTTTCAAGAACTACAATTATCACTCATTCAAACTCAATATTCTTTATGTTTAACAAGAAAAGCTTAAATAATTGAGTAAATTGCCCTGCGCAAGTGCTCATGGGAAATCTGGTGTAACATCAGATACAAGAAGGCTGTGAGGATGTGAGAATGGACATGAAGCTCCTGGAACATTCCTTATAAATCCTGGTGAGTAAACAGCTAACACAACTTACTGAAATAATGACTCTGTCTCTCTGTAAACACAACTTTATAGTGTGTAAGTTACTGTTCTGAATCCTGTCACAGCCGAGCTACATAGCTAACGATAGCTAGCAACAGGTCAGTCCTGGTGTTCAGTGTCATTTTACTTGTTTGTTCCAACCACCAAACTGCTCAGGTAAAGCGGCGTTAATAAAGACACTTAAAATCTGGTGTAAAAGGAGAGATTTAACACCGAGCCGCGTGCGCGTGCATGTCCGGGTTTCTCGGTGTAACCGGCCGCGGTTGTGCCGCAGTATTTGAATTTCTCCCGCCGAATGCGGTGATTTTGCGCAGCCAACCGTCACTGTGGCGATGATATAAAACTAGCGTGTCCAAATAATTACCGCGGGTGTACCGGGTCCACCTCACACACTGAACCGCGAGTCTGCTCGGTTCACTCCGACACTTTAAGGAGGAAACGCAGAACAAAGCAGATTTAAACAGCAGAAATGAGGTGCAGTGTTCGTACTCTGGCACTGTTTATAGACACCTGGCAGTGTTTTATCCGTTACTGTATGTGAGTATTTATAACATGATTAAACACTGAGCACACTGCGGTAGGAAACGTAAATGCATCAGCCGTGAGTCCAGCAGCAGTAACACTGCAGAGAGCAACAGCTCTGAGTCCAGTCCAGCCCCGAGTCCAGTACAGCTCTGAGTTCAGTCTCATGATGTACAGCACTACAGACAGGCAGTTTGATTAGCAGTATAATGGTGTATAGCTTTGTTTAAAACAATAGAACTTCAAACATTTTACTCAAGTTAAAGTCATACAGTAAGTACATGCCGTTCTAAACTTCTAATGTATTTGAAGTACAAAAGTACTACAAGTACTTCACAAACATAACAGTGTACTTAAACATTATTAAAATGGCTGTTGATGAAATAAATGTTCTAAGTAAAAGTACATTTCTCTCAGAATTATAAATGGGAGAAATAATATAAAATTAAAATATTGAAGTGAAATATGTTATGTATTTTTTACGCTGTGGTCTGTTGGGGTGGTAACATTAAGGTGTCTGATAAGAACAAACTGGACAAGTCAATTAAAAAGGCCGGATCTGTGCTAGGCATGGAGCTTGACTCGGTGGATGTAGTAGCAAAGAGGAGGATTCTGTCCAAAGTACAATCCATTGTGAACAATCCTTCTCACCCGCTATACAGTGTTTTGGCTGAACAGAGGAGCAGTTTCAGCCAGAGACTGATTACTATCAAGTGTTCCACTGAGCGTCACAGGAAATCCTTTCTCCCAACGGCCATAAAACTTTACAACTCTTCGCTGTAACTCATACACACATGTATGTGGATTTTTTTCACTGACTGGTATACAACAGGACACTAATACTTACCCATTTTTTTTTTTTTTTTTTTTTTTTTTCCCACCTTCCTTAGTTAACAACTGTGAGCACCTGTAACCGAGCATAAGCAATTTCCCTTTGGGATTAATAAAGTTCTTTGAATCTTGAATCTTGAATCTTGAATCTTGAATCTATGTTGTGATATGTAAGTATTTTTAAATCATTTTCGTGAAACATTATATATTTTCAATATCTCTTTCACAGCACCAACACCACTAAAGAAGAGAAGTTGAATGGAGATGAAACATGAGGTAAATGTCAACTTTTTAAATGTTTCAGAAGTATTAAATGTGTAACCATTGAATCCAAGATAGAAATTGAAACAAGGCTGGAAATATTTCACTTTACCTATTTTTAATCCAGAATATATTGAATCCACTAGAATATACAAGATTTTCCAGTAACTAAAGTAAAAAAATTATATAGTTGATAAATTATATATATAATTTATACAAGGGACATTCAAGTCAAAGCGGGACTTTTAATTGTGCGGGCCAAGGGTAGCTCAGTGGTTAAGGCATTGGACTACAGTTCGGAAGATCCCAGGTTCAAACCCCACAACCACCAAGTTGCCACTGTTGGGCCCTTGAGCAAGGTCCTTAACCCTCAACTGCTCAGATGTGTAATGAGATAAAAATGTAAGTCGCCAAATGCCTAAATGTAACAGAACACACTTGTAAAGCTGGGATTATTATAAATCCTTTTGTCACACAAATACGGATTCGGGAATCTAGGAATGAGCTGGTAAACACCACTTCCGGTATTGCGCAACCGCGGCGGGAAAATAATAGACGCGACACAAGGGCAAGTAGGGAAAATAAACCAAAGTGTATTATACAAAACAAACCAATAACCAAACAAACACGGTGCACCAAAACCAATATATACAAATATAATACAATAATATACAATGTGTATGGTGTATGCAGGGGTGTGTGAGTGTGTATGAGTGGAAGTCCAGGGTGTAGTGTATTGCGGAAATGAAATATGAATTGGAGAGATTTATTCTCTGCCTCACCAGGATTGATGTCGCCACTGGGAGCAAGAGTAACGGAATGAGAGGTGAAGAGTGAGTGTCCAATGAGATTAATCCAAATCGTGATCATCCAAATGGAAGCAACCAACTAACTCTCTCTCTGAAACACACAGCGCGCTGGGGAAATCTCTCCGTGCTGGCTTCCTTGCCGGTTCCGGCTTTATGCCGGATCACGTGATCAGTTCTCATCCGGGTCCCTCGCGGCGCGATCGCGCATGCGCGTGGGAGCTTGCCCAGTGACCAACACTGTCATAGGGGACGTTTAAAACCGTTCGGGCACATCTTAGGCTACAGGTGAGCAGCATTAGCTCTTCAATTAATTACCTATATAAAAATGTCCCTTTATGTGGCCGCGCTACATAGACCCCCCCCCCCCCCCCCCAAGCCTCCGGCGTCTGAGGAGAACGTCCGTAAAAACGCTTTAAGTTCACCACATTAAAAGTGTCGGTTTTTTGTGGATTGCCCCAAGACACAGTGTAATTAATTGGTCCTCGTTTCTTTGTAATTTCAGCTGGACCTTCCCACTTAGGCGCTAGCTTGGCGGAAAACATTTTTGCTGCGGAGGAGAGTGGGTGAGTTTTAATCCAAACTAGATCTCCCGGTTGAAAGTGCGCATCTTTCCTCCGGGCATTGTAGTATCTGGCTTGTTTGGATTGTTGCTGTTTCACTCTTAGTTTCACCTCCTCCGTGATCCGTTGTTGCCTTTCCAGAAGTGAATAAGCTGTGTGATTTGGTGTTGGGGGATGATTAATGAGCCTTTCCAGAGGACCCTTAAGCTGTCGACCAAGTGTGAGTTCTGCCGGCGTTTTCCCAGTGGTTTCCTGTTGGGCTGTGTTGATGGCGAATCTCAGTTCCGGTAACCATTGGTCCCAGTTTTGGTGGTGGTCCCCGACATATGAAGCGATCATCACCTTTAAAGTTCTGTTTACTCGCTCCGTCAGGTTGGTTTGTGGGTGGTAGCTCGTAGTTAGCTTTTGGACGCTCCCCCAGGTTTGGCAGAGGTGTGCCAGCAGCTGAGACGTAAACTGGGGTCCTCGATCGGATACTAGATATTTGGGGACTCCCCATCTAGTAAAGATTTCTTCTCTCAGCACTTTTACCAGCTTTGGCGTCTTTACATCCCTAAGGGGAAACATTTCCACCCATTTGGTGAAATAATCCACCACCACCAAAAGATATTCATTCCGCCTTTTACTTCTTGGAAAAGGACCCATGATGTCCAGTCCCACGGTGTGTCCCGGCTCTGGAACCATGGTACTCTGTAGTAAGCCACTGGGTTTAGAGTTGTCATTTTTGTACTGTTGGCACACGCTGCAGGTTCGCACATAATGCCATACGTCCTTCCGCACCGTCGGCCACCATGCCACATCTAATAACTTTAACAAGGTCTTTAATTGCCCTAGGTGTCCTCCCAGTGGATTGTCGTGGTAGTAGTGCAAAAAGTTTTTTATTAGTGACTGGGGGACAACGAGCTGAAATTTTTCTCCGTCTCTTACGGGTACCCGGCGATATAACGCGCCCTGATGATGTTCGAAGGAGACCCTCTGATCCTTTATGCCTCTTGGGTGATCTTTCGAGAGCAGCTCCGTGATTTTGGTGTCATTCAGTTGCGCTTGGGTTATCTCAGACAGGTCATTTGGTAAGTCGGATGACAATTTTGTGGTTATGATGGCAAGACATGGAGCTGTGCCTACTTGTAGCGGGGGGGGGCGCCCGGGAAAGCGCATCGGGTCCCAGATTCAGACAGCCTTTTCTGTGATGAACCGAAAATATGAACTGCTGTAGGCGTAATGTCCATCGGGTGAGGCGAGAGCTGGTTTTTGGGCAGTTGAAGGCCCATGACAGGGCGGCATGGTCTGTAAAGACCTCGAAAGCGCGACCTTCTAAGTAGTGTCTCCACTTTTCTACAGCCCAAACCACGGCCAAACACTCCTTCTCTGATGTGGAGTAATTCAGCTCAGCTCCTCTCAACATTCTCGATGCGTACGCTACCGCTCATTCTCCTTCTGCAGATTTCTGGGTGAGAATGGCTCCCAGGCCCACTTCGCTGGCGTCTGTGTGTACTTGGAACGGCATATTTAGGTTGGGTTGAACTAGTACTGGTGGGTTTTGAAGGGCGTATTTGATGTTCGCCATGGCGGTCTGGCATTCTTCTGTCCACTCCCATTTTACCCCCTTCTTTTTCAAATGATTTAATGGGGAAGTCATATCGGCAAAGTGGGGAATGAATTTGTGATACCATCCGGCGAGACCTAGAAAACGCTGAAGAGATTTTACGTCTTGTGGAGGAGGATATTCAGCCACCGCCAGGGTTTTCTCTGGGTCCAACTGCACGCCTTCTTCAGAGATGATATGGCCTAGGAACTTCAGCCGCCTTTTGAAGAAATGACATTTCTTCATGTTGAGGGAGAGGTTGGCCTGGGTAAGTTTGGAGAATACTGCATTAAGATGTTTGATGTGCTGCTCCGGTGTTTTGGAGTAGATTATGATGTCGTCTATATATACAAAGCAATATTTCCCCCTTATTTCAGCCAAGACTTTCTCCATCAAACGCTGGAAGGTGGCTGCGGCGTTTCTGAGTCCGTAGGGCATGGACCGAAATTGAAACAGCCCTTTGGTGGTGATTAAGGCGGTCTTCTCACAGCTGTCTTTCTCCATCTCCACCTGCCAGTAACCTGATTGCAGATCCAATGTTGAGAACCAGGAGGCGCCATCCAGTGATTCTAAGATGTCATGTATAATTGGCATTGGATAAACATCAGGTTTGGTCTTTCTGTTTAGCTTTCTGTAATCCACACAAAAACGGTAAGTCCCATCGGGTTTAGGTACTAACACAACAGGTGAAGCCCAGGGTGAACATGAAGGTTGGATGATTTTATCCTTCAGCATCTGGTCTACTTGATCTTCTATAATGGACTTTTTAATGGGTGATACTCTATAGGCTCTGGATTTAAATGGAGTGTCATCTGATAAAGTGATAGTGTGTCTCACTACTGCTGTTTTGCCTAGTGTGTTGGAGGTGGTGAGTGGCCAAGCAGCCATGAGTTTCAGCAGCTCCTCTTCATTGTCGGTGTCCCATGATGTCGTGATCTCAGGGTTTTTTTCCGCAGCTTGGAGCTCGTCGGGTGTCACTGGCAAGGCGAGGTAAAGATTGGCGGTAGCTGGGAGCTGAATGGGTCTTTGTTGCATCAGCAATGATGGTGCACAGTGGGGTGGGGACGTTATAAATGGATGGTAAACGATCCCCTCCTCTGTTTTCAGTGCATATTCTCCTCCAGCGATGTCCAGGATGGCTCCTGTTGCTTTTAGGAAGTCGAGTCCCACAATCAGAGAGAATGCCAGGTGAGCGTCACTCATGATGAATGTCTTTATCTCACATTCGATGTTGTGCCACTTGTACTGTAACAAGGCGTGTGTTTGTGCTTGATGTATCTTTCCATCAGCCATGACGAACTTCTGAGGAGATGGAAGTCCAACTTGGTTCTCCTGATCGTTGAGCGTCTGCCACAGATGGTTCCTCATCAGCGTGTATGAACTGCCCGTGTCCACCACCGCATTCACCTTTCTTCCTTTCACCGTCACTGGAACCAGGAGGAGAGATGGGGCTGGTAGAGGTTGAGCTATGGAGAGTCCTGCTGTGAACTTTGAAGGAGCTCGCTCACCTGTCTTCTTATGACTCTTCTCCTTGTTCTGCTGAGAATCCACCTTCTGCCAGTAATCTCTGGAGCTCTTGCAATCTTTTTCCACCCTCGAACCTATCTTCACGAGCTGTTCCACTGTGGTTACCGTTCCCCTCAGACATCCAGCTACTCTGGGGTTGATATTGTTCAGGATTCTCCCCACCAGTTCTTCCTCTGAGATATCCGGCTTCCACTTCAGACAGAGGGCGCGATAGTCATAGGCGAAGTCCCGCAAGCGTTGACCCGGCTGCTGTACCAGCGACCTCAAATTTTCCTCCACTTCCGTGAGATAGTCATCAGGTAAGAATGCCTGGATGGAGAATGGAGGAGGGCAAACCAAGAGCAGAACAACATAGATCCAGACAAGCCAGATGTCACAATACCCGGGGGGAAGCAGCGCACTTCGAACCGGGAGAACTGGTTTGGGTCAAAACTCGACCTCCCTCCTCCACAACAAAAAGATATTCTGCAAGGCGAGCGCCCCAGTGGGAGGGTCCAGCAGAAGTACAAAGAGGACCGAATAAATACACAATGTCTTGGGGATACCCACAAAAAGCCGATCGGTATCGTGTGGCGAATTTAAAGTGCTTGTGCGGACGTTCTCCTCAGACGCCGGAGGCTTGGGGGGGGGGGGTCTATGTAGCACAGCCACACAACCGGGACACCTTCAACAACAGGGAAATGGTTGTAGAGCTAATGCTGCTCACCTGTGGCCGAAGGTGTGCCCTAGCGGTTTCTGTTCCCCTATTGACAGTGGTTTGGTCACCGGGCAAGTTCCCGCGCATGCGCGATCGCAACGCAAGGGAACCCGGAAGTGACGTGGGTCACATGATCCGGCATAAAGCCGGAACCGGCAAGGAAGCCGTTACGGAGAGATGACAGCGCGCTGCATGTGTTTTGAAGCTGAGCGACTGCTTGTGGATTATACTTTGATAATTTCATTCAGTACCCAGCTCATTCCGTTTATCGATCTCCCAGACCTACCATCGTCATTTGGTGAGATCGATCCATCTCTCCAACTTCACCATTTCACCCCTATTGCCGTTTTTCAGACACTGGACTATCATACACTCACACTCACACACCCGCATACATCGCGCACACACTTTTTTCTATTTGTATATATTTTTGTATTATATTTGTATATATTGGTTTGTGGTGCACCGTGTTTGTTTATTTCTTTGTTTGTCTTGTTTAATACACTTGGTTTAATTTATTATAATTGTTTTGTGTCGCGTCGTGTTTTGTCCAGCTGCGGTTGCGCAATACCGGAAGTGTTGTATTCGAGCCCCTGTTTAGATTCCCGAATCCGTTTTTTTGTAAGCAAGCGGTTTAATAAATCCAAGCGTTACATAGTGGTGGCCCGTACGCACGGGGAATCTGTATTTTGGGATATTTTCCGGTTTTGTGTAATGTGGCTGAACAAGATGGACGCTAATGCTAGTGCTAAAGCTAATGCTAAGGCTAATGCTGGTAGTGCTGCTAAGGCCGACTGTGTAGTGCATAATAACATGCCGGTAGAAGTAGAGGATGCATTTAATACACGCCGTAACCCTACAACCGAATTAACTGCATTGATTAGTTCTTTATATATATCTGATAACCATGATAATGACAATGATGATGATGATATTATTGTTCATGGGTCTGATATTGAAGTAGTGCACACACTACAGACTGAACTGTATCAATGCAAGCTGGACATGGTGGCGCTGACTGATAAAGTGAGCTCCATGGAGCTGGATTATAGACAATCCATGGACAGCAGTCTCAACAGGGAACTCAGTTTTCGTGACGCAGTGGACGCGAGCCTGGAAGGGCTGCAGCGCTACTGCCAGGAGGCTCTCGAAAAAATGGAGAGAGCCATCGTTGACTGTTTTCTACGCCGTGACGTCATCTGGGAAAACCGGATGAAGAGACTGCGTCTCACTAGTACGCCCACCACACACAGGTTACAGGCCTGCACCCCTGCATCCCCTCCATCTCCTACACAACATCGTCCCAGCACTCCAACCACTACATCCACGGCCAAGGTAAACCCACCAAGCACTACTAATGGCAACGACGTTCCTCCTGGTGTTCCAGCACACTCCTCGGCTCTGCTCTCCTCCCCACTTTCTTCTCCTTCTTCTCTGCATGCTCATCCATCCATCTGTGTGGAGTTCCCAGCCTTCTGCGACGCGTCAGAGACAGCTGAGGTGAGGAACTTCATCGAGCAAGCAGAGAAATACCTGGAGATCAGACCCCTGACCCGACCAGAGCTACTGGGAACCCTCGGCACAGTTCTCCGAGGGCCAGCTCTCAGTTGGTGGAAGACGGAGAAGGGCAAGGTAAAGGACTGGCAGTCTTTTAAACAGGCGTTCATGGCGGCGTTCATACTGGACGACGACCTCGACGAAGAGGAAGACAACCCGAGGTCTCCGGTACAGCTGCCGGGGCAACGCCTGGGAGACTCCGCCGATGAACACCCCGCCCTCTGTCTCATAGGAAAACCTGATATCTCCGAGGAAGAACTAGTGGGGCGAACCCAGGAGAACATCATCACGAGAGTGGCGTTAAGAGGAGCGGTGAGCACCGTGGAAAAGCAGGTGGAGAGAGGCGCTAGGGGAGAGAAAGACGGCGTGGACCGCTTTATTCCGGGTCCACATGCCATACCCCGAGCACCCCCGCCGCTGAATGGAGCTGACACCCCACGTCTACCCACCACGTCCACTAAAGAGGCCTCCAGCTTCCCGAGAGACCTGAGCGAGATCAGCAGAGCCCAACAGAACGACCCAACGATCACGAAGCTGCTCTCCAAAGATCATCAAAGAGGTACACAAGATCTGAGGGTCACCTTCGAATGTCGTCAGGGCGTGCTATATCGCCGGGTACCGGTACAGAAAGGAGAGAAATTTCAGCTCGTTGTTCCCCAGTCTCTAATAAACAGTTTCCTACAATACTATCATGACAATCCACTAGGAGGACACTGGGGACAACTGAAAACCCTGCTGAGGCTATTAGAGGTGGCGTGGTGGCCGACGGTGCGGAAAGACGTCTGGCGTTATACCAAAGCTTGCAGCGTTTGCCAACGACACAAGACACAACATCCATCATCACCCCGATTAAGACCTATCATGGAGGAGGGCCAACAAAGAGCAGAACATCGCAGATCCAGACAAGCCAGATGTCACAATACCCGGGGGGAAGCAGCGCACTTCGAACCGGGAGAACTGGTTTGGGTCAAAACTCGACCTCCCTCCTCCACAACAAAAAGATATTCTGCAAGGCGAGCGCCCCAGTGGGAGGGTCCAGCAGAAGTACAAAGAGGACCGAATAAATACACAATGTCTTGGGGATACCCACAAAAAGCCGATCGGTATCGTGTGGCGAATTTAAAGTGCTTGTGCGGACGTTCTCCTCAGACGCCGGAGGCTTGGGGGGGGGGGGTCTATGTAGCACAGCCACACAACCGGGACACCTTCAACAACAGGGAAATGGTTGTAGAGCTAATGCTGCTCACCTGTGGCCGAAGGTGTGCCCTAGCGGTTTCTGTTCCCCTATTGACAGTGGTTTGGTCACCGGGCAAGTTCCCGCGCATGCGCGATCGCAACGCAAGGGAACCCGGAAGTGACGTGGGTCACATGATCCGGCATAAAGCCGGAACCGGCAAGGAAGCCGTTACGGAGAGATGAAGACAGCGCGCTGCATGTGTTTTGAAGCTGAGCGACTGCTTGTGGATTATACTTTGATAATTTCATTCAGTACCCAGCTCATTCCGTTTATCGATCTCCCAGACCTACCATCGTCATTTGGTGAGATCGATCCATCTCTCCAACTTCACCATTTCACCCCTATTGCCGTTTTTCAGACACTGGACTATCATACACTCACACTCACACACCGCATACATCGCACACACACTTTTTTCTATTTGTATATATTTTGTATATATTGGTTTGTGGTGCACCGTGTTTGTTTATTTATCTGTCTGTCTTGTTAAATACACTTGGTTTAATTTATTATAATTGTTTTGTGTCGCGTCGTGTTTTGTCCAGCTGCGGTTGCGCAATACCGGAAGTGTTGTATTCGAGCCCCTGTTTAGATTCCCGAATCCGTTTTTTTGTAACCAAGCGGTTTCATAAATCCAAGCGTTACACACTTATTAGAGTAAAAGCTCCCTTTATTTCTCTCTATATTTCTGTCTCTATATATGAGGTTGTGCATTGTTCTGCAAGAGCAAAACGCCTTTGGTGATCAAAGCAGTCTGTTTTTTGTAAAAGCATTCCACTGAAATGTTCACCGGAATTTTACCAGCAATGGGCTCTGTAAAATTCCCACTTTGACTTGAACACCACTCATAGATCAATGTGATGATGTATATACCGTAGTAACAGTCACACTTGTACTGTACTTACTTGTATACTATCATTCCTTTTTTAGGTGCCAGCTTATGGGATGGCGGTGTAAGCTCTGCACATGTGTTGCATCATCAAAAGGAATTTCGATCATTATCGAGTGAAGCATGGTACTGTTGATCAATGATATTCAGTGTCCTGTCTTCATTTAGACTGTCATTGCTTCTTTAAGACCTGAGAATGTCTGCACACACATTTGTATGGATCCCACAGTTTGCAGGAAACTGAAGTGTGAAGGTCTGCAATCTTTCAGATGTAAAATGTGACTGTGATTCTATTCTAATACAAAAGTCTAGTTTCCACATATTAACTGTATAATATTTGTGGCAGAAGTATTGTTTGTGAGACTGTTTAATAATGAGATCAATTCAGCTCATTGTTTATGATCTTGTTACATGTCATTTGCAAAGTAAACCAGATTGAGTTTAGACGTCATGTCTTGTCAAATTTGGCAAATAAATGTTTAATTAAAATGGTAATGTGTGTATTGTGTCTTTGTTTACAATTAGTTATGTCATTAGATACATTAACCTAAATTGAAAAAAAAAAACTTGATTAAAAGCTAAATATGTGTAAGGTATTAATTCTGTGATAGACCAGTATGAATTAAATTAATTTAAAATAAGTAAATGTAGCACATTTGTTTGTTAAATAATAGTCTAATTTTCAGTTTCTTCTACCTTCCATTTCAATCATATCTACTCAATTATTTTACTCATTTCCACTTAGGGTAACCTTGCATTAACTTATGATTTTCATTACATTTACTCAATTTTGTACATTATTGTACTAAAAAAAAGTTATTCAGGTCTACTTAATTTTTTTTTACTGAATTCATGAAGTATATTTTACACGATTTTTTTTTATTTTTAGATTGATATTGATATTTTTAAGTGTAAAAATGTTTCACCAAAAAAATTGAGTACAGCACAGTTTTATTTTTTAGAGTGTATGTGGGTGTGTCATGCTTAAAACACGGGTAACGCGATTGAGTGATTGATGCTCGCAGTGTTTTGGGACTGGTGTGAGCGCGTGTAATGAGTAGGATTGAGACTAATTCACTCAGAATTTAGAGAAAAAGACAGACTATAGGCTTTAAAGACACAATTTTTGATAATGTAACGACATAAACTTCTACTGTTGCGCCACCTGGACGCTTCTGCGCTTGGTGCTGTACAGAATTGGTCTAATCTTTTTATACACGGCACAGAGGTCGAGACACTCACTCTGTTGCTTCCCACTGTTGCAAAGACGAGAGGGTCTCCCTCCTTACTGTGCCAATTGAACTGGACACCAAACAAAGGCTGGCCATGGTCCTCCTAAAAAAACAGAATTAACTTAACAGACAAATTGATACATACTTTCAATACAGAGTTGTTTTAAGGTATCTGATCTCTCATTGTTGAGTAGTTGTATGCAGTACCAGTCAAAAGTTTGGATTCCTTCTAATTCAATGCTTTTTCTTTAGCGATTTATTTTCTCCATTCTAGAACAGTACTGGAGATTACAAAACGATGTGTATAAATATTAAAATATTAGTAAATATTAATATAAGTAACACCAACAGTCATTTTGAGACATGAAGCTCAGATGTTCTGGGACAGTTCCTGCAAGAACAGTTTTGTGTCAAGTGCATTTGCAAAACACACCACGCACCAGGATGAAACGGTCTCTTATGAAGACTTTCCCAGGAAAGCAAGACCAAAATGTACCTCTGCTGCAGAGAAGTTGTTCATTTAGAGTTACCAGTTACCTCAAAAATCACTGATTAACAAACATCACCTCAGATTAGAGCCGTTATGGAGCTTTACAGAGGATGAGTAGGAGACACATCTCAATATCAACTGTTTAAAGGAGATTATTGTTTATTTTCACCGCCTTCACCATCATTTACAGTGTAGAAATAAATTTAAAAAACTGAAATAGGAGGTGTGTCCAAACTTTTGACTGGTAGTGAACATCAGTGACTGATTATATAATAATAAAGTATGTAAGCAACATAGTGCAAGATTATATTAGATATAGTTTTACCAGGTCTAATATACTGTATATATGTGGTGCTCCTTGCTTACCCTCAGGCTGTTTACACACTTGAAGGAGTATTTGCATTTCTTCGACTTCCACTTGCCCTTGCCCCAGCTCTTTCTGCCTGGGGCGTTAGCCGTGTTGGTAGGGGTGTCGGGCCGGTCGGCGTTCGTTCCGCTCTCAATGCTGACAGCATCGTCCTATAACACAAACAACATCTCAACAATTAGCGCCAAAAATGACTTCTCAAATATTGACTTGATATGCTGATTACTGTCTGATATGCTGTCTTGAGTCCATATGTCCGGTCTATCCAGTGTCAGTGGAGTTGTTGTGGTGAAGTGATTATACTGTGTACAAGTATAGAATATTTATTTAAATTGTCATCATCATTAATATGTTTAGCTGTTGATTCACGTCTTTTAAGCTGGACCTAAATTACTGGCATGATCCTGGGAAACAGTGCAGATCAGCTGACTAATATTGAGTAGTCTTTCTTCGTCACTCCAACTTTCTGCATGTCTTCCTCCCTCACCACATCGATAAACCTCCTCCTGAGCCTTGCTTTTCTCCTCTTGCCTGGCAGCTCCATCTCAAACATGATATACCCCTCATCCCTCCTGTCCAAATCATCTTACTCCTGCTTCTCTAACTTTGTCTCAAAACCTTCCTACCTGCACTGTCCCTCTAATATATTAATTACTAATTAAATAATAATGTTATTACATAAAATAATAGTGTACATATAATATAGACAATGTGTGTGCCAAAGAAGCTATTTCTGAAGGTTTATGCAACATGGAAGTGACCAATCCTGTTTTCCTAAACATTTCAAGTTGCTAACATCAGCAGTTTTGGAGAGGTGATTTTATATCTGCCTCAAAAATGGCCATTTTACAGCGTTATACTACCTTGCTTAAGAAATAATAATTTAAAATGCAAATTATTCATATTTCTTTATGAGTACTGATACTAAAATTGGTTTAAGCTTCTAGAAGCATATGACCTGTAAAAATTGTTGCTTAAAATGTTTTTTTTTTTTTTTTAGTTAAAGTTTAAAAAGCAAAAAATCTGTAGTGTCCTTAACCATGCCGAATTCGTGTTGCAATATTTTAACAATTATTTTAGAATAATACACTTTTTCAAGTTTATGTCTTTTCATTTAAAACCTAAATTGGCCAAGTTTCATCTGAATGACAGTTAAGATCATTGAACGATTTAAATTAAAAAAAAAAAAAAAAAAGGTTAAGGACACTAAAAGGGCTAAAAATACAGCAAAAGCAATGTGTTGTTTTTTTATCTGATAAAAAATATGCATATTTACCAAAAAACTGCATGGATTGTGTGATAAGGAAACATTAAGTATTATGAAAAATTATGTTATATGATCTTAATCGAAAATTCACTTTTTCCACTTAGGTGATACACGTTTTAGCACCGAGCCCATGTTTTGGCTGAGAGCGAGTCACAGCATCTTCCGCTCTACTTCCTGTCTCCAAAGCGTACAACATCGCTGGTCTCGCTATCGTTCTGTAAACTTTCCCATTTTATTCATGCTGATACCTTTCTGTTACAGGTCACTCCTGCTACACTTCTCCACCCTGCCTGCACTCTCATCTTCACTTCCCTATCACACTCCCCAACCCTTTGGACATATTTAAACTAGGGCTGATTCCTCGAGTAACTCTGAGCTGTAACTTTTAGTTCTGAAAGTTAAGGTGCACAACTTAGTGTTTTTGTACAATTATTTATTTTAATGTGTGTGTTATGCGCTAAAATGTCCCCCTGTCATGGACTGCCCCCCCCCTACATAATCTCTATCAAATATTTATCACGTGTGCCTTAGTTTTTTTTTTATACTTAAAGTCATTTGAATATACCTTTTTTTTGTTTGTTTTGGCATCTGAGAAAAGGCTTTAAAATAAGAATGTATGGCACCGTAATGCACTTAATTAATCTCAGTCAACTTTAAGCTATTCCTTGCATTGGGAATAATGACAATGTTTATTTTCGATAAAACGCTGTATGCGTTTAAAAAAATTTATGTAGATTTTTCTAAAAAGAAAACCATCTTTGTTTCTCTTATACATTTTACATTGATGTTTAATTAAGCACAATTACATTTATTCCGATTACTCGATTAAATTGTTGGTAGAATACTCGATTACTAAAATATTTGATAGCTACAGCCCTAAATTAAACTCTACTTTCCCTACCTCACTCTCGCTCATTCACACACATGTAAGAACTACTGTGGCTCAAACTGAGGGAAAGGTTCATTCTGGTTCTGACAGAAAAGTGTCAGAACACAACAGTCATTACTGTTTTGGTGGTAAAGCAGATCACCTTATCTAAATATGAGGCAGGTGGTCATAATGTTATGGTTGATCAGGTGTATATTGCTTGTAGATTATCTTTAAAGCCAATGCATTTACACTATATTTAAGGACAGAATGTAGTAACCTATAGTAAGATTAGCATCAACGCCTATGTATTAACCCCTCCCCTCCCACACACACACACACAAAGAGTTAACTCCAATACTACACAAAGTAGATCTAAATCATTTAGACAATTTATTTAGTTAAGAATAAGAGGATAAATCATTAAATACTTAAAACAAAAACATGAAAACAAACTCCACCATGCTAACAAGCTGTTAGCCTGTCTCAGTCAGGGCACAAAGCACGCTCCGAGGAGGACAAAAACAAACTAAAAATAATAAAAAATGAAACAAATCCTTTTCTCATAAGGATAAACACGTCCTGCTCTTATATAAACCGCGAAGTGAACTCAGTAGTGACCACAATAACACGTCGCTAACGGCTTCAACAAGGGAGAGTCTGCGTTGGGAACACCACCACCACCACCTCACACTACAGCTGAAAGAAATGCTTAAAAAAAAAAAAAGGTCAAACACACACTTCGCTTACATTTTCATCCCCGGACAGGTCAGGATTGCTGTTTTCATCGCTGCTCAGTTTATGCTTTTTAGCCGGCATGATGTCGTTTCCCGCCTCGACATGAGCCTCGGACATCTTCCCCCTCATCCTCACAACGGCCTCGCTGCCGGAAACCCGCAGCTCGCTGTCGCAAAAAACACACTACACCGGCGAACTCCTAAGCCGCTACAAACTCCACTCAATAGAGCACTACGTAGGGCGTAAAACTAACGCGTTCCACGGTTAAGATAAGTGCCCTACGCGTGGACAGACCTGCGATTTAGGACTCACTCACCTAGAAATGCTTGTACACTAGATGGAGCGCTTGGCACGTTCTAACAACTTCGAGTTTTCTCGAACTCGAAGAAGTTTTTACATGATAGTAAATTTACAAAGCATGATTACAAATTGCAATAAATAATAGGAGCAAGATGGAAAGAATAAGAGCATATACACATTAAATCAAATTGGTCTACATGGTTTTTGTATAAAGTATACAAATCCAAATGGCAGTTCTAGTGGTTAGAACTGTGTCCTCGCATCTCCAGGGTCTGGGTTTGATTCCTTCCTCGGGTTGTGTGTATGTGTGTGTTTGCATATTGGGTTTCCTCAGAGTACTCTGGTTTCCTCCCACAGTCCAAAGACATGCAGGTTAGACTAATTGGTGCTCCCAAATTGCCTGTAGTGTGTAAACGTGTGTTGACCAGAGGTCCTATGACTATTATAAAAATAAATACACTGATAATCACCGCTGTTCAGCACTGTCCCTAGTTGGACTACAGAGGTTGCTAGATGCATAGGAAAATTTTTTTGATTTAGTTATGAATTAATTTGGCGGCGCGGTGGTGTAGTGGTTAGCACTGTCGCCTTGCACCTCCAGGGTCTGGGTTCGATTCCCGTCTCTGTGTGCATGGAGTTTGCATGTTCTCCCCGTGCTTGGTGGGTTTCCTCCGGGTACTCCGGTTTCCTCCCACACTCCAAAGATATGCAGGTTAGGCTAATTGGCGTTCCTAAATTGCCCGTAGTGTGTGATTGGGTGTGTGAGTGTGTGTATGTGTGTGTGCCCTGCGATGGATTGGCACCCTGTCCAGGGTGTACCCCGCCTAGTGCCCGAAGTCTCCTGGGATAGGCTCCAGGTCCCCCGCGACCCTGAACACAGGATTAAGCGGTATAGAAAATGAATGAATTAATTAATTAATTAGTTTGTGTGCTGATTCATGTATCACCACACTGACTCCAAAAATCTATTTAAAAAAAATAAATCATTACATTGATAACAGAGACTAACCGTTTGACCAGAATTTGGCTGGTTTTCAGTTAGATTGGACGTGACCAGTGATCGGCTGATCAGCCTCAGTTATAAATGATTCTGTACAGAAAGTACAGAGATTCTGTACGGGATTTGATTGTTCTCAAATCCACGCTTACACAAGTCTCAACACACTGTGAGTGCAAATTAGTAAAAATCACATGGATTAGAAACCCAGCGTGGCCGGATTAGGAGCGGCATGCACTCGCATGCTCACTGTCAAGTTGAGTTTTATTTGAGGCTGTAAAGCATCACCATTTCCTTAAATCCCGCAGTTACAGCTTACATTTGGTACGCTCTGAACCATTTTTCATCCTGTGTGGTAAAAGTGAATGTTTTACAAAAAGTTTGAATAAGTGAATAAGTTTATAATAATAATTGTCAGATGACAGATGCTCAGTAAAAATTAAGTTAATTTGAAATAAATGTTAAACTCTTGTATTTAAAGTTATTTTGTATTGTTTAAATGCTGCCCTTGGTTCTTAAGTGAGAAAACTAATGTTATAAGGAACAGACTACATTTAATTAACAATTAAACTTGTATAATGGTTTAAATTATAAAATTGTAAGAAAAGCAGGGACTATTACAGTATATTATTATAAACTTGTGATACTTCACAATTTTTATCGATTTCGGTATCATGATAATATCGTATCCGGAGGTGACTGATGACTCCCCTCCCCACTTTCTTGTATCTCAGTCTATGGCCCTTGTCAAGGTCACTCACATCCTTATGCTTGCCCATTTTTTCTGCTTTCATCACATCAACTTTTATTTGCTGCTTAATGTATACCACCCACACTAAGTTTCACTGTACTGAGATATTGTAACACTAGCTACAGTGACAAGAACCAAATTTGTAGTGGTTAGATGTCTGGGTCAGAACAGCTCCGAAACTGCAGCTCTTGTGGGATGTTCCTGGTCTTCATTGGTGATGGACATACTAAAAGTAATCCAAGAAAGGAAAACCGGTGAACTGATGGCAGGGTCACGTGACACGGCTCACTGATGCAAGTTGGGAGCGAAGGCTGGCCTGTGTAGTCTGATCCAGTAGAAGAGGCACTGTAGGTAAAATTGCTGACAATAAAAAGGTGACAGAACACACAGTGCATTACTGTATACCAGGCACATAATGTTAAGGCTGTTCAGTGAAGATAGATAGATAGATAGATAGATAGATAGATAGATAGATAGATAGATAGATAGATAGATAGATAGATAGAAAATTATTCTGTGAAAAACAGGTGTCAAACAAGTTCCCCTTATTTAAGGATAAATGCAGAAAAGGTTGTCCTGTGCATTTCTCTCTGAAAATCAGAGTAAAATGGGTCGTCCAGACATTGTTCAGAAGAACAGCCTGATTCAAAGGTTAATTAGAAATGGGAAAACATACAAAGAAGTGCAGAAAATGATTGGCTGCTCTGCTAAAATGATACCAAATCATTTTTAAGCATTAAAATGGAGACCAAAACCAGAAAGACGTGGAAGAAAACGGAAAACTACCATTCGAATGGGTCGAAGAATAACAAAATTGACAATTGACAAAATTGATCAGCAAGAAGCCCCCCCAAAGTCCCATTGTTAAAAAAAAGACAGGCGCTGAAGAGGTTACAGTTTGCCAAAGAACACATTGACTGGCCTGAAGAGAAATGGTGCAATATTTTGTGGACTGATGAAAGCAAGATTGTTCTTTTTGGGTCTAGAGGCCGCAGACAGTTTGTCAGGTGACCCCCAAATATTGAATTCAAGCCACAGTACACTGTGAAGACAGTGAAGCATGGAGGCACAAGCATCATGATATGGGGATGCTTCTCGTACTATGGTGTTGGGCCTATTTATCACATTCCAGGGATCATGTATCAATTTGAGTACATCGGAATACATACCGAAGAGGAAATGCCCTTGAAATGGTGTTTCAACAAGACAACGACCCCAAACCCACAAGTAAGAGAGCAGCATCTTGGTTCCAGACCAACAAGATTAACGTTATGGAGTGGCCAGCCCAATCCCCAGACCTTAATCCAATAGAAAACTTGTGGGCTGACATTAAAAATGCTGTTTCTGAGGCAAAACCAAGAAATGCAGAGGAATTGTGGCGTGTAGTACAATTGTCACAGATATGAAGCAGTTCTCAGAAACCATGGTTATACAACTAAATATTAGTTCAGAGATGCACAAGAAATATTAAACTTCATGTTGTGATTCAGAATAGAATGTGCAGGGTGTCCAACGCATTTATGTGATTTAAACGAAAAGTTAGTATATGGATATGGAGCTTTATTCACTTTTTTCAACACGCTGCAATTATTTTGAACACCACTGTACTGTGTATGGAAATATCTAAACATTTGTTTGTGTGTGTGTGTGCGTGAGTGCATGTGCCTGTGTGCGCATGTACTATGCAGAATTTTACTATGCAATAAGTGTGATATTTAATGCGACAGTAGGCTGTTTTAAGCGTTGAGGTTCCACTTTTCCTTCTGCTTCCTATCACCATATTTGGGCATAAGGAAGTGACCTGATTAAAACAGTTTACAATGAAAATTAAAACGGCCATTTTTAAATATTGTAAACATTTGCTTAAAATTATTATTGTTTTTTAATAAAACTCTCAAGTAAAGCGCATTTAATAGGCTATATATTTTTTTTTCAACCCATACTGGCAATGTGTCATACCTCAAAGAAAGTGTAAGTTCACCTGGGAATATCATATTCCCTTACCTGTGAAATGAACTAGGCCAACCTGAGTGCATTTAAGCCTTTCAAAGAGTTTAGCCATGCATACTTGTGGGACATTACACAATCAGTTGTGTGAAGCAAAGTCTTTTCCTACAGGTATCAACAGCTCCCAGCCTCTCGGGTCATCGTACTGAAATCTCATTTGGAAAAAACAACAACATTTATCTCTTTGCTTAACTTCTCAGAAGGTATGCAGGAATGCAGCGAAGAGTATCTGGGTGTGACGACAGATTCGATCATGTTTGGCTTGGTGTGAAATTAAAGTTCAATTCCAAAATGGTTTTGTTTGACCATTTTGTAATCGCAGACAGTTTTTTAGGGTGTGATAACGGAAGTTATTACAAAATAAGGAAGTGCTATGAGAGAAGTTTGATGAAACTTAATCCTGGCTTTTACCATATTGGCTTTTGATTTTCTTCTTACTGTATATGGATTGAGGTTTATTAAAATAATAAACCCTCTGCACTGGATTCAGTAATATACACTAATACATTTTCTGTTCAGATGGCTAGAAAGAAAAAAAGAAGAAGTAAAAAGTAAGCATACACTATAGAACAGTGCCTTGCAAAAGTTTTTAGACCCCTTGATCTTTTTCCCCCCACATTTTGTCATGTTACAGTTACAAACATAATTGTATTTTATTTTTACTTTATTTGATAAGATAAGAACACAAAGTTCTTTAATTTTTAAGTGGAAAAAAATGATAATTTTTTTTAATTTACAAATAAAAATCTGAAAAGTGTGGCATGCCTTGAACTTTGACCTGACCTGTCTGGTGTCTTGTTTGGGCGTCATGATATATTTTGTTCAATAATGTTGTCTAACAAACCACTGAGGGCTTCACAGAACACAGTTTAAATTACACACAGGTGGACACTGTTCACTAATTAGGTGACTTTTGAACGCAGTTGGTTCCACTGGATTTTAGTTAGGGGTATCAGAGTAAAGGGGGTGAATACAAATCGTTTTGAAAATCATCTATCATATTTCATCATTACAGTATGTGCCACTTTGTGTTATCCAGTCACATAAAATCCCAATAAATTATGGTTGTAATGTGACTAAAAGGGGTATGAATACTTTTGCAAAACACTGTATGTTTGTCTATTTGTGCACTTTAGCATCATAGAACATCAGAAATGTGTTACATTTTGTGCAAGAATGAGAACACAATTCTATAACTATCAGTTTACAATAATTCTAATAAAGACAGTACATTCATTTCTATTGAAATTAGTTATGACAAGAAACGCTGACGTGATCTTTACTCAAGTAAAATATTGTGTCAGTATAGAAATGGCAGCAAAGAACTGCACCATGGCAGAATTTCATGGGAAAGGGAGATGTTCATAGTTGCACAGGCAAACCCCATTCACTTTCACAACTTTTGATGTTCCTACTGAAGAATGTTTCCCTCGAGCAAGACTCTCTGGAATTCCCAGCTGTAATCCAATGATCACAATTTACCAAGTTAAATACCAAACAATACATTAAAACAATATTTTTTAATCAATATGGTTTGATCATCATACAGTTCAAATCAGGACAATATAAGCCTGAGCGAAGACCACAATTAGTGTATACAAATTCACCATCTGGAATCGTGGTGTTCCTTCTTTTTTGAGATAAGAATTGTACAAAGTGGCTAAAAATGAACATATGCCATGTCATCGAAATTGCCTTACGCTTTAAATATATGTAGCCTAAATAGGGCCAACGCCTGCTTCCCATGTCTAACTTCCTCCTTGGGTCTTCGCATGGGAAAGTCAGAAATAATATTGAACATAAAAAAAAGTAGGGATAAAAATGTAGAACAAGATGATGGGAGCAATGAGGAAGTTTGAGTAAAATATGTCAGAGGATATTTTCACACGTCAATAAAATGAAAAAAAGTTGAGATCATAAAACATGTTGAAGTGTTAAAGTTTGTTCACTAGTCCATTCCAGCATCTGGGTGAGAGCGCAACTTCTGGGTAATCTCATTTTACAGTATCAATTCATCTTTGTCTAGAGAGGAGAATAATAAAAAGAAAAAAAAGAAAAAAAAAGTTTAGAGTATCGCATCATTGCTAGGAACCTCCACAGGGACAGGAAGTGCTATTGCAAGAAGAAGTTGGACTTCCCACACGATGTAACAATAACACCGACCCGTGTCAACCACAGAGAATACACACCAACCACTTTCGACCAAAAATCCACCTAAGTAGAAAGTTGCTCTTTGAATGCTGGTCCTCAGTTCATGTATGTTTTTATATGGAGAATTATGCAATGCTGGATAGAAAATGGTCCAAGATCATAAAAGAGGGGGAAAAACACACCTAGTAACACAGGCGATCACATATCACTCATTGACAGTGATTCATATTTCTTCATCATTTTATGCTTCACTGTAACAATGATATATAGCGTAGCAAATGGTGAACAAACAGCAACTCGAATTTCATGGTCTGTATACTTCTGAAAAAAAAAAAAAGGATAGGAGCATGTTCTGCTAAAAAAACAGTTCTGACCTTGAGTCTCGATATTTTGTAGAGAAAGCTTTGTGATGGAAAATCAAACAGCTATATAAATAACTTTATAATCTTAGCATATTTGGTGTAACAATGATAAGATAACAGCATCCGTGCTGTTCCGTGCCGAACCGGCACTGCATGCAGTGGCTGGGTTGTATACAGTAGGGTTGTATTTTATTTAGGCAGGGTTACCTACAACTAACCATACAAAATTATGTAAAAAAATATGTTAAAATTTTTTTTTTTTTAACAAAATGTAAGCTTAATTAAATAAATAAATTAAGCTTACAGTGCACTGCATTGCACTACTGTATTTTATGTTTCTTATATTTTCAACAGTTTTATTTTGAATCTAAATAAAATTTTAAGTACAAACTATTTTTATTTTTATTTTAAATCAAATTTAAATTATTTTAAAAGTCTTAGTGCAATTTATTTTCTCTATTTGTTCTTCTTTTTATTTTTATTATTTTTTTATTTAAAGCACTTTAAATTACCATCGTCTATGAAATGTGCTATACAAATAAACTTGCCTTGCCTTGCAAATTTGGAGCCATCAAAACAAAACACATGCAGTTGTCAGAATTATCAATAAAAATCTACATAAACATTCATAATTAAATAATTTAATTTAATAGTATTGTAGTTTTGATTATGCACCAGTCTCTCTCTCTCTCTCTCTCTCTCTCTCTCTCTCTGACCCTTTTGTACCCAAGCATGTACAGTAGGTGAAACCACAAAGTCTAATGAAAAAAACTAAACAAATTGGGTAAAGAACTCGCATTTTATAATCATGGTGTTAAACTGAATCCTTTGTTTTCATCGCGTCTCCTCTGAGAGCATGTGTGCACATTTGCTGTGCTTGAACGGATCTCCTGGCCACTGCAAAAATGCAAACAATGCCTTGAGCTTGTGAGCAGTGCGTTACAATAATTAATTGTAATTGTCTAATTGCCGTTATTTATGGTTCGTAGATGATCATACGCAGAGAGTATTTCATTTCATGACAAATTTTACATAATACACAGCATTATTAATCTAAAGGGGATGGTAAAGGGAATGGTGGTTTTACCTTAATCTGGAGGGGATAGTTTTTATAATTTTTTTCTACAGTGGGGGTGATCACACATCCCCCCTCAAATCGAGCTCTGGTTACCCCATACAACCCAGATCCGCTCCACTTTTGGGTCACCCTGGACCCTACAGTGGTAAACCAGCTGGGGCAGGGCCCGACCCATGACCCCCTTATCAGCAACACAGAGCCTCAACCACCTGAGCCACCACCGCCCCTAATTTTTCTGATATTATATTTTTATACATAGCAAACTATATAATCCTATCAAACATATTCTGAAACACACACATTAAACAACTTGTGGTACAACTTTTTAGCAGCCTTAATTCCTATTGTCATGCTCCTATAGTATCCTATCTAGCATTATTTTCAACCATGCATTAAAACCTTTTTATCACTGTATACTGTAATTAAAAAACAAAGACTCAATCGGAGGAACGCTGGTTTTTAAAGGGTAAGCGGGAAGCGTATTAATAAACTGTTTGGTATTAATAGATTTGCTGGAAATCTACCATTCATCACATGTATGACTTCTCAGGTCAGTATGAGTCTTCAGAGTACTAAAAAACCTCCCCGAAAAAGATATTATTTTATGCATAATGCATTCTTTTAAAAGTATTGTGCATGGTATTAGTTTTTAAAAGTGAATGATTTTTAAACCTAACATTTTTTAAGGCACAATGAATAACAATCGTATTTCACCATTAGATTTTAAGTAAAAGAACCTTCATATTCGGTTTCAGGACAGTTTCATTGCAGATGTCATCCTCCTACATCATTCTTTCTGTTTCAGTTAAACTGACAGAACTTCCTCTTTACATACTTGTGTGAATGTATAGAATGCACTGAAAAAAAAGCTGTTGCATTATCAAACGGAAATTTTTTCGTTGACTCACCAGGAGGCGTGTTTTGTGTGTGCGTGTGCGTGTGTGTGTCTGTGTGTGTGTGTGTGTGGTTTTTGTCCTATGCAAAAGCTATGGTTAGAATATGTTGGTTAGTTTAAGGGAAACACGACACAAAAAAAGAAGCATCCATACAAGTGATTTCCATATAGTGAGGCAGTCAAATTTATATATAGTATACATCTATATACTGTATATATATGCATAATGGGTACATGAACCCTGAATACCTTTACTGTTTGACTGAGGTTTAACCATAATGTCAAAAGTCACAGTTATTTGTATATTTGGACATGTTAGCCTGTAGGATGCACTATAATAAACACATCATTTTGAATGATGATTATAGAGGAAAAGAAAAGGGGAAAAAAAAAAAAAAAAAAAAATATATATATATATATATATATATATATATATATATATATATATATATATATATATATATATATATTCAAAATACGTCATATATTTCAAAACGAATGCACTTTTATAAGCATTCCAAACAATGCAATTACTGGCCTTTCTGTGTGTTTTATTTATGTGGTATAGTGTGATAGCAATAGTGTGTTACAATAGGTCCTTTATTTTGTTTAATTTATAGCTACAGTAACAGTTTATACTGTGATGCAATGTGTACATTCCAGCACATCAAATGTGACAGTGGAAGACCACCAGGGTGGTTTCCTCTGAAATTACTCATTCTGTGTTTGTTTCTTTGTCATACAATAAAGTCAAGACTATGAGTCCACATAGATCCCCCTCTGTCATATTCATCGTCTAGCTATTTTTGTCAACCCAAATAAACATGTTATGAAATGTGGCGGCCAGGGTTACACAGTTCTCATTTCATTCAGAGTTAATGGTAACCAAATATTACAAGTCATGGGGATTTGTAACACATTTGATTGTGCTCATGCAGTGAATACAGAATATAGTGCTGATCTGTTCTCTGTTGATGGCAAGAATCCTTTAAGTAATATGTGATCAGGAAGGTCTGGTAAATGTAGATAGTAACTTTGCATACTGCCAAATTTGGTGCAGACGTGCGAGCTCATCATTATTACTCACTCTCTCAACTCCTCCATGCCCTGCGTATGATTATTGATCTTTCATTTGAAACTTGAGTAGACAATATGAATAAATAAAGGTATAGCTTTGTTCATTTTATAAATATTGCTAAAATAAGAAATACAATATAATGTCACTAAATTCTGAAAAAAAAATTATTCACGTGTTTAGGTTGGATTGGTGTATAAACAAGTTCTACTTAGTTTAGAATGCAGTAGCCAGAGTGCTCACTAGAAACAGAAGATATCAGCTTATGCACAATGCACTGGCTTTCAGTAAACATTTCACATTGATTTTAGAATACTACTGTTGTTGTTGTTAGTCTTTCAGATGCCTCCGTCGAGGGGTTGCCACAGCGGACCATCCGATCAGCACAACAATTTGGCACAGGTTTTGTCCCTTCCTGACACAACTCTTCCATTTATCTAGGCTAGGGACCGGCACTGACCGACCCAGTGGCTGGGGTTTGGGCATTGGCTGGGAATCGAACCTGGGCCTTCCGCATGGTGAGAAACCCAGACCTATAATGCATAAAATAGTCTTGGGCCACACCACTTTACCTTAGTGAACTGCTGGTATTTTATGACCTTCATTCATTCATCTTCTATACCGCTTTATCCTCTATTCAGGGTCGCAGGGGACCTGGAGCCTATCCCAGGAGGCTTCGGGCACAAGGCAGGGTACACCCTGGACAGGGTGCCAATCCATCGCAGGGCACACACACATACACACACTCACACACCCACACACACATCACACACTACGGTCAATTTGGGAACACCAATTAGCCTAACCTGCATATCTTTGGACTGTGGGAGGAAACCGGAGTACCCGGAGGAAACCCACCAAGCACGGGGAGAACATGCAAACTACATGCACACAGAGACGGGAATCGAGCCTGGCCGGGAATTGAACCCAGACCCTGGAGGTGCAAGGCGACAGTGCTAACCACTACACCACCGTGCCGCTTATTTTATGACCTGTCATGCCAATTTGATCAACAGATGTGAGCTATTTGTTGGTATCTAGTGTCGTTAAAACTACACAAGGGATGGTCAGTTAATTTGTAGGATTCAGACTATTGATCAGTCAAGCTTTCCGTATATATTTGATCAAGCCTTTTGTATATAGTTTCCTTAGATAAAAGGAGCAGATCTACGGGATTTGTGGGCAGAGAGGTTTATGGTGAACTATTATGTTTAGATGCTGTCTTCTCCTACTTTGTTGACAGTGAAGTGACTGGTTGTCTTACTTCCCAGGAAACCCTTGTGCGCTTTCTTCTGGCTCTCCTTTTTAGTTATGCTGTCATAGCTAATCATAACATGACACTTCTGATGAATCAGTGATCCTGACCACTTCTGCTCTTTGGACCTGCCTGATACATCCAGATGCCTCACTGCTCTTAGGGGTGGCCCTATTTTCTCTGCTTACACATACATGTGATAAAAAGGACAGTCCCATTTAATATTAATGACAAGGATATTGATAGTTTTTCTTTGATGGCTTGTGTCTGCAATTGCTGAAATATTTTTAAGAGTGAAATTACCATTTACTTTATAGGACTCTGATGTTAACATCTTGACGACAGGCAGAACAGCACATGTATAGATTGTATACCTATTGTATATCACATGCCCTTATTCACATCACCTGTTTTGTGTTATGTTCTTAATAGTTCAGCTATTTATGTTACCGCTTGTGGTATCATGTGAGTCTAGCACAGTGGTTCTCAAACTTTTTCTGTCATTCCCCACTTAAGGGGGTGAGCGAATTTTCAAGCCCCACTTGTTAACAAAATAATAATGAAATCGCCCAAGTTTACTGTTTATTGAAATATCAATTTCTAAACCAATAAGATCAAACAACACCAAGTTAAAAACAGATAAAATACACATGCAATTGTTATAAAAGGCTTACGTTGGCACTTATCTTTGCATAATTGACCCCATGTTTATTAGCTGCTCAGCAATCGTTTGTAGTTTTTTTTTGCACTGGCCAATTCTGTATGCAACTTTGAATTAAGCCATTTGTGCTTTGCTGTCCACTGATTCAGATGTTACCGTGCGATTCTCCTGCTGTCTGTATTCTGCCAGCTTTCTTTGAAAGAAGTCGAGTGGCTTATTAATGTGACTGGAGTGTGTTGTCTCTAAGTGTCTTCCTAATTTGTTGGGTCTCATGCGGTCTGCTGCCAGCGGTTTAAGACACAAAACACACGCGGTTCTCTCTTCTGCCCCCACCATCACCACCATGAAGCAAGCTCAAGTTAGGCTTCATTAGTGGTGGGCGATATAACCAAAATCTTCTATCACGGTAGAAGCAATTATCTACCTCGATAATGATCACAATCACAATTGCTATATCACAATATAGCAATTTGTATCTGAAAATACATAAATAAAAATTCAAACACAAAGAAACTGTTTTACATAATGTAATTTTATTTAAACTGTGAATTGCTGGGGTTTGCCGCATTTATTTATTTATTTTTACTTTGGCCATATTCGTTTGGATGCTTGGATTTCAGATGATAGAAAAGGTTTGATGTGTTTCCACCACTTGTTAAAACAGTGCACTTGCGTACCTCACAAATCACGTTCATCTCATTCGTATCACTTTTCTTATATCCAAACCAATTCCACACCACAGACGAGGCACCTTTTTTCTTTACAATCTCCTCGTTGTTGGTTTCGTCACATGTAAGCAAACTCACTGCTGCTGCAGCGTCTTCTTCCATTGTCGAAGTGTATGTGAAGCCAAACACATCAAAAGTGGGACGAAACCGCGGCACCCGATTGAACCAAATATCTGCGCAAATACAGCGCAGCGCGACTATCTGGATAGCGCAGTGATGATCTGGTTTATTCGCGCAGCCCGGTGGATCACGCAGCGCCGCTCGAATCACAAACCTGCGCGACCCCCTGTGTTTTATTTAAAAACAATTTACTTAAAATGTCAGGACTGTTTAATATTGTTTCCGCCTTGCCATGCCTGGTTTGTACGTGCGCATCCCAGCGGGGTAAAATGTATTTTGATGGTAGGCGCGGTTTATTTCTGTCAGCGTCGCGCAGCGCTGCCCAGTGGCTCGCGCAGGTTTGTGATTCGAGCAGCGCTGCTCAAGTTTGTCCGACGTTAAACCGTTATTGTTCCACTATGGTTCCACTTTTTCTCCCGGCCCACAACTGATGTTATGTTAAATTTACTTGTATTAATGATCCATTTATTTTTGTGTGATTGTTTAGTTTTTTCCTATTATTTTCCACCAATTCCCTCCCGTTCATTGCGCCCCACCTGTCATGTCTGTATTCCCCACTAGTGGGGCGCCACACACTTTGAGAACCACTGGTCTAGCACCCGTTGTGTGTATCATGTGTTAGAGTAGCTTATGTTAGTATCACATTCATAGTTGAATTCCTGTTTGTGCACATGCATTGTTGTCATTTCTTGTAGTTTAATCTGACAGAAAAATGGAAATTTTGCAGTATGCAAAACCCTGGATCGGGCACCAACATCTCAATTTCAGTGATTGGCATGCTCCAGATTCCATAAAACTGGTTCACAGACATTATGGCTCCTTACAACAAAAATAACATTCACTTTGAACAGGTTACTTTTGCGATGGCGATTTTACTGGGAGAGCCTGGTGGAGCTTGATAATCCAGTATGTATATGAGAGAAGATCCCAAGGCTGGGAAACTTTCAGGACTTGGGAAATGGCATGATACAGATGTTTTCCAAATTTAGGTATGAGCTGCCAGTAAAATATATATATTTTTTGGTTATAGTTGGTGCGTTGGCTGGAATGAGGGAGCTGTGCTCCAAAACTAACACCAGTTCAGAACTCCAGATAGAGGCTGACAGTTCAGCCCCTATTAGATTGCACAATGTTTATTTGAGAGAAGCCAGCACTTGCAGTCTTTCTGTCTGTCTGGTCTGATTGTCTTTTTTATGTTACCTGTCGTTTCTAAAGAAATTCTATTTCTTATCTATATTCTATTCTTTTCATTTCTTATCTGTAGGACTTGAGTCCAATCTCAAGACATTTCCTGCACTGACCTGGACTTGTCTTGGACTTGCTGAAATTTGTACTAGTTTTTAAATTATTCATTCATTCATCTTCTATACCGCTTTATCCTGTATTTAGGGTCGCGGGGGACCTGGAGCCTATCCCAGGAGACTCAGGGCACGAGGCAGGGTACACCCTGGACAACGTGCCAATCCATCGCAGAGCACACACACACACACACACACACACATGGTCAATTTGGGAACGCCAATTAGCCTAATCTGCATGTCTTTGGACTATGGGAGGAAACCGGAGTACCCGGAGGAAACCCACCAAGCACGGGGAGAACATGCAAACTCCATGCACACAGGGACGGGAATCGAGCCTGGCCGGGAATTGAACCCGGACCCTGGAGGTGCAAGGCGACAGTGCTAACCACTACACCACCGTGCCGCCTTTTTAAATTATTATTATTATTTATTATTATTATTTATATTTTTATTTAAAAATAATTTTGATATAGGTCTCACTTAACATGGTTTTAGTTTTGACAAAAAAATTTGTCTTATCTTGTTGCATGCACAAAGTTTGACAAGAGGGTGTTCCATCTTGTTGAAAACTGCCTAATCTTTGCCATGATGCATAACTGACACCAGGTATTTAAAATACAGGATTGGTCTAGAAATTATTTCATGTTCTTTGGGCTGGGTTTTGACTCTCTCTCACGTGCATTTAATCATAGTCTTGGTGTGGCAAGACTTGGCCTTAACTTGATCTCAGTTAGTCCTGTTCTTGGGCTCAACTTGTCTTGACCACAGCTCTACTCATCAATCTGCAAAAACTCCTCTCAATAATGTAAATGCATAAAGAAGTTTTCCTTCTTTTTTTTTTTTTTTTTACATTTATTTGAAGTGACATATAAAAATTTGTTGAAGCTTAATTTGTACAGCCTTAGGTCATGGTGATTGCGCTACATGCTTGGTACATTTGGGTTTGGTGAATCTTTTCCTCTTCCTCTTTGCAAAAAAATCTCCAACTCTCTCAAGTTGACTGGGGGATTGTCTTTGTATCTACTCATCTATTTGTCAAGAACATCAACGGACTGTTTCCCCACACAATCTTGCTGGTATGTTTTAATCAAAAAGCTTACAGTTATTTTTGTCCAATCATAGAATCTTGTTTCATGGCCTTTAAGTCCTATAGGTGCTTTTTGTGAGCAGTTATGTGCCTCGCACCGAGGAGTGGTTTCTGTGTAGCTGTACTACCATAAACACAATTTGGGAAGATTTTCTAGTAAAAGCCTTCAGACTTCTGTTAAAATGGCCTTTGGGTTGTTGGTCACCTTCTACACAGTCTGGCTAAGTAACCAGTACTAGGAAAAGTCTCAGGGGATGACAAACAGTTGCTTTCATTGCATGGCTTTTTTTAATGAGTCTTTATATATATAGAGAGAGCTGAGCTTTTCAGTCTTAACATGCAACACTGATTATAATCCTCATTGTGAACCATAATCAGGAATCTCAAGGATAATAAACAGAAATGTGAGATCGATGTATTAATGCGGTTATAAAACTTTGTGGATGTCTGCTTATGTTTGGTGTTTTTTCCTTAACATTTTAGCATAAAATTAATATGTGAATAAGCTGAGTATATTATACTCCCATGAACTCATTGAAAATTCTTCCAGGCCTATCTGACTCATCCTGGTGGTATGCTTGGGAAGTGTGTGGTGACTGGGGATGGATCCACTTTACCATGAGGACGGTCCTGGAACAGCTGTTTTCTGATGACTTGTGACTGTAGTTGCTTAATAGTTCAGAACTGGAATTTCCTACAGTTTTGTACAGTACCTGAGCCTCTAATAGTGAAACTGGACTTCATACAGTATTAACTTAAACACTTTCTATTACATTGAACTTCCAGCCTCCTATAACAAAACAGTTCTTGCTTTACAGTACGTTTTAGGCCGAATGAGAACGGGTTCCCTGTTGAGTCTGGTTCCTCTTAAAGTTTAATTCTTTTAAGGTTTCCTTCCTATTGCCATCTCAGGGAGTTTTTTCTTGTCGTATCATCACCCCTCGGCTTGCTCAATGATCAGGGACAATATGATCATTTTGCTTCATCCTTATTTTCTCACACATTTCATACACATTTCCCTAATTTTGTTTTGATTCTGTAAAGCTGTTTGCAACAATGACCATTGATAAAAGTGGTATACAAATGAAATTTAATTAAATTGAAAGACCTATAGGGTATCCTTTCAGTAATGCAGATTTGGAGTAAACGGTAATGCTTGAAATGAATGAAGAAGTGAAAAGGAGAAGAAAACAAACATCCCAAGTTTACAACTCATTCATGAAGCAGATTTGTTTCCATGGTGGCTTTAAATTAAATTTATTGCGCACACCTGAGCTGTGAAGCCTGTTTACATTCCACATCGCCTTCACTAACTTTTAGTACTGTAAGTTAATCATTAATTATGGCTTGGCCAAGTAACCATTAATCTAATACTTTAATCAACCTCACAGGGACTTGTCTAGGCTGCACAGTACTACTTGATCATTAACAGAAAGGTTTTAATTATTAATAGTATCTGTAGCGACCTACAGTAGGGAAACAGTAACAAAACAAATCTGCCTTTGTCTAAATCAAAACTGATTGGACGACTGTTTAAAGAGAACTGAAAACTGAAATAAGAATGGTTTGGATTCTGGATAGTTTCAAACCTTGCCTTGGATGTTTTCCTAACACGCTCATGTCAGTTTAGAAACAAGGCTATAAACGCAGTCAGCATGACAAGTTTGTGATTAGATACTCACTCACTCACTCACTCATTTTCTATACCGCTTTATCCTTTATTATTCAGGGTCGCTGGGACCTGGAGCCTATCCCAGGAGGCTTAGGGCACGAGGCGGGGGTACACCCTGGACAGCGTGCCAATCCACCGCAGGGCACACACACATACCGTACACTCACACACACATTCACACACTACGGGCAATTTGGGAATGCCAGTTAGCCTAATCTGCATATCTTGGACTGTGGGAGGAAACCGGAGTACCCAGAGGAAACCCACCAAGCACGGGGAGAACATGCAAACTCCATGCACACAGAGACGGGAATCATGTCTGGCCGGAAATCAAACCCGGACCCTTGAGGTGCAAGGCAATTAATCACTACACCACCGTGCCGCCTAGATACAAGCTACTGTGTAAAATGATTCTTCGTGATCCTACAAGATCACACAATCAAAACAGATAATGGCAATCACACAGTCTGTACAGATAGCAGTGGATTTTTGAATCAGTTACATTTCATACAAGAACATTAATCAATCAAAGCTTAGTCATAAGAATAGTATAAATTAATCACTGATCGTTTCCCTACAAATCTTATTCTGAGCCGAGACTGATAACTGAAGAACCACTGAAGAGCGACGTGGATGATGCTAAGTGAAAACTCCTGTTCCACTTCTAAGCATATCTTTTTTACATTTTTGTTTTTGCATAAGAAGATAAAGTTTTAAATGTCGAAACAGACAAGTAATTTTTTAGTTTATTTGGAAAGAATTTGTTTAGTGCAGTTTTCCCGTTACACTTTTAGAGATAACCAGATTTTAAGATGGAATTGAACTTTACTTCTGATTGTAATACATGCAAATAAGAAAGAAGGGTTTTCTCTGGCTACTATACAAATAGTACTGTATATAGTATATCATATCAGTATGCTGTATGAAATACTGTAAAAAGCTGATTTTACACTTGTTTTGTTTTCAAAGATCTAAACTTTAGAAACATTTGGAAAATGTTCATATCCAAAGTGAATTATATATTTTTTTCATTTGCATTAACCATAAAGAATGTATTTTTGTATATGATTCTTTCTAAACTATTGAGTTGTTAAAGGCAGTTTCTTTTAATTATGAAGTGTTTTTCTAGTTTGTAAATTATATTGTAGCCTATAGCTTCATATTTAATGTAACTGTCTGTACACAGAGTCTGCAGCATTTTTTATTTCTTATCTGACAAGTAATATTCACGTTCAAAGGAAAGGATTTTGCTTGCCATTACTTGGCATTGTTTTTCCCCCAAAAAGGAATAAGAGTGTTAATGAACAGTTTCTGAGGACTTGTTACATGCAGTTTTACAGAATATAGTGTATTTGTTGTAATTTGATGGACTATGATTAAAAAAACAAATTCGGCCCGCACATGGTCACATTTCTTCTCATCCGGCCCTCACCCTAAAATGAGTTTGACACCCCTGATCTAAAGCAACCTTGTAGGTTTTTCCTTCATGTCTGATTTTCAGGATGAAACTACACCCACACAAGTGTATTCTTACATCAGGAATCTATTTTAGTCATGCCATGTACTGACCTTCAGCTTAGTCGTTTGCTTTCGTTTGAGTCAACATAAAGTGCAAAAAACATCTGGTTCTTCTTTAATCAACAGATTTTATAAGGTTTCCAAGCTGGGGCCTTTAATGCTGTAGTGGCTCTGTGTAATGTAGATACTACGTACTTGAAAAGATCTAGTCTCAAATTGTCCCTAAGGACTGAAAATCAAATAACCTTCCTCATCAGACAGAATACTCTCACATGATTTTATCCACTCCCTCTATTATGGGATCAAGGTATTATTTGGTATGCATTTTCCTCTAAGAATTATGTTGGACTTACTGTAAATTGAAGCTTGTAGTACAGCATTTTTACACTGTTTGGGAATTTAATTCCTAGGTGGCCTGTTTTTCCATGTTTATTTACGCAAAACATTTCAGCTTACACTGAAAAAAAAAATCCGCCTTAAAGTAAAAAAGTTTAGTAAGAAGTTGCACAACTTTTTTAAGTTTACTCAACTTTTAGAGAAATTTGCTCACCAAACATAACATTTCACATTGCTGTTTAGTTGACAATGTAAACAGTTCAAAAGAATTGTCTTTAATTAAAATATTTAATCTGCTCAAGTACAGTAATATTGCTTGTGGGCTCAATGAATTATATTTCTCTAGGGTTAAATTAACCCAACTTCTCATCTATTTAAAACGTCAGTTGTAGCCCAGTGATGTAGTGATTGTTTTTATGTAAAAGTTCATCTAACAATATCCCAACAATTAAAACACACAAACATTACTTACAAAACGTTATTCTTCCAAAACCAGTTAAACCAGTAATCTGCATGAACCAACAGAATACACATTCGATTTTGTTTAAAGGTCAATAAAATCCATGGATAACACCAAATGCGTATCACTCTCTTACTGATTCGTTTATGTTACAATATCATAACCATTTTTTAAAACTCGAAGATAATAAAGAACAGTTTTCATATTTTTCCTCCAATGTGTTAGACTTAAAAAAGTTGATAAAATCATGTGATTGCATCTCAGTGAGGGTAAATTGCTGGCTCAACTGGAATCTATCAGTTCATTCAGTCGGAGTCTCAAAGTTTTTAAGTACACAATGTTACTTGTTGTCTCAACAAATACCACTGTTAGAAGTTCGGCCAACTACACCAACAACACAATGTTGAATCATTCAACATTCATCTAGTTGGAGTTTTTTCAATGCACTTTCATATGATGCTGTACTGAAATGCCCCCCTCCCACACACTTTATTTATACCTAAATTGTTGGGGGGATTTATGATCATTTGTCAAAAATACATTTTAGGACATTTTCCTTAAAAGTTTATTATTATTATTATTATTATTATTATTATTATTATTATTATTATTATTATTATATATTGTTTAGTTTTAAACAATATCCAGAAATTGTATTACAGATGCAAATTTGTGGTGCAATGTAGTCGGCCAAAACATGGTATTGGTGCTAAAAAGTGTCTCCCCTTCTGTAGGTGAAAAGGTTAATTTTCAGATAGGATCATACAGCATAAATAATTCTTTATAACACATAATGTTTCTTATCTCATGACCCTTGCTTTGTTTTGTTTTTTTGTAAATATGCAAAGACATTTATATATTTTTTTAGATAAAAAGAAACACATTTGCTAATTACAATTTCATGCTTTTTTATGTAGTGCCTGTAACTTTTTAAAAAAAAATTAAAATCTCTTAATGATCTTAATTGTCATTCAGATGAAACTTGGGCGATTTTGATTTCACATTAAAAGACATAAACCTCAAAAATTTTATTATTCCAAAAAGCTAAATTGTTAAGAAGACACTACAGATTTTTTTCCTTTTTGGGCTTTTATCAAAAACCAATTTAAGAAACAATTATTACAGGTCATATGCTTCTTGAAGCTTAGACAAATTTTATGAATTTTCATGAAGAAATCTGTATTTTAAATGATTATTGTTGGAAGTGAGACAGTATAATGCTGACAAATGACCATTTTTGGGGAACATATCATCTCTCCAAAACAGCTGAAGCTATCAACTTAAACTTTTTAGGGAAGGAAGATTGGTCACTTCAATGTTGCATAAATTTCAGAAGTACAGTAGCTTTTTTGGCGCACACATTTTCTGTATTATATGTATAACATAAAAACACAAGAAGTTTGGTGATGGGTGTTTATAGTTAAAGGGGGGCATTGGTGGCTCAGTGGTAGGTCTCTCGCCTCCCATGCTCCCAGCCAATTCCCAGCCAATGCCCAAACCTCAGCCACTGGATGCAGTGTCATTCCCAAGCCCAGATAAAATGGGAGGGAGGGTATACGGAATAAAACATGTGCCAAGCTTGTGTGTGAGGCTTTTTTCAAGTCTATCAAAAATCAAAATCGAGGTGCATATAAATGCAGTACAATAGGACTTTATGCAGTATAATTTTTATATTTTTATTGCTTTGCACACGATATTATGTATTAACGCAAATTTAACTCTTTTCTTTCCCCAGAAATAGCATCATAGGAATTTTTGCATCGAACCAGAGTTGTGGAATTCAGCCTAAATTATTTACAGTGTACTCGTGTTTATAACATATAACGACCATGCCCAATGATAATGTACATATAAGACAGACTTAAACAAGACAAATTATCCCGTTGATGCCTGCAAGTGCTGCAGAGGTCATTTGACGAACCCTACTACAATATTAGTTGCAAAACACATACAAAATATTGTCAGATGTGACAGAAAACACTTAATATTCTAAATGTGAAAGACAGGGATCCAGGATAAGGGTTTGGGCACCTGTCCAATATACAGTACTTTCTCAGATAGCATTGCTGTTTTCTTCATTTTACATCTGTAAATAAAGAACCACTTTTAGAGAACTATATTTAGCAAATGGTATGATGGTATGATCTCCATAGGGCAGTGATATTATAAAATCATGAGACATCATGTCTCGGACCAGCAGATGCGATCAGACAAAACTTTTACAAGAACTACTGTAGGTCTGGGTTTTTTTTTCAGGCTTTTAAAAACTTTTCATTATGTGATGAAGACAAATTATGAGATAAAAAAAGTAGTCAAAACAAATAAATTTTTTTTGCATATATATATATATATATATATATATATATATATATATATATATATATATATATATAGTATCGCAAAAACATTTTAATACTATCAGGAGGAAGTTGGCACCCAGCTAATGTTAGATGAATGCCACAATGCTACCGTGCAAAGATTAGGTGCGATCACACTGATAAACCCGACCTTGTTTTTCTAACTTGTTTTTTATGCTCAGATTATTTTCCTATTCTCTCTAAAAGGTGATCCATTAAAACTAACAGTTTTGTTGCTCATTCGGTGTAATGATTAGATTAGTGGGTCTCAGTGTCAGGTCCAGGGATCCACAGAGTATGGGAAAAGCATAGCCAAAAGGATCTGTCTTTATATTAAATATGATGCAGGAAATCACCAATCAAACCATTAAAAAATAATAATAATAATAATAATAATAAATCAATAAAACTTGCTTGAAGTATTAGGTATTAGTCTTTACCTGATCTTATTTACAGTGCATGCCATCTTTGGATACATCTTTACAAACTACAAACTGCAAAAAAAGTCATCCTATAAATAAAGTCAAGTCTGAGTGTATTATGTTCTGTGAGTGAATGTTCTATGCATAATTTATGGGTGGGAACCACCTCAATAATGTTTAACTAACATTATTAAATGTTATAAACCATTTTAAAGTGGTTGGCTTTCATGATTCATTGCCCCACCGCCCCTGTGAGAGAGTCCACCCTCCATGTCTTCTCAAGCATGCAGAAGTAACTGTATTCCTGAGCAGTAGCGAAGGCACACACAATGAAAAGAGGAAGAGTAAGAACAGAATATATATAAATCTCTTCCTTACAGGAAGTATGCAAATGTTACTGCTAATGTTCCTAACACTCATGAGTGAAAAACAATGCCTTTAAGTTACAAACGTAAATGTATTTTATTGGGATTTTAAGTGATAGACCAACACACAAAGTGGCACATAATTGTGGATTGGGGAGAAAAATATAAAATGTTTTTTTTTAAAACTTAAACGTGTGGCATGCATTTGTATTCAGCCCATGCATTTGTATTCCTCTAACTAAAATTCATTATACCTACTTCGTAATTAGAGTCCACCTGTGTGTCATTTTATCTCAGTATAAATTCAGCTGTCCTGTGAAGCCCTCAGAGGTTTGTTAGAGAACATTAGTAACCAAATAGCATCATGAAGTCCAAGCAACACACCACAAAGGTCAGGGATAAAAATGAAGAAGTTTATAGAAGGATTAGGTTCTAAAAAATATTTCATGGAGCACTGTTCAATCCATCATCAAAAAAAGGGAAATAGTATGGCACAACTGCAAACCTAACCTAAACTGACCGGACAAGCAAGGACAGCAATTATCAGAGAAGCACAGGACAACTATAGTTGTGCACAATTCTGGCCTTTATGGAATCGTCACAAAAAGAAAATTATTGTTGAAAGAAAGCCATAAGAAGTCCCTTTTGCAATTTGTGACAAGCCATGTGAGGGACAAAGCAAAAATGTGGAAGAAGGTGCTCTGGTTACATAAATGCAAAATGCTACAGTATGTGTGGTGGAAAACTAAAACTGTGCACGGTGGTGGCAGCATCAGGGATGCTTTTCTTCAGCAGGGACAGGAAAGCTGGTCTTAGTTGATGGGGACAGGACACTATCCCAAAACATATAGCCAGGGTTACAATGGAATGGTTTAGATCAAAGCATATTTATGTTAGAATGACCCAGTCAAAATCCACACCTAAATCCAATTGAGAATCTGTGGTGAGACTTAGAAATTGTTGTACATACTGTAGATCCAATCTGACTGAGCTTGAGCTATTTTGTAATAGAAGAATGGGCAAAAATGACACTCTCTAGATGTGCAAATGTGCGCCACACTTTTCAGATTTTTATGTGTAAAAAAAAATTCCCTACACTTCACAATTGGCACAATGTGCCACTTAAGATCCCAACAAAATGTATTCACATTCATAGTTTTAACGTGACAACACATTTGCAAGGCACTGTAATTTCATGAAAGTCTTATCCCAGTTTTCATCTGTTAGCTGAATTGTAGGTTAGCTAGGCTAGTGACTCCCTGTGAAACTACTAGCCATTTGGTATTAGCCAAAAATTAACTAGTTTAACTATGTGCATTTTTTTAAAATAGTTACTATGTGAACTATTTAAATAGTTGCTATGTGAACATTCAGGAAATAATCTGTATTAATTTCACAATGAAAGTGATCCCTGCCTGCAGACAATACGGAAAACCCATTTATAATTTATTTTTATTATTATTATTATTAGAAAGCTATGAAACTTTTACTTTACAAAGAACCTTTGCTGCTTTCCTTTTCCCATGAGTTTATATCTGACCTAGCCTAGTGCTAGCTCCCCTTAATGCATAAAAGGGATTGTGTTCTAATACAGTAAACCAATATACAGTACACATCATGACAAAGAACACGTGAGGTTTGTGTAATTTGTCCTTTATTTAAGATTCCCTTCACCATCATTTATACATGTCAAGGAAAACTTTTTGTCTATTAGACATACTTTGTAACCCCATCACCAATCAAGATGTTAAGATAATCTGTTAAAAAGTACTTACTTATTTACTTACTTACACACAGAAAAACTTACTCGTTAACAGTCATGAGAAGTTTAACATGTTTGCATGCCAAAGATCATAAAATAAAATTCTATGACACACATAAGGCATCATGAATGCTTTCAGAATTATGCTTTGAACACTTTCCACGCACACATAAAATAGCCGTGTTGAAACAGGTACCTGCAAATCTGAAAATATCTGAATATACAGTATAACGTCAAGGTCGACGTGCTGAAAGGTCATTTCGCTTATGCTTTAGGATAAAGAGTACATTACAGAAATGAGGAAGCTGACGAAAAGTTGAAGTCTGATGACTAAGCGATGCTTAATCACGCTGATAGCAGTGAACTTTGTACTTCCCTGTACAGCTTTCCACCAACATTCTCTTGGAAATTTGATTAAATAAAACAAAATAACAGCAGTACACATGCTGACTACATAATGATCAGAATTAACAAAAAAAACCAAACCTTTACCCACCAGAGCCCAGAGATGTCACAGAGTTTTTTGATTGTCATTGCATCTATTCATTCCTATTTAATTCCTGTACTACAAACTCTGGGCTCAACTTTCTTTTCTCTTTTACTACACAGTAGTGAACAATGATAACTTTGTTTCATAGAAACAACTGACATCTGCCTTATACTGGCAAATAAGACTATACACAGACCGGACTGCCTGACTGACAGTGTTTCTGAAGGACGGAGATCGGGCGAGATTGGTCTTACTACAGCAAGCAGGAGCGAACCTGCGGGCCACGGCCTTTCAGAATCCTTCTCACCTAAAGAAAAAGTAGAAAAAGATGAATCTTCTAATAAATACTGATTACGAATATTTACTACAAGCTAACGCTGAATTGTACAGCATTGTGTTAACCCCAGCTTGTATCCGATGCTCACCTGATCCCCGACAGGACCCTCAGGCACTAGCTGAATGGGCTGCTCGTTCTCCAGGTTCTTGGCGCTTGGATCAGCTCCTCTTCTCATCAGGAGCTGGACGGCATGTGCCTGCGCCTGGCGGCCATTTTGCGCGGCAGCCATGTGTAGTGCAGTGTTGCCATTATATGCCTGAGAAGAGTGGATTTGATTTTAAGTTATATGCTTTCCACAACAAAAGACACAATATGGCTAAACAAGTATCTTCGTACAGTTAATGCTTGACCTAGTTCTCAGATGGGAGCTACAGGGTTCTTGGTTTGATTATTGTTTATGTGGAGTTTTGAATGTGTGTGTGGGTTTCCCAGGGCTTTTCTGGTCTTTTCCCAAAACATGCCAATAGTTGGATTAGCTACTCTAAATCGCCCCTAGGAAAATGAGTGTAGAGTATGTTTGTGTGTGTGTGTGTGCAATGTGGTTGACTGGTGTCCCATGACTGAATGTTTCTCATGATTAATTAATAAATAAATAAATAATTCTGATGCTATTCATCAGAATCAGGGGCATCACATGAGCAAAAACATTTATCTGCATACTATGGTATAGACTTTATACTATATAATATAGACCCAAAAGACATTATGATAGCCCTGTCTCACCTTGTTATTGATGAAGGAAAGAGAGTCCGGCTGGTCCAGGAAAAGACGCAAAAGCTCAACGTTGGCCTCATCAGCAGCCATGTGTAGGGCCGTGCGCCCGCTTTTGCGATCCTGCAAAAAAAAAAAAAATGTAAGTGTGAAAATCCAGGAGAGCACAAGATTTAATATAGATATTTTACAATGAAACAATAATGCCAGCTCACCTTTGTACCATAAGAGGCACCCATAACCAGGAGAGTGCTGATGCATTCCCCGAGCAGCTTCCTCTTCTGCATCAGAGCTGCGGTTTGGGGAGACTGAGGTGCCGATATACGGCTCAACTCCTGCACCACTGCATTGTGGGTCATGACGGCCACGTGTAGAGCTGTAAGGCCTAAGTCACAGGAGAAAAACAAGGAAGACTTATGGTCACGTGTGAAAACTATTCAGAATTTAATGTGTCTATAAATTATGATTGTTTTAATGGAAATTGATCACACTGCCAATAAATCATCATATATATTACGTTATCATCATTATAGAATATGCTGTCTTGTATTCTAAAGGCTTAATTATAGAAAATTCTAATTATGATTGTAGTTTAAATCAGTATTATAATTATATAGATAATTGTTTAGATTTCATATTTCGTTTAGTTTAGCTAGTCATATTTGCCAGCTTTACGTTAGCAACTACTTTCAATTGATGGATGTAACCAATAACATAATCATTGCATGTATTATAATCTGTATACACATGTTTTCTGGCCTAAATATGATCGTGTCAAAGTGGAATGGAAAAAGTGATCCTCACCATCATAGTTGACGGCCTCAATGTTCACCTTCAGGCCACTATTCTGCATAGCTTTTTGGATGGCCTGCACAGACACACAGTCACAAAGGATTTAATTTTAAAAATCTTTTTGCAACTCTAATAAGCAATACCAGTTCTGATATGTTATACCAGCTGTAAAAGCTAAGTAGATCCATAGGGCATGCCCAGTACTGTACAGTATGTACCCTGTACCTTCCTCTGTTATTTGTTTCTTTGTGGGCAACAAATGAAGCATTAAGGATTACGGTTTACCATGTTTGCGTGCCAAGCTCAGTTAATAGTTGACAGCACTGTTGAGATGTTTGTCTGTAAATCAGCTTTATCAAAAAAGGAGTTGTGCTCTAGAACCTGTTTTGCAGGATACGGGGAATTTTAGACTTCTAGTTTAAGGAAATGAATGTAAGTTAGTAGAAGGAAGTTGTTTAGCACTCACAACCACAAAAAAAAAAAAAAAGAAGTAAATCAAGTCAAAGAGTGTCAAAAAATGGGAGATTGAAAACAGGTTTGATGGCTGAAAATGTTTTAATTAGCTAATAATAAGTCAGAAACAAAAACTTTATGTCTATTTAAATATTTTGAGTAGAACCATATAAGCTTTAATAAGAATTAATAAAACAATTTTTATGTGTTAATGTGAAGACCTATGTGAATTATATAAGATTTACAATCATACTAAATTTATGTATGTTCGAATGTCATTTAATCCTTCAATGCATTATGGTTTGAAGACCTACACACTAATTAAATCCTATATTCCATCCATCTAGCAACCTTTGTAATCCAAATAGGGACCATGGTGACTTTTGTATTTATTCCCATTTGTACAACCATGGTGGGATAAATCCTATAATAATTTCTCTATCTGTAAAATAAATAATGAATCACATTAAATCACTGTCATTTATTATTTTCTAACAAAGGAACAGCCCAGAGTGGTTGATTTTAAAGCTTACTGCTAACTTTTTATGAATGTTGTTGAACATCTGTGAAACTAAAGACTTCCTGTTAAAAACTTATATTTTAGCAGCTGTACTGTAGGTTGTAAAGTCGTTTCCTTTTTGCCAGCTTCTCTTTTTTTTCTATCTTGACGTTAATTAGACAAAATAAAACTTCCCATGACACTGAGTGAAAAAAAAAAAAACAGAAAGTACTTGGCGCCAGAAAGTTTTTTTTTTTTTTTTTTGGTGAGTTTTTTGTTTTTTCTTATTGAAGATAAAAATTCATAACTGTATTTAAAGAAAGAGGGAGAACTGTAGATCTACACAAACGCTTCTCCCAAACATTTTCTTAGAGAAAAATTTCACCATATGCACTTTTCTTCATTACATAACAGCACAGTTTATTACCAGACGAAGGTTATGTGGCATTCCCGTGATCTGTGTATATGATCTCACACAGAGGTGTTGACCATGTTGTTGTATACTCTTGAGACAGTCTGCGTGTTCTGTCGTGCTTGCTTAACAGTCATGTTTGACAAGGCGAGTGTGTTCACGGCTTGCTAGAATTCTTATCTGCAAATTAACCTTTGGGATCATTAACTTTTTGTTTGCTTTAACCAATGAGAAAACATATGCGCGTGTTACAGGTTTCTGTGGGTGACCTGTGCGTGGAATTTCCTTCGCTTCATTTATCGGAAACGGCATTAAGGGTGGAGCGGAGCTCACCTGTAGAATCAGAGTGTGTCCTTTTTCAGCGCACACGTGAAGCGGGGAGTGGCCCCAACAGTCCGCAGTGTTTACCGTGGCTCCAATTGAAAGAAGATCTTGTGCAATGAGATGTTGGTTGGCTGCCACGCTTACTTGGAACGCACTCTGGAAAAAAATATCCTGTTTAACCACCTTTAACGTCAGATGTTGGAATTATTTAATTGAAAGGCTTTACTGTCACACCGAATACTTACATACAGAATATAAAGGTTAATAAATACTAGGAGTGTTTTATGTGAAAGTAAAAGTCCAACCTGGTTGTTATGCTCTTTGACGTCAAGCATGCCGATATCATACATTTTTCTGGCAAGCACGTAAGCTAGGGCTCGTCTCCCTTGAGCCACTGCAATGTGAAGGAACCTGCCAAACAAACAGAACAGTCAAATAAAAATAACCTCACGTGAAAATTTTTTTTAATTAAATAAATATATATATATATATATATATATATATATATATATATATATATATATATATATATATATATAAAATTTATTAAATAAAAAATCTTGGCCGATTCATGGTTTGTTTTTTTGGTTTGATTTTCATTTCAGTTCCATACTTTAGGAAAAGCTCCACACTTACGTATCTCCATCCCCGTCCCTGGAGACGAGATCCAGTGGGCTCAACCCAGCCAGTTTCTTCTCCTCTTGCTCGATCTGCCACTGGAAAAAGGACATGGGAGGAGCTGTATTCATACTGGGCCCAAATCCATGCTGTGGGCTCAGTCTCTGGAATGGAGACGAGTATGGGCTCTCTGTAACCTGACAAGGCTGGCAGCTGTTATAAAGCGGACTGGACGCGGTAGTGGTAGAGTAGAGGGAAGGTAGTGCTTCTTGTGTGCCTTGAGGTGGGTGGCAGATCGATATCGGAATGCCCTGCACCTTCACAGAGTCGATAGACAACCCTGTGTTCCTTAAGATGTCATCGAGTTCCTCATAGATGTTTTGCTCCTTCAGGATGTTCTCAGTTGGGAGATATGGAGACTGGGAGAAAAAGCAAAAATAATGAATTTGGAGATCAACAAAGATATTGATCTCAGAAGTCACAAAATTTCAAAAGGCAAAGAGCTTTTGATTAAAATTATTGTTTTTGAAATGAGTAGTGATTAAAGGTATCAGGTAGAAATGATTACCAGAACATTGTTGTGTTCTGTGGCAGGTCTTTTAGTGGTGCAGTGAGGTGAGGCGTTCTCAGAGGCTCTTTTTCCATTCTGAAGCAAAACAGTTATGGCTAAAATGTAAACACAACAAATAAATACAATTAATCACTGTGGGTCATTAGCATTTTTTTTTAGTTCTTTAAAAAAAATTAGACTAAAAGTAATAATTACCTGGGAATTCAATGTCATTCTTATTTGGCTGCACCTGCAAAGAGGCGAAATAATTAATTTCAGAACATCCTTTAGGAAACAAATAGGAACAAACAAGACTACAAGAGTTTTATAACCTAAAATTAAGCTCTTGCCTGTACTTCACTGTTACGTCTCTGCATAATGAGCTCTTTTACCGTGTTTTTCACACGCACTCCCTGGTATCGTGGACTCGGCAGCCAGGAAATCACTTGAGCTTCAACTTTAAAACAAAGAAATATAAATCATAAGTAGCCGAAATATTATTTTGAGTGTGTGTATATATAAAAAACATCAAACAACAACAACAACAACAACAATAATAATAATAATTTTAAATAATGAAATAAATTATATATAGACACACTAAAATATTTATGTATACACTAATTGTTAATACAACTATAATTAATATTAATAACACTAATTATTAATAATTAATAATTATTATTGTCACAATAAGTTTTTAAAAAAATCACAAAAACAACAAAACAATAATAAACAACTCTAATCATTTAGCACTGGTTCACTTTAGTGCACTACCTATAGTGTTATTATTTAACAGTAGCTGTATTAGCTAGATAGAGCCCAGAGCTCGGTTTGGGACGGGGCCGTGATCTCCCCTACCTTGGCAGGCGGTGAAGCTGCTGTCGGGGCGCTGAGGACTCCCGGCTGTACTTCCGCTTTCTTCGGACTCTCCGCTCGGTTTCCATGGAGACACGTGTCCGGGTTCGCTTCCGGGAGACGAGCATCCGTAAAACGACCACAGGTTGACCGGACTTGTCATGACATCCGTGTCAGTGTCCAACAACCCCGAATACCCCTCGCAAATTCGGTCAATGATCATGGCGATCAGTGTTCTCTGGTTCTGTTTGTCTCGTTAGTCAGCTACAACACCAACGGTTCCTCCTGGACAAATAGTGCGATATGTTCAGACCGCGGTGTTTTTGTTAAAGCCAAGCCCCGCCCCCTTTGAACTGCGAAACAAAAAGGGCTGGAGTAAGACGAACGGCCCTGTCCCAAATCGAATTTAGAATTGCACTTTGGTGCGCGAGGGCTTTGGGACAGTCCCAAGGAGCTATTCCATGAAGCCTCTCTCTCTGTTCTAGAGAATTCCTGTTGTTACTCAGCATATACATGGTTTTAGACACACTTAAGTAAAGCTGGTTAGCTTTAATGTAATTAGTGATATTATTATTTCAGGTTGAAGCCCACATACTGTATATGGCGGCCTGTCTTTCTGTACAGTAGAACTCTCTGCCTCACTTATTATTACAAAGAAATAAAATATTGTAAGTTTAAGAGGAAGGGAGTAGAATTAACTTCTTAAAAATCCCTCACAGCATTTTATGCCTTGTTTACACTAAGTTGTACTTCTTTCATCATCAGCCAAATACACACCCTTTTCGGTAATCGGAGAGTGAATCATAGATGAGAAATCGAAAAAGAAGATCGGATAAAGATTACGTTTTGTCTTAAAACGACTCCAGCGTTAAAATTCACTTGTACTTGTAACACTTCAGCTGTTGAAAAGTTGTTTACTTTGAGCAAGTAGTAGCGTATTAGTAGCATATTTAAAAGTAGATTAATAAAACAGTTCAAGAACTGTTCACAATATCGCTTTTACACAACATTTGGATTTCACTTAGTGATTTTCACATGGTGCAGGTTAAACTTGCACTGAAAGGCAGATATCTACAGTAAGTACAGCAAAAAAAATTAATCATTAAATTCTGTCCAGACAGTTTTCCGTGATAACATTTACTTTAATTAGGGCTGTCATTATTAATGCGTTAAAGCACATAATTAATCTAGGAATTTTAGCCTCTTACTATTTTCTTGCGCAAATTAATCATATGATCAAGTTTGATCCTAATGGCTTTCCATAAATCTCTGCGCGGTAATAATGGCACATTTAACATGGATAATAAGACAACTTATCGACAGGTGTGCTGAACAGTAAGTGAAAAAGATCAACGTTTGGATAAAACCAAAAAAGTTGTGTGCCCAAGCAACCTTCAAGGGGAACTATTTTTACAAAAATACATCAAATGTAAGACACTGAAAAGGCTGTAAAAGTGATGCAGTTGGCAGAAACTTTTATTGCACTTACTGGAGACCACTGGACATCATTAAACAACCACACCTACCTCAGTGTAACAGCATATCTAATCAATGACAATTGGCAACTGCACTCTTTCACTCTGGGCGTGTTACAAAAAGAAGAAAGACATTCTGCCAAAGCATGTGCTAGGCAATTGCGCTAGCCAAGTTGAAAAGGAGATGTTTAGATATAGATAGATTTTTTTAAATGTTAATGTTTGTTATATTATAAAACCGCATAATCCGTTTTCCTCAAACCAGTTTGTCATGCATTTCTTTATTCCAATATTGCACATTTATATCCAATTTATGCAAGTAAATCTTGTTAATCTTTTAAATTGTGATTAATCATAATTAGTCTATGAAATGTTTTAATCGATTGACAACACCAATATATACACACACAGAAGATAGGGTGGCATGGTGGCGCAGTGGTTAGCATTGTCGCCCTGTACCTCCAGGGTCGAGGGTTCGTTTCCCACCTCAGGTCTGTGAGAATGGAGTTTGACAGTTACTCCAGTCCAAATACACGCAGATTAGGTTGATTGGTATTCCCACTGTCTGTAAGTCTGTGAGTGCATTCTTGTTACAAACTGTTCGATGGTGGAAACTTAGGTATGAAACGGATAATGGCAAACGTAGTCACAAACTATTTGTCATAAGGATCATACTGAAACTTCTTGTATCCGTGCAATAGAAGCTATTTTTGTGGTTATTGAGTGAAACTGTATAAGCAGACCAAATGGGGCCATGATCAGCAGTAGGGAACAAGGATGCCGCAGACTGGGTCAGAGGGCAGGAGGGCTGTCTGTAAGTACATCCTTGTGCTCTGCTATAAATTGGCACACCTAGTACAGACTCCAAGACCCCCTATCCCCTGACCCTGTACAGGATAAGCAGTACTGAGAATGAGTGAGAGTGTCTGAACAATTTCCTTCCAAAGTCCAAGACCAAATTGCCCATATTGTGTGTGAGTTTATGTGTGTCCTGCAATCTACAGGTCCAGGGTGTACCCTGTCTGGTGTCCAAAGTCTCCTGGGATAGGCTTCTGTCTCCTATAATCAATCCTATAAATAAATCCCTTTTATAACTGTGTGTTCTGAGGTCTAGAGTACAATTGTATGTCAAGATCTAGGTTTTAGTTGACGTAAAGGTCACTTTTTTGGGGTTACAAACTGTTCAATAGTGGAAACTTAGGCATGAAACGGATAATGGCAAACTTAGTCACAAACTATTTGTCATAAGGATCATACTGAAACTTCTTGTATCCGTGCAATAGAAGCTATTTTTGTGGTTATTGAGTGAAACTGTGTACACATAAATGTATAAGCAGACCACATGGGGCCGTGAGCAGCAGTAGGAAACAAGGATGCCCCAGACTGGGTCAGAGGGCAGGAGTGCTGACTGTAGTCTGTGACTGGAGTGTGAGTGCAAGAATTTGTGCTAGGCACACCTAGTAGAGGCTCCAAGACCCCCTATCCCCTGACCCTGTACAGGATAAGCAGTATATAAGCAGTATTCACTCTCAATAACTACCTGGACTCCATTTTAACATCAATTATCCAATAACTACTTGGACTCCATTTTAACATCAACTATTATAGCTGAACTACCTGCCACCTAACACACTGTATAAATGCAGATCATTTCCTGCTATCTGTTTCACCCAGATGAGGATGGGTTCCCTGTTGAGTCTGGTTCCTCTCAAGGTTTCTTCCTATTACCATCTCAGGGAGTTTTTCCTTGCCACTGTCGCCCTCGGGCTTGCTCACCAGGGACTATCTGAACATTTTGATTCATACACATTCACATTCCATACAAACTTAAATAATTCTTTTGATTGTGTAAAGCTGTTTTGAGACAATGTCAATTGTTAAAAGCGCTATACAAATAAAATTGAATTGAATTGAATTGAATCAACAAACACACTGAACGGCCAATCCATAGCAGAGTACAAGCACGCACTCACAGACTATGGGTAATTTGGATGGGGAAGTTAGCCTAACCTGTCTGGCTATGGACAGTGGGAAGAAACTGTCAGATGAAACCCACTAGGAATGGGAAATCTCCACACACACAGTCTTATAGATGTCTCTTAGGATTTCTAAATCAAAATTCTACAAAAAAAACACCTAATGTTGTCTTGTTTTCTTTTGGTAGGGTACTTAGTTTTATGTAAATTTATAGTGGTAATCTGTTTTGTCTCAGCTAGTCAGGTAAATCAGTCTTAGTTAGCTAGTTAGCGTCTGGAAATTTATGAAGTTAATTTATGTTAACTTTATGTTGTCTTTTGTAAGGTACTTAGTTTTTTGTAAATTTAGTGTAAATCTGATTTGTCACAGATTTTCAGCGAATTAGGTGTGTTAGTTAGCTAGTTAGTTCTTTTAATTTATGTTGTGAATGTATTTGTTTGTATGTAGCACCTTGGTCCTGAATGATCACTGCTTCATTTCAGTGTGTACTGAACTGTATATGGTTGAAATGACAATAAAAGCCTACTTGACTTGACTTAATATAATTGTTTTAGACATTTGACCAAATAATATAATTGAATCAGTTATCCAATTCAAATTTGATTATCCTGCTGGAATGTTAAAGTTGCAGTCAAATGTCTAGTTATCGTAAGTGTATGACAATCATTTTTTAATAAAAAACAAAAGCTAAAAACTAAACAAAAACAAGAACATACAGCAAGAAATTTCATTTCAGTTGGAATCCGCATTGGATCAAACTACTATAGTATTTGTCTAATACTTGGTGGAATATCCCTTATTTACAAATTTAGACACTTTTGGTAGCCTTCATCAAACATTTGAGAAAATCCTGGGTAGACATTTGAACACTCTTTTCGGCAGAATTGGTAGCATTCAATAATAATTGAATGTATTAGTTTTCAGGAAAAAAAACCTGACTGTTAAAATACGGCCCACAAATTTTTTAATAGAGTTGAGGCTTCCAAAAGCTTAAAATTAGCCTGCTTTATCCATAATCTTTTTCACTATTCAAAGACTTTTTTGTCAGAATTTCAACACTCTAGATGTCAGAGAAGTGATGTTTAACGAACCCTTTATATGTGGACACAGAAAAGCGTCCAGTCAGTCATGATCACTAACAGGAAATTGAGAGATCTTGGGCTTGGCACAAAAAAAAAAAAAAAAAAGCACCACTGAATGAATAATCCAGGTAAAAATTAATTAAAAATTAATTAAAAATAAATTAAACCATGTGCATATTTTTGTTGTTTTCTTCCAATAATTATGTATGTCATATAATCATTCTGACAAAGGAAAAGACCACTTCAATGAAATCACCTGAACCTCAATATTGACATAAAACTCACATTAAAATTCTGACTTTATTTGCCACTTTATTCCCAAAATATTATATATATATATATATATATATATATATATATATATATATATATATATATATATATATATATATATATATATAAACCCCAGGAGACTTTGGGCATGAGACGGGCTACACATTGGACAGGGTGCCAATCCATTATGGCAGGGAACACACGCACACGAACTGGCTATTTGGGAACGAGGCAGAAAATCGAACCCTCGACCCTTGACCTCAGCCACAGTGCTAAACACTACGCCACCGTGCCACCTTAGAGTACTTAACCATATTTAAATATAATATTTTATAATTAGATTGTGTATGTGTTATTGTATTAAATTGGCTACTGAATAATTAAGAATTAAACACCAATGGTCACTTGCAGTCTTTATTTTTTTGTAAGTATGTTTGTATTTCGTTTCGTGAAAAAAGCAAGAGAAAAGGAGAAAGAAAAGTGTATGTCCCGGTTTCGTCTCTCTGTACGGATGCTCATTTTGACTGAAACGTTTTTGACTGAACTGAGCAGAAATGACATAATACTTGACCTGAAGCACATCTGCTTTTCAGAAAGGGACTTTCTTGGGTTCTGGTAAAAACAAAACATTAAATAAAAAAGGTTAAATAAAATAAAATTAGATTCTGTTAGATTTTTATTGGTATAGCACTTTCAACAGCTGACATTGTTACAAAGCAGCTTTGCAAGAATAAAAATCATGGAAATAAATAAAAAAATGATTATCCCTGATGAACAAGTCAAAGGTGATTGTGGCAAGGGAAAAAAACCCTGATGAGACAGAAACCTTGACAGGACCCAGACACAAAAGGGAACCAATCCTATAAATAAATCCCTTTTATAACCGTGTGTTCTGAGGTTGAAAGTACAATTATATATCGGAATTTGTGTTTTAGTTGATGTAAAGTTCACTTTCTTGAGGTTACAAACTGTTCAATAGTTGAAACTTGGGTATGAAACGGATAATGGCAAACTTAGTCACAAACTATTTGTCATAAGGATCATACTGAAACTGCTTGTATCAGTGCAGTGGAAGCTATCTTTGTGGTTATTGAGTGAAGCTGTTTACGCATAAATGTATAAGCAAACCACATGGGGCCATGAGCATCAGTAAGGAACAAGGATGCCCCAGTCTGGGTCAGAGGGCAGAAGGGGTAGGGATCACGTGAAACTCATGAGCGCCATGTGTAGCTCAAACGAAAGAGAGACAGAAGGAGAGAGAGAGAGAAAACAGATATACCCACTGGAATGTAATTGTCTCCACATTTTGTGTGGAGTGTAATCAGGGACTCCAGTTTGAATAATTATGGACAGCATAAATAAAAGTAGAGCAAAAAGGAAACACAGACATGAGGGCTTCCTGGGAAGACTAACCAGTCACTTCCCTGTTAACAATCCTGCGTAAGCTCATGAGAGTGGGGAAGACCACTGGCATCCAAACATACCAGTTCACCATAATACTCTACCTAAGGAAAAATTATACACAGAAAATCTGACTACACAAAATACAATATTTCCAGCCTAGACTTAAATACTGAGCATTTATCCAAGACCCAAACATTAATTTGAAGGCCACGCCATAATTGTGGGGCTTGTAACGCCATAATTGTGGGGCTTGTAAGAAGAAGAACTTCCCCCAGCTGTGGTCTTCATTATACAAGGCACCAAAAAGTAGCCTACACCTTTCAATGCTTCAATTTAATGTTGCCAAAGATTTGTATTATAAGAAAATGTTATGAAAAACCAATGAAAAACATGCCTACTGTATATATTTTTAAATAAATTGTTGTACCCAAAGCTTGTTTTTCTTTTCTTTTCAATGACTGCTCACTGCTGTGAAAAGGACCTACTTGATTGAAACTTAATCTATGAGGAAGAAGCAGGACTAAATATTTCACTGACCTTACACATTCTTAGAAACACAACGCCTACATTCTTGTCTCATTCTTGCTTTCAGTTTATAATCCTGAAAGACTTGTATCATAGAGCTAATGCTGCTACTGTACTCAAACATTTTCCTTTCATTCATATGCTTTCAGCCACACCTGTTGTTTGGCTTTACACCACTACATATCTATGCTGAAAATGTTATGGCATTGCAGGAACATTTTCCCTTCCACCATCAACTCTGATTTTGTTAAAGCTGCTTTGTGGCACTCCCTATTATTTAAAGCACTATAAAAATAAAATTGAAAATAAAAGTATGTAAGATGTTTTCTTTGTGTATCTAGGGGAACTTCTAACACTTTATTATTAAAGAGGATTCCAAATGTAATATGTAATAGTAAAAGAGTGCCAAAGTTTATCATCTAATCATAAGATTAAAAAAAAAAATAGATGTCAGGTGGGTAACCATACCGTAGCTTATGCTGAACATTAACACGCTTTTATTCCTGGTAAAATTATGTCTGCAGTTTAATAAAAGCAACTAGTTTTAAAGTTCTGAAACAGTGCCAATCTGAACATGATGACTCTGTAATGAAAATAATGCAAGTCAAACCGGGTGTTCAAGTCAAACCGGGACGTGTGAGTACAAAACATAGACATTTACAGTTGACTTAGCACAGTACAATTCTTAGCCACAGTAAAACTTTTAAATGGTGCAAAAATTTTAACCAAGGCAGTGCATCCGTGAATGATGATCCCGGCTGCGGTGGCTCTATAGAATCGACAGATTTTTATCATTAACTTGCAGAAATGGTGCATCTGTCTGTGGGGACTGTACATGCAATCATTCATGAACACCACGTTACAGGAACTCGGCTGGGGTTATTACCTAACCTCGCTCCACATATTTAGGCCATTAAAGGAGTTCCTGGGATGCCAGTGTTTCAGATGTAAAGCAGGCAGCCTGATCATGGTACTGAGAAAACCTTCTGCCTTAATGGTGACCAAGCACTAGTGAAACTCTGGGATAAGTGTATTAGTGTAGCAGGGGATTATACAGTATAGGGAAATAAAGGGATTTTTTTTTTTTTTAATTCTCAGAATTGTGTTTTTATTCTGCACCCAGTTTAGGATTCTACGAACTATAAAGTAGTAATCTGTTCCACTATGCATGTATAATTTGACCAAAAATAAATAAATAAAATAATAGTACGACAGTGTATTGTATAATTGCATGAGAAGCCATTCTTCGGTGTACTCACAACATGACACCAAAACTGCCAAATCTAGATACACCTTATGGCAAAAAAATTTAAATAAAAAAAAGTGGTCAAACATAGTGAAACTTTTCAACATAGTTTATTCTTAAAAGTGCATTCATAAAAGACATTTAGAAAAATAAATAGTGTCAAATCAAGAGAAAGTCAAACAACATCAACAACACACACCCAAAAACAACAACTGATAGAAGATGTCCTGTAATAAACCTAATGTACACAAACAAAGGCATTTCAACTGCCAGTGTGTTCAGTCTGCAAACATGCTGAATAATGTAAATGTTAGTCATGTAACATGTAGGATAACACGTAGCACTTTTATAGACAGATACGTGCAGAAATGGTTACTTCCCTAAATAAACCACAGAAGACTGATCGGAATTTTTCAATGATTGTTTTAAAGCTGTTATAAATAATTATATACACACACACACACACACATATTTACACAAACACAGTGAAAAGAGAAGTAATAATGTATGCACTAACTGACATTGTCTTTTTTTTTTTATTAATTTTTTTTTTTAAACACACCTGTGTCTTTCTCATAGACTGAACTTCATGTTAATGTCAGCAATAAATAGAAAGTAATTCCTTTTTAAAAATCTGAAAATATTTCAGTGGAAATGGCTAAAGGTGGTGGTTTCAAAACCAGACCTGGGGATCCCATTTAGGTGATTTCTCTGGTCTAATCACATGTCATGATCAGTTGATTCATGTGTGTTAAAGCAGGCTGTTCCCAGGCCTGGACTCAAAACCTCCTGATTTAAAATGTTATTTAAATGAGGGGAAAATATCCAGGATCTGTTTTTAAATAAGTAAATCTGATTGTTGGTCTGCTTGGGCGATATGGGGAAGGAAGACATTTTCATGACACAGTATGTACGACAACATTTCGCTTAGCAAACGTCAGGATAAAAGAAAAGGGTAAAATTAAAATTAAATATTCTGTAGAAAAATACTTTTTAATATCCAATCCAAAATGGTTTGGTCAGTGTAAAAGAACTTTAGATACTTTAGAAAAGTGAACACAATGCCTATTTATAGCACCTTCATATAAATGCTAATAAGGAATTAAAAGCTAATCAAGGCTTTTTAGGCTGACAAAAGGAAATGCTCCAAAATGAATTCTCTTTTTTCACAACTCTGCCTTTAACAGAGTTGTGTCTGTTCCATCAGAACAGGCAGAAACCTCAGAATCATGAACTGGAGTGAGTAGTGAACTGCACCCCTCTCTTTCTTCCTCCTCCTCCTCTTCCTGGCGCTGCACAGAGGAGAGGTACTGCTCTAGCAAGCTGCCATCCTGACTGTTCCCATCTGCCCCTGCTCCGGGTGAACTTGTGGGTTGCAAAGTCCGCACTGTTGCAGGGGAGCCACCAGTAGCACCTGCGCTGCTCGTACTGTATTCCAGCGCCCCCTGCTGTTCACCGGGAGAATGAAAGCCTGATTCGGGGATCGAGACCTCACTTGGCTTAGGGTGAGCTGTGACGTTAGGGCTGGCAGGAGTGGGCCTGATGGCGATGCTGTGCGAAGGAGATAAAGAGCTGAGCTGTTCCTTCACTGAACACTGCCACTCCATCATGGCCTGAAGCTATAATGAAGAGAGAGAGAAAATATTATTTGCGTTCTAATACTGTTAGTATAACAGCACTGTTACTGTAACCTGTGTGTATTACTCCGATTGTTTGTGTTCACCACATTTAATTACAATTCTAGCAATATTTAATTATTAATTCTAATTAATATTTAATTTAAATGATATAGGCTAATATAAGCTGTTACTAATATAGGCCGTTAGTCTTGTATGCTGTATGGCAAAATGTAAGTTTTTTTTTTTCTTTGAGACTACTTTTCTTTGTCAAAACAAATATACAACACATCTGGCTATATAGCGTCAGAAGTGTCCTTTCCTTTACATTAATTTCTTCTTTGTAGATCCTCTGTATAAAACCAATGTTAATGTTAGTTAAATTGCAATTGATTGGTTGAGGGTAAAGCGAGTGTGTCTTCTTTCTGAATTATTTCCTCTAGCAGAGCCTAGAATAAAGAGAAAATTTCGACATTTTGCATCCGACATCACTCACTTATAAAATACTAGTGTACTCATTGTTTTCTGGAAAAGAGTTTGTAGAAATAGTTCAAAGGTTAAAGCTAAAAATGAGCTGTGACATACGTAATATTGGTATTTCAAGTTGAAGCCCATATACTGTACTGTACATGTCTATCTGTCTTTTTGTACAGCAGAACTCTCTAACAGATACTCTCTTTAGTATCTTACACCTTGTTAACGCTAAATTGTACTTCTTTCATTGTCAGCCAAATATACTCAAGTATGTTAAAATTCACTTATACGACTTCAGTGTTGTTATTTCAGCGGTGAAAATATCAGCTAAACCCATTAATTCAGTTTAGCTTTTCTATTGGTGCAAGTAGGTGTTTACACTGATCAAGTAGCTTATTAGTAGTTTATTTTAAAGTAGATTATTAAAACCGGCACATAACTGTTCATTACACAACATTTTGATTTCACTTATGGTGCAGGTTAAATTTAAACATTAAATTCTGTTCAGTGGTTGATTTAAGACGCGCCCACAGAATCTGAATTAACTTCATCAGCTGAAGATTAGTAAATCAAACAATCTTGTTTTAGATTCCATGGTATCCTCAAATACTCAATTGTTGCCTGAAGAGTGAACATGGCCCTGTATTGTGAGGAAGATTGAGGTTTACACCATTAGAAATCACACTCTGAAGGGCACCATGTGTTACCACAGTAAAAGTCATCTTTAAAATAAATGTACATTTAAAGTGAATTAACTTACTATTTTGGCCATCTCTTCCCATTAAAAAGGAGCTTTAAATAAACAAATCTTAGCAGGAAAATAATAAAACATCGATTTACATATGCATGTGTATAAAAGTGGGCACACACAACGGTTAGGGCTAACCTGCTTCCAGAGGAACTTTACAGCTTCTTCCTGGATCATCCTCTGCAACTTCTCCTCCTGCTGCTGTTTCTGCACACTATGGATGAGAGAGAAACATACATAAATGCAGACCATATTTTTGAGATACATTTTTAAATAGTGGTAAAGTACCTTATAAAGCATGTGCCTCATCGTCTGGAGATTGCTAGTTAGATTCCCGGGTGATCGCTGTAGCCTCTCGCAACCAGGGGCTTATAGGCTTATAGCTGATAGTCTTTGGCCCTCCCTGACTGACTGGTAGTAGTGGGACTTAATGTGGGAGCTCCCCAGTAATGGGTGGGAATTGGATACAACTAAATGATAGAGAAAAAAGTGGTCTGATATGGCCTGAAGAGTTACTATTACCACCACAAAGTTGACTTTTGTCCCCCCAACAGCAACACTCCCCAAAAAGTAGTCCGCTTTTATTCATATAGCCAGTAACACACGACACTTGATGTTCTAAGCATGCACAATGCATAATATCAGTTAATATAGTGCTGTATATCAGCACCAGTGTGTTCTGGTCACAGATAAGAGAGCTTTTATACAACAGTTCCACAAATAGAATTTGTTGATAATCAACAGATTGAAAAACTAAAATAAGCAAACAAATGACAATCAACACACATCCTTCCGTGCCTGGCTGAACTATCAGTGACTAACCAAAGTTAGTTTAATTAACAGGTATGAAAGTATTGTAATTTTTAATTCTTACTAGTGTTGTGTAGACAAAAGGTAGCCTTGGCTCACGAACACCTCACAGTACGAACAAATTGCTTTACGAACAAAGAATTTGCCCAAACTACTCATTGGCTTCTGCCCAGAAACCTCCATCTCAAGCTGCAGCTATCAGTTGAACAAAGGCATGAATGCGTCGCCCAGAATCAGTTTGCTGATGGTGAACAGAGTGCTATACAGCTTATGAACAATAACGAGAACAAGGGAAGAAAACAAATCTCTCTAGATAGATAAAAAGGGAGAAAATCCTTGAAGGAGAACTATCCAGTTTTAATATAAAAGGTGACTTTCCTTCCAAACACTAAATCTCCTCCCCACCCATCTTCCTCTCCTCCATTCCTTCAAATCCGAGTCTCTCTAAGAAAGGTACGCAAACTGTACGTGTAAAAATTAAGTGTGACCTCTCTCCTGTACAGTTTATATTTAGTGCTATATTATTTTTGTATAAAGCTTTTTCATACTTTATTATATTTTGTGACGCACATAAAATACATCAGAAATAAAATATAGTTCATAGTGACGGAGAAAGGATTAATTCTATTTACATGTAATTGTATGGAAATAACTGAATCAGTCTACGACCAGAACTTAGTAACCGAGGTTCCACTGTATTTCCACTTATTCCGCTTTAAAATATCAGCTACGTTATACCACATATGGGTGTGATGGTCATGATCAGTGAAAACTGAGAATTCAGCAGTGCTCTGTTATAGATAAAATGAAACAATTTGAGTTTTCTACCTCTCCAGCTCTGCTGTAAGGTAGACGATGTGATCCTGTAGACGGCGGAGGCGAATCTCACAGCGCACCTCTTTGGCCTGTGGGTGGCGCTGTCGAGTCCGGTATCCCCTCCACCAGGCCTGGATCTTTATAGCTGCCGCGACTGGATGGCACTCTGCCAGCTTAGCGCTCAGTTTCTGCTCAGTGGCTGCCTCTGTGCCATTTATGGCCTTGTTCACTTGCAAAAGTCCCATTTCATCAGTTTGTACGTGCTCCCCTTCCACTGCTTTGTGGTCAGTAATGTTTGTCTGCAAGTTATTTTGATTGAGTGGAAAACGCACGCTTGTTGCTGCCTCGATCTTCGGAGGTTGAGACCGGGATGGATATGGGGGTGACAGTGAATCAGGGTCATCGAGTTCTTCCTCTTCACTGTCAGGGGGCGACGGTGAGCGCACGACGGAGCTCACGGGTAGGAAGGCGGACTCGGAGGACAGCAGGCTGCCGAGGAGCTTCTCTTCGTCCGTCTGCATGTCTTCTAGAACCAGACTGTCTTCGCCACGAGAAGGGGCGTGAACGGGACTTAGAATGTATGCTGAGGATGTATCGGCCATCCAAGTATTCACCTGGAGAACTGGTTGAGAAGCTTCTGTCGTAAGAGAGAGAGAGAGATATTAATTATGAGCCAGTTTATGAGTTGTATGTTATGATATGTTGAACAAGATGAACGCATTTATTACTATGCGGTTCTCTAAAAGTTATACTGTACATTTAACACCCCTGGTTATGTATTTAACCTGATAAGGTCTACTAACCGGGCAGACTGTTGACATTAAGAGCCTGGCTTGTCGCCACTACTTTTTGGGCTGGATCAGTCCAGGGCTGATCCATATCCAGCTGAGTCGTGTGAACAGGACTTGAGCAATCGTACTGACTTTCCTGGAGGAGCTGTTTCTGGTGTTGCCTGCATAAATACAGCGAGGAGAAAAAGTTCTGAATCGAAGTTAGAGAATTAAAAACCTTAAAGAGAACAATCCAAAATTAACAAGTGGTTAAAAGGATTGGGGAAAAAAAAAAAAAAGTTATTACATTATCCCATCATGCATAGTGGCCACTGTACAAGGCAGTGTTATGTTGCTTCAGTTGGTCAGGTCTAGGCTCAGCAGTGTTATGTGGCAATAAAAATTAAATCAGCTGATGACCTTAATGTGCCGAATGACCAGGTTATCACATCTATGGAGTTTTTCTTGGCACAGAGCATATTCCAGGACTCAAGTTGTGAAATAGTGGTTCTGGGAGCATGAGAAATAATTTTTCACACATGACCTGGCCACTACACTGTGTGATGTAATTAAAGCCAAATGTGTGAATGAAATCATACTGTGTGCGACCTTTTTTTGTCCAGGTAGTGTAGGCCTCAACTAATGAAGGTTATTCATACTTTAGTATGTGAGGCCTCCAACTTCTTTACATGTTATTTGGTTGTTGTCTTTGCGTTCAGTTGGACTTTTTGGAACAAAGTTTGTTTGTCCGTGGAGTTAGTTTGTTCCTCTTTCCAGTCATTGTAGCAGTGATCATGAGGATATACACTATACTGCAAAAATTAATTACTCGCCTGCCTTCACATGCATATGAACTTTTTGTATAATTATTTATTCTAATGTTTGCCTTAGTTTTTTTTTTTTTTTTTATACTTAAAGTCATTTGAAAAACCTTTTTTGTTTTGCATCTGAGAAAAGGCTTTAAAATAAGAATGTATGGCACTGTAATGCACTTAATTCATCTCAGTCAACTTTAAGCTATTCGTTCTATTGTAAATAATGACAATGTTTATTTTTGCTGTATGCATCTTTGTTTCTCTTATATATTTTACATTTCTGTTTAATTAAGTAAAAGTACATTTTATCCGATTACTCGATTAATCAATCACATTTTTGGTAGAATACCCGATTACTAAAATTTGATAGCTACAGCCCTAGTCAGGACTCAAATTTAAATTCTGTTGACAAAAAACTACTCCCAAGGACCAACCAGAGGTATGTTGGTCCACAATATTTTTCTTAGATCTTGGCTCCGGAGCTTTTCTTACCATGGTATCAAGGATGAAAATAAACAGTCTCTAAACTTACATGTTTGCCACACGTGTGCTCCCTTGAGGCTTTTGATTGGACCATTTGTCGTACTGGTCATTCCCAGAATCTTCCAGACTTCACTGTATGTTAAGTAACGACCCACTAGAATTTGTATATAGTGAATTAAAGCGAGAAAATCAACATGGTACCTCTGTTTGCTGAGGATCCTCTCCAGCTTGGCATCTTCAGCTGACTGGAGCGAGGACGAAGAGGTCAAGGGGCATGTGGAAGCCAGGTACTGGACTAGCTGTACGTGTTGTCCAGGGCGAAATGTACGGCCTTTGCCCTGGCTGTACAACCACTCTGCTTTTAGCCTGGAGTTATGAAGTCAAACGATTAGCCTCTTATAGCATAATGTAGCGTTTACAACAGAAACTATGAATAATATACAGTACATTTGGACTAAATCTAAATTTTTGAGAAAAGTCCAAGCAGAAACACAATAAATGATTTGAAAGATCTGAACAATCTTTCCCCATAAAAAAAAAAAAAAAAAGAAAGACTCACCCTTCTTTTTGTGACACCACATATCCATCGAGCACCTTTAAATTGAGGCACCAGCTCGCAACATACGGACGATAATCAAATCCAGGCAGTGAGGGTGTGGGCATCACACACGGGTTGTTCATGATAGACAGTTGCTCGAGGCTGTGGAAAGGTGCCAAGTAGGACACCTGAATGAGACATTTACATGGACGGTTAAATGGACAATAATTCTTCGATCTCATTAAAATCATTCAGATTAGAGAGAACATTTTACGTGGATGCTGATCTGATAAGATGTGCATTTACATGCTCGAAGCATTTAATCAGGATATAATGTTTTTGACGTTCGTGACTTGGTTCTGCCCTCTGTGAAGTGATTAATCGGCCGGAAATAGAACACAAGAAGAAGAAAAACAAGATTTTGCAAACTTTCTGGTTAGTTTGTCTTTAGGCTTAATGGTTAGCACTGTCGCCATGCACCTCCAGGTCCTGGGTTCGATTCCCGTGTCAGGTCCAAGTTTGCATGCGTTTGGTGGGTTTCCTCTTGTTTCTTTCAACACTCCAAAGACATGCAGATTAGGCTAAGCGGCATTCCTAAATTGCCCGTACTGTATGAATGTTGACCGGTGGTCCTACCACGGTAAGTTTCAGCATCACTTCTACCACATTCAGTCTCATCTATGATTGGTTAGACGCTTTACTACATGTGAAATGTGAACCAATCAGTGGCCCTTCTTCACCCAAGACCCAGTGGATGAAAGTCTGATATAGAAACTGATGGAAGCGAGAGTTATTCTCACAGAGTTTACATTCCAATCAGGAATGTAAACAAACTTGACACCGGACCTAATGTTACCCCCAAGTCGTGCAAATGTGCGCAGAAAAATATATATTTATTCGAACAAGAAAGAAACAATCGAATCAAGTTTGGATTTACCTACTGAACAAATTACCCAAGTTTTAAACCACTTCAATATCTCAGTCCAATTCAATGGAGTATTAGTGTCCATGTAAATACACATATTTTCAAAGTGATCACGGGTAAATGCAAAAATTTTAATAGACTTTGATCATTTAAAATGTTTGAGTTAATAAGAATGAATCATGACAACCTCACTGAGGTCCCGGATTTCATTTTCAGCCAAAGAAAGAACAGCAAGGTTCAGAGGAAAATGTGCAGGGGAAGTACGAAGACTTGTGATGATGTTACCATGGAAAAGAAGTGTCTGGGGTAAAAAAAAATTAAGCACTCTATTAACACATCAAGTTGTAAATGTTATATAATTTGGCACATAGCCATACTGGTAAGATTCTGTCACTCACCTTTAAGGCGAAGAGCTTTGAAAGGTCACCTGTGTGAGAAATGTTGTTGTCGGACAGATCCAGATGTTGCAGTGCTAGACAGTTATTCAACTGCTCTATGACCTGAGAGAGGACAGAAATCTAAAGATCTGAAGCCAAGAACAGCAAATACATCAGACTGCCTTTTCCTCAAATGGCTGGTAGTAACTGTACCTTGATGTTGTTTCCTGCTAAGTTTAGCCACTCAAGATGGACCAGGTCTTTCAGTCCCTCGATGTAACCAATGCTATTGTTGGGGAGGTTTAACACCTTTAGTTGGGTAAGTCTCGACACACCCATCATGCGAACTAGCCGGTTACAGGCAACAGACAGCTGGAGAAAGTAAAAACACAGCTGTTAGTAATGAAATGAATGAATGAAAGATGCAGCAATTAGATTTGTCATTGAGACGGCACCTGCAATCGCATGTGGTCAAAAGTTTTATCTGGATATGATTTACATACAATATGGGGTGCATTTGATTGGGCAATTTCTAAAACTGGAATTTATAATGCAAAGAAAAGCAGTTCCGCTGTGAAACCTGGATCCAAACATCCATATGGGTTTTTTAGAATCTGATTAAAAAAAAAAAAAAAAAAAAAAAAACTTTAATTTGTTAAAATGCAGGCACAAATGTAAGCTCGCATGTGTCAAACTAGCAGGCAATTATTTAGAGATTGTGTATCAGAAAACCTGTGATAAACTGATAAATTGCACATATTGTTTTCAATACTGTATGGGTCATACACACCAAAGCTTCATATTGCCATTAGTGTTAACAGTCTGATGACCCAAATCTGATCTATGCAGACCTCACCTACACTATGTGCTCCTCAACATTGTGCCATTTTATCGAATCAGTACTGAACTCAAATACTGAAACTTGAATCTATCCCACCAAAGAAGCAAATACCTGAATTTCAGGTTCAGAACGCTCAGTGTAGCTCACGTACCCACTGGAGAGCTGCATTTTTCTCCAGATGTTCCAGCTTGATGATCTGGTTCTGGTCTAAGATGAGGGTCTGTGTGTCTGGTGAACAGATATTCGGATCCAGCTTGTGGAGGCCTTGATTTGAAACGTCAACTAAATCAGGACCTTTAATGACAATATTAATAATAAAGTCAGAAGGGCTGTTCAAAAGATAGAAACGAATGGACATGATCACTTGACGAGATGACTCAAACCTTAGCTAAAATAGTAATACTTAAATAGTATATAGTGAGGTAGATAAATTACAATGGGTGCAAATGGTTATCGGTGGTGCGGTAAGAAAGGTATTGTACACCATGATAAATAATTTGCATATGTAAACATTATACAGTGAGGGAGGAAATATAATGAGTGCAAATGAATAATAAGTGGGTTCAATAGGATTTTATACTTATGATAAAGAATTTGCATGTAAACAGTATACAGAGTTATGTACAATGAGTGCAATGATTTAGATGCATACAATGGGAAAGATATCTGTATATATTACATGGAAACAGCCCAGCTGCTCTGACATATTAATCCGTCAAATGTCCCAAATATTCAACAGAATCTCACAGCTAATTACTTAATTACGTAACAAATGTTTACAGTAACAGAGGCTAGTTAGTAAAAGCTAACTCGGGTTGGTGTAGATATTCGTCGCAAAACTGCAAAACCGCTAAAACCGCAAAAACTAAGATTTAAAAAAAAAAATACATAGCTACAAGAACCAGCACATGAATTATCCCCTGAAAGGCTGACAGTAATTCCACAAGCCTACCGTTAGATTCTGCCATTTCAGTGACAGGATGAGGAACGATAGCGTCCTCGGTCGTCGCCATTTTTCCCGCTTTAGTCACCGCCAAGGCAACCGTCCACTGATCTGATTGGCTACATAAAATAAAAGATAAAATAATTTCCCGACAATTTTACCAAATTTAAATTGAACGCGCGATTCCGGAAACGTCTATCTTTAGTAAAAATATTACGTATTCATTAAACGTCTGTATCTTTCTAAACCAGAAATCCCCAATTCCACTTCCGGGTCGCAGGATGGTCCGTGAAAGGGGGGTTGGCGGAGAGGAGAAGCGGCGGGACTGTTTAAACTAGTGATGGCCAGATGAAGCCTTATTTAGGTGTCGAGGCACCCAGCCAACTATGGAACTCCAAAGTGTTCAAAATTCATTCATTCCCCCCCCCCCCCCTATACCGCTTAATCCTGTGTTCAGGGTCGCGGGGGGCCTGGAGCCTATCCCAGGAGACTTCGGGCACTAGGCGGGGTACACCCTGGACAGGGTGCCAATCCATCACAGGGCACACACACACACTCACACACCCAATCACACACTACGGGCAATTTTAGGAACGCCAATTAGCCTAACCTACATGTCTTTGGACTGTGGGAGGAAACCGGAGTACCCGGAGGAAACCCACCAAGCACGGGGAGAACATGCAAACTCCATGCACACAGAGACGGGAATCGAGCCTGGCCGGGGAATCGAACTCTGGAGCCTGGAGGTGCAAGGCGACAGTGCTAACCACTATACCACCGCGCCACCTGTGTTCAAAATTAAACTATTTATTTATTTAATTTTTAACACTTTGGAGTTCCATAGCCAACATGTTCATTTCATGATGCTTCATTCAAGTGCTCACTGTACTGCCATCTAGTGGAAAACTCTTGTGTAGCAACTAGAGCCTCATTTACACTGCAGGTCTCGATGCCCAATTCTGATTTGTTGCCTATATCTGATTTTTTTTGACCGTCTGTTTACACGTTCTTTCAACTATGACCCATATCCGATTCAAGTGTTTACACCTGCCATACCATCTGAAACATTGTGCATACTTAAAGGGAGTTTCGTGCGCTACACACTAGGCAAGATGAATGAGGGCGAAATATGCTTGACGCTAGCTCTGCTATATACTGTATGCAAAGTTCGCGAAACGTCACCATGATTTGGAAACAGAGGAGGAGGAAAAAACGCCACAAGTGCAGCCTGTGCATATGCTTCATTCACCAAATATTGATTTCTTAATGTTATTTAGCCTAAATAAGCATTAACACAAGGCTTTTTCCTCTTCCATGTACCACCTGCAGTGTTATCGTTCCACACACGCTTCCACCAGAGCATAACATTACGTCATTAGACCGCGAAGAAGTCACAGTTTTAATGATGTACAGAACACAATGCCTCAGGAAATCCGATCTGTCAGTTTACACGACAATCACATTAGCACGTATCGTATTTATATCTGATTTATTTCCACATACTGTATGAAGGAGGCCTGAAACCGATCTCAAAATATCGGAATACATGTGTTTTTTCCTGTTTACATGGACATAGAACATATCCGATATGTGTCACAAATGGGCAAAGAATCGGAATTGGGTCACATTTAACTGACAGTGTAAACGTAGCTTAGATCGTAACATCACAAGCAGCACAATTAATATTTATATAATAAAATGTATTTATTTTTATCACTTCTAGTTTTATTGAATTGTAAAAAACACTGACAGATAGATGAGAAGATGTGTCCAAACTTTTGGCCTGTACTGTATATATATATATATATATATATATACTGTATACACTACCGTTCAAACGTTTTAGATCACTTTCTAACTCCATGATCGTTCCTGATTTTTTATTTCTCTCTAAATGGTAATGGAATGCTGAAGGCATCCAAAAAATGCATTAATCTCCTTTGAACAGTTGATATTCAATTCAATTCAATTCAGTTTTATTTGTATAGCGCTTTTAACAATTGACATTGTCTCAAAACAGCTTTACACAATCAAAAGAATTATTTAAGTTTGTATGGAATGTGAATGTGTATGAATCAAAATGTTCAGATATTCCCTGGCGAGCAAGCCCGAGGGCGACAGTGGCAAGGAAAAACTCCCTGAGACGGTAATAGGAAGAAACCTTGAGAGGAACCAGACTCGACAGGGAACCCATCCTCATCTGGGTGAAACAGATAGCAGGAAATGATCTGCATTTATACAGTGTTAAGTGTTAGGTTCAGCTATAATAGTTGATGTTAATTGATGTTATAATACTTGATGTAAAATGGAGTCCAGTAGTTATTCGAGACTCAGATAGACTTGTAGAAAGTTCCAGTCCTGAACTATCGAATTGTCAAGTCCTCAGAGAAACAGCTGACCACATCCCCAATCATCCCCAGACACCAGACGCATCCTAAAGAGACACACGGGGCATCCATGCGACGAGACCTCCAACCAGAAACCGGGCACCAGGATGGATCAGACAGGTCCGGAGGGCAGAGGGAGTCTGGATCACTGGCAGCTCAGGAACCACATGTGTAGCTCGACAGAGAGAGAGAGAGAAAGAGTGAAAGGGGGAGACAGGGGGAGAGAGGAAAGAGAAAGAGGGGGAGGAAGAGAAGAGGAGGAGAGATTGCAATTAGGTATGGTCACAGTCACAATGTATAATGTGAATGTATATTTACTGTAGAGTGCAAGCAGGGACTCCGGCAGGACTAACTATGACAGCATAACTAAAAGGGAGAGCCAGAAGGAAACACAAACATGAGGGCTCCCTGAGATGTAAAGCAAACAATCACCTCACCGTCAACAAACCTGAGTGATCAAATGAGACTGAGGAAGACAGCATCTAAACATACCAGTTCACCATAATACTCTACGTCCATGAGTCCCCCAGATCTGCTCCTTTACCTTATGGCAAATCTATTTATAAAATGCTTGGTTAAATAAATAGGTTTTTAGCCTAGACTTAAACACTGATACTGTGTCTGAGTCCCGAACACTATTTGGAAGACTATTCCATAATTTTGGGGCTTTGTAAGAAAAAGCTCTGCCCCCAGCTGTAGTTTTCATAATACGCGGTACTGATAAGCAGCCTGCATCCTTTGACCGAAGTAGGCGTGGCGGATCGTAAGACACTAGCAGTTCGCTCAGATACTGCGGCGCGAGACCATTTAATGCCTTATATGTCAAGAGTAGTATTTTAAAATCAATGCGAAATTTCACAGGGAGCCAATGCAGTGAAGATAGGATAGGGGTGATGTGCTCATATCCTCTGGTTCTAGTGAGGACTCTCGCTGCTGCATTTTGGACTAGCTGAAGCTTGTTTATGCACCTAACTGAACAACCAGACAGTAAGGCATTACAATAGTCCAACCTAGAAGTGATAAAAGCATGAACTAGTTTTTCTGCATCATTTAGCGACAATATATTTCTTATTTTGGCGATATTTCTAAGGTGAAAGAATGCTATCCTGGTGATATTATCTACATGAGCTTCAAATGAAAGGCTGGAATCTATAATCACGCCGAGGTCTTTTACTGTTGCACTTGACGGAACAGAAAGGCCATCTAAAGTTACGGTGAGATCTAAGATTTTACTTCTAGCTGTATGCGGTCCTATGACTAGAACTTCTGTCTTATCCGGATTAAGCAGAAGGAAGTTAATTAGCATCCAATTTCTTATGTCCTGAACACATTGCTCAACTTTAGTAAGATGGTTTTTCTCATCAGGTTTTGTTGAGACGTATAGCTGTGTGTCGTCAGCATAACAATGAAAACTAATACCATGCTTACGGATTATGTTGCCCAGAGGAAGCATGTAAAGGGAAAAAAGCAGTGGGCCTAAAACTGAACCCTGCGGAACGCCAAACTCCACTAGAGAACATGCAGAATAATCACCATTTAAGTCTACATACTGATAACGATCGGTCAAATAGGATCTGAGCCAGGAGAGGGTTGTACCCTTAATTCCTACTACATTTTCTAATCTGTGAAGAAGAATAGCATGATCAATAGTGTCAAAAGCTGCACTGAGATCGAGTAATACAAGCATAGTTACACAACCCTGATCAGAGGCCAATAGGAGGTCATTTACTACTTTAACGAGTGCTGTTTCTGTGCTGTGATGAGGCCTAAATCCTGACTGATACAGTTCATGTATGCCATTTCGATGTAGATATGAGCATAGCTGCTCCGCTACTATCTTTTCCAGAATCTTAGAGATAAAGGGGAGGTTTGATATTGGCCTGTAATTGGACAGCTGACAGGGGTCGAGGTCAGGTTTCTTAATTATTGGTTCAATAACTGCTACTTTAAAAGATTTTGGAACATAACCAATGCTAAGTGAGGAATTAATTATTCTCAACAACGGTTCTGTTATTACTGGTACTATCTGTTTAAGAAAATGTGTCGGTATAGGATCTAATATACAGGTTGATGAATTTGCAGAAGAGATGAGTGAAATTAGTTCATTCTCTTCAAGAGGAGTAAAGTATTCTAGGTTTGAATCTGACATGGCTAGGTTAACATCAGTATCAATTACATTGTTTGGTTTCAAAGCCTCAATTTTATGCCTGATATTTACAATTTTATTATTAAAAAAGTTCATGAAGTCCTCACTATTGCATGATGTTGTTGTGGAGATTTCTGTAGTGGTCTTATTTCTGGTTAATTTGGCTACGGTATTAAATAAAAATCTAGGATTATTTTTATTTTCTTCTATAAGAGTGGAGAGATACGTTGATCTAGCTACACTAAGAGCTTTCCTATAGTTCAGGATGCTCTCTTTCCATGCTATTTGAAATACCAACAATTTATTTTGACGCCATTTACGCTCTAATTTCCGAGCAGTCTGTTTTAAAGTGCGCGTGTGATCGTTATACCAGGGAGCGAGTTTCTTATCTCTAATAATTTTTCTTTTAGCTGGAGCTACATTATCTAAGGTACAACGAAGTGTCGACTCTAAATATTCAGTCGCCTGATCAAGTTCTGTGGGGTCAGACGGTGGCCTAATCAAAGTTGGTAACTCTGGGAGATTACTGATAAAACTCTGTGTGGTAGTTGATGTGAATGTACGTTTAATACGGTAGCGCGGTGCTGTGCGTACATTATCACTGTGACACACTTGAATGGAGACAAGATAGTGATCTGAGATAATTTCTGACAGTGGAATTGTGAATACATTTCTTATAATTAATCCAAAGAATATTACTAAATCTAAAGTGTGACCTGCTTTATGAGTGGGTCCTACTACACACTGATTTACACCTACGGAGTCCAGGATGGATATAAATGCTGTTCTCAGAGGGTCTTCTGGATTCTCAAAATGAATGTTAAAATCTCCAGCAATTAACACTTTGTCTACAGAAATGACCAGGTCTGAGATGAAATCTGCAAATTCACTAAGAAATTCAGAATACGGCCCTGGAGGTCTGTAAATTATAATTAGTGGAATCGACTGAGCTGATTTAATATACTTAAATACACTTATGTTACTATAGAGAATTTCAAATGAGTTAAATTTGTGTCGGTGGTTTTGTACGATAGACAGATTATCATTATGAATAACTGCGACGCCTCCTCCTCTACCAGTTAACCGAGGCTGGTGTATGTAGCTGTATCCAGGAGGACTAGCTTCATTTAGAGCTACATACTCGTCCTGTTTAACCCATGTTTCAGTTAAACAGAGTATATCAAACGCCTGATCTGTGATAATTTCATTAACAATAACTGCTTTTGATGTGAGAGATCTAATATTTAACAATCCTAGCTTCAGATCAGAGGTGCCGGCTGCGCATTCAGTATGATCGGAGTTTGTGGACTTTATGTTAATTAGATTATTGAAACAGACTTTCTGGGTCTTTCTACATTTTTGCTTAGATCGGGGAACAGACACAGTCTCAATATGGTGAACCCTGAGTGACGACTCTATGCAGCTAGCAGACGGTTGGTTTAGCCTGTCTGTCTGCTCCCTGGCCTGGGCTCTGGATTGTCACCGATTAACTAGACCTCTACTGAGACTATGAGCTATACTACAGGAAATGAGAGCAGCACCTTCCCGAGTGGGATGGACACCGTCCCGCCCTAACAGGCCAGCTTTGCCCTCAAAGGTCTTCCAATTATCTATGTAGCCCACATTATTTTCGGAGCACCACCTGGACATCCAGCGGTTCAGCGACCATAACCTGCTGTAAGCTATGTCGCCACGTCTCATTGGGATGGGACCAGAGCATACTACTTCATCGGACATCGCCTTCGCTAATTTAAACACCTCTGTAAAGTTACTCTTACTAACCTCTGACTGACGAAGGCGTATATCATTAGCTCCAGCATGTACCACTATCTTAGAGAACCTATGCTTTCCTAGAGCCCTAAGATTACCTGCTATGTCCGGTGCTCTGGCTCCCGGGATACACCTAACCACTGCCGCTGGCGCCCCTAAAGGGCTAGCTAATGTCACGTGTCTCAGTATAGAGTCTCCTATAACCAGAGCTCTTTCAGGTTTCTCAGCGGGTGCAACACTGAGGAGAGCAAACCTGTTGGACACGTGACGCGCAGAGGAGGTGTGCTCCGGTGGGCTAGCCTTAGCGTTAGCTTTGGCTGAACGAGTATGCCGCCGAGTCGTCACCCACTCGCCCCGCTGTGAGGGCTCTAATGCCGGAGTCGGGGGCTGTTTATCTCCGCCTGTGGCACCCAGACTGTCCGCTACAGGAATAACGCTGCTCTCACACTGTCTAACCCTCTCTAAAATCTGGATGCGCTCCTCTAATGCTGATATCTTCTCCGTCAGAGTGCTCACTAACACACACCTATCACAAATAAAATTACCACTAATGACGGAGGAAGAATGTCTAAACATCCTGCACTCTACACACTGAACAAGCTGAACGGTAGACATTATAACGTACCTCTGTGTCGGAGTTTTAGTTGTTTAGTTGTTTAGTTGAGGAAACTCTTGAGATGATATTGAGATGTTTCTGCTACTTCTGCTCTGTAAAGACTTCATAACGCCTCTAATCTGAGGTGCTGTTAATTGTTCATTTTTCAGGCTGATAACTCTAAATTAACTTCTCGTCTGGGCGCAGAGGTAGGAATTTGGTCTCGTCCTCCTGGGACGGCCTTCATGAGAACCAGTTTCATTATGGTGCTTGACGGATTTTGCAGATGCACTTGACAATACTGTTCTTGCAAGAACTATTATAGAAAGGCTGACCTCTGTGTCTTAAAATAACAACTAACTGTTGTTTTTGTTATGTAATTATGTGTTATTTTATAGTTTTGAAATCCCCAGTATTGTTGTAGAATGTAGAAAATAAATCACTAAACAAAAACAAGGAAATTTGCAAGTGATCTAAAACTTTTGAATGGTAGTGTATATATATATATATACAGAAAGTAGGCATTTAAGGTCACAGTTCTTAAAACACAGGACACTAAAGAGACTTGTCTACCGACTGTGAAAAGCACCCAAAGAAAGATGCCCAGGGTCCCTGCTCATCTGCGTGAACGTGCATTAGGCATGCTGCAGGGAGGCATGAGGACTGCTGATGTGGCTAGGGCAATAAATCGCCATGTCCGCACTGTGAGACGCCTAAGACAGCGCTACAGGGAGACAGGAAGGACAGCTGATCATCCTCGCAGTGGAAGACCACGTGTAACAACACCTGCACAGGATGGGTACATCCGAATATCACACCTGCGTGACAGGTACAGGATGGCCACAACAACTGCCCGAGTCACACCAGGAACACACAATCCCTCCATCTCACAGCAAGAACTGACAAATCTGGTCCAGTCCATGAGGAGGAGATGCACTGCAGTACTTCAAGCAGCTGGTGGCCACCAGATACTAACTGGTACTGACTGATTTTGAGCCTCCCTTCTTTCAGGGACACATTGTGAAACATTTTTAGTTTATGTCTTATGGTGTTGACTCTTTTAGTGTTCATACAAATATTTACACATTAAGTTTACTGAAAGTAAAAACAGTTGAAAGTCAGAGGACGTTTCTTTTTTTGCTGATATATATATATTAAAAGAACTAATTTAAACAAGAAAAAAAAACGTGTGTGTGTATATATATATATATATATATATATATATATATATATATATATATATATATATATATACACACACGGTTTTTTTTCTTGTTTCTTTTAAATTAGGGACTTTGCACTAATTTTGCCTTAGCCAGATACAATTTTTTTCAGCTGGGTCAGCTGACTTCATTTTAAGAGAACCTGGGAAGACGTCTGGAAAGGACAATGCTACATTGTGTTTACTAAGCGCTTGAACGGATGCCATTTTGTCTCAGAGCTGTTTTGGACTGTAAACTCAGTCTTATTTAAGATTTTCCAAAATTAGGATTATTCACCATGGGAACAGCTTTACAGGACATCATTGTGCCATAAACTTGCCGGATCATGTCAAAGGTCTCTGTGGCAGATTTACCCAGTTTCATGCAGAATTCCATGTTTGCTCTTTGTTCTAACTTGCTGTCCATGATGAAATAGCAGACGTGGTAAAGAACATGGTCAAAATAGCACTAGTTGCTCAGTTCCCGATGTACACAGGACAATGTCTTTTGGCACACTGACTTATAAAGGTCGGTGCTCCCTGTGACTATGCGTGCAGCCTCCTGCTGCCATCTGTTGCCGTGTTACAAATCCAGTCTTGAAACTTTTTGATACTGCCTCATATTCATTTCATCAGTCCAGGTCTGAATTCAAATTCTAACCTTGACGTTGAAATTAAACTTGATTTTATCCAGTGAAAGAAGCAAATATCTGAATTACAGCTTCAGGGGCGCCTGCAGCAGCACTTGACCAGCTCATACCTGACATATGAATCATCAAATGTTGTAATAATTTAACAGATCTCACATCCTTAGTGACATAACAGATGCTTACAATAACAAACAAGTGGCACCAGTAATTTCCCCAGATGGTTTGACAATAACATATGTAACATTCTTTCTTTATTTGACAAATCTGGCAATATGTTGACATCCGAGAAGTTCCTGACTCTCTATGGACCTCCAGTAACTGCTAAATTTCTTTTATCTATTAATGAGAGCTATTTGCCCCAATTTAATTGTTCTCATTAAGAATAATCTAGCCTTTGGTTCATAAGAGATCAGACAATCTAAATTACTTTTAGATGGTATTAATATAACAAATATGAAATGCAATATTAAACACTTTCTCTGGATTTTTCAAACTCAAAGAACAATTACTCCGAAAATTACTGTGCTTTATCGAAATATTTGGAGGTATTTCATAATAGAAATGACCTCACTTCTCTTCAACTTATTCAATTTAATAAGAAGAATAATAGACTTCCCCGCGACCCTGAACACAGGATTAAGCGGTATAGAAAATGAATGAATATTTTTGTTGTTTGACTGTATTTAATGTGCTTTGCATTCTATTTTGTATTGTTTCAATAAAAAAAAGTAGCGCCAGTAATAGCTAATTCGGGTTGATGAAGATATCGGTCGCAAAACCCGGAAGCGTCGTGTTATTTTAATACAGAAATCATCTGGAAGTAATACCACAATCCTACCGTTAGATTCTGCCATTTCAGCGACAGGATGAGAAGCGAAAGCGTCCTCGGTGGCCGCCATACTGTATTTCCCGTCTAAGTAACCATGGCAACCGTCCAATGATTTTATTGGCCGCATGAACTACGAAATAAAATCAATTTTCGACAATTGTACCAAATTCGTATTGAACTTACGAGCCCATAAATGCCTCTCATTAGCAAAAACAATGCGTTTTCAGTAAACACCTATCTTTATAAACCGGATACCCGCAATTCCACTTCCTCTTTCCTGTCTAACTCGCCGCCATGAAGTACGTGTATTCGGTTTTATCCATTCCCATCTAACGTAAAATCTATTAAAAACCTTCAATTTTGGACTCTTGGGATAATTTAGAAGTGTGTTTCTTCAATAACAGAGTGTTATTTCTGACTTGCAGGGTTGAGTTGTGCAGTTTCAGTGGGTATAAAATTTATCCCGGCCATGGCCGGCGATATGCCCGAATCGACGGAAAGGTAAAGGCTGTTTGACGTTTGTAATGTCTTTTCAGTACAGCTTATTGATTTATATAAAAATTACTTATTAATAGTATGTCCAGAGATAATTTAAAATTCTAATATGCTGTAGTGTTTAAAATAGTTTACAACGCACTCGGTTATAGTCCTGAGGTGAGAGTTAGCATAGCAGCGGCCTGCTGGTTATTAAAGACCTCCAAACTAAAGTACTGCGTGAACAATTACCGAAAGTCAGTTATTTGCGTGTACTCAGTAGAGAAAGTTTGGCTCCGTATAAGTGCCTGAGCGGCTAAGTGTTATGGGGTTTTGAGGGCAGTGGTGGCTCAAACAGATATAGCTGTATGTTACTGTTTCATTTTAGAGGGGTGTACTAACTGCGGTATGCAAGAATAAGTTTCTCTGAGATTAATGTACTTGATTTGTGAAGTTGTATGATTGTAACTTTATGCTACACAGTGGTGTTCTGCATGAGAAACCGATCTGTGCGTCATGAACATTGGCAGTGTAGCTTCTCTGCTCATTTTTATTTTTTTGCTTCTTCTTCAGGTGTTCCAGTTTCTGAACGCCAAATGTGAGTCTGCGTTCCTGAACAAGAGGAACCCCAGACAGATCAACTGGACCGTCCTGTACAGGCGCAAACACAAGAAGGGCCAATCTGTAAGTCTGAATCCTGTCCTCGCATCTAGCAGGTGCATGTGAGATTTTTCCACTATATTTTTCTTCTTTGTTTAATGGCGGTTGGAATCCTGTAAGTCTCGTTCCTGACCTCTTAAAGCCGAATTTCCCAGTCTAGCCTCCCTTAAAAGGGAAAAAGTCTGTCTTTCCTGGTCTTGTTCGGTTTCTTTGTCTTCGTCTGCTTTATCCACAAACTTTCACACACTTCTTAACAGCACACATCTCAACAAAGCATCACCTATAGAACTCAGTTTCCCTGACATTTTTACTCCGCCTTGTGCTTATAGACCAGGTGGCTTCTCGACCCCGGATTCTGGAGGACCAGTGTTCAGCACAGTTTCATTCGTCTGATTAAACATATCTGATTCAACCAATCTGTTAATTGCCCGGTTCTGTGTGTGCAAAGGTGTTATCAGGTAGATTATATCTGGCCAGGAATTTGTTGGCCTCATCTCAGTGTAACGGGTAATAATCTGATGTGCCGTCTAAAACCAGCTCTAATAATGCACATAAACTTTGTCTTGAGGTTCAGATTGGGGTTGCCTTAGTTTGAACACTGCACCAATGGTACTACACTGATGATGCATCATTGTCATGGCAAAAGTGCATGGCCGGTGTGTTATAACTGCCTCATTGTACGTGGTTTTGAGTAATTGGCAAACATACTGATGTCGTCTTGTGATTTGCTCTAACAGGAAGAGGTGACAAAAAAACGCACTCGCCGTGCTGTGAAGTTCCAGAGGGCCATCACTGGTGCCTCTCTCGCTGAGATCCTGGCCAAGAGGAACCAGAAGCCTGAAGTGCGCAAGGCCCAGAGAGAGCAGGCTATCAGGTCAGAAAATATCTTATTGTAAGCTTTTGGGTGCCAAAGTGGAGACAACTCAAGCATTTTACATGCATTTAGATTGTTCTTTTGATCGGAACATTTTACCTAAGCAGGACTTTATTAATTTGTGGGAAAACACGGCATCGTATAACAGCTGTTTTCACTGAGACATGGGTCCATTTCTGTGTCAGAAGCAACAGGGTCTTTTACATTAAGGGCATTTAATACTCACTTTTAAATAAGCTATGAACAATCCTAATCAGGCTGACCAACAGTGTGGTCTAGATGGATAGCCATTGGGAGTGCTTTAATATTCCCAAAAGGAAATTGGATTGCTACAGCTCCCAGTTCACTAAAAACAAAAGACAAACAAGGTGTACAGGAATTAATTTTAGGGCTAAGGGTTGAATTATCCAAGAAAAAGACCTGACCTGAATTTTCTATCGTTACTGCCGGCATTAGTTCATGTCCATTAAAATGTGACTGTGTGGCATATATAAAGATTAAAACTGTAACTATTCTGACATTTAGTTTCTTGTTCATATACTTCATTCATATTGCGAGATCAATGAGTTAGGGTTTTTTTTTTTTTTTTTTTTTTTTTTTTTTTGGTGCACCAATCAGAGAGGGCAGTATCTGACATTTTCTTGGTTAATTTCTTAACATTTCCATCGATTTATTGATTATTAGTTGGGGGTTACTTAAGATGTGTTCTAGATGGCATGAACTGGAATTACAATGTTTGTAATGGTGAGTTGATCATGTTAAGCTCTCTAGTCACTGTCAAACTTGATGGCCTGATGGTGTTCTCATCTGCTTATTTTAATCTTCTGTTCATTCTTTAGGGCTGCCAAGGAGGCCAAGAAGGCAAAGCAGGCAACCAAGAAACCAACTACCCAGAGTTCCAAGGTAAGATGGTTAAACTTTCCTAAACCTTCCTACATTTCTTTGCTTGGTCAGGGGGGTTTATGCAAACAAAAAGCATAACTTTTGTATTAAAGATGGATTGCTGATTTAAAGTAGACAAGTTTAGGCATTATGCATTTTTTGTTGCCCCTTGAGGCGTTACAGTACGGCTCTGTGTCGTTTCTGTGTCATAAGGTGGCATAGAATAAAGGGCTATGTTTACGCCTAGTACCCGCCTCTGGCGATGGGTTCTCAGTGTCTTTATAGCCCTACAAATGTTAAATATGTAGAAGTGCTTTAATTCCTGTTAGTGTTTGTATACTATAGACGGTTACATGTTTAGTTAGTTGGGAGAATGTGAATTTAACCTGGAAAACCACCTTTTGGTTCTTTCCTCATAGGCCCCTGCCAAGGCTGCACCCAAACAGAAGATCGCTAAACCCATGAAAGTCAGCGCTCCTCGTGTTGGTGGCAAACGTTAATTTTTTTTTTCTGGTATTTTGTGTACTAATAAAATATCACAGTACATCTTTGGCCTCTTTCTATTTCCTTCTTCGCTTGCTTCTAATGGATTGTAAACATAAGCACACGTGCTATTTGGTCATGGGCTGGCTGTAAGAGAATCCACTGTGGAATAGTGACATTGGAAATGCAAAATTTTGCTGTTTAAGTCTACATCGTGATAAACTATTAATGCTCCTAGGAATCTATAGTTAAGAAAGAAACTATCCAACAAATATTTGAATAACTTTAATATTGAATATATTCAGGAATCTGAAGGAGAGAGCAGTTGCATGCCAAAACATTTAAAACCCTGTCACAGGTGCATTCATGAGAAGAAAATATAACACCGGTTAATTGCTTCCAATTCCAAATTGTCTTTCACAGCAAATTGAGCTGCAAAGCTAACTAGCTTCTAATATAAGGCTGAATCTCAAATCCTTCCCAAGCCTCCTAATTGAGGGCCCTACTCATCTGGGACAAGGATTGTACTGTATACCCTAGTGCTGCACTAGCTTTCCATTTAAAGTTTTGAGTTTTAACCCTGGTTTGGAACCCCACAAGTTCATGGAGCTAATATTCTAAAGCTGAATAAGTGGAAATATAAAGAGAAATATTTATGCAGAGGTGTCAAGTACAAATACTTCGTTACCTTACTTAAGTAGAAATTTTGGGTATCTACTATACTGGAGTATTTATTTTTCAGCGGAATTTTAACTTCTACTCTTTACATTTTCACGCAATTATCTGTACTTTATACTCCTTACATTTTAAAAATAGCCTCGTTACTCTTATTTTATTTCAGCATGTCATTTAAAAAAAACAAAACAAAAAAAATTGCGCCATCCAGATGGAGCGAATTTGATTGTGGTTGAAACATACCATTCTGACACCCTATTGGTTGGTACGCGATCCATCGCACCTGCACAGGTCGCGTCACACACTCGAGCAAGGACGTTTGAATAAAATAGCATTTTCGATTGATAAGGTTGTGATAAGTAGACAAAGATGTCCGTGATAGAGACTCAAGATTCGAGCAAAATGTCACAACCAACCACCAGCGAGGAAGCTAACAGGAATTTTATATATATATATTTTTTTCCCTCTCTTTTTTTTATCAATCACTTGGATGACTCATTCATTCTGACAGTACTAGTGTTTATTGTACACAACCATACAAGGGTAATTGTTACTAAGCCTGCCCTGGGTACACTAATTTTCTTGTATGTTGCCTGCACAGATTCCTGCAGCTAAGCTTGGATGTACATTTACGTTCCAATAAAGGTTACTGATGACATGCATCTGAAGTTTGACTTTTTGCACCATTAAAATACAAACCGGATTCCAAAAAAGTTGGGACACTAAACAAATTGTGAATAAAAACTGAATGCAATGATGTGGAGATGGCAAATGTCAATATTTTATTCAGAATAGAACATAGATGACAGATCAAAAGTTTAATCCGAGAAAATGTATCATTTTAAAGGAAAAATATGTTGATTCCAAATTTCACGGTGTCAACAAACCCCAAAAAAGTTGGGACAAGTAGCAATAAGAGGCTGGAAAAAGTAAATTTGAGCATAACGAAGAGCTGGAAGACCAATTTACAGTAATTAGGTTAATTGGCAACATGATTGGGTATAAAAAGAGCTTCTCAGAGTGGCAGTGTCTCTCAGAAGCCAAGATGTCTTGTCAACATTGTCAATTCCCACAATGTTGCGCAGAAAGATAGTGGAGCAATATCAGAAAGGTGTTACCCAGCGAAAAATTGCAAAGACTTTGCAGTTATCATCATCAACTGTGCATAATATCATCCGAAGATTCAGAGAATCTGGAACAATCTCTGTGCGTAAGGGTCAAGGGCGTAAAACCATACTGGATGCCCGTGATCTCCGGGCCCTTAAACGACACTGCACCACAAACAGGAATGCTACTGTAAAGGAAATCACAGAATGGGCTCAGGAATACTTCCAGAAACCATCGTCAGTGAACACAATCCACCGTGCCATCCGCCGTTGCCAGCTGAAACTCTACAGTGCAAAGAAGAAGCCATTTCTAAGCAAGATCCACAAGCACAGGCGTTTTCATTGGGCCAGGGATCATTTAAAATGGAGTGTGGCAAAATGGAAGACAGTTCTGTGGTCAGACGAGTCACAATTCGAAGTTCTTGTTGGAAATGTGGGACGCCGTGTAACCCGGACCAATGAGGACGAGGACAACCCAAGTTGTTATCAACGCTCAGTTCAGAAGCCTGCATCTCTGATGGTATGGGGTTGCATGAGTGCGTGTGGCATGGGCAGCTTGCATGTCTGGAAAGGCACCATCAATGCAGAAAAATATATTCAGGTTCTAGAACAACATCTAGTCATCTCTTTCAGGGAAGACCCTGCATTTTTCAACAAGATAATGCCAGACCACATTCTGCATCAATCACAACATCATGGCTGCGTAGGAGAAGGATCCGGGTACTGAAATGGCCAGTCTGCAGTCCAGATCTTTCCCCTATAGAGAACATTTGGCGCATCATAAAGAGGAAGGTGCGACAAAGAATGGGAGAAGAATGGAAGAGCATTCCTATTTCTAAACTTGAGAAACTGGTCTCCTCGGTCCCCAGACGTCTGTTGCGTGTTGTAAGAAGAAGGGGAGATGCCACACAGTGGTGAAAATGGCCTTGTCCCAACTTTTTTGGGATTTGTTGACACCATGACATTTTGATTCACCATATTTTTCCCTTAAAATGATACATTTTCTCAGTTTAAACTTTTGTTCCGTGATTTATGTTCTATTCTGAATAAAATATTGACATTTGCCATCTCCACATCATTGCATTCAGTTTTTATTCACAATTTGTTTAGTGTCCCAACTTTTTTGGAATCCGGTTTGTATTTATAGACAACTAGTTATCATATCTTCTTCTCCATGAAACATGTTAATACTCAGTAGTACACATATGATTCCTTAATGTATTTGCATTGTACTAAAATGCATTCTTTTTCAACTGCCATATACTGTACAGTATCCCAAATCACTATGGCCGTTAAAAAAATACAACAAAGAAAACAACACATTTTTCTTTTTTTTATGAGGTGTTAGTGCAGTATATAGGCCCGTGGCACAGCCTAAGCTTTTATCCTTAATGCTTTTTTCCCCCCCTTACGGTACTTTGACTTTTATACTTTAAGCAGTTTTGAAATCAGTACTTTTACACTTTTACTTGAGTAAAAAGCTTGAGTTGATAGTTCAACTTCGAAAGAAGTCTTTTTAAACCCTAGTATTTATACTTCTACTCAAGTAATGAATGTGAATACTTTTGACACCACTGTATTTATGGTACTGTCCACCACTTCAGTGGTTTATTCTTTTTACCATTTGCCTACGTACTACAAAATAATTGGTTAAATAAATCGTAGTCTATTGAGTGGTGTTAGTGGAACTTGTGTAAAAGCAATATCACTTGAGTTTTCCTGAATATCAGCATGGCTGAAACCCCATCTGGCTGCTCCCTCATGCATATGACCATATCACAGCCTTATTATTCTTATCACCACAACATTAAACATCAGTTTAATATTGAGCCATTTTCTGTAAGATATATTTTAAAAATCATTGTATATCAGTGGTGTCAGTTCTGAAGGGCCACAAATCTATAGAGATCAGTATTTCTACACACCTCATTCAATCAACGGAAAATAGACGAATATAAATTACTGATATAAAACCCTGCTATGCACTGCACCCTGGTTTCAAACAAAGTTGCTGAGTTTCTCTTGAGCAAGTCTAAGACGGTTTGTGCGGTTCTGGATGTCAACACGATGTCTGCTGATATCGGATTCTTCACGCAAAGCCTCTGCCACATTGGCACCGTCCATTAAACACAGCATCTTACTGCACAGCAACTGAGCAGATTCCTTCAGCATGAAGTATCGGATCAGCATAGGCACCTGGTCAGCCAAGCGCTGCACCACAATCTGTCAAGAGGAAGTGGCAGGTGGATCTTTAATAAACTTTCCAGGTTTTAAGGTAAATGTCTAACAAATATGTATAATGTATGTCATAATTATGTTTATATCTACAGTGGTGTGAAAAACTATTTGCCCCCCTCCTGATTTCTTATTCTTTTGCATGTTTGTCACACAAAATGTTTCTGATCATCAAACACATTTAACTATTAGTCAAAGATAACACAAGTAAACACAAAATGCAGTTTTTAAATGAGGGGTTTTATTATTTAGGGAGAAAAAAACCCAAACCTACATGGCCCTGTGTGAAAAAGTAATTGCTCCCTGAACCTAATAACTGGTTGGGCCACCCTTAGCAGCAATAACTGCAATCAAGCGTTTGCGATAACTTGCAACGAGTCTTTTACAGCGCTCTGGAGGAATTTTGGCCCACTCATCTTTGCAGAATTGTTGTAATTCAGCTTTATTTAAGGGTTTTCTAGCATGAACCGCCTTTTTAAGGTCATGCCACAACATCTCAATAGGATTCAGGTCAGGACTTTGACTAGGCCACTCCTAAGTCTTCATTTTGTTTTTCTTCAGCCATTCAGAGGTGGATTTGCTGGTGTGTTTTGCGTCATTGTCCTGCTGCAGCACCCAAGATCGCTTCAGCTTGAGTTGACGAACAGATGGCCGGACATTCTCCTTCAGGATTTTTTGGGAGACAGTTGAATTCATGGTTCCATCTATCACAACAAGCCTTCCAGGTCCTGAAGCAGCAAAACAACCCCAGACCATCACACTACCACCACCATATTTTACTGTTGGTATGATGTTCTTTTTCTGAAATGCTGTGTTACTTTTACGCCAGATGTAACGGGACACGCACCTTCCAAAAAGTTCAACTTTTGTCTCGTCGGTCCACAAGGTATTTTCCCTAAAGTCTTGTCAATCATTGAGATGTTTTTTAGCAAAATTGAGACGAGCCTTAATGTTCTTTTTGCTTAAAAGTGGTTTGCGCCTTGGAAATCTGCCATGCAGGCCGTTTTTGCCCAGTCTCTTTCTTATGGTGGAGTCGTGAACACTGACCTTAATTGAGTCGAGTGAGGCCTGCAGTTCTTTAGATGTTGTCCTGGGGTCTTTTGTGGCCTCTCGGATGAGTTGTCTCTGCCCTCTTGGGGTAATTTTGGTCGGCCGGCCACTCCTGGGAAGGTTCACCACTGTTCCATGTTTTTGCCATTTGTGGATAATGGCTCTCACTGTGGTTCGCTGGAGTCCCAATGCTTTAGAAATGGCTTTATAACCTTTACCAGACTGATAGATCTCAATTACTTTTGTTCTCATTTGTTCCTGAATTTCTTTGGATCTTGGCATGATGTCTAGCTTTTGAGGTGCTTTTGGTCTACTTCTCTGTGTCAGGTAGCTCCTATTTAAGTGATTTCTTGATTGAAACAGGTGTGGCAGTAATCAGGCCTGGGGGTGACTACAGAAATTTAACTCAGGTGTGATAAACCACAGTTAAGTTATTTTTTAACAAGGTGGGCAATCACTTTTTCACACAGGGCCATGTAGATTTGGAGTTTTTTTTCCTCCCTTAATAACGTAAACCTTCATTTAAAAACTGCATTTTGTGTCCAATTATGTTATCTATGACTAATAGTTAACGGTTTTTGATGAGCAGAAACATTTAAGTGTGACAAACATGCAAAAGAATAAGAAATCAGGAAGGGGGCAAATAGTTTTTCACACCACTGTAGTTAAAAATTAATCACTTAGTATATCCATTTTGCCTGCAGTGAGGCATAACCTCAAATTGCAGAAGCAAATACAATAGTCTAAAAAAATCTAATAACAGTTGGTACAAAGTAATAATACAATAAGCATTTGGGAGAATGATGCTTTAATAATTGAAAATATTTATTTAAATTTTTTTAAAACCTATTTCCAAAATGGTTTAGAAAAAAATAAAAATAAAAAAAATAACATTACAAATGACAAATTCTTGTCAGTCAGTATCTATAATAATTATGAATGAAGCAGAAATTCATTCATGGGTTTATTAACCACTTAACTACTAAAATATACCTCATAATAAGCCTGCAGCATTTCAGGGTACTTGTTTCTGTTGTCAAACCCAGCAAAGTTGTCTTCTGAAGCTTTTAGTCCCTCAGTAGAGTTAGTCTCATTCAAAGTCTTGAAGTAGATGCCATCTTGAGTGTAGACCAGTTGCTCCATCTCAAACTGCTCCATGATCCTCTGCTCCACCTTGGCCTCCTGCTTTGACTGAATGTTGTCGATCTTGTTCTGGAGTGTTGATTTTACGTATGTGATTACTGAACTTTAACTATTTCAGAACAAGTTTACACTTTTAGGATACAATTGCTTTAAAACTTAATTTTAAAAATGATAATATTGATAATATTTACCGTTGCAACACACCGGAGGAAAGGGTAGTTGAGGAAACAGGTTTTGACCACATCCTGAAACTGTTTCTGAATGGTTTCTGAAACACACCGGTTTGAACATTATAAGGTAGAATATCCAGAGATGGAAAGAGTAATAAAATTAAGTACTCAAGTAAAAGTATTGTTACTTCAGTGAACTTTTACTGAAGTACAAGTAAAGGTACCCTTATAAAAATCTACTCAAGTAAAAGTAAAAAGTAGCTCATTAAAAATTACAGAGTTCCTTTTTTTTTTAACAGCGGGGGTGGGAGGATGGGGAATGGAACATAATTGCATAATAAATCTGTTGCCTTTGTTGTGCTTGAAATCAAAGTGGTCGCTTAAATATGACCAGGGGTTTGCTTCATAAGAATTTGTTGGCATTTCATTTTCAGCTGTCTGCATCTGTTTTGTCCGTCTCCATCATTCTTGTGAATTTAGTGCTTTGTTCTCCATCAATCAACCAGTGCAGTGGTTTCCAGCTGGGCAATTTTTTTCCTTCCCCATTGTATTATTTTTTAAATTATTTTTCATTTTCCTTCATTCATTTTTTACTCAGTAGCGAATATGATTTAAAATGTAGTGAAGGACAATACTTTAAACAAAACATACTTAAGTAAAAGTAAAATTTCAGATTAAAAAAATTACTTTAAAAAGTAGAAGTACACAAAACATCTACTCAATTACAGTAATGCGAGTAAATGTGTAATTCATTACTTTCCACCTCTGATAATATCAGAATTACTGCATGAACCAATGCTTTGTATTCTTGTGGTTTTTGAAAAGGCATTTTACACCATGCTGCATTTTAAATTGAAGAAAACAAAGAGATGCTGGTGGGAGAAACTGCTGTGATATAGTAACCAAACACTTTGGCTTATGCTGTTATTGAAGTCTTTTAACTTTGGTGGTGGCATCAGAAGCTATGGAGCAATATCGCGGACAATGAGGTGAACCGAGATTATCTCATTTGTTTATCAAGAAATAAAGACACAAAAATTACAAATCGCATATTTTCTTGCTCTGGAGTGGACAGAGAAGTTTTTACAAATAAATATATTTTTAGATCTTCTCCTGTTACAGCCTGCTGGAGCTAAATCTTTCAGAAACGCTGCGTATCGGCGCTTTATACCGATGGAGTCACTAAGGGACCATCTAAAAAGTGCATGACCAAGACCCAAGCGTTTATTTACAGAAGAATACACAAGATTACAGAGGAATACCTCACAGGACATCAAATATATTACACTGTTAGGCTACAGTATGGATTATTTGTTTATTTATTTTTGTTTGTTTAATTGATTTATAATTATTTTAATGTACATTTTCAAATAAATTATTACACAGACAATTCTTGTGACAATAAAACAGAATTTGTTAAATGAGAGTCGGGGTGTTTTTTATTATTAAAATAATAATAATAATAATTGTAAAGATAAAAAAATGACAATTAAATCAACAAAATCCAAACTGTACTATAATACACTCTACCCTTGCTCATAACTACAACCCTTCCCTTTACAATATTCAGTTTGATATTAATTCAGTTGTTAATTTTTGTATAATTTTTTTTGCAAAAAGAAAAGAAAAATGAAATCAAACTTAATGAGAAAAATGTTGTAGTTATTAGCAGTGATAGAGTGGATTATAGTACAACTGGTTTTACATGTGTAATCCACACAATGAAAAAGCTATTGATTTTTTTTGTAATGTTATGCACTAAAATGCCTCCCTGCCAGGGATTGCCCCCCCCCAACATAACCTCTATCAAATATTATATTACAACATAAATTAATAGGTTTATGACTGATTATAAAATAAGCTATATAAAAAAACACATGTAGTATAGGGGAAAATATATTAATTATATATTTTTTTCATATACATGTATATTTTTATATTTCTTATTTATAATAAAATAAATCATAAACAATATTTGTTTAGTGTAAACATTTTTGTATTACATGACAAACCCCTGCAAAATAAATGTGCCACAGAATAAACATTATATGAGAATTTGTATTATGTGTCTTAATTTCTGTGTATTAATATGTCACGTGCCTAGGGTTAATTATAATAGTAATAATATATTTGATAATACTCATATAATATATTTGATAATAATAATATGAATTTTCCCGCGACCCTGAACACAGGATTAAGCGGTATAGAAGATGAATGAATGAATGAATATGAATTTTTGATTGTGATGTCCTAATATATTTGACAGAGATTTTGTGGGGGTGCAATCAGTGGCAGGGGGGCATTTTAGCGCTTAACACCAACTTTACCGCGGTTCACCTCCAGTGCTCAAATATCCCCCTCTTGGTCGGCGACTGCGAGTGACGTCACTCCTCATACAATCCCGCCCCACAGTAAAGACCCGCCCCTGACGCTGATTGACAGGTTTCTGTGTAACGTGTTGGAAATGCAATTGCAAATGGATTAGCGATTGCGTTTGAATTTTGGCCGGCTTGACGCAGAGAAAGTGAAAAAGCAAACGTGGCGATTGATTTTGATATTTAAATATGACAGGTTCATGACGTGTAAGACCTGGGAAATACAAATGCAAATGGACTTTGTTTTTTCATTTGAAATTTGGCAGTCAGTGTGCGCTCGCAAAGGCGAATCAGCAAACGGTAATGCAAAGTTTGCAATTGCATTTGAATTATGGCACACTTTGTATGGCACACTTTGTATGGGAAACGCAATTGCAAATGCAATTTGCAATTGCATTTGAATATTGTCCGCGATATCGCTCCATAAGAAGCTTTGTTTGCATCTGGCTACATCTCACAATGTTTGCCATTTTCCAACAATAACACTTCCCCGTTATTGTTCCCTGTATAAATTACACCGTTATGGTGAATGTCTATAAATAAATCTGATTGATCTGATGTCATCTTGCCATACATTTTAGAGCCGTTCAGAAGGACTTTCACAGCCACATGGCTAATATTGTGTAGGTCCCCCTTGTGCCACCAGGGGTCAGCATGGACATTCTGACCAGTCTGAGGGTGTTTCTATCACAGCAGCCATTATTTTCATATTAATTACATTTTTTGTTTGTTTATTTATTTTAGCTATTTGTGCTGCAACAGTTCTTCTGTTCTAGGTGACCTGACAGCCTAGCCTTTGTTTTCCCACATGCATTATTGAGCATTGTGCACCCTTACTGGTTTAACTGATATTCATCCTTGGACCAAGTATGGTAGGAGCTACCACTGCATTCTGGAAATACCCAAAAAGGCCTGCCTTTTTAAAGGTGCTTTGGTCTAATCATCTAGCTAGCACAATTTGTCGACTGTCAAAGTCACTCAGATCCCTATTCTTGCCCATCTTAATGCGTCCAACACAAAGACATGAGAATTGACTATTCACTTGGTGCCTAATGTATCCCACCCATATGACAGGTGCCATTGTAATGAGATACTCAATGTTATTCACTTCGCCTGTCTGGTTTTAATGTTATGACTGATTTGTCTGTTCTATGGCTGATCTATGGACTATAACACAGGATTTGTCTCTGCATCACAAAGCGGTGATGGAAGGAGAGCAGCGATATTGGAGAAAACTAAGGTCACAGCTACTGGCAGGGACTGAGGACCATAACAGACAATAAAACACCAACAACCGGAATGACAAATGTGAATGTGTCTCTGGCAGATGAGCCAAACACCTCCTATGCTTGCGTTGAGGCTAATAGCGCTAATGACGCTAATGGTGCTAGCAGTGCTAATGGCTGCAGACAAAAGGAGAATGCCAACAAGGTAAACATGTTTATCATCACAGCACGATGTGATTAGAGCCTTTAGGAGGGTGAACACCAACAAAGCAGCAGGACCAGATGGCATCTCAGGTCGAGTCCTCAAAGCCTTCGCAAACCAGCTAGCACCTGCGCTCATGGTAATATTTAATCTCTTCTTATCCCAATCAGTAACCCCCAAATGCTTTAAAGAGTCTGTTGTCATTTCAGTCTCAAAAACCCCCATCCTACGTACTTCAATGTCTATCACCCTGTATCCCAGACCTAAGTTGTGATGAAGTGCTTTCAAAGGCTGGTCAGAGACTTTATATCCTCACTACCTGACACACTGGACCCATTAACATTTACAAATTGTCCAAACTGATAGACCAATGATGCCATTTCATACCTTCTACATACAACACTAACCCACCCGATAAGCATTTAATATAATAATTCCCTCCACACTTACTATTAAGCTGGGGGACCTGTGACTGAGCAGACTGAAGATGTCCAGGGTTGTGTCCTAAGCCCACTGCTGTACTCAATGTACATACAGTGGCTTGCAAAAGTATTTGGCCCCCTTGAACTTTTCCACATCTTGTCACATTACAGCCATAAACATGAATCAATTTTATTGGAATTCCATGTGAAAGACCAATACAAAGTGGTGTACACGTGAGAAGTGGAACAAAAATCATACATGATTCCAAACATTTTTTACAAATAAATAATTGAAAAGTGGGGTGTGCGTAATTATTCAGCCCCCTTTGGTCTGAATGCAGTCAGTTGCCCATAGACATTGCCTGATGAGTGCTAATGACTAAATAGAGTGCACCTGCGTGTAATCTAATGTCAGTACAAATACAGCTGCTCTGTGACGGGCTTAGAGGTTGTCTAAGAGAATATTGGGGAGTCGATAGTGGACAAAGCAGGAGAGGATCTACCAGGCCCCAATCATCAACAAAAGCCCAGTGGAGAGAGTGACAGCTTCCGGTACCCTGCGGTACTCTGTCTCCCTAAAACGCCGGCGAGTGAGAGAGAGAAAGAGAGCGCGACATGCCTCAGTTTAGCATGCACTCTTAGTTATAGTAGTGCAAAGCACAAATTAAGAAACTCTTTCTCTCCAATAAATCCTATGTAAGGGCATAAGCCCCAAGAGGATATAAGATTTGTTTCAGTTTCCAGAGCCCCATCTGAGCTCTGCTTATTTTGTGTTTTTAGTTTTCTTTTGTTTCCTTTTAAGTTCCTAATTAATACAAACCGGATTCCAAAAAAGTTGGGACACTAAACAAATTGTGAATAAAAACTGAATGCAATGATGTGGAGATGGCAAATGTCAATATTTTATTCAGAATAGAACATAGATGACAGATCAAAAGTTTAATCCGAGAAAATGTATCATTTTAAAGGAAAAATATGTTGATTCCAAATTTCACGGTGTCAACAAATCCCAAAAAAGTTGGGACAAGGAAATTTTCACCACTGAGTGGCATCTCCCCTTCTTCTTACAACACTCAACAGACGTCTGGGGACCGAGGAGACCAGTTTCTCAAGTTTAGAAATAGGAATGCTCTCCCATTCTTGTCTAATACAGGCCTCTAACTGTTCAGTCGTCTTGGGCCTTCTTTGTCGCACCTTCCTCTTTATGATGCACCAAATGTTCTCTATAGGGGAAAGATCTGGACTGCAGACTGGCCATTTCAGTACCCGGATCCTTCTCCTACGCAGCCATGATGTTGTGATTGATGCAGAATGTGGTCTGGCATTATCTTGTTGAAAAATGCAGGGTCTTCCCTGAAAGAGATGACTAGATGTTGTTCTAGAACCTGAATATATTTTTCTGCATTGATGGTGCCTTTCCAGACATGCTAGCTGCCCATGCCACACGCACTCATGCAACCCCATACCATCAGAGATGCAGGCTTCTGAACTGAGCGTTGATAACAACTTGGGTTGTCCTTGTCCTCTTTGGTCCGGATGACATGGCGTCCCACATTTCCAACAAGAACTTCGAATCGTGACTCGTCTGACCACAGAACAGTCTTCCATTTTGTCACACTCCATTTTAAATGATCCCTGGTCCAATGAAAACGCCTGTGCTTGTGGATCTTGCTTAGAAATGGCTTCTTCTTTGCACTGTAGAGTTTCAGCTAGCAACGGCGGATGGCACGGTGGATTGTGTTCACTGACAATGGTTTCTGGAAGTATTCCTGAGCCCATTCTGTGATTTCCTTTAAAGTAGCATTCCTGTTTGTGGTGCAGTGTCGTTTAAGGGCTTGGAGATCACGGGCATCCAGTATGGTTTTACGCCCTTGACCCTTACGCACAGAGATTGTTCCAGATTCTCTGAATCTTCGGATGATATTATGCACAGTTGATGATGATAACTGCAAAGTCTTTGCAATTTTTCGCTGGGTAACACCTTTCTGATATTGCTCCACTATCTTTCTGCACAACATTGTGGGAATTGGTGATCCTCTACCCATCTTGGCTTCTGAGAGACACTGCCACTCTGAGAAGCTCTTTTTATACCCAATCATGTTGCCAATTAACCTAATTACTGTTAATTGGTCTTCCAGCTCTTCGTTATGCTCAAATTTACTTTTTCCAGCCTCTTATTGCTACTTGTCCCAACTTTTTTGGGATTTGTTGACACCGTGAAATTTGGAATCAACATATTTTTCCTTTAAAATGATAAATTTTCTCGGATTAAACTTTTGATCTGTCATCTATGTTCTATTCTGAATAAAATATTGACATTTGCCATCTCCACATCATTGCATTCAGTTTTTATTCACAATTTGTTTAGTGTCCCAACTTTTTTGGAATCCGGTTTGTACCCCCACGCCATATCCAAACGGGAAGGTCTTCCTGTGTGTGTCATAAGCACTCTCACGTACTTCTATTTCATTGACCCCATCTAAAGCCCTGTGTCAGGGCTTTTATAATCATTATATCATTATCTCGTGGTGCGGCTGTCCATATCGCACCACATAACTGAATGATCACACCATCTGAAGAGCCTTCGGGCCTGTAGAGGGTGCAGGAAATAGTTGAGGGTCAAGCGAGAGTGTTTGATAAACATAAGGAAGCCCTGACTGTTTTAATTTCTGAGATGCGTGGGATTAATAACAAGCCACTTCCGGGTTTTCATCTGGCCCCTGGATCAGTGGCTCAACTACTCCATCTGATGACCGAAACTCAACTACCACCTCCACAAGCGTATGCGGGCGAGCCAGAGAGGAGCAGTGCCTTCATCCTGCAGTGCTCACTGAAATTCAAGCTGCAACCCTCCCAATTTCCATCAGACTAGGCGAAGGTTACATTTATAGTGTCTCTGCTTACAGGCAGAGCATTAGAGTGGGCTACTGCTGTGAGCCACTGAACACGCCACCCTAAGTGCCTTCGTTGAGGCACTTAGGGCCACATTTGACCATCCGCATACGCAGAGTAGTGTAGTGTCGCCCATCATTCGTCAAGAAAGGCGATGCGTTGCGGACTATACAGTTGAGTTTCGTACCCTGGCTGCCATTTCAGAGTGGAATAATGCAGCCCTTATGGTGGCGTATGTTCACGGGCTCTCCGAGTGGCTGAAGGATGAGCTAGCCATACATGATCCTCGTCAGGATTCTGAGAAGTTTAATAGGCTAGCCATCCGGGTGGATAACCGCCTTCGTGAGGGTTAGGTCGGATGTTCTGGCAGCTCTAGACGGGGAACATCTCCTCCATCCAACAAAAGCCACTCCAAGTGCCTAGCCAGTCGCTCCACCAGCTATAGTCGTAAACCCTCACCTCCGCTCATGGAGACAGAGGCTGAGTCTTCATATCCCATCCCATCACGGGGCACCCAGAGGGCAAGCGATGCCCATGGCACAGCAAGCCTCCAACCTCCAGTTCCAGCGCCTCCTTCCCCAGTACCCCTGACTACTGCCCCTCAGGGCTACTGGGAGGTAAAACCCCGTCGTAGGCCCGTACCAAGCCGGTTACCACCTCGCACCATATTCTCCCCCATACACCCGAACCCATCATAGAGTTTCGCAGGGTCCAGATTGACTCTCTGACGTTGGAAGCCATCTGTAGAGGTGTGTGTGAGGGGTGTTACTGTAATGACATGGGTTGCGCGAGGGGCAGAGCCGTGCATAAACTGTTTAGAACAGGCAGATCAATAGGCTGCTACCACGCAGAGTTCTGAACAGAAACGCAGTTGCTAGGCGTGTTTATATAAAGGTCCTGATACCTCGGCACTTCGTGTGATCGTTTAGGTAGCACCTGTAAGGTATCAGGGCCAAAGACAAAAAAAGAAGAAAAAGAAAGATGTGTGTTTAAGAGAGGGAGAGAGGCAAAGACCCAGCCTCTGTCTCCCTAAAACGCTGGCAAGTAAGAGAGAGAAAGAGAGAGCGACACACCTTAGTTTAGCGTGTGCTCTTAGTTATAATAGTGCTAAACACAAATTAAAAACACTCTCTCTCTCCAATAAATCCTCGGTAAGGGCATAAGCCCAGAGAAGATATACGTTTTGTTTCACTGTCCCCATCTAAAGCCTTGCGTCAGGGCTTTTATAATCATTACAACATCTCGTGGTGCGGCTCTCCATACCGCACCACAAAACAGCTTTAAAGATGAATTTCCTTTTCATTCACATTACTTGCAGGCTGTAACATGCAAGCCACTGTATGACAAATCCATAATTTGGTAAAAGCGACTGATTTATTATTATGGTGGCACGGTGGTGTAGTGGTTAGCACTGTCGCCTTGCACCTCCAGGGTCCGGGTTTGATTCCCATCTCTGTGTGCATGGAGTTTGCATGTCCTCGTTGTGCTTGGTGGGTTTCCTCCGGGTACTCCGGTTTCCTTCCACAGTCCAAAGATATGCAGGTTAGGCTAATTGGCGTTCCCAAATTGCCTCGAGTGTGTGTATGTGTGTGTGCCCTGCGATGGATTGGCACCCTGTCCACTCTGCCTCATGCCCTAAACCTCCTGGGATAGGCTCCAGGTCCCTACGACCCTGAATACAGGATAAAGCGGTATGAGAGTAGTGAGAGATTATTATTATTATTAATAAATTGTTTTTTTAGTAGAACAAAATTTGCATGTTGTAAAATTGCAAAAAGCAAGAATGATGACTGTTCTTGGCAATTAATTGCCATTCCATTTTTTGTGGGTGATATTCTCAATGTTTCCTGTATCTTTCAGATGAATGCTGATAAATAAACACATTTAAATTGAGTTACTATTGGTCTACTAAACTTAGAAATGAATAAAATTTGGGAAGGTTAAAACCTACCTCTGATGCCTCTGAGTGTGACAATGGCTGGCATTGTTAGCTGGCTCACAAGCTTCTGCACCACCATCTCAAATACCTTGTAGTCACTGAAACCAGGCAACTCTCGTCCTCTATGCTTCAGATCATATTCTTTCATCACCTCCTGGACCGTGCTGTGGACTGTTTTGTGTTGAAAATTTTACCAAAATTCAACTTCCCCATCAGTTGCAGAGTTTCCACAAGGCTTATTCAAACAGCTTGAGGCCAATCCTAGCTTAAGTTCATTAGAAATACAGTGGAACCTTGGATTGCGAGCATACTTCATTCCAGAAGCATGCTTGTATATTAAAACACAAAGCGAATTTCCCCCATAAGAAATAATGGATGCTTCAACAATTTCTTCCACAACCCAAAAATCTTCATATAAAAATAATTAATACAAAATATAAATAAAAATAAAACCAATTTACCTGCACTTTATCTTTGAAAAGAATCGTGGCTCTAGTGATTGAGACCAGAGAGAGGAGAGGAGGAAGGGTGGAAGGAGGCTGCTGAGTAGGACGACTTTCACACACACTGGCGTGTGCACACACCAGTTTACCAATAGAGAGTCACCAACCAAACAAGCGCACTCACACACACACTAGTTAGCAGACAAAGGGGGTTAGGAAAGGCTGCTGCAGTGTAGGAAGAATTTCACACATTCAGATACACACCAGTTTGAAGTCGTCATACACACATACAAACACAAAATAAAAGATGCTATATATGCACACACATTGTCACAGTGTTATAATAAACAGTACATGGATGCGCGCATGGATGTTGACTATACGAGTGACATGTGCGCATGGATGTTGACTATACAAGTGACGCATGGGACATGGGAGCATGGGAGACGATTACACAATTCCGAAGCGTGCACGAGAGAGAATAACCATTTGCTCAGTTGTGATCACGTGACGCTCGGCGTCAAAACAAGAAACGGATGTGTGCTACATGACACTTGGTACTTGTGTATCAAGACTTGCGCTTTTTTTAAGTAAAAAATTTTTTGGCTCGTCTTCTGGAAGACTCGCAAACAGGGTTACTCGCGATCCAAGGTTCCACTGTACTTGTTCCTCTTGTTCATTCAATAATAGATTTTGGAGCTTTTTTTTTCTGAATATGTACTGTATACTCACATGATGCCTTTGTACTGTCAAGATGATCATTCCATTTTTTGAACTCAGAACGAAGCAGTACAAACAAGTTGTCGTTGTTGACCACTTCGCCAGATGCCAAGCGGGTGATCTTATCATTGAACTTTGTCAAGATCTGAAAGAACAAGCAATCATGAACAAGATATAGGCTGAGTAGTATACGTTTATAGGATTTATTTTAAGAAATGATACACACATCTATAAAAAAAATCTTTTTCTTCTGCGGGTCCAGTGGTGGGCCAGTTTCACAATGATTCAGCTCTTTTCTCAAGCTCCACAGCTGCTTTTTAATCTCCTCTGAGATCAAAGGTAACGCTTTCTAAAGCAAACACATAGAAAAACTAAATGCATTTAATTCATCTAGTAAACTTCTGAACATTCATCTAGAAACTTCTCAACATTTCCAGGAAAGATTTGTTATTGTTTTTACTGATATTTTTTTAAACAATGTTAAACTATTCTCACTTATACTGAAACCTAATCATACGAATTTGTGTAAAAAGAGTAGAAACATACTTTGATGTGATCTACCAGGTCTTGAGTCAGTTTGGTGGCAAGGCACTGAATAGTTGCTTTCTCTTCATTTAATAGGCAACTGGCAGTACAAAAAATATAGTAAGTTTCCAGTCACCTCAATTGAGTCAAATTAATTAGTTGTTCATACCTGAAGAATTCATGACGTCTGAAGAATTCTCTCTCTACTTGAGTGGCCTCAGCCAGAGAGATCTTGTCATCAATTTGCTTTTGGCCTCGGCACTTCACAATGACGTATCCTTTACTTAAAGGGATCACCTGATTTCGTACTATTTCCAAGATGTTTTTCTCTGTTCCCCTGTCTATAAGGTCTGGCTTGGTAAGAATAGCTGTTAGAACAAACAAACCAACAAACAAAATACATTAATAATATTAAGAATAATGATGTAATTCTTGTATTCAATTCAATTCAATTTTATTTATATAGCGCTTTTAACAATGGTCATTGTCTCAAAGCAGCTTCACAAAACTATAAAAATATATTGTATAAGAATAATAATTTTTGTTAATTAGAGAGTTTTACCTAATGTCCTTTTCCCTTCAGGATCCACTTCCTGTGCCATTTTCAGAGCTTCTGTTGTTGCTATGTCAACATTACACGGCACCACAACTAAATTTATAGTTTGATCCTTCACTATATATTTACGTATGACATTTTTGATCTAGACAACAATAAGACAAGCAATATTGCAATTAAATTCAATTAAAAGAGTAAGTATTAAAAAAGGGTCTATTTACAATTTACACTAACCTGATATCCAATGTCCTCTGGTTGACCTTTTACAGGAACCCGGGCAATCCCAGGAAGATCGATCAGTGTGAGGTCACACACATCATGAGCCATGATCTCCAAAGTGATGAGTTCATCACAAATTCCAACACCTTCTCCAGCCAGCTCATTCTGGGCTATTAGAAAGATGTAAGTATTATTAAAAATGTACATATAGTCTCGTTGAAGCTTTATAAACTCAAATGATTTATAATAATGAGCTTCACAGAACTTGTTAGGGTAGAAATGTTTGGCTAATGGACAAGTCTTTGTTAATATACATTAGCACTGGAATAATATTCTAAATCAGAACCTACTGTAGCACCAATATTCTCTTTTTAGAAGCATAAGAAAGGATTTAATGTTTGTCTTTATCTGGTTATTATGATATTTTCAGGAATTTTACCAACCTGCCTCCACGTAACCCTCAACCAGTGATGGGTCATCAAACTCAATAAACTCTTCTCCATAAGATATTACAGCTTGCCATTGAACACCACATTTAATCTTCCTCAGCTTCAGCTCCAGTGGACACCTCGTAACAATACCTAAAGTTAAAAAGTATGTTATACCACAGGTTTTCCTTCTTCTCCTAAAGTCAGTCAGACAAAGAAGTAAGACCACTGTTGCACGGAACTGAAGAATGCTATAAAAAGCAAATGAATCAAACTTAACGAATGGTAATACTGTATATGTAATGTAATTTATTTAAGAGAAATAGGAAAACAACTAACCACTCCCTCGGGGCAGTGCTACTCCAGATAGTGCTTCCAACACAGAGCTTTTTCCAGAACTCTGATCTCCAATTACAGCTATAGTTGGCAAAGCCAAATCTTCTTCAATACCAATCAGCCTCAAAGAGTCGATTAGATCAATAAAAGGACGAACCTTCTCATCCAAATGACTGTGGAACACCCCTTCCGTTTGTTTACTGTGAATAAAAAAAAGACATACATTTTTACATTTTAAAAAAATCACACATGTTCAAGGCTGCTTAATCACATTTTACTGACCTGCTTTCACCAGCATTCGGAATGTTCTCATAACTACTTTGTTCACTCTCCATCATCTTGGGAAAAAGAAAAATTACATGTATAACTATCGTATCTTTCCTTTAACATTTTAAAAAAGTAAGTTTTATCGATCATGTCATAGAAATAAAGGTATTTTACTTACCCAATTGTGTACAGTAACCTGATTACCCAAAGGATGGGAATAAACTGAAATTGATCCGAGTGGCTCTCTATATATGCAGACACACACACCCAGATGTGAATAAACTGAAAGTGACACATGCACTCACACTCACTAACTTGGATGGGGATGTAGATCTTCCATAAAGACACCCAAGTCTGTGCAATAAGTTAACAACGCAAAAGTAAGTAAAAGCTAAATGTATGGATTTTCCCACATGTCCCATTTAGACTTTCCAGGTAGTGATTATACCTCCTTAAATATCTTGTTTATCTCTCATACCCTAGGGACAGAACAGGGTTTTTAGATAAATTTTTGAAAAAATATGAGTAACTTAGTGATATGCAACAGTATGATCCACTGTCTTACAGTAAGAACTGTCTCTGTTTCATAATCGATCAACAACTAAAATAACCTTTCATGCAATTTATACTTTTTATACTTTAACAGATTGGAAAGTATTCAGTGGAACCTTGGATTGCGAGTAACCCGATTTGCGAGTGTCCCGCAAGATGAGCATCATGTAGAATAATGTGGCACGCATGCGCTTTTTGTTTTGACACAGAGCGTAACGTTATCACAATTGAGCCCATCATTCTTCACTCTCTCGCGCTGTGGAATTGTGGGTAATTGTCTCATATGTTCGGTCTCAATGCACATGCGAGTCTTTTTTTTATAATACATTCAGCTAATCTTCTCAGCATACTTGTATGTTATACTATATACAGTATATAGATGTAACCCCCTTAATTTTTGCACTGTGCCTTTAAGGGTTAGTGCAGTACCATGATTGCCCAGTGGAGGCCGCTATGTTGATTTTCTGACAGGGGTAAGCAAAGAAAAAAAAATCCACATGGTGCTTAGCTCTGCAAATAAAGAGACTTTTTTTTTTAGAACTTCTTGTTTTTTGCAAATATTTGGAAAATGTTCATTGTTTTCAAGAGGAAATCCAATTAATGTCGATTAAAGGGTAAAAAAAAAAAAACGCATTTCTATGAACTTTGTTCTTTTTCTTTTGTCTGAATCCGCGATCGTCTGTATGGTTGTGAACAATGGCAAGCCAGACCCAGTGAATTGTTGAAGATAGTTCCACTGCGGAGTCCAAACCAACCCGTCTTATTGGAGGGATTCTTTGCAACTGCAGCTACTGTAAGCTGATATTTGACACACATGCACTACCCTGGTAGTAGTAGAAAACAAGGCCTTTACATTTCATGAAAAAGTTGCATCTCATCTTCAAATACCAAAAGGAACCCAGGAGAATTTTTGGACACTTAAATTTTTTTTTCTTTCTGAATTTAAATTGAATTGTCTTCATCACATTTATGTTGTGTTGAGTCACTCATACATGCATCTCTTCCTTGAGAAATTGTTGATTTACCGTTTATGTGTAATAAAGAAGAGAAGAAGAAGAATAAGAATATTCAATTATTGTCACATGTACTTTTTACAGCACAGCGAAATTTCTTCTTCGCATATCCCAATTAGGAAACTGGGGTCAGAGCGCAGGGTCAGCCAGCTTACAGCGCCCCTGGAGCAGATAGGGTTAAGGGCCTTGCTCAAGGGCTCAACAGTGGCAACTTGCCGATGGTGGGGTTCGAACCCCCGACCTTCCGATCAGTAACCCAGAAACCCACAGCCTTAACCGATTGAGCCACCACTGCCCTGAAATTTCTTCTTCGCATATCCCAATTAGGGTCAGCCAGCTTACAGCGCCCCTGGAGCAGATAGGGTTAAGGGCCTTGCTCAAGGGCTCAACAGTGGCAACTTGCCGATGCTGGGGTTCGAACCCCCGACCTTCCGATCAGTAACCCAATAACCCACAGCCTTAACCGATTGAGCCACCACTGCCCTAAAAAAAGCCAGGCTGTTATTGGTTTTATATAAACTGGACCAATATTTATTTAATTATCCTCCAGAAAGTCGAACCTAGCCCATATTGATACTGATTACAGTGTTATATAACCCCTTACATTACATTTTTTATATATATATATATATATATATACATATAAATAAAATATCCGTTCATAATTTTGCCCCGTCAATATGATGAGATCATATTGGCCAGGTTTGGTGGCAATTATATCAATTTCCTAGGAGGAGTATTTCATTACATGCATTTTGCAAACAAAATAACGTACTTCCTGTGGATTAGACCTAAAGACATGCAGCGCGAAAGTTGTTCTGCTTGATGAGATCTAAATGGATAAAGAGTTTTATAAGTATACGTGCAAGGCTCTATGAATTATACAGCAAGATTTTCCAGGGGGCACTGTGACGGGCGTGTGCCTTTCCCAGGGCCACACCACACTGATCTCCTAATGGCCACAGATTTCAACCCGTGTGCAGATTTTGATACGTTTTTAAGTATGTTAAGACACCCCAAAAGGCCCCAGATGATTGAAAGAATAAATCTTTAGAAGAGTGCTAATCCTGCTAATAATCCTTAAAAGAACTAAAGGGCCCTGTGCACACTAGTGCTTGGGCCCTAAAAATAAAAATCATGTGGGCATTACTAAGTACTCCCACAACTCAATAGCTTATAGATCCATCTTTAGCAGCAATAATTTATTATTTCCTGTATGACTTTATCATTCTCTCGTATAATTTTGGAGGAAGTTTCTTTAATAAACCATTTCAGTTCTGTGAGGTTATGAAGTTTTTCCAGAAGAGCAAGCTTCCAAAAACTGCTTTTATAGAGGTCTGCACACCTGCTGCTCAATTAATAAGTGTCAGATGATTAAAACCACCTGGCGGCAACTTACCTTCTTAAATCCTTAAATGAATAAAAGGAGCACTTTTTGTTAAATGAATAATGGCACAGTGAAAAAAAAGTTATATGTTATTATTCATCTGTGATATTTGCCTAACAAATGCTTCCATTGCAGGTAGGCTAAACAGAAAGATTACTTGTGGTTGTTGTGCCACAGTATAAATGTACTTTACCCATTAAATATGATAGTAAAATGTGAGAGTAAATAACAGCACTATCAGATCCTTTGCTACACAAATAACACAAAAATAGGTAAGGCATGTTAGAGCTCTAAGGCAAACTTAGATACCTAGATGTACATTAGCAAATATATTTTGTTTTAGCAGTTAAGAATATTACATTTAAATGTAAAAGTAAGGCAAAACAAAATATTAAGCATTTACTGCAGAAACATCATTAATTGAAGTCACAAGCATAATTAATTGTACAAGCATAATGAGCTTAGTTTAAATCTCATGTCTCTTTATAGATACAATTTTGAATGAATTTCCAATAAATTAATTAAATACATCAATAGCATACATATAATAAAATGTACTTATGGACTATTTGGTTATGACATACAGTAGGTAGCCAACCAGAATGCCTATTACCGCTGTGCTCACCGCTGTGGCAAAACGACAGCGGCCAAAATAAATCAGTAGCATTTCGAAGGCATTCGTGAAATGACCACCGGGTGGGGCAAATTAACATTTTGCAAAACAGCTGCAATTAGGTAGAGCTTAAGTCATAAAAAGTCATAATATTTTGTCTCAAATGAATTACTACACTGATGGTAATGTACTTTATACAACAAACATGAAAAACCAGTACCAGAGCTATTGACATTAACTGTACAAGAATAATGAGTAAAAAAAAAAGGAAAACATTGGTTAAATGTTGTTTAGACAGATAATTAATTGTACTAGCTGACAATTTTATTTGTAAATTACAGATGTCGCCTTTAAAACTGCGCGTTTTCCCGCGAGAGGCCACAATTTAGCACGCGGCGTGCCGCGACTTGCCGGAGGCAACATTTGGGAATTTAAAATGAATGTGTTGTGCTTCACTGAATATCCGCCAGATGGCGCATGGAAGGACTTTATCTAAAAGCCGGTGGTCCGGGAAAGTCAGTTTCCCTATGTTTCCCCGGTGGCGCGCAGATTCAAATCATGACGTCACTCGCAACCTAACGCTGAGAAGGCGAACGAGGATTTTAACAGATTTTCTCTCGTTTTAAAGTGTTTTTACGAACTTTTTGAATTAAACAAATAACCTATGCAAAATAATCGAGTGTCTTTTCGCTTTTTTTTTTTTTTTATATTTGAAGATAATTCATACGTTTTAAGCCGCTGCAAAAGGCTGGTTTGCTGGGCGAGTACTGACATCACGACTACTTTTATTACACCTACATTTGTTTATTTGTATATGTATATTGTTAATATTAATTTTTTAGAGATTGTGTGTGCGTGCACGGAGAGTTTGTGTTGATAAGTGTATGTGGATAAGTTGATAAGTGTATCAGAAAGCATTAAAATGTTCATTTAAATTAAAATGACACACACACGTCTGTATATACAGTATATCAATTACATATATATCAATTATATCAATTTCACTGAAGCCTATCCCTCGCTATATGACAATTCGCCATTCATTCTCGCATTGATAATCAGCGATATTTTATAAGGAGATTTAGGGATTTAGCTCTACTTAATTTTCTAACGTTTTAAGAAAATTCATTAGTTCGTTCATTCTATTTGAAGCTTTGGATGTTTTTTTTTTTTTTTAGATTAGTTCTGAACTCGCTTCCGTGAAACTATCGCTAAAACAATGTACTGAGCCCTCCTGAGGATATAAAGCTTTATTATTGTGTTTGAATAAATAATCAGATCTACCACAGCAGACAATAAACTATGGTGTGTCATAACCGAAGCAAACACCACGATTGTGCCTCGTTTCGTTCGACGGGAACGTGGTTCACTTGGCCGCGGTGTATTATAAACCTGTGGAATGTTTCACTGTTTATGCTCACATAAGAGTAATAAAAGCGAGTGAAATGTGGAAATGATGTGTGGCAACTCAATGAGGACTAAACCAAAGATTTCGGTAACTCCACTGAGTGTAACATCTGCATAGTGACACTGACCATCTTCACTTTTCCGTTTACCTCTGAAAAAAAGCTGTATTTTGTTTGTTTATATTTAGAGTTTTTAGAACAGTAGAAGAAGTACGCGCGCGCACGCACACACAGACACACACACACACACAGACACACACACACACTCCCCTGAGCCCTCGGGAAACATCCAATCACCGTCGGTATACAAATGAGTCAAGACGTAGCCTAACGTGGTGTCGTGTCGGATTTCAGTGGTCACGGAGTGGGAAGACTTTGAAGAAGCTGCAGTGACAGTAAACAGCTGAACAACTTCACTTTTCCGTTTACCTCTGAGGGAAAAAAAGCTGTATTTTGTTTGTTTATATTTAGAATTTTTATAGTAGTAAGAGAAAGTTTTAGTTTGGTCTGTATTGTAGTTCGCACCCTTGTAGAGAATAAATAAATGAATAACACCTTCATATCCCCTCTCAAGAGAGTGCCATAGTCCATTGTTAGTTTTAATGATTTGGCTGAAACTAATTATCACTACATAAGTACCCTAACACCATTGATCATGAGTCTCAGCTGAACCTAATTCAATACTTGTAACAGAAAATGTAGATGCAGATTTCAAATGTGTATTTATATGATAGATAGATAGATAGATAGATAGGTGTGTGTGTGTGTGTGTGTAGGCTCTACGTAGGGGGAAGCGCACCCTCAAATAAATGTCTGCACATGTTAATATATTCCTAAAATGTATATATTACAAGTTGATAAACTGATCTGCGGTAGCAGAAAAATCCGCTGAGAAAAGGACAGGCTGAAGCGCACACACACACATACACATGCGCACACATACACACACAGACACACCTCCCTTGAGCCCTCCGTCTGTCGGATTTCAGCCACGGGGTGGAAAGACTTTGAAGCAGTTTATATATGAATCTAAGCTTGAACTTATCAGCATTGTAAATATATAATACTTTTCAAATAAAATCGATATTACTTTGACCCTGAAGTTTAGTTTAGCACACACAAAAAACAGAAAAGTAATTTCTGGTAACGGAATGTGTAGTTTATTTACAGTAATTCATTAAAAAATGAATATACATACAGTACACAGTAAACACGGGAAAAATTACAAAATGAAAAAACAAACAGTATCTACTTTATAAACAGCTTAGTATGTGCGTCGAGATGCTGAAATCCCTTGCATGTTTTTGCTTCCAAGTGGAGAGATATTTGACCGATGTGTGATCACAACCCCCTCCGACCGACCGTGCCATCAATCACTGACCACCTCAGAAGTTCCCTCCAATGTATGGCTGCAATACTTGTTTTGCAAGTATTTTTAACACCATTCAAAGGCTTACAAGTTCCATTCAACATATAATGATGTCTGCAAATGTTAATATATTCCTAAAATGTATACAGTATCTCACAAAAGTGAGTACACCCCTCACATTTTTGTAAATATTTTATTATTTCTTTTCAAGGGACAACGCTAAAGATATGAAACTCTGATAGAATGTAAAGTAATCAGTGTACAGCTTGTATAATGGTGTAAAGTTGATGTTCCCTCAAAATAACTCAACACACAGCAATTAAAGTCTGAACTGCTGGCAACAAAAGTGAGTACACCCCTAAATGAAAATGTTCAAACTGTGCCCAGTGTCAGTATTTTGTGTGGCCACCATTATTTTCCAGCACTGTCTTAACTCTCTTGGGCATGGAGTTCACTAGAGCTTCACAGGTTGTCATGGGAATCCTCTTCCACTCCTCCTTGATCACGTCACGAAGCTGGTGGATGTTAGGCACCTTGTGCTTCTCCACCTTCCGTTTGAGGATGCCCCACAGATGCTCAATAGGGTTTAGGTCTGGAGACATGCTTGGCCAGTCCAGCACCTTTACCCTCAGGTTCTTCTGCAAGACAGTGGTTGTCTTGGAAGTATGTTTGGGGTCATTATCATGTTGGAATACTGCTCTACGGCCCAGTTTCCGAAGGCAGGGGATCATGTTCTTCTTCAGTATGGCACAGTACATGTTGGCATTCATGGTTCCCTCAATGAACTGTAGTTCCCCAGTGCCAGCAGCACTCATGCAGCCCCAAACCATGACACTCCCACCACCTTGCTTGACTGTAGGCAAGACACGTCTGTCTTTGTACTCTTCACCTGGTCGCCGCCACACACGCTTGACACCATCTGAACCAAATAAGTTTATCTTGGTCTCATCAGACCACAGGATGTGGTTCAAGTATGCCATGTCCTTAGTCTGCTTGTCTTCAGCAAACTGTTTGTGGACTTTCTTGTGCACCATCTTTAGAAGAGGCTTTCTTCTGGGACGACAGCCATACAGACCAATTTGATGCAGTGTGCGGCATATGGTTTGAGCACTGACAGGCTGGCTCCCCATCCCTTCAACCTCTGCAGCAATGCTGGCAGCACTCACACGTCTATTTTCAAAAGCCAACATCTGGACATGACGCTGAGCATGTGCACTCTTCTTCTTCTTTGGTCTACCATGGCAGGGCCTGTTCTGAGTGGAACCTGTCCTTTTAAACCGCTGTGTGGTCTTAGCCACCGTGTTGCAGGTCAGTTTCAGGGTGTTAGCAATCTTCTCATAGCCTAGGCCATCTTTGTGTAGAGCAATAATTCTTTCATTCACATCCTCAGAGAATTCTTTGCCATGAGGTGCCGTGTTAAACGTCTAGTGACCAGTATGAGAGTGTGAGAGTGATAACACCAAATTTAACACACCTGATCCCCAAGGACACCTGAGACCTTGTAACACTAACGAGTGACATGACAACGGGAAGGTAAAAGGGCTAATTGGGCACAATTTGGGCATTTTCATTTAGGGGTGTACTCACTTTTGTTGCCAGCAGTTCAGACATTAATGGCTGTGTGTTGAGTTATTTTGAGGGGACATCAACTTTACACCATTATACAAGCTGTACACTGATTACTTTACATTCTATCAGAGTTTCATATCTTTACCGTTGTCCCTTGAAAAGATATAATAAAATATTTACAAAAATGTGAGGGGTGTACTCACTTTTGTGAGATACTGTATATTACAAGTTGATAAACTGATCCGCGGTAGCGGAAAAATCCGCTGAAAAAAGTGCACTGCAACTAACACGACAAACGTCTCGGTTACTTTGCTGTAACCCTGTTCCCTGAAAAGCGGGAACGAGATGCTGCGTTGGAAACGCTATGGGAAACATGTCGGCGGCTGTGAAGCATGTGTGTACAAACACGCCAAATTTTGGCTTATATAACCTCGGTCAGGTGACGTCATCTGATTAGACTCAGCTGCAGGTTATAAATATCGGTTAGCTGGCGACGACCTCAGATTCATTTGTCTGAACGGACGTCCGGTCACGTGGCAGTGCGGCATTGCGACGCAGCATCTCGTTCCCGCTTTTCAGGGAACAGGGTTACAGCAAAGTAACCGAGACGTTCCCTTTCAAAGCTAACTCGATGCTGCGTTGGAAACGCTATGGGAACGAGAATACCAACGCCGCCGCACTGCAGGTGTCTGGACCCCAAGGTTGTGTAGCATGTGTGAACAAGGCCGCGGAGTCTCAGAACTATGTCTGGGAGCTACGTGGACATCCAGACTATAAATTTTGCAAATGTGTGCGGGGAGGAAAAAACCTGCCGCATCACACACTTGCTGCAGGGAATACCTCTTGCAGGAGCAATAGATGAGGTGACCCCTCTGGTTGAAAGGGCCCTGACTCCCAGAGGCAAAGTGAGATCATGCGCCTCATAGGAGCGGGCAGTAGCATCTATCATCCAGTGACAAAGTATGTGTAGTTGCGGACGCACCCCGCCCCCGGTTGCGGCCTCCATAGCACACAGAAAGTTGCCCTGACCTTCGCCACTGGCTGGTTCGGTGGACGTAGATCTGAAGGGCACATACTGGGCAAAGCAGGTGATGATGCAGAATTGCCTGACTGCCCAGGGGCAGGTCCAGGCAAGATGGGGAGACTGACAAGTACGCAGATCTCCGATCCTCTTGGGAGAGGAAACGGCCATAAGAAAAACCATCCTAAGGGTCAGAGGCCTGTCAGGTGCTGACTCTAGTGGCTTCAATCAGAACGTGGCAGACTGAGATAGCGAATGCGTACGTTCTGAGGGTACTAGGCACAAGCCTGAAGACAATTCTTCTTAGAGAAACTCCAGCACTGGAGCAATTCAGCAGAGGACTGAGTCAACCTGCTTAGCACACACTTGCTGTAGGAGGGATACCCCTTGCTAGTGCAATATATGGGGCGATCCCCTTGGTTGAATGAGCCCTGATTCCTAGAGGTGAATTGAGCTCATGTGTCCCATGGGAGGGGGCAATAGCACTCTCATCCAGTATAGTGGCTGAGGCACCGCAGGTTGCGGTTCCAAACATGTAAAAACTGCTCTGGTTTACGCTACCAGCTGATGTGGTGGACGTAAATCTGAAGAGCGTGTACTGGACATAGTCAGTGAAATCTCTTCTGTTCTGAAGCTGTAATGGCGGAGGACAGGATGTTTCAAAAACAATGTCAGACGATAGTTGAGTGAGAATGCAATTAAGTACGTCCTGAGAGTACTAGGGCACAAGCTCGAGGAAAAACTTTTATTATTTTTTTTTTCAGCAGCAGCAGCAGCAGTTCCAGCACTGAACACTTCAGCAGTGAACTGAGTCTACCCGCTAGAGGTGACGTGGTACTGTGAGGCACATAGGCTCTTTCACCCAAAGGGCACATACTGGACACTGTAGATGAAGTCTTACCTGCTCCGAAGCTGTAACAGGCGGAGGACAGAGGCTTCAAGCTACAGTATATGGGCTGAAACACTTCGTATGTACGAATCTTTCACATACATTCATTTCTGAGGGCATAAGCTCTTCTAGGAGAGGGAGCCCTAGAATAGTCTTAATTACGCTGACTGGAAGACCAGCTTGACTTAGACTTCCGGAAGCAGCGTTATCAGGAAAAATGTATAGAGACGTAACCTGGGCACAAGGGCCAAAGTGTCCAGACCCAGGGGTGGGGCTGGAAAAGTCAGAGAGCAGCAAAGGGGACATTTTCTGGTCTTTCGAGGTAAAGAGGTCCACCTCTGCTAGCTGAAATCTCTCCCAGATTGACTGACTACTTCGGGGTGGGGTTTCCAATCCCCGTGTGTCAGAGCTTGACTGGACAGTACAGATGCTCCTTATTTATATGCCCTGAAATGTAAATCGCTCTGAGGGAGAGGAATCTGGTGCGCTAGCTGTTTAGTGGCGCGAGCACAGTCTTCCCTGGCGATAATATGTGGCTGCAATAGTGTTGCACATCCACACTAGGGCATGGTAGCCTCTCAATTGCTGGAGGAAGTGCTTCAGGGCCAGAAATAGGGCCATCATTTCGAGGCAATTGATGTGCCGTACGAGATGAAAGCCTTTCCAGCTCCGTGGGGCTGGATGGTCATCCAAAACCGCATCTTAACCCGTAAGGGAAATGTCGTTAGCATCTGTGACGACAAAATGAACTTAGAGTGGGACCCAAAGTAGAAACCGGGGTCTGAGCCACCTAGGGAGGGTACGAAGCACCTGGTGCGTAACCCTTGTTGGGGATTGGCCCTAGATTGAACTCCCCTATCTTAGAACGAAAAATGAGCTAGGACGACATGCTGATGTCGAAGCGCTAGCTACTGAGACTGGGCCAGCCAGTCATATATGTAATTCAATAAATTCATGTAGAGAGCTAGGTAGAAATGGAAGGATCTGATACTGGAAAGCTTCGCTCCCGAAGTGAAACTCAGGTCCTTCCCTGTGTTGTGGCAATATGAAAATAAGCGTCCTTCAATCAATTGTCACAAATCAATCACTTGGTAGGATTTGAGAACAATCACTTTGACAGTCAATTTTGAAACTGTATTTATTTATTTAGATGTTGGTAAAAACCACAAAATCTGAAAAATTGGACGCAGCCCCACTGTTCCTATAGGAACTAAGCAATACCTGACTCACTATCTGGTAGGGGAACATGTTCTATGGCCCCGTTACTCCAGCAGCCTATGTCAGGAGATGCACACTTTCCGGTTTCATGGAAGTGGAGACCACGCCATCCTGAACACACGGAGAGTGATGTAATGCTCTCACTCATCATTTGATGAGTCATGGGGGATCATGTTAGCTGTTCGGCATCCTGGAATACAGCAGGAATTTAACCGAATGAGCTAAGATGTCGTTGAGGACCGGCGTCGTCCGAAACACCAAAGGTGGCGGAACTAAACATCGGTCCCGTGGTTTGCCCGGGGGGGGCACATGTTCTTAAAGAAGAAAATTACGTGCTCTCCCCCGGGGAAGACCCCACAATCCTTCAGGGCCTCTTCTTAGAGAAGAAGACGGCGCGGCGGTCTGAGCTTTTAGAGGCGATCTGTGAGGGGCGGTGAGCCGTACCCCAGTCCTTACGGGGGGGTGCGCGGCTACTGACGCTCTCCTTCTGCGCCTCTCGCCTTTCTGCGAGACTCAGCTTTGGTCGAGGCTGGGTGGCCGACGGCCTCGGCTCCTGAGTACGGCGGGGGAGGAATTTCCCAAAAGCCTGTTTATAGACATTGGCATCTCGAAACTTGGTGGCAACGGAATTAACGGCGTCGCCAAATAGGCCTGATGGTGAGACAGGGACATCAAGGAGGAATGATCGATCCTTATCCTTGATGCCCGTCAGATTAAGCCATAGATGTCTTTCTGCACACACTAGGGATGCCATAGAACGGCCGATAGCACGGGCTGTTTGTTTAGTCGCACGCAGGGACAGATCAGTAGCCCGGCGTAACTCTGTGAATGCTTCTTGATCCACAGTGCCGCTCGTGCTCAAATCATTCAGCAGATCAGCCTGGTACGCTTGCAAAACCGCCATGGTGTGCAAGGAAGCGCCAGCCTGACCTGCTGCTTGAAACGCCTTCCCTACCAGGTTAGAAGAAATTCTACACGGCTTGGAGGGGAGGGTTGGCTTCTTAAATGATGATGTTCCAGGAGTGAGATAGCTAGCTAGCGTCTCCTCAACCTGTGGCATCATCACATAGCCCCGTGTCTTAGCATTAATAACGTTGGAAAAGAACGAGGTTGGTGGTACAAAAATACGGGATGAAAAAGGTTTATCCCATGAACGGGATAGTTCACTATGGAGATCATCAAAAAATGGGAGAGAGCGGCGTTTTGGCGCCCTCTCCTGGCCACCCGACAGAAATCTGTTGTCTAATTTTGAGTGTGTGGTGAGAGCTTGCTCCTGTGGCCAGTCAATGTGAAGCCGTTCGACTGCACGCGTTATGACTTCCAGCAACCTTTCATATTTTCTGTCATTACTAGAGGGTCGTTCTGAGGTGGCTGCTGCCATTTCTACAGAAGCAAGGGACAGGGTCTCTTCCATCGACTCACGAGAAGCACAGGAATGCGCTCGTGAAGTGGAGGGAGAGACTACGTGATCGGGGGAGGAGTCGAGAGAAAGGAGAGGCTCCGTCCCTCGTACCTCGGCCAGATCAACCTGTGATCCCCAGGAATGCAGCGCGGCGCGTGGTTCCCTGAAGAACTCGAGGCGCGCGCGGAGCATTTTTACCGGGAGATTGTCACAATGCTCACACTCTCCTTTAAATCCATCGAGAGCGTGGCTCTCACCCAAACATTTAAAACAAAGAGTGTGCGTGTCGCCTTCGGAGAGAGAGTTCTCACACGGACATACAGCGCTAAACTCTGCCATTATCTCAGTGATAATTTTAATTTTTTAAAGATATTTGTTTTAAATGTCGTTTTTTTTTTTTTTTTGTGCTTGCACACGTTGCGTTCACAGTATCGTGAAGACAATGAATCTGAGGTCGTCGCCGGCTAACCGATATTTATAACCTGCAGCTGAGTCTAATCAGATGACGTCACCTGACCGAGGTTATATAAGCCAAAATTTGGCGTGTTTGTACACACATGCTTCACAGCCGCCGACATGTTTCCCATAGCGTTTCCAACACAGCATCGAGTTAGCTTTGAAAGGGAACACCGTTTCCCATGCAGTGTTTTATTTGTGACGACTTGGCATAATGTTAACTTAACATTAACGGCCACAATTAGCATATTGTTTAGCTGTACATTTACTAAATGAGCACTGTGCCTAGTCCGAATTGTATATTTTTGTATAATCAATATCCATTCTGTTCTAAGTGTCTTAATTAATTTTAAATACAATTTTGAACCTTTTTTTATTCCTTGTTTTTATTGTTGTGAGTATTTTTTGATAGTTTTACTTTCTTTATGTAAAGCAATTTGAATGACCATTGTGTATGAAATGTGCTACAGTATAAATAAACTTGCCTTGCAGTGTCCTAGATAAATGGACATAAGATAATTTTTCAGTGACTTAAACGCCAAGTAAGTACAAGTTCACATATTAAGGCAATTTGGCTTTAAGAATGGGTGCTTATGAAAATACTAATGTCACAATATCAATCACAGGCAAAGGAGACAGAAATTATTGAGGGACAGGTAGACCAGGGTCAATCAGATGTACAGTGTTGGGTAAGTGTGGTGCTTTTATTGAAGGGATAATGACAGATTTTTTACAATTTTTGGGGGGTGAACAATTTCTTTAATGTTTTTTGAGTTGTGGCTGTTTAGTAGAAAGTAATAGGCTCACCAATTTACAGTATGATCTTTCAATTTAGCAAGTGTAATGTAAACAAGTTAGTTAGTATGAGTATGGAAAACATATTTTCGTGCATTTTTTTCTGCTTAAGGAGTCAGTCTGTTCTGAGACAGTGAGAGTAGAGGAAGGGGCAGATTCAGGACCAGGGAGGGAGCCGGAGACAGCAGAACAAAGAGATGATATTGCCAGCACCAGCACAGGGAGCACAGTTTTTAGTTTAGATCTCATGTTTACATTTTATTGTATGTTGATGGCTTGACTGTAAACAACATAAACAATGCAATAAATAGTTTTGAAGAAAAATCTGCTTTGTCATTGAACCTGAGAAAAACTTTGAAAATAACCATAATGGTGCAGTCTCCGTGCTACAATAATAATGATAGAAGCGAAGTTTTTCACTGTGGGGACATATCTTTATAAGTACAATTTGACTGTATTATATGTGTCCCCTTCAAAAATTGCTCATGAGAAATTTTATATTTATTGTCCCCCCCTACTGTTAAATGAAATTTACGCCCATACTTGAGGCATCCTGGAGGCAAGGGGCGGGTGCTCAAGCACCCGTCGCCCTCCCCCCTCTGCACGTGCCTGTATGTGTGTGTGTGTCTTTACAGTAAAACGTGAAAGCGCGCTCAGTTACAGCTCAGTCCCTCTTCTCACCATTGATAGGTGAGAAGTTATCAAACCGGTTTCGGATGGGGGAATTGGCACAATTCAGGGGTTTAAAACGAGACGTCTCTGCCTAAAATGTATTTCTCCAGCAAAGCATAGAATAAATAGAAATAAAATGCTTAATATTAATAATATTGATCTTAGCTGGATGGTCTAATTCTCAAAACCGTTTAAGAAAGACTTAACACACTATAACTAGAATATTAACAAAACTGAAAGGTTGTCTTATGAATAATAAAAAACAACAACTCATAACTCAAAAAGATCATGTTTTTATATTTTTTTTAGATCATAGACATGAATTAACTATATATATATATATATATATATATATATATATATATATATATATATATATATATACTGGACACAAACAGCAAAAAACATGATGAAAAGCAATAAAGTGCTTAGGGCTTTTCATATTTTTTGCTGTTTGTGTCCAGCATTGAATAATTATTTCATCCATTATTTGACCACGGCTGGGAATAAGAGCTGGAATGTGATTGTGAATTTATATCTATATCTATCTATCTATCTATCTATCTATCTATATATATATATATATAGAGAGAGAGAGAGAGAGAGAGAGAGAGAGAGAGGGGTGTTTTGCTGGCGAAAAACATTTTAGGCAGAGACGTCTACTCGGCCTTGTTAATTGTTTTTAAAACCCCCAATTGTACGAATTCCTCCATCAACGAAATCATGAATGAAAGGTGAGAAGAGGCATTATAATACAGTGGGGGTTCTGTGGGTCTCCAAACTCAGAAGGCTACGTGTCAGCCGATAACTGCTCCTTTGATCTTCTGGTTACAGCGGGGCGCCGACTGCTGATGAGTAGCCTGTACAAGCCAAGCTCTTCCTCAAAAAATAATGTGAATGTCTGCAACAATCACTAACAATTAAAATGTTTTTTGTAATTAAACACGAATATATAAATTGTATTTTCTTTACACATAATCAAAGAAACAATCAAAGAAATCAAGTTACATAATTATATTTAATGCACAAATTAGATTTATTTAAAATAGCCAAGTAAAGCAGATAGCAGACACACTTCGCAGAGATAATGCTCCCTAATGCATGTTACAATGACCAAATATGATAAATAAATAAACCACACTCTCAGCTAATAACAGATTCGTTTATTTTTTTTTAAATAAAAAATACATTTAATAACAAGCAAACATTTGATTAATTTATAGAAAAACGAGAAAACAGTAACTTACAAATGAGGTCTCAATTTGAAAAGATGTACAAAACATAAAACACCACAAATAAGTATTAATCATAGAAACAAAATTAAACACCAACAGAAATGTTTTGTACTTTATGATTTTTAAATATGACCGTTAGATACGTTGGTCAGGAAACTCCTGAAGTCAGATGCAGACACACTTTCAGTCACAAACTGCTGTGAAAAAAATAGAGATAGATATTCAATTAAAATTCATGATACTTAATTTAGCAAATGAACAATATTCATACTTTGTTCCTCTCGCTTCACAACTCATGAGAACAGACCGAAACCAGAACCGAACCGGAGATTAAGGAAAAAGTGAGAAGCAAGAATCATGTGTGGAAAGATTAAGCATGCAAGGTCACAGGATGACTCGACTTCTTTTTCTTGTCTGCAATGCGATTTAGACAAATTAGAGCTGCTGTCAATACTGTATGAACATATGTACAGGTTCTTTACAGTTGAAATTGAACTTGTAACTTATTAATAAAATTCGGATTCAGAAAAAAACGTTTATTGCTAGTGCTCTTTTACCATTTAATGCTTTAACACACACGACTCAGTTTATTCAGAAATGGCATCTAACTAGCGAGCCTTTGTCTGAACACGCCGTTTTCACTTGGGGTGGGGGTAAGAAACACGCATCTCGGTGTATTAATCCGCGCGTTTGGTTCGTTATTATTTTATTTATTAATTTATTTACCACAGAACCCCTGGGGGGCTCCGTAGGTTAAGGTTTTTACACGAAAACGGTGTTTTGTGAATCTCCACACTATTAAAAACTGAAATTGCACGTCCTGAGATTAAGAAAGCGAGAATCACATCCAAAAAAGAAAGCTAAACTTACCTCGAACACGACAAGCTTCAGCTGCAGCCACGCCGTGTTGTAACCTCCATGATGATTCCCAACCGACTGATCCACAGCGCGGGCACAGCGTCTCCAAACACGCATGCGCAGTTTAATTTGCACACATTTTCGGCTTCAGTAGACACACAATACTTCAGACTGAAACACGACTGCCCCCTACAGGTAATGAAGGGCATGTTCACAGCTTCCCGCACGCAGCCGCGCAAAGCCGCGGCAAGTCACGGGATCCCTTTTCTTGAAACGCGCGTTTTTAATGGCGACATCTGTAACTGTTATTTAGCCTATCTCTGTTTGTGTCTGCTTATTGTTATTATAAAAAAAAAAAAATTTACATTTAAAGACGGTAATGCGGGCGCGAACCCGGAAGTATAAGAGGAGTAAACAAACCACCGCATAGAGCTTAGTCACTGTGTTCACGCATGTCGGTGCAGATTGTTTACTTTCTGATTCGAGTGTGTGTTTATAGGACGTGGGTTAAATGTGTGTTTTTCCCTTGCTCCCCTTCTGTGAGAGTCCTTAAACTAATTCGCGTGGTTATCCTGCCTACTCGCTTGCTTCCGCGTTTGGGTTTACCGTCTATAAAGGGCTAGCGGCTAACGGCTAATCGTGACTAACGGCTAATCGCTAAGTCTTCTGATCATCCGGGCTTAGTTCGAGACAGAATGACGTATAAAGATATAAATAATATATCTTATATCTTTATAAATAAAGATATAAGCGGGTATAAACATAGTAAGGGCCCATCTGATTGGTCAAATTTGGACACACAAATGCTTGGCAAATAAAGTATTTATCGCAACTCCTTGCGATTGTCACGTTTCCCTCTCTGTTTGCGTCTGGAGTGGGTGCGAGGCATGATCGCGGAGGCAAGCTGACGGTTAACAAAGTTCTTTATTTTTAAATCAAACAAAACATAAACACTCCAACACAAACTAAACGTTAAATGAACGGTTGCTAGACGCCTGACTGGAGTCCAGCCAGGCTATTTATAGCACTAAACATCAACCCATAATCAAATTAACTTCCCTCGGTTCAGGTGAGCTTCTACGTCACCTGACCGAGGTGCAAACCGGGAAATGAAGTCAAACTTAACCAAAATCAAACTACAACACAAAAGACAACGAAAATACTAATGGCGCTCTGGCGCCATCTAGAGGTTAACCGTTACATTACCCCCCCTCTAAAAAATGCTCCTCCCGGAGCATCACCGGAGGCCCCGGACACCCAACCCAATGTTCTACCTTTAGCCTCCTATCCAGGAGGCTGGGTGACGGGGCTGGAGGCATGCTCTGCGGCTGCTGGGCTGGAAGCGTGCTCGGCGGCTGCAGAGCTGGAGAAGTGCTCGGCTGCTGCTGAGCTGGAGAAGCGCTCGGCGGCTGCAGAGCTGGAGAAGCGCTCGGATGCTGCAGAGCTGGAGAAGCGCTCGGCGGCTGCAGAGCTGGAGAAGCGCTCGGATGCTGCAGAGCTGGAGAAGCGCTCGGATGCTGCAGAGCTGGAGAAGCGCTCGGATGCTGCTGAGCGGGAAGCGTGCTCGGCGGCTGCAGGGCTGGAGAAGCGCTCGACGCAGGCGTTGGAGCGGTCACTGCGCTCGACGCAGGCGTGGGAGCGGTCACTGCGCTCGTAGACGGCGTGGGAGCGGTCACTGCGCTCGTAGACGGCGTGGGAGCGGTCACTGCGCTCGTAGACGGCGTGGGAGCGGTCACTGCGCTCGTAGACGGCGTGGGAGCGGTCACTGCGCTCGTAGACGGCGTGGGAGCGGTCACTGCGCTCGTAGACGGCGTGGGAGCGGTCACTGCGCTCGTAGACGGCGTGGGAGCGGTCACTGCGCTCGTAGACGGCGTGGGAGCGGTCACTGCGCTCGTAGACGGCGTGGGAGCGGTCACTGCGCTCGTAGACGGCGTGGGAGCGGTCACTGCGCTCGTAGACGGCGTGGGAGCGGTCACTGCGCTCGTAGACGGCGTGGGAGCGGTCACTGCGCTCGTAGACGGCGTGGGAGCGGTCACTGCGCTCGTAGACGGCGTGGGAGCGGTCACTGCGCTCGTAGACGGCGTGGGAGCGGTCACTGCGCTCGTAGACGGCGTGGGAGCGTGCAGTGCGCTCGTAGACGGCCCTGGAGCGTGCACGGCGCTCTCCTGCAGCGTTGGAGCGTGCACGGCGCTCTCCTGCAGCGTTGGAGCGTGCACGGCGCTCTCCTGCAGCGTTGGAGCGTGCACGGCGCTCTCCTGCAGCGTTGGAGCGTGCACGGCGCTCTCCTGCAGCGTTGGAGCGTGCACGGCGCTCTCCTGCAGCGTTGGAGCGTGCACGGCGCTCTCCTGCAGCGTTGGAGCGTGCACGGCGCTCTCCTGCAGCGTTGGAGCGTGCACGGCGCTCTCCTGCAGCGTTGGAGCGTGCACGGCGCTCTCCTGCAGCGTTGGAGCGTGCACGGCGCTCTCCTGCAGCGTGGGAGCGTGCACGGCGCTCTCCTGCAGCGTTGGAGCGTGCACGGCGCTCAACGACGGCTCAACGTCGTCCTCAAAGCCGGGAGGCGGTGGTAAAACGGGTGCGTCGGACAGCAGCTGTAGACACGCTGGCTCGCTGTCCTCAAAGCCGAAAGGCGGCGGTAATACGGGTGCGTCGGACAGCAGCTGTAGACACGCTGGCTCGCTGTCCTCGAAGCTGGAAGGCGGCGGTAAGACGGGTGGTTCGGACAGCAGCTGTGGACACGCTGGCTCGCTGTCCTTGAAGCTGGAAGGCGGTGGTGAAACGGATGCGTCGGACAGCAGCTGCTGACATGCTGGCTCGCTGTCCTCGAAGCTGGAAGGCGGCGGTGCGTCGGTCAGCGGCTGCTGACACGCTAGCTCGCTGCTGAGTGTTTGCACGAGAGGAGAAAGCTCCGAGCCCGCTTCGCGGTCATCCCGGAAGTGGAGGATCATCTGCTGGAGCTCCTTAATATGCTCCAGCATTTCACTCACCCGTTCCGGCTCCGGAATCCACCACATGAGCTCCTCCTCTCTCTGCTGCTGCTCTGCGTGGGGTTTTCTTTCCCCCTCGTCACTGCCGTACTTGGGCTTCCTCGCCCTTCTCTTCCGGCCAGTGCGGGGAACCACGTGACCCCGTGCCGCGTCGCCCCTGAATGGCGTCCGCCGAATGGCGAGCCTGCAGCCCTCCCAGCTTTGTGGTGTCTCTCTCTCTCTCTCCTCGCTGCTCTCTCGCAGGTGCTCCTGCTCCTCCAGCAATCTGTACTCGCAGCTGCGGTACATCTCCTCCTCGTCCTCTACCAGCCCGATGTTATAGTCCCAGCCGTAGTCCTCCTCCTCGCTGTCCCGCCAGTTCGTCAGCTCGGGCAAGATGGCCACTGCGCCCCCCCCAAAAAACTTCAGGAGGGGATCCTCCGCCATGCCTCTTGGTTGGTCTAGCAATCTGTCACGTTTCCCCTTACGTCTGTGTCGGCCGTGGGTGCGAGGCATGATCGCGGAGGCAAGCTGACGGTTAACAAAGTTCTTTATTTTTAAATCAAACAAAACATAAACACTCCAACACAAACTAAACGTTAAATGAACGGTTGCTAGACGCCTGACTGGAGTCCAGCCAGGCTATTTATAGCACTAAACATCAACCCATAATCAAATTAACTTCCCTCGGTTCAGGTGAGCTTCTACGTCACCTGACCGAGGTGCAAACCGGGAAATGAAGTCAAACTTAACCAAAATCAAACTACAACACAAAAGACAACGAAAATACTAATGGCGCTCTGGCGCCATCTAGAGGTTAACCGTTACAGCGATATGGTTATCGCGCATGCCATTATCGCTATAACGACATTTTTTCGATATATCGTGCAGCCCTAGTATCAACACAGAAGGAGCAACACCTCAAGTCCGGAATCAGTGGTATACCTTTACCTGAAGGACAAAGGACACACATTTCAGGATGAAAATCTATGAATTTTGTCCTGGGGTGAGAATTACTGTCAACCCTCTGGGGTTTTAGGCCTTTCTGTAGAACTGCGGTGCTTCAGACCTCTTTACTCTTTGTGTAAATTTTAAATCTTTATTAAAGGGGACATACGGTGCTACATGGACTTTTTCAAGCTGTTTGGACTGCATTGTGTGTTAGCAGAGTGTGTACACAACCACTCTACAATGATAAAGAGCCGCCCAGCGATTTTCTTTTAATTTAATAATATAAGATGCCCCTTCTGAAATCAGGCCGTTTTCAAAAGCCTGTCGGTGTGAAGTCACACCGACAGAGGCCGCTCCTACTATAGTTGATTGACACTGGTGTTTTAGCAAAGACCCGCCCCGAGTGAAAAAAGAGCCGTCGGCCATTGTTTTTCTACACTGGAGCAAAATGGCGCCTACATGAGTGTGGTGTGCAGTTTTTTGTGTAGTGTGGTGGTCTAGTGGTTAGGATTTGGCCCTTTCACGTGGGAGACCCGGGTTCGATTCCTGCTCAAGGTACATGCTTTTTTGCACTACATATTTATAAAGTTTTTCTAAAGTTTGTTTAGTAACGAGGCGAGTGCGCTATGCTTCGGTAAGCTTTTCTGACACCAGGAGAGACTCAGTCAAACACACACACACACACACACACACACACAATGCTTCGCGTGTATGATGTCCTAGGTTGAATTCCCGGCACACACACACACACACACACACACGTTGTCGGTCAGAAAGGTCTCTGTTTATTAACAGCAAAAGATCGGTTTATATATGTTTGACTAAACGCCTGTGCTATAGACATATGTTACTAAAAATTAACCATTGTAAATGTCCTGGTGAGATCCCGAAAAAACAATGCTTCGCGTGTATAAGGTCGCGGGTTGAATAGCCGGCATTTCCAAGAGGTAATCATTAATCCTTTGTGGTCTAGTGGTTAGGATACGGCGCTCTCAATGCAGCAACTCGAGTTTGATTCCCAGTCTGGAAAGTCAAAAAAGTTTGTAAAATTTTATATACATATATAACTATATATATATAATAATAAAAATATTACAAAATATAGGGGAAATATATAATTTCCCCTATATTTTGTAATATTTTTATTATGTCCTCATTTGTACAGTTTATTTTACTAGTCAAATTTATTTGCTTTAGTATTTCTTTTTATTGATATTTATTCCTTACGTATAAGCTTTTCTTTCCTTTTTAAGGTCACTGGCTGTCGTATAAGCATTTCACTGCAAATCATACTGTGTATGACTGTGTATGTGACAAATAAAATTTGAATTTGAATCAAAGGAGAGGAAGATAAGTGGAAGGAGACAGAGAGGGAGAGAGGGGGAGAGAGAGAGACAGAGTATGGGAAGGTGAGCGTGAATGAACAGATGCAAGAGGAGACAGGAAAATAGCAGCAGGGAAGATTTAACACGTTAATATCAGATCTATGAGGAAGAGAGCAAGAGAGTAGAAATAACTCCTTTATATATAAAATAATTCTAACATCATGTAAAATTATTTTTAACTGTTTTTTAAATATTTTTAACTGTTGTCAAAGCTATACCCCACTTGTATTGTGAAGACACGCCCCACAGAACAGGGGGGCGGATTCAGTAGAGGTCATTAACATTTAAAGGAGCATGTACTGAAACAGGTTGCTGAGAACAGAGCTACTTTTTACCAGGTAAAAGTAATGTTTTTTTTACACAACAATTGAGAATTTTTAATTAAAGTATATTTAACTTTTCATTAGGACCCTAAAGAATCATATTAACCTATGCAAAATTGAGACTGTATGTCTCCTTTAAATATCACTTATTTACATGGAGCACAAAATGGGTTTTCATAATGCAGCTGATGTAAATATGTTAAATTCACGTACAACTTACAAGAAAATACAATTTTTAAACTCGAGCAGAAAAACTGTGAAAATGTAGAATAAACAAACCTCACAGGTTGTTTTAAACACAGAACTAAGTTAATAAAAGTCTTGTGTGTCCATAGCAAAACAACTAAATTATAACACTCAGAAAGACCTTTTATTTGGGGTAAAGTGACTGATGTGCCTAACTTTTTTCAGCAAAGCTTCTGGTTCACTGAATAATCCCCAACTTTTCATGAATATGTAAGACCTATTGACAGCTGGCTCAGGTTTTCCCTAGGACTCCTATTGATGTGTCACATCGGTGCACACCCCACGTCCCAAAAGGGAGCATTTATTACATGAGTATACCCAGATAGCAAGGTGACATTGATTCAATGTTGAAATTTCATCAGAATCATCATTTGGTTGAGGTTGATTATTCAATGCTAAATAATGTTGAATCAATGTTGATAATTCATTGCTTTTCTGTGTTGAAAAGACAAACATTGAATCAATGTTGATTTTTGGTTTTGGAACCCATCCTCATTCAACAATGTAAGGCAAATTAAATTAACTAAGTGCATTTCTATAAAATGTGTATGCATGTGTGTATGTGTTTAAAACAGGTTAAAAAATTGACTACGAGAGATTTGCCATGGTGCTTAAAAAAAAAAAAAAAAAAAAAAAAAAAAAAATATATATATATATATATGTATATTGTTATTGAGGAAAAAAAATAATTTGACGGTAAGTTTTGTGTATTTACCTTGCTGTCTAGTTTACTCACTTGAGAGCTTAATTCCTGTTTGCCGTTCAAAAGTACTCATTTTTCGGCTCGCATTTAACATCGGAGGGTGTTTTTACACTGTTGCCACGTCAGTATAATACACTCTACAGGCATGAGAATTCAATATGTTGTATTCTGGAAGTTCCTGCCACTCACGGTGAAAGAATTTTGGCAATGCGACCTACGGTATTCTGTTGGGAAGCATTTGTTTGAGAGCTTAGTTCCTGTTTCCCGTTGTCTGTGTCTGACCCAGAGCAGTGTGCGTGCCCCACATGGAAAGAACCTATATGAGGATATATGCGCATATATGAAACCTATATGCAGAATATATGCGCATATATCCTCACCTATATGAGGATATATGCGCATATATGCAGAGGTGGAAAGAGTAATAAAATTTTGTACTCAAGTACAAGTACTGTTACTTCAGTGAAATTTTACTTAAGTACAAGTAAAGTTACAATTATAAAAATCTACTCAAGTAAAAGTAAAAAGTAGTTCATTAAAAAATGTACTCAGAGTAAAAGTTACCGAGTTACTTTTTTTTTTTTAACAGCGGGGTGGGATGAGTCATTCGTAGTTCAAAAAAGATGAGCAGATGTAAATCTCAAACTAGTTGTTTTTTAACTGAAGGAACACCTTTGCATAATAAAGCTGTTGTCTTTCTTGTGCTTGAAAATCAAAGTGGTCACTTAAATATGGTGTTACGTCCCAGTCTAGGGCCATACAGCAAAAGAATGGTTCAGGGTTCTATTTATAATATATATAACTGTATGGAAATGGTGGTATATGGCAGAAAGAACTAGATCCAATCATTAACTGATGAAATAATGAGGTTTGTACACACACACACACACACACACACACACACACACACACACACCAGGAGGAGGATCAGGTTCAGGTTGGACCCAGGCCAAAATAATAAACAAAATGGTATTTATATTTAGTAGCTAGATTACCTGCAAAAAAAAAACCCGAAAAAAAAACCCCACACACACAAACAAAAATACAGATACCTTCCCGGACTCCCTAAACCAAAAACAGTGAAATTATCTACAAATATATGCAAAGACCAACCAAACCAAAGGGACAAAGCAATAATCAAAGTCAATGGGAGGCAAAAAGTCAAAACCAGATTACACAACCAAATATCAAAACGCCAAAATCACAACCTCTTTCATCTTTCCCGCGTCTCTCTCCGGTTTATACATGGACGCGCTAGTCGATGACGTCACTCAGGGCGGAAGCGACCGTGTGGAAGGTCAGGTAGCTGCCGATGTCAGAAAACCTGGAGTGGAGTCTGGAGTGGCGCGCGACCAGGACATGATACACACACGCGGCGCAACGGAGCATTTATATAAAGCATAATATCTTTTATTATTTTATAATTTTCATTCATTTATTTTTTACTCAGTAGCGAATATGTTTTAAAATGTAGCGAATTACAATACTTCAAACAAAACGTACTTAAGTAAAAGTAAAATTACAGATTTTTAAAACTACTTTAAAAAGTAGAAATACACAAAAAAGCTACTCAATTACAGTAACGCAAGTAAATGTAATTCGTTACTTTCCACCTCTGCAAATATGAAACCTATATGCAGTATATATGCGCATATAACCGCACCTATATGAGGACATATGCACAAATATGAAACCTATATGCAGTATATATTCGCATATAACCGCACCTATTTGAGGACATATGCGCATATATGAAACCTATATGCAGTATATATGTGCATATATCCGCACCTATATGCGCATATATGAAACCTATATGCAGTATATATGCATATATATATATGATAATATATATGCTGCATATATTCATATATATGCCACATGTAGGCAACATTGAGGTGCATATATGTGCATATACAGGCCATATAGGTCTCCTGTATTGCTTCTTTATGTCCACATATAAGCCCTATATGTACATACAAGATATGCCCACATGGAAAGAACCTATATGAGGATATATGCGCATATATGAAACCTATATGCAGAATATATGCGCATATATCCTCACCTATATGAGGACATATGCGCATATATGAAACCTATATGCAGTATATATGCATATATATGATAATATATATGCGTATATATGCCACATGTAGGCAACATTGAGGTGCATATATGTGCATATACAGGCCATATAGGTCTCCTGTATTGCTTCTTTATATTCACATATAAGCCCTATATGTACATACAAGATATGCCCACATGGAAAGAACCTATATGAGGATATATGCGCATATATGAAACCTATATGCAGAATATATGAGCATATATCCTCACCTATATGAGGATATATGCGCATATACAGTATGAAACCTATATGCAGTATATATGCATATATATGATAATATATATGCGTATATATGCCACATGTAGGCAACATTGAGGTGCATATATGTGTATATATAGGCCATATAGGTCTCCTGTATTGCTTCTTTTTATTCACATATAAGCCCTATATGTACAAACAAGATATGTCTCCTTTCGCAGGATCTGGTCATTTTAGCTCATATCTCACTTTGGCAACTGTCATACATGATGCCTAGTTCATATTTTCTATTATCAAGGCAATAACTAAGAACTAACAAAAAAAATGCAAAAAACTTATGTGCGAACACATGAAATTGGTATCCTAATTGCCCACATACAGTATATGAGGATATATGCACATATATGAAACCTCAGTCTCCGTGAAAATCTTGAAACACGTCACTAAAATTAACTGAAATGAGAAATATATCTATAGAAAGCTTAAAGTGTCTACTTTTAAATGATGCAAGTCACATTGAAAACAAATATTCTCAGTTTATGTAATCCGTATGAAACCAAGGAGAGGCACAGAATTTCTGTCGCACTTATATGCTAATGACCCGAGGCAGGACACGCCCACACGCCAATCACACGGAAATCAGTCCGGGTAATTTACATACTAGGCCACGCCCCCGGACACCGACCGGCATGAAAAACGAACACAGAGAGACAGGCTTGTAAATACTCCGATTCAGTGAGTTTTCTGCACGTTTTGGAAGATGGCACGCACTTACACATCCGAGGAAACTCTTCAGAATGTTCTGGAAAGTGGGAGGAGTTTACATTTACCTCAGAAGAAGACTGTGTGACTCCGACGACGAACAGGAGCATTTTGAACAGAGAATAGACCCATGCTACACTGGGTAAGTTATTAAGTCTTATATAACTCTTATTCTGATAATCTTCTTTGTCTTTCGGCTGTTCCCTTTCAGGGGTCGCCACAGCGAATCATCTGCCTCCATCTAACCCTATCCTCTGCATCCTCTTCTCTCACACCAACTAACTTCATGTCCTCTCTCACTGCATCCATAAATCTCCTCTTTGGTCTTCCTCTAGACCTCCTGCCTGGCAGTTCCAACCTCAGCATCCTTCTACCGATATATTCACACTCTCTCCTCTGAACATGTCCAAACCACCTCAATCTGGCCTCTCTGACTTTATCTCCAAAACATCTAACATGGGTTGTCCCTCTGATGAACTCATTCTTGATCCTATCCATCCTTGTCACTCCCAAAGAGAACCTCAACATCTTCAGCTCTGCTACCTCTAGCTCTGCCTCCTGTCTTTTCTTCAGTGCCACTGTCTCTAAGTCGTAGAGCATCGCTGGTCTCACCACTGTCCTGTAATTGCCATTTATAAATGCAGATCATTTCCTGCTATCTGTTTCACCCAGATGAGGATGGGTTCCCTGTCGAGTCTGGTTCCTCTCAAGGTTTCTTCCTATTACCATCTCAGGGAGTTTTTCCTTGCCACTGTCGCCCTCGGGCTTGCTCACCAGGGACTATCTGAACATTTTGATTCGTACACATTCACATTCCATACAAACTTAAATAATTCTTTTGATTGTGTAAAGCTGTTTTGAGACAATGTCAATTGTTAAAAGCGCTATACAAATAAAACTGAATTGAATTGAATTGAACTGTACACCTTTCCTTTCATTCTCGCTGATACTCTTTTATCGCTCTTTTATAACTCTTATTCTGATAATATTAAACTAATATTAGTAAATGTTTTCCTCACTATAGCTAGCTCTTGTCAGCTTGTGTGACACATTGGCTTTCAATGCCATTTATATAGTTTAGGTAAATCATGCTAACATGCTGCCTCATGTAGCACAAACATGATATTTCCCGGTGGCTAAGCTAATGCCTTATGGAGTTTACAGATGTTTATATTCACCTTGTTTTGGATAGCTTTAGATTATGGTTGCTAATGTGTATTTGGCTCCATTTTGGTTAGCTTATAACACTGCTATCGGTAATGTTATTTAGCACAAACAAGCTAGGTCGAGGTGGCTAAAATACTGCCTTATGTAGGACATTTCCATGTCCTGTGACTGCGTGCAAACAGCACATGGGGAGTTGATCACTCTGATCAGCTATTACAATACTATACTACACAGCACAAAACAATGAAGGCGTACAGAAATATTTCTCTACACTGCTTGGACATTGCTCCCACCAGTGCTTACCCTGCATGTATGTTTTGTACAGTTTTTTTTATTATCTTGCACTGTTTTACTCTGAATGTCCGTCTTTTTTCAGTTTTTATTTTGTACTGTTCCTGTTGCAGTTTTACCCTGCATGTATCTTTATCATTAATCTGCATTTATACATAAAATCCTATTAACTATTGGGAAGCTAAACATAAGAATCAGTATGAAACATGAAAAGTTTCTAAAAGTTGCCAATAAATTAATATTGTGATGTGAAATAATTTTTCAGATTGAAGTTATAAAGGGCTCTGGGGTGTTTTGCCAGGCAGAAGCGTGGAGAGCAGCCCGCCTTGCCACCTCTGCTACTGCCATGGTACGGAATCTGCTGCTGGGCTCCTTCGACTTGGAGACTTGACCAAATTAAAAAGGTAGCCATTATTGGTGAGTAAATGCATAATGCGTTGAGAAGGGAAAACAAAACATTTAAGACTTTATAAGTTCACCACTTTAACCATAGCCTACTTGTATAAATGTTTATTAGCCATCAATGGAGACTGCATAAGGTAGGGCACCCATTATTGTTACTGTATCTGCTTGGGACCTATAATACTAATTCATCACTTGCTCACTTCTTAATCCTACCTTTCCTCTTCTAAAGCCACATTATATTGCGCTGTAAGGTGTGTAGTCCTCTATTTTGTAGAACATATAGTGTTGCAAATAACCCCGTGGCACTAATTGTTGTTGTCTGAAGTTTTAATAAATAATCATAATGCTGTCAAAAATAATGTCATAAATAGATTTTCTTTATCAATTAACTTCTATTAACTAAATACAATTTTAAATGTAAATTTTTAAAGTTTAATGGAATGGCTGTGTGAAAGATGCTGAAGCTGACGTGCCACTGGTCTTTTATATTAATGTTGTTCGGAAGCCTGTGTAATGATGTAGTTTCGATATCTATCGACTGAACAGCGTTTTTTCTACTTGTTTTCATGTTATTGTTGTTCAGCAATGGCATGGACGTGATGTTTTGGCAAAAGAAGGGTGGGATGGTGGTTGATCGTGACTGAAAGCGGTGACTGAGTAGATTGGATGTCACAGCAGCTCGTGAAAAGGCAGAGCTACTTTATGCAGGCTGTGTGCATTCTACTGTGGATTGACTGTTTTGAAACTTATATGGTAGTTACTGTACATAGCCCCTAGACCTCAGTTACCATGAATAAAGCCATGAAATTTCAGTTTTGACCATATGGGATCTTAAACAAGGACGTCATCTTTTTTTAATTATTGTTTGTTCGGGGAGGAATTATAGACCACAATGTCAGCATGATCTTGAGTTGTTTCCTTATCACTTCTTGTGTGCGTTTGGCTGTAGCTTGCAGACCAGACAGTGTTGTTGGCGATTCTTCCTATTGTAAAGTCATGCAGTGTGTAATCTCCTGTCGCCAATTCATTGTGCAGTGTGAACACAGCAGCAACTAAATGCTACCACAGATAGTACAGTGTGAAAACAATGGTGATCCGATGACTTTGAAAATCATGCAGTGTGAGTTTGAGGAGAAGGTAAAAAGCAATACAAAACAAATAATGTACAGTTTATGTTGTCATTACTTTGCTCTCAAACTAAATGCAATGTAATAATAGGCGTTATTTAATAATAACATTAAGAGTGCAGCATGCATCTAACTCTGGGTAAAAAGCTTATAATAAAATCACCAAAATAAGTCTTCATGTTAAGAATAAATATGCAAACAGTACGGTATCTGAGCGTACGGATTGGAAATTTGTGCATACAGTTTATTAATCCGTGGCCACGATTTGTTAAACTGAGGGAACAGTTTAAGTATTTGTGAGTGCGGGAGACAAATTGCAAAACCGTCGCCACGGATTGATTTTTTATTTTTATTTATTTTTTTTGGTCCTACAGGGTTTTTTTTTTTTTTTGCACATAACAGACTACATTGTTACATTAAGTATATTTGTTTTCATAGCATTGAATATGTACATTGTAGGACAACATTTGCAGATTGTGAAATAACACATACAGGTCCTTCTCAAAAAATTAGCATATTGTGATAAAGTTCAATGCAGCTAGCTATCAGGAGATTTTGGAGCACTTCATGCTTCCATCTGCTGAAAAGCTTTATGGAGATGAAGATTTCATTTTTCAGCACGACCTGGCACCTGCTCACAGTGCCAAAACCACTGGTAAATGGTTTACTGACCATGGTATTACTGTGCTCAATTGGCCTGCCAACTCTCCTGACCTGAACCCCATAGAGAATCTGTGGGATATTGTGAAGAGAAGGTTGCGAGACGCAAGACACAAGAATCTGCAAAAGGATTCCCAACCAAGTATTGAGTGCATAACTGAACATAATTATTTGAAGGTTGACTTTTTTTGTATTCAAAACACTTTTCTTTTATTGGTCGGATGAAATATGCAAATTTTTTGAGATAGGGATTTTGGGTTTTCATGAGCTGTATGCCACAATCATCAATATTAAAACAATAAAAGACTTGAACTACTTCAGTTGTGTGTAATGAATCAAAAATATTTGAAAGTCTAATGTTTATCAGTACATTACAGAAAATAATGAACTTTATCACAATATGCTAATTTTTTGAGAAGCACCTGTATATAAAAAAAATCTAATGTGTGCATTGTATCTATGGAAGATTGTAGGACATTTCAAAACATATGTTGCATATCTGTACATTTGTAAAAGTCACATTTCCAAAAATTTAGGACCCACCTTCTGTCATTCATAAACAACTACCACTCCAAGTTTTTAGAGCATTGTATAGTTCTAACCTTTTGTTTGTTTTTCATTCTTTAGATGCACTACAACAACAACAGCTGAAAGCTGAAGAAAAGGAGGCCACAGAGTTTCTTTGCTTCAACAGTTCAGAAATGGCTTTGTTATGCCCCAGAACGGCTGGGTGGAATTGCTCGTGGTGGAAAACCACAAGTTCAGACTTACAGTATGTCTTATTTTCTGTTTTGCTGAGTAAATACATTTCAACGTACGAATAATGTTTCAGTCATCTGTTGTGTTTCTGACTTGGTTGTTTCTATTTGCATTTGACTGAATTTTGCTGAGGCAGGCTGCCATTTTTATATTATGGTTAGATTCTGTTTTATGAATTCAGAATTAACAATCTCTTCTAATAGTTCTCTTCTAAAAAGTCATTTTGTCATCCAGTTTATAATAATTTGTATGTAAGTTGTAGTGTGTTTTATTATATAGTTGTTTTATTGTAATTGTGATGTTACGTCCTGTTTAAATGGGTATGGAGCATAAATAAATAAATACGTTTACATGTAAACTGAAGGATGTTGCGTTACTGACTTTTTGTTTAAAAAATAAAAAAAAAGCTTTTCAGCCCTACATGGTCTCTGATTTAAAGAAATAAATCAAAACGGACATGATTTACTGTCGTAGAATCTTGCTGTACAGATGTCGCCATTAAAAACGCACGTTTCGAGAAAAGGGATCCCGTGACTTGCCGCGGCTGCGTGCGGGAAGCTGTGAACATGCCCTTCATTACCTGTAGAGGGGAGTCGTGTTTCAGTCTGAAGTATTGTGTGTCTACTGAAGCCGAAAATGTGTCCAAATGAAACCGCGCATGCGTGTTTGGAGACGCTGTGCCCGCGCTGTGGATCAGTCGGGTGTGGATCATCACGGAGGTACTACACGGCGTGGCTGGAGCTGGAGTTTGTCGTGTTAAGTTTAGCTTTCTGTTTTGGATGTGATTCTCGCTTTCATGACTCCCAATTAATGTTCATCTTAATCTCAGGACGTACAATTAGCAAAATTCAGTTTTTAATAGTGTGTATATTCACAAAACACCGTTTTCGTGTTTCTTACCCCCACCCCGAGTGAAAACGGCGTGTTCAGACAAAGGCTCGCCAGTGAGATGCCATTTCTGAACAAACTGAGTCGTGTGTGTTAAAGCATTAAATGGTAAAAGAGCACTAGCAATAAACGTTTTTTTCTGAATCCGAATTTTATTAATAAGTTACAAGTTACATTTCAACTGTAAAGAACCTGTACATATGTTCATACAGTATTGACAAAGCAGCTCTAATTTGTCTAAATCGCATTGCAGACAAGAAAAAGAAGTAGAGTCATCCTGTGACCTTGCATGCTTAATCTTTCCACACATGATTCTTGCTTCTCACATTTTCCTTAATCTCCGGTTCGGTTCTGGTTTCGGTCTGTTCTCATGAGTTGTGAAGCGAGAGGAACAAAGTAGAAATATTGTTCATTTGCTAAATTAAGTATCATGAATTTTAATTGAATATCTATCTCTGTATTTTTTCACAGCAGTTTGTGACTGAAAGTGTGTCTGCATCTGACTTCAGGAGTTTCCTGACCAACGTATCTAACGGTCAAATTTAAAAATCATAAAGTACAAAACGTTTCTGTTGGTGTTTAATTTTATTTCTATGATTAATACTTATTTGTGGTTTATGTTTTGTACATCTTTTCAAATTGAGACCTCATTTGTAAGTTACTGTTATCTCGTTTTCTTGTTTTTGTATAAATTAATCAAATGTTTGCTTGTTATTAAATGTATTTTTTATAAAAAAAATAAACGAATCTGTTTTATTATTAGCTGAGAGTGTGGTTTCTTTATTTATTATCATATTTGGTCATTGTAACATGCATTAGGGAGCATTATCTCTGCGACGTGTGTGTGCTATCTGTGAATGAATTACCTTTACTTGATTATTTTAAATAAATCTAATTTGTGCATTAAATATAATTACTGTATGTAACTTTTACTTGATTTATTTGATTGTTAATTTAATTATTAAGTAGATTTTACCTGACAATTACGGGTGAGTTTTACTTAATATTGGAGCAATAAAATTTACTTAAAATCTGTGTGCGCAAATTGTTAAGAGGATTTTATCAAGTAAATCTTACAAGTTCTTTTTTTCAGTGCATGGGTGAACACGATGATTTAAGAATTTAATTAAGCACACACATACATACATATATATATATTCATTCATTCATTCATTCATTTTCTATACCGCTTAATCCTGTGTTCAGGGTCACGGGGACCTGGAGACTTCGGGCACTAGGCGGGGTACACCCTGAACAGGGTGCCAATCCATCGCAGGGCGCACACACATACACACACTCACACACCCAATCACACACTACGGGCAATTTTAGGAACGCCAATTAGCCTAACCTGCATATCTTTGGACTGTGGGAGGAAACCGGAGTACCCGGAGGAAACCCACCAAGCACGGGGAGAACATGCAAACTCCATGCACACAGAGACGGGAATCGAGCCTGGCCGGGGAATCGAACCCAGACCCTGGAGGTATATATAATGTGTGTGTGTGTTTACCGTATAAACTTTTTTCTATGTACAGGTACAATCAGACAAATGTAACCAGAAAACAGCATATAACTTTAAACTTACATTGATTAGCAATATAAACAACACACCTATGAGGCTGGACAATGGAATAAACTGTGTGGGTGCCAATAATATTAAATATTTATCTGTTAATTCTTTGACAATACTGCTGCCAAAGCAGTCTGTTGGAAACTGGCAGACATAAAAAATATGAAAAATACTTTAAATAAATATTAAGGGGACGATGGGCTAAAGCCCCCCTAAAAATGGCCTAGCGATGCCCGTGTATATATAATGAAAATATTATGTGTAAAGAAAATATAATTTATATATTCGTGTTTAATAAAAAAAAACATTTTAATGGTTAGTGATTGTTGCAGACATTCACATTATTTTTTGGGGAAGAGCTTGGCTTGTACAGGCTACTCATCAGCAGTCGGCGCCCCGCTGTAACCAGCAGATCAAAGGAGCAGTTATCGGCTGACACGTAGCCTTCTGAGTTTGGAGACCCACAGAACCCCCCCCCCACTGTATTATAATGCCTCTTCTCTTCTTTCATTCATGATTTCGCTGATGGTGGAATTCGTAGAATTGGGGTTTTTAAAAACAATTAACAAGGCCGAGTAGACGTCTCTGCCTAAAATGTTTTTCGCCAGGAAAACACCTCTCTCTCTCTCTCTCGCTCTATATATATATTATATATATAAATTCACAATCACATTCCAGCTCTTATTCCCAGCCGTGGTCAAATAATGGATGAAATAATTATTCAATGCTGGACACAAACAGCAAAAAACATGAAAAGCCCTAAGCACTTTATTGCTTTTCATCATGTTTTTTGCTGTTTGTGTCCAGTATATATATATATATATATATATATATATATATATATATATATTAGTTAATTCATGTCTATTTATGATCGAAAAAATATATATAAAAACATATGATCTTTTTGAGTTATGAGTTGTTGTTTTCTATTATTCATAAGACAACCTTTCAGTTTTGTAAATATTCTAGTTATAGTGTGTTAAGTCTTTCTTAAACGGTTTTGAGAATTAGACCATCCAGCTAAGATCAATATTATTAATATTAAACATTTTATTTCTATTTATTCTATGTTTTGCTGGAGAAATACATTTTAGGCAGAGACGTCTCGGTCTTGTTAAATAGTTTTAAACCCCCCAATTGGGCCAATTCCCCCATCTGAAACCGGTTTGATAACTTCTCACCTATCAAAGGTGAGAAGAGGGACTGAGCTGTAACTGAGCACGCTTTCACGTTGTATATACTGTAAAGACACACACACACACACACACACACACACACACACACACACACACACACATATAGGCACGTGCAGAGGGAGGAGGGCGGCGGGTGCTTGAGCACCCGCCCCTTTCCTCCATGATGCCTCAAGTGCCCTTTTTTCTGTGTATGTGCGTATGGAGCCCTGTCTTTGCCCCGCAACAATAAAATGTAACTATTAATCTCAATTTTGCTAAATAAAAGGATCTGGCTTGCATCCAGTGGCGGTTTTAGGGTAGGGTGGAGTGGGCAGCCGCCCAGGGCGGCATTTTTTTATGTCACGTGGGGGGCGGCACACAAACCTGGAGTACAAAAAAAAAAAATGTGCCGCTAAACGGTTTTCTATTACCTGTTAACAAAATATACACCGGACAAGACTCCATCCCGCAAAACAGTAAATAGGGTGTACAGCGCACACTATAGTCTATAACAACAAATGAATTGAAATAAATGAGCGTGCTGTTTGTGCAACAGCACGACAAACATTACCTGTCCTTTTATGAACTGCACAAGTAGTGGTGGTCATTAACTGCTAGCTAAATGGGTAAGGGGGTTACAGGGGGGTCTGTAGCTCTGTGTCCACCGTTTTAGGGAACATGTTTAGTTTTAGTTTTAGTTTAGTTTTAGTAAGTTACAGTTTTATTTCACTAAAAGCCATCTAATATGGATACCCACATAATTATGGATTATTATATTTATGATATAAAAAAAACACTGTTTTTAAAGAAAATACATTAAGTAACAGATAATATTAGGTTTATATTTCAAATGAGATAAAATTCTGATTTTCCAGCAGTAAAATTATTGTACCTCTACAGTTTAAACATTTAATAAGCACTGCATGTGCATGTTTGTGTGTTTTATGTGTATAGAGTCTTAAAAATTATTACTAATAATATAATAATCAACAGCAACATTGTACGCCATCAGGTAAAACATAGGCTACGTTTGCTTTGCATTGTCCCGACCTGATGACAGTCATACAGTATGATGCAATTCCATATTCGTTATGAATGTGAGTTGTTGTTATTCAGCATGTTCTATCTTTTTTTAACTTTGAGCACCCGCCCCTTTAAACGTCTCTGCACGGCCCTGCACACACACACACACACAAATATGTGTGTATATATATATATATATATACAGTGGTGTGAAAAACTATTTGCCCCCTTCCTGATTTCTTATTCTTTTGCATGTTTGTCACACTTAAATGTTTCTGCTCATCAAAAACCGTTAAATATTAGTCAAAGATAACATAATTGAACACAAAATGCAGTTTTTAAATGAAGGTTTACGTTATTAAGGGAGAAAAAAACTCCAAATCTACATGGCCCTGTGTGAAAAAGTGATTGCCCCCCTTGTTAAAAAATAACTTAACTGTGGTTTATCACACCTGAGTTCAATTTCTGTAGTCACCCCCAGGCCTGATTACTGCCACACCTGTTTCAATCAAGAAATCACTTAAATAGGAGCTACCTGACACAGAGAAGTAGACCAAAAGCACCTCAAAAGCTAGACATCATGCCAAGATCCAAAGAAATTCAGGAACAAATGAGAACAAAAGTAATTGAGATCTATCAGTCTGGTAAAGGTTATAAAGCCGTTTCTAAATCTTTGGGACTCCAGCGAACCACAGTGAGAGCCATTATCCACAAATGGCAAAAACATGGACCAGTGGTGAACCTTCCCAGGAGTGGCCGGCCAACCAAAATTACCCCAAGAGCGCAGAGACAACTCATCCGAGAGGCCACAAAAGACCCCAGGACAACATCTAAAGAACTGCAGGCCTCACTTGCCTCAATTAAGGTCAGTGTTCACGACTCCACCATAAGAAAGAGACTGGGCAAAAACGGCCTGCATGGCAGATTTCCAAGGCGCAAACCACTTTTAAGCAAAAAGAACATTAAGGCTCGTCCCAGTTTTGCTAAAAAACATCTCAATGATTGCCAAGACTTTTGGGAAAATACCTTGTGGACCGACAAGACAAAAGTTGAACTTTTTGGAAGGTGCGTGTCCCGTTACATCTGGCGTAAAAGTAACACAGCATTTCAGAAAAAGAACATCATACCAACAGTAAAATATGGTGGTGGTAGTGTGATGGTCTGGGGTTGTTTTGCTGCTTCAGGACCTGGAAGGCTTGCTGTGATAGATGGAACCATGAATTCTACTGTCTGCCAAAAAATCCTGAAGGAGAATGTCCGGCCATCTGTTCGTCAACTCAAGCTGAAGCGATCTTGGGTGCCGCAGCAGGACAATGACCCAAAACACACCAGCAAATCCACCTCTGAATGGCTGAAGAAAAACAAAATGAAGACTTTGGAGTGACCTAGTCAAAGTCCTGACCTGAATCCTATTGAGATGTTGTGGCATGACCTTAAAAAGGCGGTTCATGCTAGAAAACCCTCAAATAAAGCTGAATTACTACAATTCTGCAAAGATGAGTGGGCCAAAATTCCTCCAGAGCGCTGTAAAAGACTCGTTGCAAGTTATCGCAAACGCTTGATTGCAGTTATTGCTGCTAAGGGTGGCCCAACCAGTTATTAGGTTCAGGGGGTAATTACTTTTTCACACAGGGCCATGTAGGTTTGGATTTTTTTCTCCCTAAATAATAAAACCCCTCATTTAAAAACTGCATTTTGTGTTTACTTGTGTTATCTTTGACTAATAGTTAAATGTGTTTGATGATCAGAAACATTTTGTGTGACAAACATGCAAAAGAATAAGAAATCAGGAGGGGGGCAAATAGTTTTTCACACCACTGTATAGTTAATTCATGTCTATTTATGATGGAGACACCTTTTTACGTTTTAAATACGTAAAACCTCCGCTGCGTGTATTCATTCACAGGCTGTAGCGCACGCACAGAGAAAAAATAGGAGACTGTGGTTTAGGAGTGGATTGGAGAGAACAGAGCTGTTCAGTTACTATTAAAAAAATCTAAAAAATATATAAAAACATAACATGATCTTTTTGAGTTATGAGGTTTTTGTTTTATTATTCATAAGACAACCTTTCAGTTTTGTAAATATTCTAGTTATAGTGTGTTATGTTTTTCTTTAGGTTAAACGGTTTTGAGAATTAGACCATCCAGCTAAGATAAATATTATGTCGTTGATTGATAAAATCTGGATTAAGGATATTTTATTTTGTTTTATTTATTTAATTTGTATTTTTCATCCTCCCCCCTGAGGGATTGCCACCTTATTGTGGTCAGGGGGTTTGCGTGCCTCAGTGACCTTAAGAGCTATATACCAGCAGGAGCTTAGTCTTTGGGGGTGGGGGGTGCATGTTGAAAGGTAGACTTTTTATGTCTTTATAATGTCTTCTGATGGTGCTCAATGCTACGTCTACACCAACAGATTTCAGATGGCGGTGTATTTCGCGACTGGAACAGCAGACTTCATTGTCCTGATGTCTTGAGAATGACGTTTACTGATCTTGGTCATTTTGAAATGCTTCTACTGTACGTGTGGAAGAACTGTATTTATCCTGGCAGTGTATGTCATAGTGACGTGGAAAGTGAGAATCTGATCTGTGCATGGGCGTCAACTCGCACATTCTGTAATGTTCCATTGTCTTTTAGAGCCCATTACTAAAGCATTCGCTAGTTATCCAGCTGATTTGCACGTTAATCTGCATTTGAAAAGGATTAAAAATGTGCAAAATCAACCTGAATCTCTCTAAGAAAGTCAGCAAATCAAAGATAAACTAATAAATAGCTTTCAATTGTATTTCGGCATAGTAAAAGTACCCTAGCATGAGTCAATGTATGTAGATGGCAAATAAAGTTTCCGAAAAAAAGGCAGGAAAAGATGTTTTCCATACTCATAATAACTAACTTGTTTACATTACACTTGTTAAATTGAAAGATCATACTGTAAATTGGTGAGCCTATTACTTTCTACTGAACAGCCACAACTCCGAAAACATTAAAGAAATTGTTCACCCAAAAAAAAAAATTAATCTGTCATTATCCCTTCAATAAAAGCACCACACATACCCGACACTGTACATCTGATTGACCCTACTGAAAAAAATATAGCACTGGCTAAACTTAAAACAATTGAAGTAATCTGTCACACCTAATATTTTAGCATTAACGTAATGTAAATAAACCTTTTACTCTAACTTAAAAATTTTAAGTTCATGTAAACTAACTTCTGAAGGTGAAACAAACCAATTTTTTTAAGTTGTTCTAAATCTAAATAAATGAGTTGGCTATATTACTTAATGTAAATTTTCTACTAAATCTAACCTGAAATTATAAACTTGATATAAACCACTTTTGAATGGTTGCGCAAATTACCTTTTTTTTAAGTTGCATCAAATAAAGATTTAAGGCATTCATAATTTAAATATAAAAGCATAAAAAACTTAATTACATATTGATTTACACTCAAAACACATTTCTTTATATAAACATTTATTGTGGAATGAACATATTTTCATCCAAAATGTTAACATTAAGATTTTTTTTTCAAAATGTATAAACACCAACAGTCATTCAACACTGCTAACTGAATTTGAAATTGAGAGGAAAAAAAAGATATGTCTGCATTTATCCACAAATTTAATTTTGCAATGGGTACATTTTGTCCTTGTCAAACCTGCTGAAGAAGAACCAAACTAAATACTCTGCAACTAAAATAAATTACTCCATAAAATTACAAATAGTAACACTCAACTTTGCAACATACATTTATTAATTGGACTGAAAAGAAAATTAGAAAATGTTCCTGAAACAAAATCAGCAGAGGTAAAACAACATGGAACATTCATGTGCGACTGATGGAAACTCAATAAGTCACAATCCTGATTTCCTGTGGAGGCTGAAGACAGTCCTCTTCCTACCTGAGGACAAACAGGGCCATCGTGCACCTCTCAAGTTCTGCCTGAGCTTCATCTTTCTGAACAACCTAATAAAAGAAAGGACATTTGTTAGACAAGTTGCTCTATATGGCAAAACAGTGTCTGATGTATGCATGTAAAATCACTTAATGCTCCCTATGAGTGAAAAAAACACCTAGGATTATGGTGCAGCATGATAAATGTAATTACCTCAATGAATAGGCCAAAACAACTGACATACATATACACACACATTATGTATTAATGATAAAGTTTATCATTTTAAGTATTAATATAAACTTGAGTTACATCCACTTCTTAATTCATAGGGTTTAATATGATGTTGGGCTTTTGCAGCTATAACAGCTTCTGCTCTTCTGTGAATTCTTTCCACAAGGTTTAGGAGAATGTATGTAACTAATGTTAATACATACTGATAAAAAAAAAAAAAAAAAAAAGTTGTAGGCTGCAGCTGATAATGCCAATGACCTCATATCTGTCAATATGAAGGGGCAGAGGTAGTTGTATGTTTTTTGGATGTTGGTATACTGATTGGAAGCTCACAGGTTCAAACCCCAGCACCACCAAGCTGCCACCTGGACCTTTAAACAAGGCTAAGTTATCAATTCAGTAACATTTTTCAGTCCTAAGGATGAAATGCTTCATGAACAAATGCTTACCAGTGCTTAATCAGCTTAATCAGCTGGTCCACATCTGCCACTCAAATACACCATAAGACATTTCAGGAGATAATCACCTCCAGGCTCTAGGGATATAAAAACAAACATAGTATTGTTGGTTATGTTAGGCTTGAAAAGCGTGATAAAATGAACATGGCAGACATTGAAACCTGTATTCAGACAGGATACACTAACCTGTGAACAAGTTAAACTAAAGAGTTTTATTCTGCTAGTTATGTTTTAATTTAGTGCATCACAGCCAACTTGATTTGGAGGCCTTGCGCAGGTCCTGTGGCATCCATTCACAATATTACATTTGACGCCAAGCTAATTTCTGATTTTTTGAGCGAGTACATACCAGATCAAAAACTTGAAGATGAAGATTATATCTCTGGTCTTCTCTCTGACGGGTTCCTCCCTAGTTTCTGATGATCTCAATTAGTTTGTAGTGTTGATTGTCCAAGGAAACCAGTAATCTTGCTTGAAGTGGAGCAGATATAATTCTCAGAAACTCATTACTGATCTTAAAAAAAAAGAAGAAAAAAAAGGTAAAAACAAAAATTGGACTGGCTCAAGTTCTTATGTTAGCAAATCTTAATTACAGTATGTATAGAAAGCAGTATGGGTAAAATAATGCCCTTTCAGAAAAGCTAACAGACCTGTAAACACAAAAGTGAATAAAGATTATGTTTACTTTTAAAGTTATTTCATGACATCGTAATGGCGAAAATGTACTTGAAGTAACGTTAAATCAACATGTCAAATTTATGCCAATATTTATATACTGATACTAGGGCTGGGCCGATAAACGATATCATATCGAATCGCGATTTATTTGATTTTAAAAACGATGAAAAGCTCTAGACATTTTTTGCTCGATATGGATTAATCTAAGAGCCAATTACACGGCAGAACAACACGACAACAACCAATCAGCGTGCAGCTTGCGCGTGCCGTGCAGGTCAAAGTTAATTTCCTGCCGCACTTTGCGAAGCAAACTTGACACCAGGATGACAAAAAAAAAAAAAAAAGAGTGGAAGCAGCGACGAAACTAAATCTAACCTCGAGTTATTATCCAAAGATATTGAAATTGTCGACAAAAAAGGTAGCAGGAACTCCGTTATATGAACGCATCACCCACACGACCACACTGAAAGCATGAAAATGCGGCCCGATGCTACTCCGTCAACTAGCAGGGCTAGCAGTGGGGCTGTACCAAAGCAGATATCGATCGTGTCGTCTTTCGTGGCCATTACACTTTATGAAAGGTGTTTCAAAAGGAGTAAGAATATAACCAGGGCCGTTTCTAACTGTCTAGCGAAAGATATGATGCCCCTAAGCACACGAGGCTGAAGTTAGCTCCTTATTCTCAGCTTCCGGTTTGTTTGGCTCCTTATTGCGCAGCGTCTCATTCTGCGGCTCAATTTTAGCTCCTTATTCGCCTCGTTACTAACGGGAGTGTTCACGTTGGCGAAAGCTGCGCAGTTTATCAATAAAACATTATTTTGTTGGCTTAAACCATTCTTAAACCAAGCAAATATGAACTATACAACACCTAGCAGGTACCCAACTATATAGTAAAAGTGAAATTGTCCTGGCCCAGATTGATAGCTGCATAATTCATTCCATTTTTGTTGTCATTGCATGCTTAAGCCATTATGTCAGTTTACTGGGGCTGTGTGAAATAGCCTTCATTTAACTCTGAATTGTGAGATAAAAAGACAGCCCTAGTGTGTGTGGTCTAAATGTTGTTTCTCATTATTGTTTAAAAATCTCAAAACATTGTAATATATCATCACAAGATACTTTTTATCATCACAAACAAGTATTTAAAAAAAAATAAAAATCTTTGCCTTGTAAAGATTCTGAGCATGTGCCTATTGTATCTTAATTTTTAAGGCCAAATCTGTCATCTGTTTTTGTTAATAAACTATACTTTAAAATGTAATTTAATGAACCCTTTAATTTTTGTGGCTTCAGTTTAATTTAAGTTGTTCAATATTGATGTTCAATAAATAATCGTAGATAGTGTGTGTTGCCTTCAATTAATCAATCAAGTAATGCACCCTTCATTCAAAAATCTCTCACTTGTGAGCATATTTACTGTACAAAACTTGTCAGTGAACTATGAGGGCAAAAAAAAAAATCGTTTATTAATCGAAATCGAGTTAAAATGTTCAATTAATCGAGATTTTGATTATAGGCCAAATCGCCCAGCCCTAACTGATACGGTTAAAAACGTGTCATAAAGTGTCACCAGTATGTCAGGAACATGTGCTAAAGCCCCGTTTCATACGAGGGAATATAGTTTTAGTGATATTACATTACTTACACATTAGCAAGTCCAGAAGGTTTTAAGAATATCTATAAATACACTACAAACAGCACTAACTCTAAATTGGTTTGTTCTATGTTTACGTCACTTTCCTATTAATTTTTACATCGTTAACCAACGGTACTTAAATATAATTATTTTCATGTTATTCGGCGCCGCCGACTTACTGTAGAAACTCCGGTGTTTTTGAAAATCACCGCGTTAGTTAGCTAATGCTAATGTAGGTAATATAGGTGTTTTTAGCTACAGTAGCAAACACGGACACAAAACCCAATCTACAAAGTAGTTGTTCCTGACATAAATCATGAATTTGCTCATAAAAGAGATACATTTAACATAGAAATGACACGAGTTTGCTTTCTTACCTGGTTTAAAGGAGTTTTCTTTGAAAAACTAGGGCCGCCAGCAGAATGTGATTCAGTCCGTGATAACGCTGCGTCATGAAGTCATGTGACACAGCGAACTTTGGTTTGAAGCAGAAATATCCTTTGAGTGAATGGATTACATTTAAGTTTAATCAGGGGCTTTAACTAACAGTAACTGAAATACAGGTTCTGATATCCTTCCTTACTTGTTTCAACGTCATGCTCCGGTTTGAGGCGGAAATAAAATTATACCGGCAAAACTATGGTTTAAAGACACTCAACCTAATAAAAGTGCCTTGATATTTCACTTTGGTTCCCTGCTGTAAATAGCATTATACTAAAGTAAAAAAAAAAAAAAAAAAAAGATTCACCCATAAGCATAAATTAGACACTTTAGTTTAAAAGAGCAAATAAAAATTTTTTAACTAATGGAATGAGAAAAAAACACATTAAACGAACGATAGCTAGGTTTACTTTTTTCAGTGACCTGTCCCTCAAAAATTTCTGTCTCCTTTGCCAGTGTTTGATAATATGAAGCACATATACACTCATTCATCATGAAAGATCTATTATAAAACAAAATAAAATTCATGTTTGCTTCAGCACTGTTCATCCGCGTCGTTACATTCATTGTTGTACTTGGTCCGGCTTTTAGATAAAGTCCTTCCATGCGCCATCTGGCGGATATTCATTGAAGCACAACACATTTATTTTAAATTCCTGAATGTTGCCTCCGGCAAGTTGCGGCACGCCGCGCGCTAAATTGCGGCCTCTCGCGGGAAAACACGCGCAGTCTTAAAGGCGACATCTGTACATAAAGCAAGACTAAACTATAATTGCTTCAATGTTGATTCAATGTAAAATAAGTGATTGAATTTAAGTTGAACAAACATTTATTTTATGCCCATCTTGATCTATTTTTCATCATTGAAATAACATTATTTCAAGGTGCAAACCTGATGAAAAATCAACATTTAACATTTAAATTTCAACATTGATTCAATGACAAGTTGGTTGATGCTTTAATGTTGATTCAATGATGATTCAATGTTGTTCTGCTATCTGGGTATATTTGTCCCTTACATAAATCAGTGATCAATAGCTCATGATACATACATTTAAACAATTTATTCATACAGATGTACCTGTTTACATTAAATTTACAGCGTTGTCACTGAACGATTTACCCTGACAAAGAGGAGTTAAGTTTTTTCATCTTAAGTTGACAATAAATGTGACACTCTTTTTCTGATGCACACTCAGAGTATGTTTTCTGGCCATGCTAGTGTTACACATGATAAAATCTAAAGGCTCACTGTGTTAAAATTTACTTTGCTTAAATTCTATGCAAATAAGAAACACATAAAATTTAAAATTTACCTTTAGATAAAATTTAAAATTTTTATTGTACTGTAATTTTACTACTGTGATTATGAATTTGTTTAATTTCAGTATATCACGTGAATTTATCTGCCACTACATGCATCTCTCAATGAGCACAAGTCTACTCAAGTAAAAGAAAAAGTATGGTGCAGTAAAACTACTAAGAAAAGTAATTTTTTTTTTTTCACAAAAGTTACTCAAATGTTCCAGAGTAAATGTAACTCGTTACTACCCACCTCTGGTACTCTGAATCCAAGGTTCCACTGTATATTAATTGACTGCCAACTATGTTATGTACATTATTCTGGTTTACAGATTGTCTTTAAGGTTTTAATTTAAGATCTGATCAAATATGATAAACTGTTCATGAAAATGAGATGTGCTGTACATAATTAGTCATCATTCCAATATCATTAGCATTATTAGTCTACATACAGTATGTCACAGCACACATTATTCATATGGGTACACTTTAATTTTCTCCCGCGGAAACATTTTTTAAATAATCAGAATGTTTAAAAGGAGGAGGAGATACAGGGGACATTGGCATGCTGATCTTGCAGTGAGAGCAGTATATTTGATAAAGGAAAGCACAGCACAAGTGTGATAAAAATGTATGTCACAGAACAAAATCCGTCCTTTACCTTGGAAAAAAATGTTAATGCTTAAACTTTGCAACTAGTAGATATCTTACACTGAGATAACTTACTACGCTATTGTGACAACTTGTGACATCTTTCCCATATAATAGATGGCTCAGCTATTTTTTTATGAAGTATCTTAATTTACTCAAGAATGTGGTAAACTGCTATAGGAATATAAACACAAAATGAAATTAGATAACAAAATATTCATAAAGCATGCATGCAAAAACTGCTATAATTAATCTATAAAATGGATGTACTCACAATTTGTGGCTATTCACCTGCAGCATCAGCACCCCTTCCAGTTATCCCATTTTTATAGGATGAGCTTTCCAAGTCTCCTCCTACTGCAGCACTCTTTCATGCACTCTTCTAACACAGCAAACAACTGCAGCCCCCCCTAATGGAAGTTTGCCAAAGATTACTTAGCCTTTTAAGGAAATGGAAACTGAAAGTAAATCCAAATGAATCAAATAAGAAGCAATTAGAGTACAATTTATGTCAAAAAGACCATGATTGATGAATCTAGATTATTGATGGTTTGTCAAAGTGACTAAGAATATGAGCATTTATTTAACAAAATCCATGGTATGGTGTGAGCGGTTCACTGTGTGAGCGGGACTGTGGTTGGGAAGAGACTGTGGGTCTTGCCAGAAACCCTGAGGGTTTTTGATCAGGCAGATCTGTGGATACCCCCACGCATGGTCGCTAGGCGACACCGCCATGTCAACAATCAGGGGGAAGGCCCCTGCTGACAAAAACAGCATAGGCCATGTTGCTGTTATGCTGGGGACCAGAGGTGGAAAGTAATGAATTACATTTACTCGCATTACTGTAATTGAGTAGATTTTTTGTGTACTTAAAATCTAAATTTTTTCTTTAAATTAAGTATGTTTTGTTTAAAGTATTGTACTTCACTACATTTCAAATCATATTCGCTACTGAGTAAAAAATAAATTAATGTAAATGAAAAATAATACAAATAATACAACGGAGAAAGAAAAAAATTGCACCCCGGAAACCACTGCACTGGTTGATTGATGGAGAACAAACGCGCTAAATTCACAAGAACGATGGAGACGGACAAAACAGATGTCAGTTGTGCAGACACAGCTGAAAGTCAAACGCCAACAAATTCTTATGAAGCAAAGCCCTGGTCATATTTAAGCGACCACTTTGATTTCAAGCACAACAAAGGGAACAGATTTATTATGTGAGGGTGTTCCATCCCCCATCCCACCCCCACTGTTAAATTTTTTTTTTTAATGAAAGCTATTTCATAAATTTTTAATGAGCTACAGTACTTTACTTTTACTTGAGTTACTTGTACTTCAGTAAAAGTTCACTAAAGTAACAGTACTTTTACTTAAGTACAAATTTTTTTTACTCTTTCCACCTCTGCTGGGGACCAGCATTATAGCGACATAACACAATATATGCTGGTATAATTGCTAGTCAAGCTGGTGAACAGCTACACTTCTGTTTTTCCACCAACACAAGCATCAGCAGGGTGACCGGCATTGTCACCAGATGGCTGGTCACCAGAACTACTGTAACATCCAGCTTGCAAAATATTGTGGCGTGGGCGGGGCGGCGGCTGACGACCGTCATGCCTTGCGGGGGTTCTCTGTGTGTCCACCCTGCTGGGGAAGGGTGTTTGAGTTGATGGCTTCGGCCATGTTTGGGTGTGTTGTATGTGTGTGTTGTCTCTGAGTGTGCTATAACAGTGAATGTGCTGGTCATGCTATACAGTGCTGTGTGGAAATAAAGTACTCCCAGCCATTGCATTGGGCAGCAATAAAGCTCACTCGTCTCAAGCCTTTCCAGCGGTAAAACGCTACATTAGTGTCAGAAGTGGGATGGAGAAGTGCGAGTTGGAGCGCACTGTTGAGGAGCTGTAACTTGCTCCGGCACTTGCGCAGTTCTTCATCTCTCACTTCCGGGTTCTTCATCTCGCTGCTGCGCTTTGGTCGCGCTGCTTTGGTCGTGCTGGTTCCGCCCGGAAGATGCTCTTTCTTCCGTCGTAGTTTCTCCGCTACTTGGCGGCCGACCTGGATCCTCCGCAGGTATGTGCCGTCAGCTCCATGTGCCGTCAGCCGACGGAGTGACTTGCAGCTGCGCCTTCCTTTCTACAACGGCGCCGTCGAACCCTACGCATTCTTCGCCCAAGTGGAGACAGCCGCCGACTTCGCAGGCTGGTCTCTGGCGGAAACAGCCGTCAGAGTAGCACTCTCGCTGGAGGGCGATGCGCTCCGGGCGCTGGACGACCTCCACGCCGATGAGCAGAAGGACTGGGCAAAGCTACGAGAGTCGCTCCACCTCCGATTCGGCGCAGGTGACCGTAAAGGAGCTGGCGGTCCGCGATCTGAGCCACTGTGCGCGTTCATCATGGATTTAAGAGGCCTCGCGCGCCGGGGCTACCCAGAGTTCGAGCCCGATAAGCAGGAAGAGGTAGCTCATTTCGCATTTCTCCGAGGACTCCGACTGCTGCGGTTCCGCGAGCACATCAGGTTAGCAGCACCAGCTTCCCTTACTGAGGCGCTGATCCCATAATGGCGGAGCATCACGGCGAAAGAGCCGAGCAACCACCCGCAGCTCGGGGGAACAGGGATGCCCGTCACGGTTAGACAACGAACAAGTCTCAGAGGTTTCGCGGCGATGCCAAGGCACGGGACCGCGAGACTACCGTTGTAACGTTCTCAGGCCTGAGGGACAGCGTACCCCAGCAGCCATTAAACTAGCTCCGTGGGGCTCTAAGGGGAAGCCGCCTTCCACACCCGTCTGTGTTCCCCCAACTAGTGGATTCAACTTCCGGTCGGGATGTTTAGGAAACCGCGCCGGATTTTACGTCAACTGTGTGCTGGACGGCGTCATACTACGGGCGGTCGTGGACACCGGCACCACTGTTTCGCTGCTGCACTGTGGATTACTGGGGCAAAGCGAGCGCGTTTGCAGACTGCCTGACCCAGCCTTCAAAATTCGCACCATGTCTGGGAGCTGCGTGAGGATACGGGCTTGTCGCACGGTGCGAGTCCAAATAGTTGAGCGAACTCATGCACACGAATTCTTTGTGGGGAATATCGAGGAGGACTGCATTTTGGGGTTAGACATTTTGGAGAAATGGGTTGCGGTGCTGAACTTAACAGACGGGACTCTGCTTGGTAACTTCGGGGTAGCTAGGTTACTAGTACCAAAACCACCGCCGGACGTTTTAGTAGAACACACCCGGGGTGCGGAACTTCCGGTAGTCGCGCCAGGTAAACATCCGGTAGCAGACCGAGCGGGAAATCTACACGCTGGCGCCGACGCTTTATCCCGACGGCCTTGCAGCAAAGCGCGTCGTTGGTACTGCGATCGAGGTGAAGAGCGCGTGTGCGGTTGCGACGTAGGACCCGCGACTCATAACAGTCTCCCCGTGCAGTTCTCCGGGCTCTCCAGCGATGATCAGCCGTCCGAGTTACTGCGCCACCTAGAGCGCCAACCGTAGTCGTTTTGCCTGTGCCGCAGCTGGACACTGAACGCTTTGTCCACCGAAGCGACCTCTACACGGCGAAGAAGGGCCCCACCCAGCGCTTGCGGGCACCGCTGCAGGACTTTCGGGTGGGGGGACCTATGGAGCATATGGGTGTGGACACTAATTGCTCATCTACCGGGTGCGGTTGGCGGGGCGCTTGAGTTGTGCTCCACCGAGACCGTCTTGCGCCTTACCAGCCGCACGCCGGCAAAACATCAAACCCTGCGGAGGCCGGACCGCCTCTGGGACAATGTTGCGCTCCTCCACAAAAGGACATAGGCGTTTACAGCGCCAGCGCCGACCGCCTTCACGCCTCCAAGACTGAGAGAATTGTGGTGACCGTGGACGGTCACAGCTTGGGTGGGGGCAGTGTGCCGTGGGCGGGGCGGCGGCTGACGACTGTCATGCCTTGCGGGGGTTCTCTGTGTGTCCACCCTGCTGGGGAAGGGTGTTTGGGTTGATGGTTTCGGCCATGTTTGGGTGTGTTGTATGTGTGTGTTGTCTCTGAGTGCGCTATAACAGTGAAAATGCTGCTCATGCTATACAGTGTTGTGTGGAAATAAAGTACTCCCAGCCATTGCATTGGGCAGCAATAAAGCTCACTCATCTCTCCAACATCCTTTCCGGTGGTAAAACGCTACAATATGCTGGTGGTCAGCTGCTGAAAGCTGGTCCTGGTGACCAGCACCTGGCACCAATATAATTCTGGTGCTGGTATCCTCGTCACCCTGCTGATGCTGGTCTCCAGCATACCAGCACCAAAACACAACATACTGTATGCTGGTATAATTGCTAGTCAAGCTGGTGAACAGCTACACTTCTGTTTTTCCACCAGCATCAGCAGGGTGACCGGCATACTAGCACCAGCATAATGGTGCTATGATGCTGGTCACCAGAACTAGCATCCAGCTCACAAAATATGCTGGTGGTCAGCTGCTGAAAGCTGGTCCTGGTGACCAGCACCTGGCACCAATATAATTCTGGTGCTGGTATGCTGGTCACCCTGCTGATGCTGGTCACCAGCATACCAGCACTAAACCACCAAATGAAGCCAATGCATGCCAGCATACCAATATTTGATGGTAGGCTATTCATTAGTGCATAAACAGTGGTTTTTAGAATTGCACAGATTGGAAAGAAGTATTTGATGTAAAAGCAAACTTCACACCAATATGAGCCAAGAATCAGCCTTGGGTAGGGTTAGGGTTAGGGTTAGGTACCACGGGTGGTACCACGAAGCACAGACACAAGGCGAGGTCTTATGGGTAGAAGGGTAATTTTAAATCAAATTCAAATCAAATTCAAATTTTATTCATCACATACACAGTCATACACAGTACGATATGCAGTGAAATGCTTACACGACCGCCAGTGACCTTAAAAAGAGAATTAAATCTTATAGTAAGAAATAAATATGAATAAAGAAATACGATAGGAAAATTTAAACTTAACTAGAATAAAAATAGAAATAAAAATAAAAGTATACTGTACATAAAATAGAAATAAAAATAGAAATGTACTGTACAATAGAGATTTTCTTTCTTTTTTTTTTCCTTTTTCTTTTTTAAATTGAAATTTGGTGGAGGAAGTATGGTGTGCAAGTATGCATAGAAACGTGTCTTAAGGTGCCTTATTAAAGTGTCTTTGTGCAAGGGTCCAGAATGTAAACATAAACATAAGTTCCGCTATAAGTGTAGATGTGCATGAAAGTGTCCATAGTGTCCATTGACGTTAACAGGTTGTATTAGTTCTGTGTTTGTGGTGTGAATGTAGTATGGTTGAGAGACCTTATCGCCTGCGGGAAGAAGCTCCTCCTCAGTCTCTCTGTGTTGGCCTTCAGGGAGCGGAAGCGCTTTCCTGACCGCAACAGAGAGAACAGTCCATTGTTGGGATGGCTGAGGTCCTTCACGATCTTCCTGGCCTTGGTCCAGCACCGCTTGGTGTAGATTGAGTGCAGGTCAGGGAGCTTGGTGCGGATGATGCGCTCAGCTGAACACACCACCCTCTGTAGAGCTCGTCTGTCCTGCATGGTGCTGTTTCCAAACCAGGTCATGATGTTTCCCGTCAGGATGCTCTCTATGGTGCAGGAGTAGAAATTCCTGAGCACCTTGGAGGGCAGTCTGAAGTCGCTCAAGCGTCTGAGGTGGTACAGACGCTGCCGGGCCTTTTTCACCACGGTGTTGATGTGACAGGACCATGACAGGTGCTGCGTGGTGTGAACACCGAGGTATCTGAAGCTGTCCACTCTCTCCACTGGGCTCCTGTTGATGACGGGGGTCTGGTAGTTCCTCTCCTGCTTTGTACTAAAGTCCACTATCAGCTCCTTTGTCTTACTAACGTTCAGGAGGAGATTGTTCCTCTGGCACCAGTTCTCCAGATTTCCAAACTCCTCCAGGTAGGTCGACTCATCGTTGTTCGTGATCAGGCCCACCACGACAGTGTCGTCAGCAAACTTGATGACGGCGGTGGAGTTGGTAGTGGCCACGCAGTCGTAGGTGTATAAAGAGTACAGCAGGGGGCTCAGAACACAACCCTTAGGATAAATGAGGAAGGAAAGGGTAAAAGGAGGGAAGACAGAAGGAAAAGGAAGGAAAGAAGTGAAAAGATGCATGTGCAGGCCCGGGGCAGTGCCCAGCTGGCATGGCATGCATTTTCCAGCAATGTCTCCACATTGGTCAGATCTTATCCAGATGGGACGAATTGCCTGGCAACAGAGGCTAGTATTTCATTCAAGTATATTTAGCTTTATTTAGCTTTAATTACAGTGTAATTACATATTTAGCTTTAATTACAGTGTACAGTGAGGTGGCCAAAACTGATGCAGATGTAGAACACAGAGACAGAATGCCAGCTGGAGTGGAAACATGCTGTTACGTGCAGTTGTGTGTATGTGGTACACGTATGTGCGCATGCGTGGCTGCTGGTGGCGGTGCATGCGTGACCTCTCCCCTTTTTCTCTCTCTCGCTCTCACAGGTGGCCCCGCCCCGATTGAACGTGCCGTGACGTGCGCCAGGATTGGTTGGCCCTGGAGCAGCACGTCCTTAAAAGGTGGTGGATGAAAGCCGGAAGTGCGCGACGTATGCCTTGTGTGTGACTTACGTGCTCAAAATATTGTTTTATTGATTAGGGGTATTAAACATTACAATCACACAGAAAAATTAATGGATGCGGGGTTTGAAACTCCCAAGGTTATTTTCTCATTTAACTAAATCAAATTTCATAAAAATAAAACGTGTCAAAAGAAAAACCCATAAAGTCATGGATAATGGCTAATGATCAATGAAACATATTTTAAACAAAAAGCAGCGAGCAGCTGGACATCGGGACGGGGAGTGTAAGTACGACGCTTAGTTAGTTGGTCTGGCACGCGCAGGTCTGAGCAGCTCAAGGAGCTCCATAATCTGTTGCTTTGGAAGGCAAAACTTTTATTTAAAATTTTTTTTTAATAACGACCACAGGGAAAATATGAAAAGGGCTGAAGTTTTGTCTAAAGGAAAAATGTACATGACCCACACGGCTCCACGGACCGCGCCGTCTTCAGTTTAACACAACACCACACTCGCTGCCAAATTGTTCGCCAGCTGTTTAATATTAATTGTGATTGGCAATTTTAATGCGTTAGTCACATTATGAAATAGGCTAATTAAAAGTCACTCTATTAGTTCTGATATCAAATAAAATAAAATTCTTAAACAGCTCTACAGTATATTCCATCATTAATACGACTTTGATAACATGCCATAATGTGTTTGCATACACTGCTGATTTATAAAGACTGCTGCTCAGTGGCGGTGACTAGCGTCTTGAGCTGAAACTACGCTAAGAATGAGTTAAGGTTGGTCCAGATCAACCTTACGAACGTGTGACTTAGCTAAGAGATACTTAGCGTAAGAACATTTCGGGAAATGCGCCATAAAGTTAAGAGAGAGGTTAAGGTACAACTTAAGAACTACTTAGCGATAAGAAGCTTTCGAGAAACCGGGCCCAGATCTGTAGTTTAGCCCTGTATATTTTGGTTTATTATTCTTTTTGTAGTTTAGTTAGTTTTGAGGGAGGAGATAGGGGGTTGGGTTTTGTTTATTGTTTTGGCCTTGACTCAACCCTGAAGCCTAGAGCTTCCTGTTTGTGTGTGTGTGTGTGCGTGTGTATAACAAAAATAAAAGACCATGCACGGTACTTTGGTTGCAAAGTTTCTTTATTGTTTATTATTTTCTTTGTTGCGTCCCTGGACCCTAGACCGGGGGTCGTAACAAGTGGGGGCTCGTCCGTTGCTGAGTATACTCTGCCTTTTGGTTTGTTTGGCTGCCTTCTTAGGTTGGACAGTAATCGGTGGAACATGGCGTTTGACCTGATAGCTTTTACGCTGGCTCCTACCGTAGAGCAATTTGACCAGTATCGTAAAAACGACTTGCTGACTTTTTTGAAGTTGACGTAAAGGTCTAAAAAGAGAGGTTAAAAAAATATTGTTAAAAAAATTGGTGGAACAACAGATTTTGCCTACGGTACCTGGAGAGTGTACTAAGGCTAAGGACGAGGATGCTTCAACGCCGACGGAGGTTGACGGTAGGCCATCACCTGCACTGCAGTCGCCCTCCACGCCCCCCAGGCATAAGGTAATCACACCACCCATAACGCCAGTTGATAAATCAGACCAACTATTGGTACTAAAAACGAGGGAGGTAGAACTGGAAATTAAACAGGAGGAAACAGAGGCTCAAAGGCTGCGTTTGCGGGAGCTGGAGCTTGAGATGGAGAGGGAGCATTTTCGGCGAGATTTCAGCCGGCTACACCGGGTTGAGATCGCGCTGGAGAGTTCACCTGCTTCTCCATCATTCGCTCAGTTACCTGCAGCGACTGCGCCGGCCTTCTCCTCTCTCGTTTCTGCCCCAGTGACTACCTCCCCAACACATTTTGATGTTAGCAAGCATATTGTTTTAGTACCTCCTTTTAGAGAGACCGAGGTGGATAGCTATTTCATAGCTTTTGAGCGTGTGGCAGCTACGTTACAGTGGCCGAGAGCAATGTGGGCTCTCTTGTTACAATGTAAATTGACTGGTAAAGCACAGGATGTGTGCTCTGCATTGCCTGTTGAACAAAGCCTGGATTACGACACGGTCAAACAAACTGTTCTACGTGCGTATGAGTTAGTGCCAGAGGCTTACAGACAAAAATTTAGGTCCCATAGGAAGGCGGACAGACAAACCTTCGTTGAATTTGCCCGTGAAAAGCAAAGACTGTTTGAAAAGTGGTGTGCTGCAACGAAAGCTACCACTTTTGAGGCTCTTAAAGAGTTAATCCTGTTGGAGGATTTTAAAAATTGTGTTTTTGAAAATGTCGTATTGCACCTAAATGAGCAAAAAGTGATGTCATTGTCAGCAGCCGCTGTATTGGCTGATGAGTTCGTGTTGACACACCGTACTGTATTCTCTCCTACTGTGAGAACTGACAAATTCTCTGTCCGTGGGGTTGAAGGGCAGGTAAAACCTTCAGCAGGCAGTGTGAAACCTGCAAGAGGGGGTACTTTTAGAAGTTCTCAGTATCGCTCAGGGGGAGGTAGTCTGTATTTCCTGCTTAGGTGCTGATCATCTGATTTCAGACTGTGAGGCCTGGAAGAAAAAAATATGCATCTGTGAAGTCAAAGTCTGTGGGTTTTGTTAAAAGACAAGCAAAACAGGTCTTACCTGAACAAATGGTGGCAGTGTATAAACCCTTCATGTTACAGGGGTCAGTGGCAGACAGCCCTGAAGGCGTTCGCAGACTGTCCATCCTGCGAGATACAGGTGCAGCACAGACTCTGATGTTAGCTGGTACACTCTCACTGTCTCAGAAAACCTACACGGGCACTGATGTTATTTTACGGGGCACAGGAGCAGGCTGTATCACAGTCCCACTTCATAATATCTACCTTGAAACAGAAATAGTGAAGGGGGAAGTATGTGTCGGTATTTGTACCGAACTCCCTGTTGAAGGAGTTCAGTTAATTCTGGGAAATGATCTGGCAGGTGGTGTTGTTTTCCCTCGCCCAATTGTGACAGAAAAACCAGTAACTGATGTGAATAATGATTTTATTTCCAACTTGCCTACATTATTCCCATCATGTGCAGTTACACGTGCACAAGCACGGAAACTTAACGATGTTGTTGATTTGTCTGATTCCTTTCTGCAAACACCTGTCACAGGAAAATGCAATGTCGAACCAATTGTGTCTGATGAAACTATTGCACCATTACTAATGGGCCGTTCGCAATTGGCGGCGTCGCAGAGGGCTATTTTAACCTGCATAATTGTGTTCATCTGTGCTGGTGCCTCAGCCATGTTGGCAGAGTTGGATTCATTGAATATGGTTTGTGTGTGTTTTTGTCAAAATAGAAATTTTGACTTTTATGGGTGGGGGTGTTACGTGCAGTTGTGTGTGTGTGGTGCACGTATGTGCGCATGCGTGGCTGCTGGTGGCGGTGTATGCGCGATCTCTCCCCTTTTTCTCTGTCTCGCTCTCCCTCTCACAGGTGGCCCCGCCTTTTTTTCCCTCTTTGTACGCGTGGATGGAAGTGTTCCTCCCGCGAGTGTATATAGTTTTCTTTTTGTAAATACTGTATATATTATTATTTCTTTTGTATATAGTTATAAGGAAGCAGTAGGGGTTGGGCGCCATTTTGTTTAATACCCGTTTTTTTGTTGTATTAGTTAGGGAGTTAGTTTAGCCCTGTATATTTTGGTTTATTATTCTTTTTGTAGTTTAGTTAGTTTTGAGGGAGGAGATAGGGGGTTGGGTTTTGTTTATTGTTTTTCGCCTTGGCTCAACCCTGAAGCCTAGAGCTTCCTGTTTGTGTGTGTGTGTGCGTGTGTATAACAAAAATAAAAGACCATGCACGGTACTTTGGTTGCAAAGTTTCTTTATTATTTATTATTTTCTTTGTTGCGTCCCTGGACCCTAGACCGGGGGTTGTAACACATGCTCTTTTATATTAAATGAGAATGGGTTGGTTCGCTGAGGCAGTGGTACATGTAAGGTGACAGTGGAGTCTCAGCAGAGTGTAAAGACAGTTCAGTAGTTTTGCTTTCTTCAGAGCAGAAAGAGCACAACACGAACCACATTGGTCCATTGCCCCAAAGTCCAATATTTATCTTCCCCAGCAAAGTTTTTTAAATACAATTCATCTAATGCTATATATTTATCTCATTTTTTCATCTAATACCACAATAAGGCAAAAATATAATAATTAGTAGATGTAACAGTAAATTGTTTACTAAGAAAAAATTACAATACTTAAAGGATATGTGAAAATTAAGATATGACCTAGAAGATATGTTGGACTAGCATGAGCAGCAGATGTGTATAATTTTTGGAAAGCATTATAGGCTATGCTCCAACATCACCAACAACCTGATAAAATCCAATACAGTGAAACCTCGGATTGCGAGTAACGCGGTTTGTGAGTATTCCTCAAGATGAGCAAAGATTTTTAATAAATTTTGACTTGAAAAGCGAGCAAGTCTTGGTTTACGAGTACCGAGCATTATGTAGCACGCATGCGCTTCTTGTTTTGATGCCAAGCGTCACGTGATCTGAGCCAATGTTTTTTGTCTCTCTTGTGCTGCGGAATTGTTGGTAATCATCTCCCCTGCTCGGTCTTAGTGCGCGACTCTCACCAGTATAATAAACATCCGTGCACGCGCGTGCTGTTTACTATAACACTGTGACCATGTGTGTGCACATAAAACATTCATTTTGTGTTTGTAAGCGTGTGTGTACAGCGCTTGTGTACTGTTTCTTATAACACGTGTGTGCACACATGTAAAGCAAAAGAAAGTCTCATTAGAGAGGTTAAAGATCCATTTCTCTTTCCCTCTCTGTTTCAGCCTGTCATTGTGTGCGTGCACGTAATTTTACGCCGTGCCCCTTCACTCACACACACACACACACACACACACACACACACACACACACACACACACACACACACACACACACTCTCTCGCCTTTACACCCCACACACACTTTCTCAGCTTCACACACACACACACACACACACACACACACACACACACACACACACACACTCTCTCTCTCTCCTCTACACAGAAACACTGCTCTGTCGCAATTCTTTTCAAAAGTAAAGTGAAGGCTCATTTGTTTTATTTTTACTTCATATTTTTACTTTATATTGATTATTTTTATGTATTAGTTTTTTTGGGCTTTAGAACGAATAATATGAGTTTACATTATTTCTTAAGGGAAATTTGCTTTGATTTACGAGTGCTTTGGAATATGAGCCCACTTCCGGAACGAAGTGGAATCCAAGGTTCCACTGTATTTGGATGTCTGAGCTTAAAGTACGATAAATGGATTATAATGAAAAACAATATTCTTGAGTCAGGGTCTGCCGTGATTAAAACTACATGCACAAAACCAGAGGTGGGTAGTAACGAGTTTACGCCATTACATTTATGTAAAATAACTTTTTGAAAAAAATTTACTTCTATGAGTAGTTTTACTGCACCAAACTTTTTACTTTTACTTGAGAAGATTTGAGAAGAAGAAATGCTACTCTTACTCCACTACATTCGGCTACACTCGACCTGTTATTTTTCTACCATTTATTCTACACATTAGATACTGTATTCTTTGTTTTTGCCTGGAAAATGCAGCCGGTGGGTCTACCACGTGACTGTTTTTCACCAATCAGATGTAGCAACAATAGTCAAATGACTCAGTTTGATCAATCAGTCGCGCTAACAATAACCACATGTGGTCAAATGACCACTCAGAAATGCTGCATAGCAGGAAAAAAAAACTTCAGTCATGGTAGACACTGAAGGAAACATGTCGCGGTTAGTTTAGTTGTTTTAAGTAATATTGCAATGTTAAATATTTAATTAGCAAATAAGCTAGATGCTAAAACACATAAGCATCTGCTGAGCCATTTGGAGGGCAACTGAATATACAGATCTGGCCTGTAAAAAAGCACGTTTTCAAAAATGGGATCCCGCGACTTCCCGCAGGAAGCTGTGAAAATGCCCTTCATTACCTGTAGGGGGCAGTCTTGTTTCAGTCTGAAGTATTGTGTGTCTACTGAAGCCGAAAAATGTGTTCTGTCTCTTAGGCGCCAATTGACAGCAACCGACAGAGCTCATAAACATGTCAAGCTCAAACTGATATGCATTTATCCTTCATTTTCTTCTCTCCTTCAATGATGGTACTTCTTTGACAGTATAATTATTATTATTAGTAGTAGTAGTTCTCCGAACTTATTATTGTTATTATTATTATTATTATTATTATTGTAACACACCCGCGCGTGTGTGCAAAAAGACTACAAAGCTTACACTCAAGAATATAGAGAAAAGAATCATGTTTATAATAAGATAAATAATTAAATAATAAGATTGTATCAAATAAGAAATTTATCTAAAAGACAGACCAACCAAATTTCTCATTCACTGCTGACATAGTTAAAAATGCTTATACTGTAGATACCTAGGTTACCTTTTGAAAAAATTAATAAAACAGTTTTAGACACAAATATATGATATGGTAGTATATATGCAATGAAAAAGCTATTTACACGAGTGCTCAAATGTAAAGCAAACGCAATTATTAATTTGTTGTGTATATTTAACTTAATTCAGCCGTTTAAGTTATATGAAAAATAATGTGCCTACCAGCCCACTATTATTTTCTGTTCAAATTTAAAGATGCCTGCATGTGTGAACAAATAATACAAAAATGTATAATTTTTTATAAAGTTACCCTAATACAATATTGTTTCCAATGCAGAAGCAAACATGAGTTTGTTTTAGTCTATTCTTTGAATACAACACGACAGCGTGCTCCGAGGTGAAACGCACCCACAGTTACTGTAATCCCCCATCTCACCTTTCATTCAGGTGTGAAGTTATCAAACCGGTTTCGCTGCTGGGGAAATTCGCAGAATAGGGGGTTTTAAAACAAATTAACAAGACTGGGCAGCAGTGGCGGTTCTACACTGAATTGCTCCCCGGGGCGAGACTCCCTCCCGGCGCCCCCCGTCATCGGTGTGTTTATGTTTCTGCGCATGCGGATGTATTGCTCCCTCGATATTAATTAAACACCTTCACTTTTAATTTACGGAGGGAGAGATATTGATCCTTTCTCGATGCAGCAAATTTCTTTGAGCAAATTAATAATTTCAGTGAATGAAAAAGAGGAAGAAGAAAAGGTGGAGCTGAAAAGTACACGAAAATAAGAAAAAGCTTTAGAGGTAAATGCTGTGCAATGCTTCAAATGAACGGATTCTGCCTTTGGTGTTAAGGAAAGTTCCAGTTCCGCAGGCTCTGATTGCTCTAACATTACTGGCAGGGACAGCGAGGCTGGATCACCACACCACAATCAGCAGCTTACCACATCCCACATCATAATACACTGGCTCATTATAGTGGAGATTAATTTTTAAAACCACATACTAGTATAAAAATATAACACAAACAAAAACGTAAATAAAAAAAAGTATCACTGAACATATATTGGGTCGTATTTGTAAAACAACAAAAAAAAAAGAAACAAAGGAAAGAACAATAAGATCATCATTCAAGTTATTAAGATCAGTGTAAAGTTAGTATGATTTTAAAAGTGCTATAACTCCACCTGGCACAGTTCAATCCTAGTGGAACAATCTGACTACATGTGCAGTGCCATGGAAAAGTATTTGCCCCTTCCTGATTTTTTTCTTTGCATATTTGTCACACTTGTATGGGGGAATTTCATCTAAACACTTTATGAGGAAAAGACAGCCTTTTTGTTTGTGAGATATCATGAACATTTCACAGGGGGTATCATCGTGATGCAGTGTAAGATATACCACACATCAGTGTAAACTGTAAGTGCAGCAGGTCAGTGATGATGAACCAGTGCCTGCTGATGATGACCAACATGTCTCCCCTGATCTACCAGAGCCAAGTAAAAAGAATCACAATCAAACTGAACAGGTAAGCTGGAATAAAATTCAATTCAATTCAATTTTATTTGTATGGTGCTTTTAACAATTGACATTGTCTCAAAACAGCTTTACACAATCAGAAGAATTATTTAAGTTTGTATGGAATGTGAATGTGTATGAATCAAAATGGTCAGATAGTCCCTGGTGAGCAAGCCGCGGGTGACAGTGTCAAGGAAAAACTCCCTGAAATGGTAATAGGAAGAAACCTTGAGAGGAACCAGACTCAATAGGGAACCAATCCTCATCTGGGTGAAACAGATAGCAGGAAATAATCTGCAATTATACAGTGTGTTAGGTGGCAGGCAGTTCAGCTATAATAGTTTATGTTAATTGATGTTAAAATGGAGTCCAGGTAGAGACTGGACTGAGACTCAGTTGGAGACTCAGATAGACTTGTAGAAAGTTCCAGGCCTGAACTATCGAATTGTCAAGTCCTCAGAGAAACAGCTGCCAACACCAGTCGAGGCCAGAACCGTCTACGTAGAGAGAATCATCCCCAGACACCAGATGCAGAATCATCACCAGAGAGAGATAGAGAAAGAGTGAAAGGAGGAGACAGGGGGAGAGAGTAAAGAGAAAGAGGGGGAGAAAGAGAAGAAGAGGAGAGATGGCCGTTAGGTATGGTCACAGTCACAAATGTATAATGTTCAAGTTCAAGTTCAAAGGCTTTTATTGTCATTTCAACCATATACAGTTAGTACACAGGGAAACGAAACAATGTTCCTCCAGGACCAAGGTGCTACATGCAACATAAATTTCAACATAAATTAACAGAAACATTAAACTAGCTAACTAAAGAGGCCAAGTTAGCTGGCTAGCAGAGACAAGACAGATAGACCTAACATAAATTACAACATAAATTTACAAAAACTAACTAGCTAAGTAAGATATGTGCAAACAAGAGCAACAACAAAGTGACAGTGCAGCGAACACGACATAACATAACAGAATACTTGGGGTCCGATATGGCACAATTCCCAAACCAGACAGTGATGCAGCCGCTCAGGATGCTCTCGATAGTTCCTCTATAGAAGGTGGTAAGGAGCGGTGGTGGAAGCTGGGCCTTCCTCAGTCTTCTCAGAAAGAAGACACGTTGTTGGGCTTTCTTGTGTAGGGAGCTGGTGTTGAGGGACCAACTGAGGTCCTTCTCCAGGTGGACGCCCAGGAATTTGGTGCTTTCGACGATCTCCACAGAGGAGCCGTCGATGCTCAGCGGAGAATGGTCGCCTTGTGTCCTCCTAAAGTCAACAACCATCTCCTTTGTCTTGTCAACATTCAGAGATAGGTTGTTGTCTTTACACCAGTCCGTTAGCCTCTGCACTTCCTCTCTGTACGCTGACTCGTCGTTCTTGCTAATGAGACCCACCACGGTCGTGTCATCAGCGAACTTAATGATGTGATTCGAACTGTATGTTGCTACACAGTCGTGAGTCAGCAGTGTGAACAGCAGGGGACTGAGCACACAGCCTTGTGGGGCCCAAGTGCTCAGTGTGGTGGTGCTGGAGGTGAAGTTCCCGATCCATACTGACTGAGGCCTTACGGTCAGAAAGTCCAGGATCCAGTTGCAGAGGCAGGTGTTCAGGCCCAACTGGCTCAGCTTCCCGATCAGTTGTTGGGGATGTGTAATGTGAATGTATATTTACTGTAGAGTGCAAGCAGGGACTTCGGCAGGACTAACTATGACAGCATAACTAAAAGGGAGAGCCAGAAGGAAACACAAACATGAGGGCTCCCTGAGATGTAAAGCAAACAATCACCTCACCGTCAACAAACCTGAGTGATAAAATGAGAGTGAGGAAGACAGCATCTAAACATACCATTCATTCATTCATCTTCTATACCGCTTAATCCTGTGTTCAGGGTCGCGGGGGACCTGGAGCCTATCCCAGGAGACTTCGGGCACTAGGCGGGGTACACCCTGGACAGGGTGCCAATCCATCGCAGGGCACACACACATACACACACTCACACGCCCAATCACACACTACGGGCAATTTAGGAACGCCAATTAGCCTAACCTGCATATCTTTGGACTGTGTGAGGAAACCGGAGTACCCGGAGGAAACCCACCAAGCACGGGGAGAACATGCAAACTCCATGCACACAGAGACGGGAATCGAGCCAGGCCAGGGAAGCGAACCCAGACCCTGGAGGTGCAAGGCAACAGTGCTAACCACTACACCACCGCGCCGCCTCTAAACATACCAGTTCACCATAATACTCTATGTCCATGAGTCCCCCAGATCTGCTCCTTTACCTAAGGCAAATCTGTTTATAAAAATGCTTGGCTAAATAAATAGGTTTTTAGCCTAGACTTAAACACTGAGACTGTGTCTGAGTCTGAGTCCCGAACACTATATCGAAGACTATTCCATAATTTTGGGGCTTTGTAAGAAAAAGCTCTACCCCCAGCTGTAGTTTTCATAATATGCGGTACTAACAAGCAGCCTGCATCCTTTGATCGAAGTAGGTGTGGCGGATCGTAAGACACTAGCAGTTCGCTCAGATACTGCGGCGCGAGACCATTTAATGCTTTATATGTCAAGAGTAGTATTTTAAAATCAATGCGAAATTTCACAGGGAGCCAATGCATTGAAGATAGGATAGGGATGATGTGTTCATATCTTCTGGTTCTAGTGAAAGGGAAAAAAGCAGTGGACCTAAAACTGAACCCTGCAGAACGCCAAACTCCACTAGAGAACATGCAGAATAATCACAATTTAAGTCTACATACTGATAACGATCAGTCAAATAGGATCTGAGCCAGGAGAGGGCTGTACCCTTAATTCCTACTACATTTTCTAATCTGTGAAGAAGAATAGCATGATCAATGGTGTCAAAAGCTGCACTGAGGTTGAGTAATACAAGCATAGTTACACAACCCTGATCAGAGGCCAAAAGGAGGTACTACTTTAACGAGTGCTGTTTCTGTGCTGTGATGAGGCCTAAATCCTGACTGATACAGTTCATGTATGCCATTTCTATGTAGATATGAGAATAGCTGCTCTGCTACTATCTTTTCCAGAATCTTAGAGATAAAGGGGAGGTTTGATATTGGCCTGTAATTGGACAGCTGACAGGGGTCGAGGTCAGGTTTCTTAATTATTGGTTTGATAACTGCTAATTTAAAAGATTTTGGAACATAACGAATGCTGAGTGAGGAATTAATTATTCTCAACAGCGGTTCTGTTATTACTGGTTTATCTGTTTATTATTATCTGTTTAAGAAAATGTGTCGGTATAGGATCTAATATACAGGTTGATGAATTTGCAGAAGAGATGAGTGAAATTAGTTCATTCTCTTCAAGGGGAGTAAAGTATTCTAAGTTTGAATCTGACATGGCTAGGTTAACATCTGTATCAATTACATTGTTTCATTTCAAAGCCTCAATTTTATGCCTGATATTTACAATTGTATTATTAAAAAAGTTCATGAAGTCCTCACTATTGCATGATGTTGTTGTGGAGATTTCTGTAGTGGTCTTATTTCTGGTTAATTTGGCTACAGTATTAAATAAAAATCTAGGATTATTTTTATTTTCTTCTATAAGAGTGGCGAGATACGTTGATCTAGCTACACTAAGAGCTTTCCTATAGTTCAGGATGCTCTCTTTCCATGCTATTTGAAATACTAACAATTTAGTTTGACGCCATTTACGCTGTAATTTCTGATCGGTCTGTTTTAAAGTGCGCGTGTGATCGTTATACCAGGGAGCGAGTTTCTTATCTCTAATAATTTTTCTTTTAGCTGGAGCTACATTATCTAAGGTACAACGAAATGTCGACTCTAAATATTCAGTCACCTGATCGAGTTCTGTGGGGTCAGACGGTGATCTAATCGAAGTTGGTAACTCTGGGAGATTACTGATAAAACTCTGTGTGGTAGTTGATGTGATTGTACATTTAATACGTACGTACGTTTAAGTGCTGTGCGTACATTATCACTGTGACACACTTGAATTGAGACAAGATAGTGATCTGAGATAATTTCAGACAGTGGAATACATTTCTTATACTTAATCCGAAGAATATTATTAAGTCTAAAGTGTGACCTGCTTCATGAGTGGGTTCTACTACACACTGATTTACGCCTACGGAGTCCAGTATGGACATAAATGCTGTTCTCAGAGGGTCTTCTGGATTCTCAAAATGAATATTAAAATCTCCAGCAATTAACACTTTGTCTACAGAAACGACTAGGTTTGAGATGAAATCTGCAAATTCACTAAGAAATTCAGAATACGGTCCTGGAGATCTGTAAATTATAATTAGTGGAATCGACTGAGCTGACTTAATATACTTAAATACATTTATGTTACTATAAAGAATTTCAAATGAATTAAATTTGTGTCTGTGTTTTTGTACGATAGACAGATTATCATTGTGAATAACTGCGACACCTCCTCCTCTACCAGTTTACCGAGGCTGGTGTATGTAGCTGTATCCAGGAGGACTAGCTTCATTTAGAGCTACATACTCGTCCTATTTAATCCATGTTTCAGTTAAACAGAGTATATCAAATGCCTGATCTGTGATAATTTCATTAACAATAACCGCTTTTGATGCGAGAGATCTAATATTTAACAGTCCTAGCTTCAGAGGTGCCGGCTGCACATTCAGTGTGATCCAAATTTGTGGTCTTTATGTTAATTAGATTATTAAAACAGACTATCTATGTTTTTGCTTAGCTCGGGGAACAGACACAGCTTCAATATGGTGAACCCTTAGTGATGACTCTATGCAGCTAGCAGACGGTTGGCTTAGCCTGTCTGTCTGCTCCCTGGCCTGGGCTCTGGATTGTCACCGATTAACTAGACCTCTACTGAGACTATGAGCTATACTACAGGAAATGAGAGCAGCACCTTCCCGAGTGGGATGGACCCCGTCCCGCCCTAACAGGCCAGCTTTGCCCTCAAAGGTCTTCCAATTGTCTATGTAGCCCACATTATTTTCGGAGCACCACCTGGACATCCAGCGGTTCAGCGACCATAACCTGCTGTAAGCTATGTCGCCACATCTCATTGGGATGGGACAAGAGCATATTACTTCATCGGACATCGCCTTCGCTAATTTAAACACCTCTGTAAAGTTACTCTTACTAACCTCTGACTGACGAAGGAATATATCATTAGCTCCAGCATGTACCACTATCTTAGAGAACCTGTGCTGTCCTAGAGCACTAAGATTACCTGTTATGTCCGGTGATCTGGCTCCCGGGATACACCCGGGAGCCAGGGACTTTAGGGACTGCCGCTGGCGTCCCTAAAGGTCTAGCTAATTTCACGTGCCTCAGTATAGAGTCTCCTATAACCAGAGCTCTTTCAGGTTTCTCAGCAAACCTGTTGGACACGTGAAGCGCAGAGGAGGTGTGCTCCGGTGAGCAAGCCTTAGCTTTGGCTGAACGAGTATGCCGTCGTCACCCACTCGCCCCACTGTGAGGGCTCTAATGCTGGAGTTGGGGGCTGGTTATCTCCGCCTGTGGCACCCAGACTGTCCGCTACGGGAATAACGCTGCTCTCACACTCTCTAACCCTCTCTAAAGTCTGGATGCGCTCCTCTTACACTGATATCTTCTCTGTCAGAGTGCTCACTAACACACACCTATCACAAATAAAATTATCGCTAAGGACGGAGGAAGAATGTCTAAACACCCTGCACTCTACACACTGAACAAGCTGAATGGTAGACATTATAATGAACCTCTGTGTCGGAGTTTTAGTTGTTTGGAGCTGAATTCTGTTTGTTGTTCTTAGACAAGGAAACTCGCACGTTCTCCAAAAATCGCAGAAAAAAGGCAAAGCCGAAAAGTATGAAGATGTAAAAGCTAGTTGCTATTAATATTATTATTGTATAAATGAAAAAGCTATGTAATTTAAACGCTGATACAAACGCGAAACTTTCACAGCAACGATACAAAAACAGGAAGCTACGTCACCAACAGGAAGTGTCGGACTTTATTGAAAGCAATGCAGATGTGCGATCGTGCTTAAATGACGAAGCACACGAACATGATCATTACGACTGGTATCAGCCTAAATTGCTGCGCTGTACAGAATTCATGGCAAAAGTGGAGTTGTGGATTGCGGACACTAAGAGCCGCTTTATGATGTCTCAAACATTCAACGATGAAGTTTCGCCAATGGACAGCGTGTCAATGGTGGCGTCTAAGACACTCGCTTCTAACAAGTATAGAAGTGTAGCGATGGCAGCATTCAAAAAGTCCTCAACATCCACAGCTTCCTCAACGCAACTTAAAGCAGAAGCTAACAGAGCAGTCTTGTTGGCTAAAGCAGCAACCTTAGAAGAACTGCAGGCGTTAGAATTGGAGGAAGCACAATTAAAGGCACAAGTAAAGACTAAGGAAGCACAATTAAAATGCACAATTAGAAATGAAGGAAGCACAATTAAAAGCAAAAAAGGAAAAGCTGGAAATCGAAATCGCTTACAATGGCTGGTGCTGAAATAAAGGCGTATCAGGATTTTGAAGAACGACGACATTATGCAAGACAGAGTGTGGTCATCAAATCAAGTGCATACGTTCCCAAATTGGAACATACTGAACATGATGAATACACTGTGTTATTAAAATACGGCAGAACGTCATTACGTCTTGAGGCAGCCCATTCAAATGTGCTCGTAAGCGTCAGACCTAAGAAGACAAGTACTTTAAAGGAACGGTCTACCCAAGACTATGCATATTCACGCCATAATATCGATACAGTAGAGCTTCAGAGAGTGATGCAACGTCAGACAGATATCACAGAAATGCTTGCGAAGAGTCAGAGGCAGACTTCTTTACCTCAACGCGATGTTCACTTGTTTCATGGAGACTCGCTTGAGTACAGGTCTTTTATGAAGGCTTTTGAACATGCTGTTGAATCCAGAGCTGATAGCAATACTGATAAGCTATACTTTCTTGAGCAGTATACTAGGGGAGAGCCTTGAGATCTTGTGAATAGCTGCCAGCATATGCCAGATTATATTGTTACATGACAGGTTTGGAAATGAGCTAAAAATTGCAACAGCGCTGATGCAAAAGGCATTCAAATGGCCTGAAATAAAGCCAGAGGATAGAAAGTCATTAAGTGTTTCTGCCTGTTTCTGGTAACTTTCCGCAATGAAATGCAAGACATTGAGTACATGGATGAGTTAGCCTACCTAGTTAACCCTACCAACATGAGGATTATTATCTCAAAACTGATAATAAATACAAATTGCGTGAAAGATGGAGGGCCCATGCATACAAGTACGAGGAGCGCAGTCGGAAAAGAGCCAAGTTCATGCAGTTGGTGGAATTCGTTGACCGTTGATTCAAACCCACTCTTTGGAGACCTGGATGTTTTGACTAGTGATAAGAAACACTGTAACAAATCCCTTCAAGGATCCAAGATGAAAAAGGGAGGAAAAAGAGGTAGCAGAAAACATTCCACAACAGCATGACATTGATAAGTGGCCATACCTCAGTGAAGTGAAATTCAACAGAATTTCCATTGAAAGTGTGGAACAAATGTTGATACAACAGTACAACCATGATTTTCCTTAACGGAATTGTGCTGATAAATCCGAGTTGTCACAAGAGGATTATCAGTTTTTAGACTCTGTATCTAACTCTCTGCAGTTTACAAACAATCACCCCTACATCGGTCTTCCACTCAAGAAAGCAGCTATTCAAATGCCCAACAACCGAAGTGCAGCCATGCAGCACGCACTAAATCTCAAAAGGAAATTCAAGAATGACCGCTCCTTTCACGAGGAGTATGCAAACTTCATGAACGATATGTTTGAAAAAGGTCATGCAGTCAAGGTCCCTACACCTCACTTAACTCGACAAGATGGTCAAGTGTGGTATATACCTCACCATGGTGTATATCATCCTCAGAAGAAAAAGCTAAGACTGGTTTTTGACTGTGCTGCCAGCTACCAGGGAGTATCATTGAATAGCGAGCTCCTACAAGGACCAGACATGACGAATTCACTCATTGGAGGGCTTACACGCTTCAGACAAGAGGAAGGTGCCATGATGGCAGATGTGGAAGCCACGTATTATCAGGTGAGAGTTCCAGAAAAAGACACAAATTTGCTGCGCTTCCTATGGTGGCCGAATGGAGATGTAAATCAAGACTTGGTCGAGTACAAGATGATCGTTCATCTGTTTGGCGCAAAATCGTCTCCAAGTGTTGCTAACTTCGCCCGCAGCAATGCATCTGCTGAGGCAGTCAGCACAGTACTTAGGAACTTTTATGTAGATGACAGCCTGAAGTCTGTTTCTATCAATGATCAAGCAGTTGCTTTATATAACAATCTCACCAAGCTTTGTGCAAGTGGAGGGTTTCACCTCACCAAGTGGGCAGTGGTGTCAAAAGTATTCACATTCATTACTTGAGTAGAAGTATAGATACTAGGGTTCAAAAATACTGAAGTATCAACCCAAGCTTTGTAATTAAGTAAAAGTTTAAAAGTACTGGTTTCAAAACTACTTAAAGTATAAAAGTAAAAGTACCGTGAGGGGCGACAAAAGAGACAAAAGGGAGTGTGTTGTACGCGTTCTTTTCATGCGACCGGGGGGGGGTGGTGGGGGGGGTGCGTTGTGCGCGTTCTTATCATGCGACCAGGGGGGTTGCGCGTTCTGATCATAAAAATAGAGTAACGAGGCTATTTTTAAAATGTAAGGAGTAGAAAGTACAGATAATTGCTTAAAAATGTAAGGAGTAGAAGTAAAAAGTCGGCTGAAAAATAATTACTCCAGTAAAGTATAGATACCCAAAATTTCTACTTAAGTAAGGTAACGAAGTATTTGTACTTCGTTACTTGACACCTCTGCAAGTGGGCATGTAATAGTCGTGCCTTACTGACTTCTATTCCTGACAGTGAAAGAAGCAAAGACATGAGAGACTTGGATTTGAGTAAAGATGCACTTCCTGTTGAGAGAGCTCTAGGGGTGTTGTGGTGCATCAATTCAGACATGTTCAAGTTTAAGATTAGTTAAAAGAACAACCTGTGACCAGAAGAGGAATCTTGTCAATCACTAGTTCAATCTACGGCCCCTTGGGTTTCCTTGCATACTGCCAGCCAAGATATTAATGCAGCAGTTGTTCAGAGAAAAACTCACATGGGATGACGACATTCCTGAACAGTTTGCAAAAAGATGGAAAGCCTGGCTACAAGAGTTGCATCAAATGTCTGAGTTCAGTGTGGCAAGATGCATAAAACCAGTTGACTTTCTGAATTACAATTACAGCATGACTTCATCACTTTTCAGATGTACAATAAGTGAGATGGGATATGGAGATGGGGAATTCTCGCGTAGCACCCCTGAAACAAACCACTATTCCGCGAATGGAATTGACTGCGGCAGTAGTCTTCTGTCTTCCACAATAAACTTTGAACATCTCATTGAGCACTGACTTGTGTGTTTCATTGAGGGGTTCCCTGGATCCAGACGGGACAAGCAGAATACAGGCTGAGCACTGAGTAGACAAAAGGGGGTCTACCAAAATTCAAGAAATACTTACAGACTGGAATGTTGTGTAAACATTAAGGAGGACAAGTGGCTTGCAATTGTTCAATTCAATTGCAAAAAAAAAATAAAACTAAAAGCAACTCATACAGAAACAGGTGAGTGACTGACTCATGTTTTTGTGCAATCAAGTTAATGAATAAATAGACTGGTGGCAATAAAACAAACATAGTAATCCCCTTGCTGTACCTGCATGTTAGTTAATGGTAATGTTTAATGTTTGATTATGTCCTCGCTGCTATAAATGTTTATTGGTTTATTCTCCATTTCAATAAAAAAAAAAAACACACCAGTAATAAAAAAATTATGTTAGTATATTTTCCAATCTGTTAACGTATAAGAAAAATTATGTAGTAAAGTAGTGAATGAAAGGTTAGTTTAGTTGCTCTTAGTGTTTGTATCACTGAGTTACTTTTTTTTGTGCTTTGTCTAAAATTCATCAAAAAACTTTGTCCTGTCCCTAGGGTTTTGGAGATAAACAAGATATTTAAAGAGGTATAATTACTATCTAATTACTACCTGGAAAGTCCAAAGAGGACATATAGGGCAGACATTTAGCTGTTTTACTTTTGCTTTCTTAACTTACACGAATGTAAGTACTTGGTATTTTTATTGAAGTTCTCCATCCACATCCAAGTTAGTGTGTGTGCGCGTGTGCATGCGCGTGTGCGTGTGTGTGTGCGTGCGCGCGCATGTGTGTCTAAAGCCACTTGAATCACTTTCAGTTTATCTAGGTGTGTGTGCCTGCATATATATATAAAGAGCCACTCGGATCACAGTTTATTCACATCCTTTGGGTAATCAGGTTGCTTTAGACAGTTGGGTAAGTAAAATATCTTTGTTTCTATGACATGATAGATACATTTCACTTTAAAAAATGCTAAAGTAAAGATACAAAAGTTATACATGTAATTTTTTTCCCAAGATGATGGAGAGTGAGCATAGTAGTTATGAAGACATTCCTGATGCTGGTGAAAGCAGGTCAGTAAAAAGTGATAAAACAATCATGAACTTGTGTCATGTGATTCTTTTTTTAAAATATGTAAATCTTGATGCATTTATTTATTCACAGTAAGCAAATGGAAGGGGTGTTCCACAGTCATTTGGATGAGAAAGTTCGTCCTTTGATTGATCTAATCGACTCTTTGAGACTGATTGGTATTGATGAAGATTTGGCTTTGCCAACTATCGCAGTAATTGGAGATCAGAGTTCTGGGAAAAGCTCTGTGTTGGAAGCACTATCTGGAGTAGGATTGCCTCGAGGGAGTGGTGGGTGGTTTTTCTATTTCTCATACAGATTAATAAATATCTCATATATTTGTTACAGTTGAGTTGTTTGCTTTTTATAGTACAGTTGGTTTTTGAGCAAGGAGGGGCCTCTTCGAGGAGGGAAGGGGGCTGCTGTGTAGGACAACTTTCACACACACACCCGCGTACACACATACAGTACACACCAGTTTACCGACTAGAGACTCACTCTTACAAGCATGCGGGTGAGTCTCTATTTGGTAAACTTGTGTGTGAAAGTCATCCTACACATGCAAAAACTAAATAAAAGATGCATTATGCGCACACACATGGTCACAGTGTTATAGTAAACAGTATACGTGCGCACAGATGTTAACTAAACGATTGACGCACACGTACTTTAGAACGAGTATAGGAGGCGTTTGCAAACCGAATTACTTGCAATCCGGGGTTACACTGTATTTGGCAGTTGCAAACCACAACGTTCTGACTTTTTTTCCCACCCACACACACGCATTTTGGGTGGACTAGGTCTGACTGACTTTACTTCTTTGTCTGACTGACTTTAGGAGAAGTAGGAAAACAGAAGCTGAAATACAGTATAATGTCCTTTTTTAACTTTAGGTATTGTTACGAGGTGTCCACTGGAACTAAAGCTGAGGAAAATTAAATGTGGAGTTCAGTGGAAAGCTGCAATATCTTACAGAAAAGAGTTTATTGTGTTTGATGACCCATCACTGGTTGAGGGTTACGTGGAGACAGGTTGGTAAAATTCCTGAAAATACTACAATAACCATATAAAGACAAACACATCAAAATCCTGGTGCTAGATCTGTATATATATATATATATATATATATATATACTGTATATCTCACTATTTATAATTCTGTAACAAAATATTTAAAAGCCATATTAATACCATATAAAGCTTCAACAAGACAATCTGTATATTTTTTTATAATACCTACAGTATTACATCTTTCTAATAGCCCAGAATGAGCTGGCTGGAGAAGGTGTTGGAATTAGTGATGAACACATCACTTTGGAGATCATGGCTCCTGATGTGTGTGACCTCACACTGATCGATCTTCCTGGGATTGCCCGAGTTCCTGTAAAAGGTCAACCAGAGGATATTGGATATCAGGTTAGTGTAAATTGTAAATAGACTCTTTTTTAATAATTACTCTTTTCATTGAATTTAATTGCAACATTCCTTGTCTTATTGTTGTCTAGATCAAAACTCTCATTGGGAAATATATAAAGGAGGATCAAACTATAAATTTAGTTGTGGTGCCGTGTAATGTTGACATAGCAACAACAGAAGCTCTGAAAATGGCACAGGAAGTGGATCCTGAAGGGAAAAGGACATTAGGTAAAACTGTCTAATTAACAAAAAAAGCAACATTATTATTATTATTAAACTTCTTTTTGTTAATATTATTAATGGATTTTGTTTGTTGGTTTGTTTGTTCTAACAGCTATTCTTACCAAGCCAGACCTTATAGACAGGGGAACAGAGAAAAACATCTTGGAAATAGTACGAAATCAGGTGATCCCTTTAAGTAAAGGATACGTCATCGTCAAGTGCCGAGGACAAAAGCAAATTGATGACAAGATCTCTCTGGCTGAGGCCACTCGAGTAGAGAGAGAATTCTTCAGACGTCATGAGTTCTTTAGGTATGAACAACTCATTCATTATTCATAACATTTGACCCAATTGTGGTGACTGAAAACTTACTTTCATTTTTTATACTGCCAGTTGCCTGTTATATGAAGAGAGAGCAACTATTCAGTGCCTTGCCACCAAACTGACTCAAGACCTCGTAGATCACATTAAAGTATGTTTCTACTCTTTTTATACCTGCCTAATATGCATGATTAGGTTTCAGTGTAGGTGAGATCAGTTTAACATTATGTAAAAATAATGATCAGAGAAGCAGTAACAAATCTGTTATGGAAATGTTGAGTATTCCAGAAGGTTGCTAGATGAATTAAATGCATTGAATTTTTCTGTGTTTGTTTTAGAAAGCGTTACCTTCGATATCAGAAGAGATCAAAAAGCAGCTGTGGAGAATGAGAAAAGAGCTGAGTCAGTGTGAAAACGGCCCACCACTGGACCCTCAGAAGAAAAAGATCTTTTTTATAGATGTGTGCAGCATTTTTGATAAAAAAAAAAAAAATCTAATCTAGAACCTAATACTACTCTTCCTACGTATATCTTGTTCATGATTGCTTGTTCTTTCAGATCTTGACAAAGTTCAATGATAAGATTAACCGATTGGCATCTGGCGAGGTGGTTAACAACGACAACTTGTTTGTACTGCTTCGGTCTGAGTTCAAAAAATGGAATGACCATCTTGACAACATAAAGGAATCATGTGAGTACACAGTACATATTCAGAAGCAAAAGACCGAAAATCTATTATTGAATGTACAAAAGGAACAAGTATTTCAAATAAACTTTAGCTAAGGTTGGAGTCGAGCAGTTTGAATAAGCCTTGTGGAAACTCCACAACTGATGGGGAAGTTGAATTTTGGTCAAATTTTGAACCCAAAACAGTCCACAACACGGTCCAGGAGGTGGTGAAAGAATATGATCTGAAGCACAGAGGACGAGAGCTGCCTGGCTTCAGTGACTACAAGGTGTTTGAGATGGTGGTGCAGAGGCTTGTAAAACAGATAACAACGACTGCAATTGACACACTCAGAGACATCAGAGGTAGATTTTAACCTTCACAAATTTTATTCATTTTTTAATAAATTTAGTAGAAACAATAGTACAAACAACTCAATTTGTTTATTTATCAGCATTTATCTGAAACGTACAGCAAAATAAAAAGAAGTAATAAATAATAAATCTCATAAATAAAGAAGTTCATTACCAGGAACAGTCACTTTTAACAAATTTCTCAAACAGTGGTTTGCATGTTTCATCCTGCAAGTACTGTAGTATGAATTAAATAGGAAATTAATTTTAAAGCTTCCTAATAATATCTGAATCACAATTTATTGGATAAAAATATTGATGAAGTTTCTTGCTCTATTTTAGTTTGATTTAATTTAATGCGTGGATTCTGAATTTATTTGATTGGCAGGATTACAACCAAACCACTCATCTATGTAATATTTGTTTTCAAAAAGGTCTTAGATTCCTGTTTACATGAGACAGGGAATTTACATTTGACTAGGGTACAGTATTATACTGTACATCCTGACTTTGATGTGTTAGCAGGTACAGTATGTAGGGTGTTTAATTTTTGTGTGAGAAAGAAAAAACAGACCCAGTTGTTTAGTCCTTTCTGGTGTTCTCTTTGAAAGCCTGAATAGCCGGAGGGAAGAAGCTCCTCCTCAGTCTCTGTGTGAACTTTTAGGAAGCAGAAGCGCTTTCCTGACTGCAACAAAGAGAACGGTTTATTGTTAGGGTGGCTGAGGTCCTTCACTGTCTGCCTGGCCTAGGTCCAGCACCGCTTGCTGTACAGTAGATTGGGTGTAGGGTAGCATGCTGGGCTACTGGAAGCTGTCCATTCTCTCCACTGGGCTCTTGTTGATGACTGGACCCTCTCCTGCTTTGTGCTGAAGTCCGCTATCAACTCCTTTGTCTTGCAGAAGTTTAGGAGGACTGACACCAGTTGTCCAGGTTTTTAATCTCCTTCTGGTAGGCTTTCTTGTCATTGTAAGTGATCAGGTCCACCACAACAAACTTGATGATAGTTGTGGAGTTGGTAGTGGCCACGCAGTCATATATCAAATTCAAATTCAAATTTTATTGGTCACATACACAATCATACACAGTATAATATGCAGTGAAATGCTTTATACGACCGCCAGTGACCTTAAAAAAAGAAAATAAAAGCTTGTACGTAAAATAAATAATCAATAAAAAGTAAATACTAAAGAAATAATTTTAACTAGTAAAATTAACTGTGCATATGGGCATAATAAAATATTGCAAAAATATATGATTAAAATGTCAGTGGTTGTGCAAATATGCATGGAGGTGACATGTGCAATTGTCCAGATGTATGAGTATTTAGTGCAAGTGTGTATGAATGTGTCCATGATTGTTCAGTCAGTGTTGTGAGCTTAAAAGATGTTATTAGTCCTGTGTGGTGTAGTGATGATTGAGAGACCTTATCGCCTGCGGGAAGAAGCTCCTCCTCAGTCTCTCTGTATTGGCCTTTAGGGAGCTGAATCTCTTCCCAGACCGCAACAAAGAGAACAGTCCATTACTGGGGTGACTGAGGTCCTTCATGATCTTCCTGGCCTTAGTCCAGCACCGCTTGCTGTAGATGGAGTGTAGGTCAGGGAGCTCAGAGCGGATGATGCGCTCGGCTGATCGCACCACCCTCTGTAGAGCTCGTCTGTCCTGCATGGTGCTGTTCCCGAACCAGGTCGTGATATTTCCCGTCAGGATGCTCTCTATGGTGCAGGAGTAGAAGTTCCTGAGCACCTTGGAGGGCAGTCTAAAGTCTCTCAAGCGTCTGAGGTGGTAGAGACGCTGCCGGGCTTTTTTCACCACGGTGCTGATGTGACAGGACCATGACAGGTCCTGCGTGATGTGAACACCGAGGTATCTGAAGCTGTCCACTCTCTCCACTGGGCTCCTGTTGATGACGGGGGTCTGGTAGTTCCTCTCCTGCTTTGTACTAAAGTCCACTATCAGCTCCTTTGTCTTACTGACGTTCAGGAGGAGATTGTTCCTCTGGCACCAGTTCTCCAGATTTCCAATCTCCTCTAAGTAGTCCGACTCATCATTGTTGGTGATCAGTCCGACCACGACGGTGTCGTCAGCAAACTTGATGATGGAGGTGGAGTTGGTAGTGGCCACGCAGTCGTGGGTGTACAAAGAGTACAGCAGGGGGCTCAGAACACAACCCTGGGGGGCTCCAGTGCTAAGAGTGAGTGTGGCTGAGACATGTCCGCCCATCCTTACTGCCTGTGGTCTGCCAGTCAGAAAATTGGAGATCCACTGACATATAGATGAGCTCAGTCCCAGGTGCTCCAGCTTGGTGGTGAGTGTGGAGGGAATTATTGTGTTAAAAGCAGAGCTGTAGTCGATGAAGAGCATTTTAACATAATTCCCTTTCCTAGTGTCCAGGTGAGTGAGTGATGTGTGGAGGAGATGAGAGATTGCATCGTCTGTGGAGCGGTTCTGACGGTATGCAAACTGTAGTGGGTCCAGTGTGTCGGGTAGTGAAGAAATGATGAAGTCTCTGATAAGGCGTTCAAAGCACTTCATCACTACTGAGGTGAGAGCTACAGGGCGCTAGTCATTGAGAGAAGCAGGATGTGGTTTCTTTGGAACAGGAACAATGATGGACTCTTTGAAGCATGTGGGGATCACCGACTAAGATAAAGAGATGTTGAATATCTCAGTGAACACAGGTGCTAGCTGGTCTGCGCAGGCTCTGAGGATACGGCCTGAGATGCCGTCTGGTCCTGCTGCTTTCCTGGTGTTCACTCTCTTGAAGGCTCTCCTCACGTCGTGCTCGGAGATGATGAGCGCGTTCCCGGTGCTGGCTGTGTCTTCCTGTCTGCAGCCGTTAGCGCCGCTAGCATTAGCGACGTTAGCATTAGCGCCGTTAGCATTAGCATCGCTAGTGTCTTTAGCTGCAGCCTCGAAGCGAGCATAGAAGATGTTGAGTCGCGTCCGCGTTCGTCATACCGGATGTTGGTGCTTTATAGTCCGTTATTGTTCTCAGTCCCTGCCACAGACTCCTAGAGTCACTCTGTTGAAGCTGTGACTCTAGTTTTCTCCCGTAGCGCTGCTTCGCCTCTTTCACCGCCTTCCGGACGTTATATGACGCAGCCTTGTACGGTTCCATGTCCCCCGATGCAAGTCTTTAGTCTTTAGTCAGTCTCAAGTCTGATAGTCTTTTTCTCCACCGTATCGTCTACCAGCTTTTCAATAAATCCCACAACCGCTTCCGTAAACACGCTGACGACATCATCGGAGCTGTTTCTGAACATGTCCCAGTCTGCGTCATCGAGTGCGTCCTGTAACGCGGCCACCGATTGGTCCGTCCAGCGCGCGACCTCCCTCTGAACCGGAACTTCCTGTTTCAGCCTTTGTTTATATTTTGGCATGAGGAAGATGGCGGCGTGGTCGGATTTACCAAACGCTGGACGAGATTGTGCCTTGTAACCGTCTTTGACCGTGGTATAACAGTGGTCCAGTGTCCTTTCGCCCCTGGTGGGGCAGGTGATGTGCTGATAAAAGTTCGGCGCTGCGCGTTTGAGGTTGGCACTATTAAAATCCCCCGCCACAATGAGCGCAGCGTCCCGGTGTTGTGTCTGGTGCTGTGTGAGTGCCTCATGCAGCTTGCATAAGGCAGTGTTAGTGTCTGCTTGTGGAGGAATGTAAACGGCACTGATTATGACCGATGTGAACTCCCGTAGAAGATAAAAAGGACGACACATGATGGACAGTAGTTCCAGGTTTGGTGTGCAGGAGCGTGTAAGAGGAACAACGCTCGCGCTGTTGCACCAGCTGTTGTTCACCATTAAGCACACGCCGCCTCCCCTTGACTTCCCCGAGTCCCGCGTCCTGTCCATGCGGTGAACCGAGAAGAACTCGGCCGGCTGTATGGCGTGGTCTGGCACCTCTGGGTTCAGCCATGTCTCGGTGAAGCAGAGGAGATTGCAGTCCCGAATGTCTCTCTGGAACTTTATCCTGGCCCTGAGGTCATCGAGCTTGTTCTCCAGTGACTGGACGTTGGCGAGCAGGATACTAGGCAGAGGTGTGCGGTGTGCACGGGCCCTGAGCCGGTTCCTCACTCCAGCTCGTCTCCCTCGGGTTCGTCGCTTCGCATCGCGTCCATTGTTCTCCCTCAGGATCTCACTCGGCCAGCTCGGATCCGGAGTTAAAACTGTCGAATTGTGAGTACATTGTATACCAATAGAAACAAGAGTGTCTCTATCATACCTAATGTACTCAATGGTGGTGATTTTGCCGATTTTAAAACACTGAAAACTAACTTAAAGAACAAAAACAAAGAAAAGGTGGTCGGAGCAGTCGTGACGGCAGCCGACCTCACCGGCGCCATCTTTTATGACTATGCACAGTGTGCATAGTGCACAGTGATATGCACAGTGAGTACAGCAGGGGACTCAGGACACAACCCTGGGTGGCTCCAGTGCTGAGACATGTCTGCCCATTTGTACTGCCTGTGGTTTGCCAGGCAGGAAGTTGGAGATCCACTGACACAGCAGTGGGCTGATTCGCAGGTCTTCCAGCTCAATGGTGAGTCTGGCGAGAATTATATTAAATGCTTAACAGGTGGGTTAGTGTGTTGCGTGTAGAAGGTGTGAAATGGCAGCATTGGACGATCAGTTTGAACAATTTGCAAACTGCAATAGGGCCAGTGTGTCAGGATATGAAGAGATGATGTTTGTGACCAACCATTCAAAGCACTTGATCACGATTCAGGGCACAACAAGTTCAGGCCTACAGAGTGATAGATGTTGAAGGAAACAGGATTCCTGGGGATTTTTTGAGACAGGAAGGACAATGGAATCTTTGAAGCATCCCACACGGAAAGAACCTATATAAACATATATGTTTTAATATAGGTTTTGATATAGGTTTTTAATATATGTGACATATATAAAATTGGCCGTTTTCCTATATTATATGTACATATATGTACATATATGCGTGCATATACAGTATGCGTGCATATATGTACCTATATAGACATATATAAAATTGGCCGTTTTCCTATATTATATGTACATATATGCGTGCATATATGCGTCCATATATGTACCTATATAGTAATACAGTATATGTGACATATATAAAATTGGCCGTTTTCCTATATTATATGTGCATATATGAACCTATATAGTAATACAGTATATGTGACATATAAAATTGGCCGTTTTCCTATATTATATGTACATATATGTACATATATGCGTGCATATACAGTATGCATGCATATATGTACCTATATAGACATATATAAAATTGGCCGTTTTCCTATATTATATGTACATATATGCGTGCATATATGAACCTATATAGTAATACAGTATATGTGACATATAAAATTGGCCGTTTTCCTATATTATATGTACATATATCGGTACATATATGCATGTATATGTGTGCATATATGCATGTATATGTTTACCTAGATTAGTAAAAAAAAATCCATAGCTGCTAGACAACATAAATAAAAGCCCAAAATTTTGAAATTAAAATTTTTTATTTTCTTAAGAACAATCAACTAGTAAAAGAACAAAAACATGACAAAAAACTGAACAGGAAGAAAAAAATATATTTTGTGGATCTTCCCAGCTCCGTGAGCTTTGAATTGATAGATGTGCCTATCTGCCGGCCACTTCTTCAATGTAGCATCTAGAGAAGACAAAAATAATAAGACAGTATAATAATAATAAATGATTATTTATTAAAACTTCAGACGACAACAATTAGTGCCACGAGGTTATTTGCAACACTATATGTTCTACAAAATAGAGGACTACACACCCTACAGCGCAATACCCCAGAAATGTGGCTTTAGAAGAGGAAAGCTAGGATTAAGAAGTGAGCAAGCGATGAATTAGTATTATAGGTACCAAGCAGATACAGTAACAATAATGGGTGCCCTACCTTATGCAGTCTCCATTGATGGCTAATAAACATTGATACAAGTAGGCTATGGTTAAAGTGGTGAACTTATAATGTTTTTTTCCCTTCTCAACGCATTAACTCACCAATAATGGCTACCTTTTTAATTTGGTCCAGTCTCCAATTCGAAGGTGCCCAGCAGCAGATTCCGTACCATGGCAGTAGCAGAGGTGGCAAGGCGGGCTGCTCTCCACGCTTCTGCCTGGCAAAACACCCCAGAGCCCTTTATAACTGCAATCTGAAAAATAATTTCACATCACAATATTAATTTATTGGCAACTTTTAGAAACTTTTCATGTTTCATACTGATTCTTATGTTTAGCTTCCCAATAGTTAATAGGATTTTATGTATAAATGCAGATTAATGATAAAGATACATGCAGGGTAAAACTGCAACAGGAACAGTACAAAATAAAAACTGAAAAAAGACGGACATTCAGAGTAAAACAGTGCAAGATAAAAAAAAAACTGTACAAAACATATATGCAGGGTAAGCATTGGTTGGAGCAATGTCCAAGCAGTGTAGAGAAATATTTCTGTACGACTTCATTGTTTTGTGCTGTGTAGTATAGTATTGTAATAGCTGATCAGAGGGATCAACTCCCCATGTGCTGGTTGTACGCAGTCACAGGAAATGTCTTTGTAGTCCATGTACCTTGTAATTTCACCCTCATCTTCACCGCGTCTACTGTATAAGCAGAATGGATGGTACAACATGTAGATACTTCTCGTGTGTCCATCCACTTCACAAATACAAGAGGTCCATCTGAACGGAGCTTGCGTGTCCTGATGTGAGGGGCTGGTGAAGGCAAGGGTGATGCAGACACATTCCTAAAAACAAATAAATAAAAAAAATGTTAGCCTATACTGTTCAGAGTAAATGGATGTGCAATTAATATGGATGCATAATATAAACAGAGATGACCAAAAAATGTATCCACACTTCAACATGAAAAATATACACCTGTCTTCTGTAGGTCACATGACAGCATCAATGATGGTGATAGATAATACTACACACTGCTGCCATAATTCAATTTGAGTTTTAAAAAAGGCCATAGATAACAATTGTGAAAGTGTGTATACATTTTTGTGCCCCTCTGTATTTTTGATGGGCAATAGGCTGGACAAATATCTGTTGATGGACAACAGACCATGTAGTGGATCTCAAACATTTACAACTGAGACATTAGCAAACACCATCCATTGAACATTACACACATATTGAACACATTCTAAACAATTACATCTTATCAGGCATTTGTAAATACACGCTAAACAAAAGGGATTATATACATTTACACCAAAGAAATATTCATAAGCATCACTTAGCTACATAAGGCTGTATTTTAGCCACCTGGAACTAGCTTGTTTGTGCTAAATAACATTACTGATAGCAGTGTTATAAGCTAACCAAAACAGAGCCAAATATATATTAGCAACCATAATCTAAAGCTATCCAAAACAAGGTGAAATACATTAGAACATTTATAAACATCTATAAACTCCATAAGGCATTAGCTTAGCCACCGGGAAATATCATGTTTGTGCTACATGAGGCAGCATGTTAGCATGATTTACCTAAACTATATGAAGTATAGTTGCATTGAAAGCCAACATGTCACACAAGCTGACAAGAGCTAGCTGTAGTGAGGAAAATATTTACTAATATTAGTTTAATATTATCAGAATAAGAATTATATAAGACTTAATAACTTACCCAGTGTAGCATGGGTCTATTCTCTGTTCAAAATGCTCCTGTTCGGCGTCGGAGTCACACAGTCTTCTTCTGAGGCAAATGTAAACTCCTCCCACTTTCCAGGAGTTTCCTCGGATGTGTAAGCGCGTGCCATCTTCCAAAACGTGCAGAAAACTCACTGAATCTGAGTGTTTTCAAACCTGTCTCTCTGTGTGTGTGTGTGTGTGTGTTGATCAGGCCGGTGTCCGGGGGCGTGGCCTAGTATGTAAATTACCCGGACTGATTTCCGTGTGATTGGCGTGTGGACGTGTCCTGCCTCGAGTTATTAGCATATAAGTGCGACAGAAATTCTGTGCCTCTCCTTGGTTTCATACGGATTACATAAACTGAGAATATTTGTTTTCAATGTGACTTGCATCATTTAAAAGTAGACACTTTAAGATAGATATATTTCACATTTCAGTTAATTTTAGTGACGTGTTTCAAAAAGATTTTCACAGAGACTGAGGTTTCATATATGTGTATATATCCTCATATACTGTATGTGGCCAATTTATGGAATAAAATCACTGTCAAAAATATTCGTGCGTAAAAAAAAGATTTGTGTGTAATCTACGGCCACGACAGCGTACAGATACGAGATTTTGTGTGTTTGTTACAATACAACTCTGAAATATACGACTCTGACCGCTTACAGATACGAATCTCGTTGTTACAACTCCTCTGTTTCACGGACGAATTGTGAAATTACGGGTACGAATGCTGTGCGTGAAACCACTGTCCAAAATACGTCATCAAGATCACAGGCATTACTATCAGAGGGAAGATTAATCGATTCCACGATATGCGCATGAGCCCTTTAGCGGTTTAAACCACAGGCGCCAAAATGGCGGATCAGCAGCAAATAGCTCACTCATCGTCTCAGGTAAGTGCACAATTCCACCCAAATTTCTAAGGGTTAGTTATCACTAATTACAGAAAGGATTAATATTAAGAAGATAGTTTAACTATAGTAAGTAAGCACTCAGAATCATGCGCATATCGTGGAATCGATTAATCTTCCCTCTGATAGTAATGCCTGTGATCTTGATGACGTATTTTGGACAGTGGTTTCACGCACAGCATTCGTACCCGTAATTTCACAATTCGTCCGTGAAACAGAGGAGTTGTAACAACGAGATTCGTATCTGTAAGCGGTCAGAGTCGTATATTTCAGAGTTGTATTGTAACAAACACACAAAATCTCGTATCTGTACGCTGTCGTGGCCGTAGATTACACACAAATCTTTTTTTTACGCACGAATATTTTTGACAGTGATTTTATTCCATACCAATTAGGATATCAATTTAATGTATTCGCACATAAGTTTTTATGCATTTTTTTAAAGTTAGTTCTTAGTTATTGCCTTGATAATAGAAAATATAAGCTAGGCATCATGTATGGCAGTTGCCAAAGTGAGATATGAGCTAAAATGACCAGATCCTGCCATAGGAGACATATCTTGTATGTACATATAGGGCTTATATGTGGATATAAAGAAGCAATACAGGAGACCTATATGGCCTGTATATGCATATATATGCACCTCAATGTTGCCTATATGTGGCATATATATGCATATATGCAGCATATATATTATCAAATATATGCATATATACTGCATATAGGTTTCATATATGCGCATATATCCTCATATAGGTGCGGTTATATGCGCATATATACTGCATATAGGTTTCATATATGCGCATATATCCTCATATAGGTGCGGTTATATGCGCATATATACTGCATATAGGTTTTATATATGCGCATATATCCTCATATAGGTTCTTTCCATGTGGGATGTGGGGATTACTGATTGAGATAAGGAGAGGTTAAATATTAACATGAACACAGGTGCTAGCTGGCCTGCGCAGGCTAAGAGGACTTGATCTGAGATGCCATCTGGCATTGCTGCTTCATTGGTGTTCACCCTCCTGAAAGCTTTCCTCACATTATGCTCTGAGATTAAAAAAAAAAAAAAAAACGTGTTGGCATTCTCTTTCTGTCTGCATCCATTAGCACTACAAGCATCATTGGCATCACTAGCACTGTTAGCTACAGCCTCAATGCAAGCTCATGTTCCTAGGGACAATTCCTGTGTTATAGGCCATAGATCAGCCATAGAACAGACAAATCAGTCATAACATTAAAACCAAACAGACAAAGTGAATAACATTGATTATCTCATTACAGTGACCAGTGATTGGGGTGGGTGTTCAGAATACAGTGGTTAGCACCTACCAAAAGTGGTCCAAGAAAGAACATCAATTGAACCAGCAAGGGTGCACAAAGCTCACAGATACATGTGTTAAGCAACTCTAGGCTGTCTGGACTGCTTCAACAAAAGAGCTTTTGCAGCACAAATTGCTAAAAATGAATAAATTAATTAAAACATTAAAAAATAATAATAATAATAATGGCAGATATGATAGAAACAGTCTCAGACTTGTCAGAGTGTCCATGCTGATGCCTGGTGGCACAAAAGGGAAACTACACCATATTAGGCAGGTGGCTTTAATTTGATGACCTTCTGAACAGTTCTAAAATTTGTACAAAATGACATCAGATCAGGCAGATTCATTTATACATTCATATACATTCACCGCAATGGTATAATTTATACAAGGTAAAATTACTGTGAAGTGTGATTGTTGGAAAATAGTCAACAATTGACTTGGCTTGTTGACCAGCTTCTGGTACCACCACCAAATGTAAAAGACTTCAATAACAGCACAAACCAAAGGGTTTGGTTGCTATAATATCACGGCAGTTTCTTTCACCAGCCTCTCTTTGTTCTCTTGAATTAAAAATGCAGCATGGTGTATAATGCCCTTTAAAAAGCCACAAGAATACAAATGCAGTAATTCTGTGATTGTACACATATTATACAGTGTATTGTATAAACTCATATGTTTCAGAAACCATACAGAAACAGTTTCAGGATGTGTCCAAAACCTGCTTTCTCAACTATCCTTTTCTCCAGTGTGTTGCAATGGTAAATATTATCTTTAATTTTATTATTGAAAAAAATATTTTAAAGCATTTGCATCCTAAAAGTGTAAACTATTTCTGAAATAGTCAAAACTCAGTAATCAATACTTAAAATCAACATTCCAGAACAAGATAGACAGCATTCAGTCAAAGCAGGAAGCCAAGGTGGAGCAGAGGATCATGGAGCAGTTTGAGATGGAGCAACTGGTCTACACTCAAGATGGCATCTACTTCAAGACCTTGAATGCAGGGCTGATAGTGGAAAAAATTCCTGAACCTGATCTTTTTTTCCTTGCCCCCGAGGTGAGTAGGGGTGGGGGTACTATGTATGCAATGCACTTTTAACACATAACTTGTTGGCCCCTGGGCCCAAATATATAAACAGCCCATGTATAACCCTAATCATCATTATTGTCAAGTGGCTCTTTTTAGATATTTTCATATTTGCATTATACCCCCAGTATTATTCAAGAAAACACAGCATTTTCTTCTCAATATGTTCAGTGCCTAGATTGACATTATTAGCCCATCTTAGTACAATCACTGGAAGTAAATGCTACAGATGCTACAGCCATACCAATAATAGTACTCCAAAGTACACAGGAATTGATTAACTAATTGATTATCCTTCGCTAATTTCTTACATAAAGTGACGAGTGGGTGGGCGATAGTAAATGACAGGTCAAGCTCAACAATGAAGGAGCACAAGCGAATTTTTAAATTAGTCACACGATCGGTCATTGAAGGTGGAATATTATGGCGTTATATTCCTGCCACAATTCTGAGCGCGGGGTTTGACATTTTGAGAGCAGACAAAGCACTCTATGCGCGTGCAGTTCTCCACTGCGCGCTCAACAGCTCGATTCTGCACGTGCGGTGTCTCCCCTGCTCGCTCAACATGTTCTCCACGCACACGCGACTTCTCGATTCTGTGCGCGCTCGACTCTGCCTGCATGCGCGTGCAACATTTATTTCTGTGCGCGCTCGACTCTAGCTGTACGCCCGCTCAACTTTGTCCAGTGTTACAAAACTGCCACAAAACTGCCAATCACAGACATCCACACACTACTGCTGATTGGCTGTTCCTTCTCTATCAGCTGGCAATATCGACCGCATAACGGAAGCATTGTAAATAAAGGTTTATAAGTAAAGCGACCAAGTTGTCCGATTTGAATTTTAGTCGATGTAATCTAACAATGAGCTATATGGATAATTAGATAAAAATAAAAACACACAATGGACAAACAAAACTGGTATATACTAATACTTCATTGAATAAAAAATAAATGCTATAATATTTGTTTATAATATTTATAAATAAATAAATACAACTTTATTTACAATGTTTCCCTTATATAATTACTTTTTATTTTTATATAATTATAAATAATAATATAATTTTAATTTCTTATAATCTTCTTTTGATTTTGTAAAGCTGCTTTGAGACAATGACCATTTTAAAAGCACTATACAAATTATAGTATGCGTTATGCGGTCGATATTGCCACCTGATAAAGAAGGAACAGCCAATCAGAAGTAGTGTGTGGATATCTGGGATTGGCAGTTTTGTAACACTGGACAAAGTTGAGTGCATGTACAGGCAGAGTCGAGCGCACACAGAAAATAAATGTTGCACGCGCATGCAGGCAGAGTCGAGTGCGCACAGAATCGAGAAGTTGAGCGCGCAGTGGGGACACTGCATAGAGTGCTTTGTCTGCTCTCAAAACGTCAAACCCCGCGTTCAGAATTGTGGCAGAAATATAACGACATAGAATATCTCCCGTGGCTGTTGCCCGTGGCCAACGTGAGGTGTGTTGCAGTGCTCTGACTGTTGCTTTATGAACAGGGTCTAATTCGTGCCGTCACAGCACTTTTTTCCTGCTAGTTCCATACATCAGTTTCCTTGCACACACAGTGCAATAGCATGCTCCTGGTTTCCAGAGCTTTTGACATCAGTTTCCAAAGGTACCCGTCACTACCCACATCCTCAATCCAAGCCCAGCACCATTTATTCTTTATGCCTTTATCTACAGTATATCTTTAATGCCTTCCCCTGGCTTCATATACATAGCCATGACTTACGGTATGAGTTGCCAGTATGAGACACACTATTGTACAGTTTGGGAGCTAAAAACACCGTTGTTGAGTCATTGAGCATTAAAGCTGCTCTCTAACCTGCGCATCTCAGATCTAGAGAAATGACAGATCAATATCCGCAAACCTGATTTTTTTTTTCTTTTCCCGCAGCCACAGTACGTCGGAAATCCGGCGTGGTGCCAGAACGCTATCAACCCTGTGAATGAGACTAACTCTGCTAATGGACAAAAAGTTTCAGAAGACAACTTTGCTGGATTTGACAACAGAAATAAATATCCTGAAATGCTGCGGGCTTATTACGAGGTATAAGTTATACATTGGGGTATAAAATTACTTCAAATATTCACTTTAGGTTTTACAATTTTCAACATTTTTAAAAGAAAATACAAACCATTCAATTGTAAAAGAAGTCTATTTAGAATTCTACATAAAATACATTTTCTGGACCAAAGGAAAAAAAAAAGACCCTGACCTGACTGTAACATCTTAAACCAATAGATTTAACACTTCAATCAATATCCACTGTCAGGAACAATTGAAATCGAATCCAAATGTTCACTATTCTTACACATTTTAACTTCAGATGTTAAAAACATCCTGCTGCTTCTTTCAACATCTGAAAATTGGCGCCAATTCACCCGTTCACGAGCTGAGCAGGCACAAATTCTATTACGCATGCTCTCACAAGTCTTCCTTCTTCTTCACCCTTTAATTTTTTTACTTCTTCATTATTCTTGGGTGCGCTGCTGCCTCTCACTGGTACAATAACGTCATTGCTTCCTTTGTTGCTACTTATGTGTTGCAAGTAAGCATCACTAAAACTATTAAGTACAGTGGAACCTCAGATTACGAGCATAATTCGTTCTGGAAGTGGGCTCGTATTCCTAAACATTCGTAAACCAAATTTAATTGTCCGATAGGAAATAATAGAAACTCAAATTATTTGTTCTACAGCCCAAAAAAATAAATACATAAAAATAATTAACACAAAATATAAAGTAAAAATAAAACAAATTAACCTGCAAAAAAAAAGGGTAAAAATAAATCCCGACAGATAAGTGTTTCCGTTTGTGCACGCAGGCGCTGTGTGTGTGTGTGTGTGTGTGTGTGTGTGTGCACACACAAACACACACACACACGCACACACACACATTAACGGAGAGACCGTTTTTAAAACCGTTTAAAAATTAACCGTTTAAAAATTAACCGTTTAGAAATTAGCAAGGAACATCGCTAGTCACACTCGCGTGAGCGCATACTAACAGAATCACTGCTGTAAAGTAAAACAACAACAACAACAAATTAACTAATTAAACAGCTCCTGACCTTTGAAAACAATCGCGACAGAGAAGTGCTGCTGTGTGTTCATTTGGGAACCTGAGAAAAGGGGGGCTATAAACGTGAGCGAGCGAGTGTGTATATGTGTGTGTTGGTGTAAGTGCCCCCCTTTTCTCAGGTTCCCAAAAAAACACTCTCTGCCTTACTCTGTTGTTGTTTTACTTTACAGCAGTGATTCCGTTAGTATGCGCTCACGCGAGTGTGACTAGCGATATTCATTGCTAATTTTTAAACGGTTTTATAAACGGTCTCTCTGTTAATGTGTGTGTGTGTGCACGCACATTACACACACACACACACACACACACATGCGTGTGTGTGTATATTCACCCAGCAGGGGAGACGATTACCTACAATTCCGCAGCGCAAGAGAGAGAAAAACCGCTGGCTCAATTGTGATGACTTGATGCTCTGTGTCAAAACAAGAAGCGCAGTAGTTATACATGATACTCGGTGTTCGTAAACTAAGACAATGCTCGTTTTTCAAGTCAAAATTTATTAAAAATCTTTGCTCGTCTTGCGGAACACTCGTAAACCACGTTACTCGTAATCCGAGGTTCCACTGTAAATTGTTTTACACATCCTGCAATTAAGTGTAACTCAACAAAACCTTGTAAGAAGTATAGGTAACATTTTTTGAGTAAAGTTTACTATTTATATGCGAGTCAGCAAAGCTATTGGAATTTACAGTGTGGAAGGACTTTATCCAAAAGCCAGACCAAGTACAATGAAGAATTGTGTATAATTAGTTAGCCTAAAACAATATTTTTTCCAATGCTGAAGCAAAAATTTATTTTATTTAGTTTTACAACAGATCTTTCATGATGAATGTGTGTATATGTGCTTCATATTATTTTCATAATGATGAAATGAGATGCCCAAAATTGTGCTTTAAAATTCCTAATAAGTTGCTTATATAGTTTTTGTAAAGTCTTAACAGGGACAAAACAATGAAAGACATGGCAATACCTCAGTTTAAATGGTCTTGAAATGTCCTGATTCGTGAAAATGCCAACATATCTTATTTAAAACATAAAAATGTGACGCCATCATCAGAAGACATGAATGAACTATATATATATATATATATATATATATATATATATATATATAATTTTATCATATTAAGTAAATATTATTTTATGAACACGAAGTGCTTCAGGCTTTTTATAATAATTATTTCATATAAAATATTTTTTTGCTGTTTGTGTCCAGCATTGAATAATTATTTCATCCATTATTTATCCACAGCTGGAAATAATAGCTGGAATGTGATGTGATTGTGAATTTATGACTGAAATGAAGCTGTTCGTCTTTTGTAAAGTACTTTCACTTTACAAAAGGCAGCTTTTTAATAAAAAGGCTGTTAAACGCATGTTGTACAGTATATACAACGCGACAGCGTGCTCAGCTACTGTAATCCCTCCTTATTTACTGTATGGACAGTATATGTATTATGCTTTCTCTATAATATTTCTCTCTATATATATATTTACAGTGGTGTCAAATGTATTCACATTCATTACTTGAGTAGAAGTATAGATACCAGGGTTTAAAAAGACTTCTTTAGAAGTTGAAGTATCAACTCAAGCTTTTTACTTAAGTAAAAGTGTAAAATTACTGGTTTGAAAACTACTTAAAGTATAAAAGTAAAAGTAATGTGGGGGGGGGGGGGCGGCATTAAGGTCAAATTCAAATTCAAGTTTTATTTGTCACATACACAGGACGATATGCAGTGAAATGCTTACACAACCGCCAGTGACCTTAAAAAGAGAATTGAGACCCGGGGGGAGTGGGGGCATGATTGCACGATCTTATAATGCTGGAGGGGGGGGGGGGGGGGTTAACGAGGCTATTTTTAAAATACAGATAGTTGCTTAAAAATGTAAGGAGTAGAAGTAAAAAGTCGGCTAAAAAATAATTACTCCAGTAAAGTATAGATACCCAAAATTTCTACTTAAGTAAGGTAACGAAATATTTATACTTCGTCAATTGACACCTCTGTATATATATTCTCTCATTATGACAAATCACTCACAACGTAGCGCGTTGGCGTGTTGGAAAAGCCAGCGTTTATCTAGCGAGTAGCCTATATACAGTATTTGTTGTATTTCTTGGGGTGGGGAGGTGTATGTCTTCATTTTTATCGATAAATCGCATGCATTTATCATCATTTTGATCAAAACGCTGCCTTTTGTTAAGTGAAAGTGCTAGCCACTGTCACGACACGTCAAGCCACAGCCCCGTCATAATCATTTGAGCACTCCTGCACCTTGTTTCCCAACCACTCTCACATCGCACCGCCCCTCCTCTCTGCACACCTGGATGTTATCAGTATTCAGCTCATACCTATTTAGACTATTGTTGAGTGCCTCACTAGCCCAATATTCCAGTGATTCATTTTCTATTGGATCTCGACCACGAATTCGCCTCTCATTTTTTGGACTCTAGCCTTTGATATTTCGTGTCGCCGACTTCTTACCTGTTTACGACTACAAGCTTGGATCACGGACTTCGTCACATCTCTCCGGCTTCGACCCCTGCCTGTTTCATGACAACGATTAATCCTAGCGCCTCGCCAAGCTCTCGCTTCCTCCATCCACACCGGCATTCTTCGCAGAGCTCTCCCTTCACGCGCTGGCTCTGCGCGCCGCTGCTGCAACACAAGACTCACGCTGCACACACCGGCATTCATCGTGGAGCTCTACCTTCACGCACTGGCTCTGCGCGGCAACACAAGGCTCACGCTGCACACGCCGGCATAAGGCCTTGTTCACACGGGCGTTAAAATCACGGGCTTTAGTGACGTGCGTTTGTCCGACTGCGCGTTTATACACATTAAAAAAATGTTGCATGCAGCATTTTCTTGCCGTTCAAATCCCAACGAACGCAAGGAAAACACTTGTAGTCCGTTTTCTCCGCGTTCATTTGACGCTTCGGAGGACCGGATATATCCCATGATCCTACATGCTATATATAGGGAAATGCTGAAAAAAAAATGCTTAAATAAAACTTGTGCGGGAATTTTCGCATTTCTACATAAACCACAAAAAACTTCCTTTAATCCGACGTTGTGCAGTCAGAGGGTGAACCCAGTAGGGGCAGCGATTGTTTTCTCAACCTACATCACCGTATTATTTTTTACAAATATTTTTTATATATTATATAAAATATAATAATTGAATTAGAATTTTTAAAACAAGAAGATTAATGTCTAATATAGCAAAATGGTCCACATTAAAAGGAGGCACCTCAAATAAAAAAAGGGCTTTCTAGTTCCCGACACACTGCCCCCACAGGGTAACACAAACTACAATTTGGGTTGCAGTCTGGCGTTAGACAGAGACAAACGAACGCCAGTGTAGAAGTCAATCGAGTGCCACTACAAAACGCAACATAAACGTCTAGGACATTCAGAGCGCGTTCATTTATCCAAAAATGTAATGCCCGTGTGAACAAGACCTAAGTCTCAGCTGGCATTTTTCACTCACGCCGGATCTGCGCGCTTCCGCATTCCAGCGAAGTCCTTTCACTTTCACTGCAGTGTAGAGTGTATCTGCACCTCGGATTTAAAATCACCGCCTTGCCTGATTAATTTTTCACAAGCACTCATAAGCGCCACTGCATTTGCTCACCCTGCCTGCACTCACGCCCCCTAGTGAACCTGACAGCCGTGGGTTTATACACGCCGATAAATTAATTTTAGATGAATTTTAAAGCATCTTTTTAGGCCTAAATATTAATTTTTTATTAATGACCAGGTGTATTACGAAGTGAAGACTTCTTGTTCCCTGCACGGTGTAGCTGCACAGAGAGATTGTGTGTATGTACATGGAAAGATTTTGTGTGTGTGTGTGTGTGTTCGCGCGCATCTCATACTATAGGTGTGTATTACAGTAGGGCGTCGACTGTTGATCAGTGTAAAGTAGCCTGTACAAGCCAATCCCTTCCCCAATGCCAGTATGAATGACAATGGAATATTACAGAACGTGCGGGTTGACGCCTATGCACCAATCACTGACCATTAAAATGTTGGATTTGAATTAAATTCTTAAATCATTGTGTTCACCCATGAGTTTACTGCATAAACAGCGGAACAAATGGTCTGGGGTCGAAACGGAGACATTTCTTTTTCTGTTTTGTGCATTGAGTTTAATCATGCAGCACTTTTAGTATTCATAGCAAAAGCAACCCATCAGTTTGATTAACTGAAATAAATAAATGAAGTACCCGAAATAACAGAATTTTGACCCCGCATTAACAACCCAATGATGTGTTTACATACACCCAGCATTTTTTAGTGTACTACTACTAATGAATGGACAAAGTGCAGTCAAAGCCCGGGGATTCTGCATGCTGTCGCGTTGTATTCAGCGAGTAGCACATATTTTTGTGTTTGTTTAATTTCATGTCTGTAGTTTCATCGATAAATCTGCTCATATCTGCGCACGTGTTAATCAGCCTTTTGATCCAAAAGCCGCACGCGCAACTCTCTTTCACTTTGCACAAGGCAGTGTTTATTGTTTAGTGTATATTTAAAGCACATAAACGCAATAAAACAATAATGTTTTAGGCTAACATATCATACACTTTTGTATTCTTTGTTGTAATTCGTCTTTTACACACATGAGTGGGTGCGTTACAATAATAATAGGAATAATAACAATAATAATAAATTCGGAGCACTACTACTACTAATAATAATAATACTGAATGGAGAAAGCGATGTCAAAGAAGTATCGTCATTGAAGGAGAGGAAAATGAAGAATAAATACATATCAGTATGTACAGTTTGAACTCGACACGTTTATGAGCCCCGCCTCTTGCTGGGCGCCTAAGAGACATAACACATTTTCGGCTTCAGTAGACACAATACTTCAGACTGAAATACGACTGCCCCCTACAGGTAATGAAGGGCATTTTCACAGCTTTCCGCAGGATCCCTTTTCTCGAAACGTGCGTTCTTAATGGCCAGATCTGTAATAAAGTAAAATCGGTTATTTGATAGGGAGAATAAACATTAGACTTTGGAGCAATAGCAAAGGTCATGTGGTCTGATGAGTCCAGACTGACCTTTTTCCAGAGCAATGTGTGCGTCAGGGTAGGAAGGGAAACACATTAACCCTAAAACCTGAAAATTGTTTATTAAAGATTTTCTCCCCTTTTCTGACAGATCGTAGTGCAGCGCTTGGCTGACCAGGTGCCTATGCTGATCCGATACTTCATGCTGAAGGAATCTGCTCAGCTGCTGTGCAGTGAGATGCTATATTTAATGGACGGTGCCAACGTGGCAGATGCTTTGCGTGAAGAATCGGAGATCAGTAGACACCGTGTTGACATCCAGAACCGCACAGACCGTCTTACACTTGCTCAAGAGAAACTCAGCAACTTTGTTTGAAACCAGGGTGCAGTGCATAGCAGGGTTTTATATCAGTAATTTATATTCAGCTATTTTCTATAGACTGAATAAGGTGTTTAGACACACTGATCTCTGTAGACTTGTGGCCCTTCAGAACCGACACCACCGATCTACAATTCATTTTTTTTTTAAATATTATACGCAAAATGCCTCAATAAAAAGATTACGCTTGTAATTACATTTTTATTTGTATTGAAATAACTTGAAATATTAATGTACAGATGGTACTCAACCAGAATAATTATTTTATTGATTTGTATCCCAAGGCATTAGTGGTGTGCCTTTACTAGCTTTGCCGCTAAGTGGCACTACAACTATAGACTTTAGACTTATTTCATTCTCTCAAGGATTAATGAGCCGAACTCACGTGGTAGTGAAACATTAAAGAATTCATAATCACAGTGCTAAAATTACAGTACAAGTTTAGAATTTGAATTAAATATAGGCATTTCTCATTTGCATCGAATTTAATCAAAGTAAATGTTAACAGTAAGCCTTTAGATTTTATCATGTGTAACACAATTGAAATGGGGTCCCTCTGACATGTCCTATAATGTCATGGTTGGAAAATAGTTCCAAAATGAAAGTTGAATGGATGTCATAAACGGTCATCAATCAAAATATTTTTTGCTTGGTGGGTATATATTGAACAACACTTAGCTAAAAGTCAAAGTAACAGCTATACAGTTCCTTGCAAAATTATTAACCCCCCTTTGGCATTTTTCATGTTTCGTTGCCTCACAACCTGGAAATAAAATGGATTGTTAGAAGGTTTGCATCATTTCATTTACAGAACATGCCTACAACTTTGAAGATATGACTTTTTTTTTATTGTGAAGCAAACAACAAATAGAACAAAATAACAGAAAGTCAGTACTTTATAGAGCCACCTTTTGCAGCAATTACAGTTGCAAGTCACTTTGGATAAGTCTCTATGAGCTTGCCACATCTTGCGACAGTGATTTTTGCCCATTCCTCTTGATGGAATGGGGAATTAAATTTAAATGTTTCCCGTGGAGTGTTCCCACTCGAGTGTTGTGTGCTTTGGGTCATTGTCCTGCTGGAAGGAGAACCTCCATCCCAGTCTCAAATCACAGGCAAACTGAAACAGGCTTTGTTCAAGAATATCCCTGTATGTAGCATCATCCATCTTTCCCTCGACTCGGATCAGTTTCCCAGTCCCTGCTGCAGAAAAACATCCCCACAGCATGATGCTGCCACTACCATGTTTCACTTGTGTTCTTGGGGTGATGGGATGTTTGGTTTGCGTCAGACCTAGAGTTTTCTTTTTGGCCGAAAAGTTACGTTTTATTCTCAACTGACAAGAGGACCTTCCTCCATACTCTTTGGGAGGTGCCCACATGTCTTTTGGCAAACTCAAAATGTGCCTTCTTATTTTTAACGCCAAGTTGTCAGGCTCTGGCCTAGAACAAGCTGCCCCGGGGTGATGGCTTTGGACCCAACTGAAAGGACTCAAGGCAAAGGCCCAGGTAAACTAGATTTATTAGCAAAAAGGTAACAAAATATCCACAGGGAAACACATTCAACAAAGGTTCTCCTCAGCTTGAGGAATTAATAATAGAAACAAAAGGAACTTTTGAGAAAAACAAAACCTCCACAAAGGGAAGAAAACAGATAGGATGTTAAGCAGCCAAAAGGGGAAAAATTGAGGAACTTACAAAAGTGTAACTCTGAAGCACAGGACACACACAGAGCAGGGGCACAAAAAACCTCAAACAATGAAACTCAAAAAAGGGACTAATGGGGGAAATGAACAGCTTAATTACAATGGGGGAAACAAGACACAGAACATGAGCTGAATAACTCATGTTATAACTTGTGTAAGGAATCACAAGGAAGAACTAAGGCTAAGGGAAACACCAAGGACCTCTAGAGTCCTGGAGACAAACTGACTAAGTAATGGCTTTTTTTCTGCCCACTCTTCCATAAAGCCCAGCGCCTATTGGCAGGTTTGTTGTGGTACAATGTTCTTTCCATTTGAAGATGATGGATTTGATGGTGCTAAAGGAGACCATCAAATATTTAGATTTTTTTAAAAACACAACCATGACATGTACTTTTCATCAACTTTGTCCCTGACTTGTTTGGAGAGCTCCTTGGTCTTCATGGTGTGATGCCTCTTGCTTAGTGGTGTTGCAGCCTCCGGGGCCTTTCAGATCATGTGACACTTAGATTGCACACAGGTGGACCTTATTTCACTAATTATGTGACTTCTGAAGGTAAATGGTTGCACTAGAACTTTTGAGGGGATTCATAGCAAAGTGGGTGAATACATATACACCAGTGGCGGCTGCTAGCTTTTGAAACAGGGGAAGCTAGCTGGCTAGTTTCCCCTTCCATGAACTACTTTAATTATATGAACGAACTAACTTTACAATGCGGAAACAAGGAGCAAAGTCAAGAATGCTATAATATGTTTTTTTTTTTATTTAAAGAATGATTTGTACAAACAAAAATGGTTTACATCACCAGCAAACAATACAGAGTGCAGCAGTTCATCGTACCACTTCAATTGCAAATTCTCATGGGACTGAACTCGAATCTCTGTAACGCTGATGTATACTTAAGACATGCTGTCAATCAAAAAAGGGGTTCCGCCCTTTAAACAGCTCCTCCAATCATCATGCAGCAGCCCAGCGTCCTGGCCCGCCCACTGCTCCATTCACTCCCAGAGAAGCTGAGCTTCCCTGGAATTATGATTTTGGTGCATTACCGTCCAGCTTTTCTGCAGTGAAAAAAGCTCCTCTGTGCTTCGCCATAGCGCTCCAGTGAAGCTGGGCTTCAGGAGGGTTTAACGCGCTGATTCTGAGCGAGCTAGTCATGAAGTTGAACGCATTCTAGCGCACATTTAATAAAATCTATATAAATACGACAGTGCATTTATTTTCTGATATAGTAGAGGAAGCTGAGCTTCCCTTGTAGTCTTAGAGCAGCCACCACTGATATACACATGCCAATAATTCTTTCAAAATTATATATCTTTTATATATCTTTTTCTTATTTCACTTCACCTCCTTATGCTATTTTGTGCAGACCCATCACATAAAATTCTGATTAAACCATTTTAATATACAAGTTATAATGTAACAAAACATGAAAAATGCGAAAGGGGGTGAATACTTTTGCAAGGCACTGTATAACTGTAGATGTACAAACATATCTGAATCCATTTTTAGGAAATTGTCTGTGTCACATACTATTTTTACCAATTAATGCCTAAATTGGTAAAATCTTTACAGATTAATGCTGTCCTACTGCGACTGTTTTTGGCCAGGGACACAACGTTGCCGTCAGACCAATGTTTGCTGGAATTTATTGTCATATTAATGTCCAAAATATATAATAAAACTATATAAGCTAAATAACCATTATAAGACTCTACTTTTATTTAAGTGCACTCATAATGATGACAAAATTTTATAATGTTGTAAAATAATGAAAGCAAACAGCATGCGCTATCCTGTACTGAATTTGGTGAACTTGAGTGCGTCAAAAAATGAACCGAAACTCTATGTATACTTGCCTCACAGGCGTGAAAAATATATACTTATAAAAAGCGAAATGTCTGTGTGGCGATGGGCTTGAACCCAGTGCAACTATAAGACAACATCTCGCTCATATTGGAGGAAGAACAATCTCAGACAGCACCTTGGACAGCACTAAACCACAAAAAGGGGTGAGGCATCATCAACCTGTCGAGTGCCCCCTATAAAAGGACAGCTACAGCACATGCCGGTGAGTGGAAAATATATGCATGAGACTCATACAATTTTCTTCTCCCCACAGACTCGGATTATCGTAAAGGGTACTGCACGACAAACTCAACAAAGAGTCAGCCATGCACCTGCGTCTCCGATTCCCCGGCGTAACCGCCATTCCTTCAGGCCGGCCCATAGGAGCACAGCGGGCCGAGAGGACGTGGGCTACAACCTGTCAGGCACCCACTACGATCATCACCCTCCTCTTCACCAATCTAAATCTCTAATCCCTACGTACTCACCTGCTTCAATACTCACTAAGTGGTGGCTCAGTGTGTTAAGGCTCTGAGTTACGGATTAGAAGATCTGCGGTTCGAGCCCCAGCTCCGCCATGTTGCCGCTGTGGGGCCCTTGAGCAAGGCCCTTAAACCTACCTGCTCCAGGGCCTCTGTAAAATGGCTGACCCTGCGCTCTGAGCCCTGCCTACTAACAAGAAGCTGGGATATGCAAAGAATTAAACATTTCACTGCATATTGTACTGTGTATGACTGTGTATGTGACAAATAAAATGTAAATTTTTGAATTTTTAAATCAGCACTCCTGAGTTCACCACATCGCTGTCTCTCTGTGTCAGTGATTTCCGAACCCACTCAGAGCTTTACAGTCTACTTTTACATAAACTAATGGAAAACAAATGTCAGATGACATTGCTGTGGAGATGATGAGATGACATGGTTACCTTCATCACTGCAGCCGAAAACGACGAAATCACTAATTTATCAATGAATTATTAAAATTGTCAGAGTCAGTTTCCTTGCTGACTACGTAGGAAATTTAGGAGGAGGATCACAATGCTGGCTCAACATCCCAGAGCCCAAACCTCATTCAAAATAAATTAACAAATAGTGTAAGTAAACAACAATAGCCCACATCTACTTTTAGGTGTGCCAGCTGCCACTGTTCTTATACAGTATGACTCTTTGTCAGGGTAAATCGTTCAGTGACAACCCCATAAATTTCTATATAAAACAGGTACATCTGTATTAGGGCTGCACGATATTTGGAAAATATGCGATATGCGATATTGTTGTTGAATACTGCGATAACGATATTTCTTGCGATATAACATTTCCCTAGAGAAATGCATTTTTTTATTATTATTATCATTGCCTATTTTTTTTATTTATTTATATGTAATGATCATACTAAAATAAACAGGTAATAGATATTCGTCTGATGTAATTAAATCTAATTCAGGCTAAAAAGAAACTATATGTCAAGGAAGTTGCAAATATTTAGACTTCAAAACACTATGAATGACTTAAAACCCTCAGCAGATATTCTGACTTCTGGTTTGCTGTTACTATAAACCTGCCAACACAATATGAATTACTTTCAAACATTACTTTTTATTTACATGTAACCATACACTCATCAATAGTGTCTTAAAACAAGAGCATCTTTTAAACTAAATATTCTCTTTGGCTTGCCTGTTTTTTTTTTTAAATAAAAATAAATATTATTAAACAAAAATTAAATGAAAAAAATACTATTTGTCACACACACACACACGCGCGCGCGCACGCACGCACGCACACACACTCACTCCGCGACCGGCACTAGGACCCGGAAGTAATGCGGGTGCGAACCCGGAAGTATAAGAGGAGTAAACAAAGCATTGCATACAGCTTAGTCACTGAGTTCACCGTGTCGGTTCAAATTGATTACTTTCTGATTTGAGTGTGTGTTTATAGGACGCGGGTTAAATGTGTGTTTTTCCCTTCCTCCCCTTCTGTGAGAGTCCTTAAACTAATTCGCGTGGTTATCCTGCCTACTCGCTTGCTTCCGCGTTTGGGTTTACCTTCTATAAAGGGCTAACGGCTAATCGCGGCTAACGGCTAATCGCTAAGTCTTCTGATCATCCGGGGTTAGTTCGCGACAGAATGAAGTATAAAGATATAAATAATATATAATATATATATATATATATATATATATATATATATATAAAGATATAAGCGGGTATAAACATAGTAAGGGCCCATCTGATTGGTCAAATTTGGACACACAAATGCTTGGCAAATAAAGTATTTATCGCAACTCCTTGCGATATGGTTATCGCGCATGCCATTATCGCGATAACGATATTTTTTCGATATATCGTGCAGCCCTAATCTGTATGAATAAATTGTTTAATTGAATGTATCATGAGCTATTGATCATTGATTTACATAAACGACTCTATTCAGATGTAAGTAAATAGGCACTGTTGCGTTGTTTCGGGGGAGGGACGTGCTGATTACTTTTGGTCTGCTTTTCGGGAGTTGCCAATTCTATATGATCTGAGTGTGTTGAGTGTGTTTGTGTGTATGTGTGTGGTGTCACCTGATCCAGGTGTCTATGTTTACACTTGTACAAAATGTACACAACCTTACATAAATAGATTGTCACAGAATAACTTAATTTTTACAAAAATTTCAGACAAAACCATATAATCCCATGGTGACAATTTGTTAAATATAAAAATAAATATAACATTTTAACACTTTCTGGAAAACAATAAAACCAAGAGTCCCCACTGATTTGAATCTGATTTAAATATAATTTCCACATAACATCCAACATTCCCCATCATCATATTTTAACTATTTATTTTAACTATTTAAATTCAACCTCAAGGGGGGCATAATCCAGTTTCTTCTTGTGCCAGTCCCAAGTCTGGATAAATGCAAAAGGTTGTGGCAGGAAGGGCATCTGACATAAACCATTTGCCAAATCATTGACAGGACTTCCATACTGGATCAGTTGTGGCACGGGTGAACAACGACCACCACTGGTGCCGTTGACCTACAGGGTGCTGGTGGAAATTGGGCTACTATTATTCGAAGAAGGAGAGGAGGAAGGCACGTTTATAGGCAGAGAGAGAGAGAGAAGAAAAGGCAAGAGTTTAGGAGAGATAGTAGGGACTTTAATAGGGAAGGGAAGAGAGTTGTTTGACATGATGCAAAGAAGGAAGGTGGATAAACTGTGTGTCCAGAAAACCACAGGTGGAAAGGTAGCAAGGCAAGAAGCTTAGGAGCAGGGTTCAAGTTGTTTAACCATGGTGTGGATAGGAAAAGAAATGGAGAAGTTATCCTCAAAGAGGAGTTTGTAAGAAATGTATCAGATTGGGTAATGAGTCTGAAGCTGGAAATTGATGTGCAATGCTTCTTCTTCTTCTTTGTCTTTCGGCTGTTCCCTTTCAGGGGGCGCCACAGCGAATCATCTGCCTCCATCTAACCCTATCCTCTGCATCCTCTTCTCTCACACCAACTAACTTCATGTCCTCTCTCACTGCATCCATAAATCTCCTCTTTGGTCTTCCTCTAGACCTCCTGCTAGGCAGTTCAAATCTCGGCATCCTTCGACCGATATATTAACCATCTCTCCTCTGAACATGTCCAAACCACCTCAATCTGGCCTCTCTGACTTTATCTCTAAAACATCTAACATGGGATGTCCCTCTTCTTTACCTCTGCTCCCTGTATCCTCACCGTTACTCTTGAGTTCCTCTCATTCACACACATATATTCCGTCTTGCTGCGGCTAACCTTCATTCCTCTGCTTTCCAGTGCGTACCTCCACCTCTCCAAATTTTCTTCCACCTGTTCCCTGCTCTTGCTACAAAGCACAATGTCATCTGCAAACATCATACTGTAGTCCATGGAGACTCCTGTCTAACCTCATCTGTCATCCTGTCCATCACCAGAGCAAACAAAAAGGGAGCCGATCCTTGATGCAGACCCACTTCCACCTTGAACTCTTCTGTCACACCTACAGCACATCTCACCACTGTCTTACAGCTGTCCTACATGTCCTGCACCACTCTAACATACTTCTCTGCCACTACAGACTTCCTCATACAACACCACAGCTCCTCTCTCTTCACCCTGTCGTACACCTTCTCTAAATCTACAAAGACACAATGCAACTCTTTATTACCTTCTCTGTACTTCTCCACCAGCATCCTGAAAGCAAATTCTGCATCTGATGTACTCTTTCTAGGCATAAAACCATATTGCTACTCACAAATGCTCACCTCTGCCCTTAACCTACTGTAGCTTCGACTACTCTTTCCCACAGCTTCATTGTATGGCTCATTAGCTTTATGCCTCTATAATTGCCACAGCTCTGCACACCTCCCTTGTTCTTAAAAACCGGCACCAATACACTTCTCCTTCATTCTTCTGGGATCCTCTCACTCTCCAAGATCTTGTTAAACAAACTAGTTAGAAACTCTACTGCCACCTCTCCTTAGCACTTCCATACCTCCACAGGTATTTCATCAGAACCAACAGCCTTTCCACTCTTCATCATTTTACTAATATTTGCTACTTCCTGTTCCACAACAGTCACCCCTTGTACTCTTTGTTCTCTTTCATTTTCCTCATTCATCAACTCCTCAAAGTACTCCTTCCATCTTCCCATTACCCTCCTGGCATCTGTCAGTACATTTCCATGTCTATCTTTAATCACTCTAACCTGCTGGACATCCTTTCCATCTCTATCTTTCTGCCTCGCCAACCTGTACAGATCCACCTCACCCTCCTTACTATCCAATCTAGCATTCAAGTCCTCATATGCTCTTTGTTTGGCCTTTGCCACCTCTACTTTCACCTTACGCTGCATCTCCCTGTACTCCTGTTTACTCTCTTCAGTCCTCTTAGAGTCCCACTTCTTCTTAGCTAGCCTCTTTCCCTCTATACACTCCTGGACTTCCTCGTTCCACCGCCAAGTCTACAGTACTTGTCCACTTTTGCCTTACCTGATGATACACCAAGTACCCTCATACCTGTCTATGTCAAATGCCCATTAGCCTAATCTGCATGTCTTTGGACTGTGGAAGGAAACCAGAGTACCTGGAGGAAACTCACCAAGCACAGGGAGAACATGCAAACTCCATGCACACAGAGATGTGAATCGAGCTCTTCTGACAAGTATCAAATATTATAAAATTACATTTAAGATTACATTTAGTAAATTTAGGATTTTGTTATTTGTGCTAACAAAACACTTTTCTCATAAAATACAGTATAGCCGACTATTGGTACAGAATATAAAAACATGAACTCCCCACACACCCATATCAAAGTGTGACAAAAAAGGTGGAAAAGCAGATGAACATGGAAGCAGTACTAATAACATATCACAGTATATCTTTGGCCTCTTTCTTTCTTCGCTTGCTTCACATGCTACTGATGGATTTGTGAACATAAGTACACATGCGCTATTTGGTCATACAGGCTGGCTATAAGAGAATAGACTGCACAAGTTTTAGAGTTTAAATCAACATCATGATTAACTATCAAACTAATAATGCTTGTAAGAATCTGTAGTTAGGAAAAAGAAACTATCCAACAAATATTTTAATAATTTTAATGCTTCATAGATATTCAGGAGCATAAAGGAGAGAGCAGAGAGCAGTTAAATGCCAAAAAATACTTCAAAATCTGTTACAGATGCACTAATGACAAGAAAATGCATATAACGTTGACATTTTAAACAACACTTTTTGTTTAATTTCTTCCAAGTTCCAAATTGTCCATTTTTACACCCAAATTGAGCTGCAAAGCTTCTAATGCAAGGCTGAATCTTAAATCTCTCCCTATCCCATAATCAATGGCCCTACTTGGCATCTGGGAGAAGGGACTGTACGCCCTAGTGCACTAGCTTTTCATTTAAAGCTATTTGGGATTTAACCCTGGAACTCAGTGTAAACGGAGCAGATATTCTAGAGCTGGAAATGAAAGTACTGTTTATTATAACACACGTGTGCACACACATAAAGCAACAGCAAGTGTCATTAGAGACACTTGGAAATTGAAACGTAAAGAGAAATAGATTTATAGTACTGTCCATCACCTGCATGATTTATTCTTCTCACAATTTGCCTACATACTACAAAATAACTGGTTAAATAAAGCTTAAATGGTTTACGTGGTGTTAGTGGTACAAACACAAGCAATATCACATGAGGTTGTGCTGAATATCAGCATGGCTATAACCCCAACAGGTTGCTCCCTTGTGCATCTGACTGTATCACAGCCTTGCTGATAATAATCACACTCCCTCTGTTGTGGTATTGCTTAACTGTTGTACACAGTCAGTGAGACGAGATTGAATAAAAAGTCAGGATGTTTAGATCCAAATCAAGTGTATAATGTGGGGGTTACAGATTTAAACAAAACAAATCATAAAATATTCTTTTGTAAATTTGGATTGACTTGGGGCCATTGTTCATAGGCCCAGTGAATGGCCCAGATATATCTTACTAACGGCATTTGATACTGGATCTAAAATGTCAAAAAACATCAGCTATGACACTAACTAAGATATAGTTACTATATCAGTGCCTCAAGTTATTTCAACACATCTAAAAAAAACTAACTACACATGTAACTTTAATTCTTTCATTCATTCATCTTCTATACCACTTTATCCTGTATTTAGGGTCGCGGGGACCTGGAGCCTATCCCAGGAGACTCAGGGCATGAGGCAGGGTACACCCTGGACAGCGTGCCAATCCATCGCAGAACACACACACACACACACTCATTCACACACTATGGTCAATTTGGGAACGTCAATTTGCCTAATCTGCATGTCTTTGGACTGTGGGAGGAAACCGGACTACCCGGAGGAAACCCACCAAGCACGGGGAGAACATGCAAACTCCATGCACACAGAAACGGGAATCGAACCCGGACCCTGGAGGTGCAAGGCGACAGTGCTAACCACTACACTACCGTGCCGTCTGTAACTTTAATATTTATGGTTATATTCTGTAAAATATTTTTTTAAAATCATTGTAGATCGGTGGTGTCGGTTCTGAAGGGCCAGAAATCTACATAGATCAGTGTTTCTACACACCTCATTTAGTCAACGGAAAATAGCTGAATATAATTTACTGATATACAACCCTGCTATGCACTGCACCCTGGTTTCAAACAAAGTTGCTGAGTTTCTCTAAGACGGTCTGTGCGGTTCTGGATGTCAACACAACGTCTGTTGATCTCCGATTCTTCACGCAAAGCCTCGCCCACATTGGCACCGTCCATTAAACACAGCATCTCACTGCACAGCAGCTGAGCAGATTCCTTCAGCATGAAGTATCGGATCAGCATAGGCACCTGGTCAGCCAAGCACTGCACCACAATCTGTCAGTAGTGGGGGGGGGGATCGTTAATAAAAATTTTTAGGTTTTAAGGTAAATGTCTAAAAAATGTGTATTATGTATGTCATAATAAATATGTTTATATCTTGTTAAATATTAATCATTTAGTAGATAAATCTTGCCTGCCATGATGTGTAACTTAATAAAATAATAATATCTTGTAAAATAAAATAAGAGTCAGCACAAAGTAATAATATAATAAATATTATATTAAATAAATATTATGCTTTAATAATTTTCAATAATTTTAATTATTTTATATCAAAATGCTTTTTGGCAAAATATGTAATTTGCATATTACATATACCCTACGTTTAAACAATACATTGTCTGGGCCAATAAACAAACAAACAAAAAAAGTTGCACATTCTAAGAATTTATTTCGTCACCTTTAGCTTGAATTACAGTACAAAATGCAGTGGCCAGTACATTTATGAAAATGATTCCTCACGCTCTCAAAACCACCCTTTCACAACTGAGTCCTGAGTCATGTGTCAGCCTTGTGTTCCTCCTGCAGTTTGTCTACAGGCCTCTAGAGGTCATTTGTGTTTCCCTTAGCCTTAGTTCTTCCTTGTGTTTCCTCATTAGTTATTTAGATCACCTGTGTCTTGTTTCCCCCCCAGTGTATTTAAGCTGTTAATTTTCTCCCCTCTTATTCACTTGGTTTTTGAGTCCCTGCTCTGTGTCTCCTGCTGAACGTCTGTAATGATTCAGAGTTCCCTGTTGTAAGTTCCTCAGTCCTTTTACTTTCTGATTATCCATTTCCTGGCTGTTCTCTCCCCTTGTGGAAGTTTTAGTTTGAGAGTATATTGTTTTGTTTATTTTCATTAATTCCTCTAGTTGAGAAGAACGTCAGTTGATTATAAACTGCCTGTTTGTATTTTTTTTATCTTTAAAATAAAACTACACTACCTGAGACTTTTTGCTTTGAGTGTTTTCAGTTGGGTCCAAACCTATCGCCTCTGTGGTTCAGTGGTAAACTTCTCAGCCCAGAGACCTGGGTTCAAGCCCCCAGTCTGACAGAAAAACCAAGTCACTCATGGACCCAGAAACACTCGGTACTAGGGATCTGATGAGGGTGGTGGCTCAACATGAATCATCCTTCCAGCGCCATGAGGCCATTCTCAGCCGAAAGGAAGAGCTGATGGCTAAGCATTCTCAACTTCTGGCGGAGGTGACAAGTTCCATCCAACAGATTGCGGAACGGCTCCCTGGCTCCTCACAGTCCTCAGCCCCACTGGCCACTGCACCATCCCAGGGGCCTACTCCCATTTCAGAGCCTCACCTACCCCCTCCCAAACACTTCACTGGGGATCCTAATTCCTGTCAGGGCTTCCTCAGCCAGTGTTCCCTGACCTTCGAGCTCCAGCCCTCAAGTTTCCCCACTGACCGCTCGAAGATTGCTTACATGATTGCCCTTCTCTCAGACAAAGCACTCTCCTGGGCCTCTGCAGTGTGGCAATCCCAGGAAGCCTGCTGTGACTCATATGTGACCTTCAAGAAGGAGTTCAAGCGAGTCTTTGATCATCCAGTCAGTGGTCGAGAGTCTTCCAAGCGCCTGCTTACCCTCCAACAGGGCTCCCGTAGTGCAGCAGACTTCGCCATAGAGTTTCGGACCATCGCAGCGACAAGTGGATGGAATGATGAGGCACTGATGGTCTGTTTTCAGAGAGGGTTGTCAGAGCCCCTACAAGATGAGTTAGCCCCCCGTGAGCCAACTGATGATCGCGAGTCCCTCATTACCCTGGCCATCCGTCTGGACAATCATCTGAGAGAGCGGAGGTTGGCTCATCGTAAAGCACGTCTAGCCCAAGTACCTATGAGCAGGTCTGCTTCGCCAGTTGGTGTGCCCCCCAGAGCGCCCCTTGTCCCTGAACAGCATTGTGATTTCCCGGAAAACATGCAGTTGGGTCGCTCCAGGCTCACTCCTAAGGAGAGGGAACGCCGCATGAGGGAGCAGCTATGTCTTTACTGTGGATCTTCTGGCCACTTTCGCTCCTCTTGTCCTGAGCTTTCGGGAAATGGGGGGCCCCTGCCCAGCTGTGGGAGGGCTGTGATGGGGAAAATTAGAGGTCCTCCTACTAATGCCGTCCTAGCCATTCTGGCAACTCCTGGGAGGGTCAACCTGGCAATTTCCTGGACCTGTCAATGGCTAAACAACTCAAGATCCCAACACAACCCCTGTCTCACTCCCCCCAGGCAGTGACAGCATTGGACGGCAGGTCGCTGGAACCGGGCAGAGTAACAGAGGCCACTCAGTCCCTGCAACTTACCATTCTTCAACACCAGCAGAAGGAGACCTTCTATCTTATTGACTCTCCTGAGTTCCCTGTCATCCTTGGTTACCCCTGGCTGCACACCCACAATCCCCACATCGACTGGGCTGCTAGCACTATTCTCAGCTGGGGCATCACTTTCCAACCTACCTGCTTACTTCTGAGTCCACCCAGTCCTGAGCTCCAGGAGCCTATTGACCTCTCTCGAGTGCCCAGGTGCTATCATCAGTTCAAGGCAGTGTTTAGCAAATCCCGAGCCACCTCCCTACCACCTCACCGCTCCTATGACTGTGCCATTGACCTGCTCCCTGGTTCCTCCCCTCCAAGAGGTCGGATCTTCTCCCTGTCCCCCCCTGAGCGTGAAGCAATGGACATTTACATCAAGGAGTCCTTGGCAGCCGGCATTATCCGTCCCTCTACTTCTCCAGCCGGGGCAGGCTTCTTCATTGTGGGAAAGAAAGATGGGGGTCTCAGGCCGTGTATCGATTATTGGGCCCTTAACAAGATCACTGTTCAGAATCGATATCCCCTTCCTCTCATGGCCACGGCTTTTGAGTTACTTCAAGAGGCTTCTGTTTTTACCAAACTAGATCTTCGCAATGCCTACCATCTTTGTTCGGATCCGGCAGGGTGACGAATGGAAGACAGCCTTCAACACCCCCACAGGCCACTATGAGTATCTGGTGATGCCCTTTGGACTCACAAATGCCCCTGCTGTATTCCAAGCCCTAATAAATGACGTTCTTCGGGATATGTTAAATCTATTCGTCTTTGTGTATCTGAATGATATTCTCATTTTCTCAAGATCACTAGAGGAGCACAAGCAGCATGTTAGCAGGGTCCTCCAGAGACTTCTTGATAACCATCTTTACGTGAAGCCCGAGAAATGTGAGTTTCATGCCACCCAGGCTCAGTTTCTTGGGTTCATTGTCACTCCTGGCCATGTGGAGATGGACCCTAAGAAAGTCGAGGCTGTCCTGAATTGGCCCATTCCCACGTCAGTCAAGGAGGTCCAACGCTTCATTTGCTTTGCCAACTTTTATAGGAAGTTCATTAGGAATTTCAGCTCTGTGGTGGCTCCCTTGACAGCGCTGACTAAGGGAGGAGGGACCAAGATTCGCTGGGGTCCAGAAGCATCAGGGGCCTTCCAGGATCTCAAACGACGTTTCACTTCTGCTCCCATCCTCTCTATCCCTGACCCAGAAATACCTTTTGTGGTGGAAGTAGATGCATCGGAGGTAGGAGTAGGGGCCATTCTGTAACAAAGAGGTGAGGACAGTAAATTGCATCCTTGTGCTTTCATGTCTCATCGTCTTTCAGATGCAGAGTGCAACTACCATGTGGGAGATCGAGAGCTGCTAGCGATAAAACTTGCTCTGGAGGAATGGCGCCATTGGCTTGAGGGAGCTCTGCATCCATTCCATGTTCTCACGGACCACAAGAACCTGGAATATCTCCAGCAAGCTAAGCGGCTCAATCCTTGGCAGGCTCGATGGTCGTTATTTTTTAATCGTTTTCAATTTATTCTGTCTTACAGACCCGGCACCAAGAATGTCAAACCTGATGCCCTGTCCCGAGCTTACTCCCCTGAGACACAGGAGAAACCGCTGGCCCAGATTATCCTGAGGTCAAAGATCGTTGCACCCCTCCAGTGGGATCTAGAGCAAGAGGTGCGGGGGGCTCAAGCTCATGAGCCAGATCCAGGATGTGGTCCAGCGGGGTGCCTATATGTCCCTCATTCTACTCGGGCCTGGGTCTTGCAGTGGGGCCATGGGTCCTCCTTGACATGCCACCCAGGAACTGCTCGTACACTCGAGTTCCTGCAACGGCGGTTTTGGTGGCCATCCATCAGGGTGGATGTAAAGGCCTACATGGAGGCCTGTACTGTGTGCAGCCAGGGTAAGTCCACTCATCAGCGACCCCAGGGCCTACTCCACCCCTTACCCATTCCCTGCAGGCCATGGTCACACCTGTCTCTGGACTTTGTTACAGGACTCCCACCATCCCAAGGTAACACGGTCATCCTGGTAGTGGTGGACCGGTTCTCTAAGGCCGCCCGATTCATTCCTCTGCCTAAGCTGCCATCTGCAAAGGAGACAGCTGAACTCCTTATGAATCATGTCTTTCGGGTTTTTTGTATGCCACTAGATATGGTCTCGGATCGGGGGCCTCAATTCTCATCCCGGTTCTGGAGTGCCTTCTGCAGGCTGATTGGGGCCACAGCCAGCCTTTCATCGGGGTTCCATCCTGAGTCCAATGGCCAAACAGAATGGATTAACCAGGATCTGGAGACCACCCTGCGGTGCATGGCAGCCCATAACCCCACTTCTTGGGCAACCTACATCCTGTGGGCTGAATATGCACACAACACCCTCCAGTCTTCGGCCACTGGGCTGACCCCTTCGAATGTCAGTTTGGGTATGCCCCCCCATTGTTTCCTGAGGAAGAAGCACAGGTGGGCGTCCTTTGTCCAATGCTGTCGGCAAACCTGGAGGAAGGCTAGGCACATCCTTCTTCGATCCTCCCAAAGATACCAAAGTCAGGCCAATCCCCACCGCCGGTCAGCGCCCAACTTCCGACCTGGTCAAAGAGTCTGGTTATCCACCAAGAACCTGCCCCTCCGGGTTGAATCCAGGAAGCTGTCCCAGAAGTTCACTGGCCCCTTTCGCATTGCCAGGAAAGTTAACCCTGTTTCTTATCGTTTATTTCTTCCTCACTCCCTTAGAATTAACCCAACATTTCATGTCTCGTTGTTAAAACCTGTTTTGTCTTCTCCCTTTGCCCCCCCACGCAGAACCCCTCCACCTCCCAGAGTCATCGACGGCCAGCCAGCCTACACAGTCCGACGGATACTGGACTCCCGGACGATCCGGAACTCACTACAGTATCTGGTGGACTGGGAGGGTTATGGGCCGGAGGAGCGCTCTTGGGTTCCAGCCAAGAATATCCTGGATCCAAGTTTAATCCGGGAGTTCCGCACACGGCAATCGGGAGGTGCTAAAAGGAGGGGGTCCTGTCAGCCTTGTGTTCCTCCTGCAGTTTGTCTACAGGCCTCTAGAGGTCATTTGTGTTTCCCTTAGCCTTAGTTCTTCCTTGTGTTTCCTCATTAGTTATTTAGATCACCTACAGATGTCGCCTTTAAGACTGCGCGTGTTTTCCCGCGGGATGCCGCAATTTAGCGCGCGGCGTGCCGCGACTTGCCGGAGGCAACATTCGGGAATTTAAAATAAATGTGTTGTGCTTCACTGAATATCCGCCAGATGGCGCATAGAAGGACTTTATCTAAAAGCCGGTGGTCCGGGAAAGTCAGTTTCCCTATGTTTCCCCGGTGGCGCGCAGATTCAAATCATGACGTCACTCGCTACCTAACGCTGAGAAGGCGAACGAGGATTTTAACAGTTTTTCTCTCGTTTTAAAGTGTTTTTATGAACTTTTTGAATTAAACAAATAACCTATGCATAATAATTGAGTGTCATTTCGCTTTTTTTGTGTATATTTGAAGATAATTCATACGTTTTAAGCCGCTGCAAAAGGCTGGTTTGCTGGGCGAGTACTGACATCACGACTACTTTTATTACACCTACATTTGTTTATTTGTATATGTATGTTATTAATATTAATTTTTTAGAGATTGTGTGTGTGCGTGCACGGAGAGTTTGTGTTGATAAGTGTATGTGGATAAGTTGATAAGTGTATCAGAAAGCATTAAAATGTTCATTTGAATTAAAATGACACACACACACGTCTGTATATACAGTATATCAATTTACATATATATCAATTTCATTAGTTCGTTCATTCTATTTGAAGCTTCGGATGTTTTTTTTTTTTTTTTGGTTTGTTTAGATTAGTTCTGAACTCGCTTCCGTGAAACTATCGCTAAAACAATGTACTGAGCCCTCCTGAGGATATAAAGCTTTATTATTGTATTTGAATAAATAATCAGATCTACCACAGCAGATAATAAACTATGGTGTGTCATAACCGAAGCAAACACCACGATTGTGCCTCGTTTCGTTCGACGGGAACGTGGTTCACTTGGCCGCGGTGTATTATAAACCTGTGGAATGTTTCACTGTTTATGCTCACATAAGAGGAATAAAAGCGAGTGAAATGTGGAAATGATGTGTGGCAACTCAATGAGAACTAAACCAAAGATTTCGGTAACTCCATTGAGTGTAACATCTGCATAGTGACACTGAACATCTTCACTTTTCCGTTTACCTCTGAAAAAAAGCTGTATTTTGTTTGTTTATATTTAGAGTTTTTATAACAGTAGAACAAGTACCCGCGCGCACGCACGCACACACATAGACACACACACACACACACACACACACAGACACACACACTCCCCTGAGCCCTCGGGAAACATCCAATCACCGTCGGTATACAAATGAGTCAAGACGTAGCCTAACGTGGTGTCGTGTCGGATTTCAGCGGTCACGGAGCGGGAAGACTTTGAAGAAGCTGCAGTGACAGTAAACAGCTGAACAACTTCACTTTTCCGTTTACCTCTGAGGAAAAAAAGCTGTATTTTGTTTGTTTATATTTAGAATTTTTATAGTAGTATAAGAGAAAGTTACAGTTTGGTCTGTGTACTGTAGTTCGCACCCTTGTAGAGAATAAATAAATGAATAACACCTTCATATCCCCTCTCAAGAGTGTCATAGTCCATTGTTAGTTTTAATGATTTGGCTGAAACTAATTATCACTACATAAGTACCCTAACACCATTGATCATGAGTCTCAGCTGAACCTAATTCTATACTTGTAACAGAAAATGTAGATGCAGATTCCAAATGTGTATTTATATAATAGATAGATAGATAGATAGATAGATAGATAGATAGATAGATAGATGTGTGTGTGTGCGTAGGCTCTACGCAGGGGCAAGAGAGGGCAGCGCACCCTTAAATGTCTGCACATGTTAATATATTCCTAAAATGTATATATTACAAGTTGATAAACTGATCTGCGGTAGCGGAAAAATCCGCTGAAAGTAGGACAGGCTGCAGCGCACGCGCACACACACACAGACACACCTCCCTTGAGCCCTGCGTCTGTCGGATTTCAGCGGTCACGGGGTGGAAAGACTTTGAAGCAGTTTATATATGAATCTAAGCTTGAACTTATCAGCATTGTAAATATATAATACTTTTCAAATAAAATCGCTATTACTTTGACCCTGACGTTTAGTTTAGCACACACAAAAAACTGAAAAGTCATTTCTGGTAAATCAACGGGTTTATTTACAGTAATTCATTAGAAAATGAATATACATTGTACAGTACACGGTAAACACGGGAAAAATTACAAAATGAAAAAACAAACAGTATCTACTTTATAAACAGCTTAGTATGTGCGTCGAGATGCTGAAATCCCTTGCATGTTTTTGCTTCCAAGTGGAGAGATATTTGACCGATAGCCTAGAACAAAAGATCTATAGGTGTGATCACAGCCCCCTCCGACCGACCGTGCCATCAATCACTGACCACCTCAGAAGTTCCCTCCAATGTATGGCTGCAATACTTGTTTTGCAAGTATTTTTAACACCATTCAAAGGCTTACAAGTTCCATTCAACATATAATGATGTCTGCAAATGTTAATATATTCCTAAAATTTATATATTACAAGTTGATAAACTGATCTGCGGTAGCGGAAAAATCCGCTGAAAAAAGGACAGGCTACAGCGCACGCGCACACACACACAGACACACACAGACACACCTCCCTTGAGCCCTCGGTAAACATCCAAGCACTGAGGCACGCAAATCCCCTGACCACAATAAGGTGGCAATCCCTCAGGGGGGAAGATGAAAAATACAAATTAAATAAATAAAACAAAATAAAATATCCTTAATCCAGATTTTTATCAATCAACGACATAATATTGATCTTAGCTGGATGGTCTAATTCTCAAAACCGTTTAACCTAAAGAAAAACTTAACACACTATAACTAGAATATTTACAAAACTGAAAGGTTGTCTTATGTATAATAAAAAAACCTCATAACTCAAAAAGATCATATTGTGTTTTTATATATTTTTTTAGATTTTTTTTTATAGTAACTGAACAGCTCTCTTCTCTCCAATCCACTCCTAAACCACAGTCTCCTATTTCTCTGTGCGTGCTCTGGAGCCTGTGAATGAATACACGCAGCGGAGGTTTTGTATAGAGATACAATAATTTTACTGCTGGAAAATCAGCATTTTATCTAATTTGAAATATAAACCTAATATTATCTGTTACTTAATATATTTTCTTTAAAAACAGTGGTTTTTTACATCATAAATATAATAATCCATAATTATGTGGGTATCCATATTAGATGGCTTTTAGTGAAATAAAACTGTAACTTACTTTAAAACTAAACATGGTCCCTAAAACGGAGCTCTGGACACAGAGCTACAGACCCCACTGTCACCCCCTTACCCAGTTAGCTAGCAGTTAATGACTACCACTACTTGTGCAGTTCATAAAAGGACAGGTAATGTTTGTCGCGCTGTTGCACAAACAGCACGCTCATTTATTTAAGAGAGAGTTTATGAGAGTTTATGAGTGTGCTACTTTGATGTGCTGGGTATGGCGGGGCGTCGACGGCTGATCAGTGTAAAGTAGCGTACTTTACACACACTGATCAGCAGTTGACGCCCCGCCATACCCAGCAGATCAAAGGGGCAGTTATCGGCTATGACACGTTGAAGGAGAACTTAATAGTTCTCAAAAATAGTGTAAATGTCTGCAACAATCACTAACCATTAAAATGTTTTTTTGTAATTAAACACAAAAATATTAATTATATATATATATATATATATATATATATATATATATATATATATATATATATATATATATATATACACACACACACACACACACACACACAAGGGCGTAGGTTTGCTACCTATGACTCCAACTAATACCCCATCCCCCAATCCCCTTTTCCACCCACCAACCCCCAACCCCCTGCCCCATCCACCTACCAACCTCCCACCCCAACTATGTGCACTGAATACATGTTTTTCTTAATATGGTGCGAAATCACTTTACATTAATACTAGCAATGCTTCGATTGATATTAATCCACTCGAAATGCAATTCATTCATTTTTTCTTCTGATAAACGCTAAAGATGATATTTTGTAGAATGCTGAAAACCTGTAATCATTGATTTACATAGTATTTGTTTTTCCTGCTACGGAAGTCAATGTTTTCAGCTTTTTCCCCCAATATCTCATTTTGTATTCAACAAAATAAAGAAAATCATTAAAGTTTGGAACCACTTAAGGAGTAAATAGTGAGTAAAGTTTTTTTGGGGGTGAACAATGGCTTTGACCCTAACTCTTCCCCTCTGACTGCACTAGGACCGGACAGCATTGCCACCTGATGAAATAACGTGACAAAAAAGTGAAATGTCAGTTCAAAACTTTTGCCAAAAACACTAATGAATCACTTACATCCTCAGCCTATCACTCCTCATAATGCTAAATATTAGTATAATCAACATGTATAATACACGCACACATATTATATGTTATATATATAATCAACATTCAGATTGACCTCCTGTGACCTCGCCTCTTCACCTGAACTACAACATGGCTGATCTGCTTCTGTCCCCTAATTGAAAAACATTGAGGGATTCCTTATGAGCATGGACAGAGAATGCCTCAGCCTATTATTGGTAACAATGTTAAATCTCAGGACAACTACAGTGGCTTGCAAAAGTATTCGCCCCCCGTGAACTTTTCCACATTTTGTCACATTACAGCCACAAACATGAATCAATTTTATTGGAATTCCACGTGAAAGACCAATACAAAGTGGTGTACACGCGAGAAGTGGAACGAAAATCATACATGATTTCAAATTTTTTTTTTTACAAATAAATAACTGAAAAGTGGGGTGTGTGTAATTATTCAGCCCCCTTTGGTCTGAGTGCAGTCAGTTGCCCATAGACATTGCCTGATGAGTGCTAATGACTAGAGAGCACCTGTGTGTAATCTACACTCTCTCCATCGCTGTCTGATATACAGCACAGGTGTTTAGGTTCTGTCACCTGACAAAACAGGATAAACACATGCCATTTAAACAGCAATCATTTTATTTCACTTTTTCTGAGTCTTAGTGTGCAAACCTCGAATCAAATCATTAATGTTTGCCAAGTAAGTGAATGCATTTTAAAAACTATTTTTCTGAAGTGGATTGTCTATTGGTGTCAACAAAATTCTAGCCATATGGCAATATTAGTATATTAGCTTATCAATTTCTTTCACAATACTGATTTCTGACAAACAGTCACTAGATTAGGAGACTGACAGGGATCATATTTATACTTTTACATTTAGCTGTTTAATCTGCTGTTAGTTTTACGTCCGTATTCACAGACTATAACCTGGCCTGCTGTACTGAATGTGAGTCCACTGCATTTGGCGCTGCTTGTGTCTGAACGCAGCCAATAGTCTATCACATGATGGCAGGGAAAGGCACAGCCAATCAAAATGTTCATATTTGTTTTGGGGGCGGGAGGACTCAAGGAGAGAACGTGATTTATCCCTTTCTGCGTGTCTAGGTTAATGTTGACAGAACGATAAAAAAAAAAAGTGGATTAAATTATTGGTGGGGACATTTCAATGGTCGGAGGATATTGGTGGGGACACATCCCCTCCGTCCACCCTAAATCTACGCCCCTGTATATATATATATAATTTAAAACTATTTATTCATTTGTCTTTTATTTACTTACTTACTAGCGAATGCTTTTTTAGGGCTCTAAAAACTACGGCAGTATGAATGACAATGGAATAGGACGTGTGAGTTGCACCGGTCACACACACACACACACACACACACACAATAAATATATATATATATATATATATATATATATATATATATATATATATATATATATATAATTAAATTCTTAAAACATCGTGTTCACCCATGCACTGATAAAAAGAACTTGTAAGATTTACTTGATAAAATCCTCATAACAATTTGGACACAGATTTTAAGTAAATTTTATTGCTCCAATATAAGGCTGAATCCCATTTCTACCCCTTCCCCCTACCCTTCCATTTGACGCGTTCACGTGCAGGGGTAGTGGTGTCTCATTTCTCTTTTGGTTGGAGGTGTAGGGGGAGGGGGGGAGGGGGGAAGGGCCAGATAGCCCTCCAAACAAAGATTTTTCAGGACCTCACTTCAAACGAAGGGCTAAGCGAAGTTTTCAACATGGCTGCTCACTCGAGCAAGCAGAGACATAAATGTTAAGTCATTTTTGCCATTAATAAAGATTTTTATGACAAGTTTTCATTATATGTATATTACCTTTAGTCTTGTGTTTGTGTTTATGGTGATGTTCTGTAAAGAAACGTTTGCAAACAAAATCGCTAAAGTTTGCTAGCGGATAGCACATATTGCACAATATTACAAATATATATTTTTATGTCACATACACTTTACTGCATGCTACAAACAAATATGAAAGTTCAGTAGCACGGCAGTTTGCCGAGCATTTGATAACGCATTGTTTGTTTTGCTTACGGCCATACACTATTGTTTTGCTTACACTATTCTTACTTATTGCAACGTGACCACAGTTTTGTAATTTATATTCTGTATATGGACGGCTGAGGACACCCGAAGACTCATACGTGTTCGTGGTGAAAATGAGCAACTTTTTTAAAAATCGAAATACGGCGCAAAAAACTTTGGGAGTGAGTAATCTCTCTTATTGGAATGTGTGATAAACATCGGCGCATGTCCTCTGACGTAACATTAGGAACCAGCGTCAACGTATGATGATGTATAACAGTGCTGTCCCATTTCTTAGGGGAAATATTTATACCCGTCCCCTTTCCACTTCGTTTCAAGGGACAAGGGGAAGAAATTAGAATTGTGATTCAGCCTAAGTAAAACTCACCCGTAATTGTCAGGTAAAATTTACTTAATTAAATTAACAATAAAAGAAATCAAGTAAAAGTTACATAATTATATTTAATGCACAAATTAGATTTATTTAAAATAATCAAGTAAAGTTAATTCATTATTGTATCAGCAGGAACCTTAATTTTATGAAATTACTATCATTTTGTTTTGTGAGATTTTCCCTTAACTTGGTTTTATCAATTTATATTACTCCCTATAATAATGTAAACATTGCTAATTTATGTTTTGGAAAGAAACATAAGTAATTATTTCATCTATATCTTTCATAAATCACACAACTAAAATATAATTAAACAGTTTATTCACCAACATTACCAAATATTTGTGACATTCACAGTCTAGATCCAAGTTGTCTTTTTAATAAAAGTGCATTCAGCTAAATTTTGCATCCATAGAAAAAAACTGCACGGCACCAGGGCCTGAAATACTTGTTTTAAACAAAATTGTGTAAAATAATAAATAAATAAAATACAGCATTCATTTAGAAATAAAATACAGCAGAAAATACATTAAACAAACTGTAGAATAAACGTTAAAACTTAATAGCCCTCGGAAGCAGTGAAGTTGCAACATTCAAATCAGCACTCTGGACTAGTGCACTTAAAAGTATGCCATTGAAACCATAACGCATTAAAACATTAAGCTGAACATGTAAACACAACATGTAAAGACTTGTAGTCAAGCCAAATCAAATGTTTTAAGATAACTTCATCTTTAAAGCTTGCACTTTTGGTGATAGCTTAATCCCATCAAGTTCTAGAAGAACTTTCTGAAAATAGCTCAAATGTGTAGCGCAGTGCTCAGAGCTATTGCCACATTATTGCAAAATTTCCTCTCCTTCAAGGATTATGGATACACCAACCGGTTCTTCCCCTTCAACAGCACAGACGACAAGGATTTTAAGAAGGTGCATACTGGCATCACTTCGTCTGTCCCCCTGCATAAAATGTACAAGAAAATAAATAATTTATTTTGAGAAACAAAAAAAAAAAATCTGAATTGCTTCAACCTGTGCTGACTTCATTTCACAGAGAAAAAATTAATAAAAATAATTGATAATAAAAAATGACCATCACTTCATATACTTCAGATTGTTAAACATGGGTTAAATTGCTTTAGCAATAATCTTGCATCACTAAAACATTGTAAAACATGGCATGAGATGGCTACACTCCATAGATTACTCTGCACCTTTACAGTGTCAGGAAATCCTATGATGAATGCTGAGTTTGTATTTAAAGGGTTAGTCCAAACATGAAAATTTGTTCAATAATTACTCAGATTTATATATTCATTTGCATTTATATGCTTCTGTCCAATACAACAAACACTATATTCAAGGTATTAATAAATTGTATAATTAATAAGAAAACAATGCTTTACCAGGCAATCATCAAAGAGATCCTCTTCAGATTCATGTCTCATCTTTACGCTTTGTTTCTGTGAAAATATTTACATTGTATCATTACATAATCTTTTATTCGTACAACTACATTTAGGCATTTCTTCATCTTTTGTAAGTTTGCCTTTATCCAAAGCAAATTACAAAAGAGGAAGGCATCAAGCATGTCAAGCAGTGCTACTAACACAAAGTTTCTGACACCGTTAGAAAAATACAAGATAGATCAGCGAGGGATTAAGGAAAAAGTGAGAAGCAAGAATCATGTGTGGAAAGATTAAGCATGCAGGGTCACAGGATGACTCGACTTATTTTTATTGTCTGCAATGCGATTTAGACAAATTAGAGCTGCTGTCAATACTGTATGAACATATGTACAGGTTCTTTACTCGTAACTCATTGATAAAGTTCGGCTTCAGAAAAAAAACGTTTATTGCTAGTGCTCTTTTAATGCTTTAACACACACGACTCAGTTTGTTCAGAAATGGCATCTAACTGGCGAGCCTTTGTCTGAACACGCCGTTTTCACGAGGTGTGGGGGTAAGAAACACACATCTCGGTGTATTAATCCACGCGCTCGGTTCGTTATTATTTTATTTATTTATTTATTTACCACAGGACCCCTGGGGGGCTCCGTAGGTTCAGGTTTTTACACGAAAACGGTGTTTTGTGAATCTCCAGACTATTAAAAACTGAAATTGCTAATTGTACGTCCTGAGATTAAGATGAACATTAATTGGGAGTCATGAAAGCGAGAATCACATCCAAAATAGAAAGCTAAACTTACCTCGAACACGACAAACTCCAGCTCCAGCCACGCCGTGTTGTACCTCCATGATGATTCCCAACCGACTGATACACAGCGCGGGCACAGCGTCTCCAAACACGCATGCGCAGTTTAATTTGCACACATTTTCGGCTTCAGTAGACACACAATACTTCAGACTGAAACACGACTGCCCCCTACAGGTAATGAAGGGCATGTTCACAGCTTCCCGCACGCAGCCGCGCAAAGCCGCGGCAAGTCACGGGATCCCTTTTCTCGAAACGCGTGTTTTTAATGGCGACATCTGTAGGTACTCGCGACGACAGCGCTGTGTATGTTTTTAGCTTAATGCTAACAACACCGGTTCAGTTTTAGTTACAAGTTTTAGTTTCAATTATCCACAATCGCTGTAACCGTTGTAATTTGAATCAATAAATCAACGCGAGTAATGTCAAACACAACGCGAAATAAAAACTAATTAAAACGCATAAAGTTTCTTTTTCCAAAATATAACCCAAATACATGCCAATTTACTACATAAATGAACTATTGGTTCAAAAACTTTTCTGACCAAGGAAGGAAGTACAATAGCAAAAATACTACTTAACTTACCTTCCTGGAGAGAAAAGGTTAGATGAGACCCCAGATTGTAAAGTTTTTCTAAAGTTTTGTAGTAGAAGAGGCGAGTTGCTCGGTCTGTCCGCTGTGCTTCGGTAAGCTTTTCTGGCGCCAGGAGAGACTCAGTCAAACACACACACACGTTGTCTGTCAGAAAGGTCTCTGTTTATTAACAGCAAAAGATGGGGTTTATATATGTTTGACCAAACGCCTGTGCTATAGACATATGTTACTACAAAGAGCATGAACCATTGTAAATGTCCTGGTGAGATCCTGAAGAATCAAAGGAGAGGAAGATATAGAGGTGTCCGTGCAGAGACAGATCACAAGATGTTGGCTCGAGTTAGGGGGAGAGGGGGAAGGAGACAGTGGGAGATAGCGAGAGAGGGAGAGAGAGGGGGAGAGAGAGAGACATGAAGAGAGTATGGGAAGGTGAGCGTGGGAGCGTTCACACCTTTAAGAACAGATGCAAGAGGAGACAGGAAGATAGCAACTGGAAAGATTTAACACGTTAATATCAAATCTATGAGGAAGAGAACAAGAGAGTAGAAACAGCTCCTTTATATATAAAATAATTCTAACAATAACTAAAATATTTACAAAACTGAAAGGTTGTCTTATGAATAATAAAAAATACAAACTAAATTTAAACAGATGGGCTATTGAACAGATCATATGTTTTATGTTTTCTGATTATAAATGATAGATTGGTTGATTTTAGAAAGGCTAAATGAAATAGCTAGTTTTGGTCATGTCAGTCCAGTAACTATACTGTACTATGTAAAAGTAATTATAATATGAATTAATTAAGGGCAGGACCTAATCTTTTATACTGTGTGTGTGTGTGTGTGTATATATATATATATATATATATATATATATATACAGTATATATATAACATATTATGATCTGTTAAATAGCCCATCTGTTTTAATTTAGTTTGCGTGAGTATATTAACATATATATGTTAATAATTTACACCATGATAACATTAGTATTTATGTTTTTTGTATATATTTTTAAATGTTCAAATGAACGTTTCAGAGTATATAATTTGTCGTGTCATCTGTGATTGATGCCCATGAGTTAAATTGAAATAATTTTTATAGGTAGTAAGCCAAGTTTTAGTAACCTTGGACAAATCACCATGTAAGCTCTCTCTCGCACTCACACACACACACACACACACTGTACACAGACACAGACACACAAATAACACATGAAATCGCGTAAAACCAAATGAAACTAGGGTAAAAAATATGAGCAGTAAAAATACAGTAGTATCCTGTAGGTGATTCCTGTCCTGTGATAACAGGCACTAACACTCTAGAACTGTTTAGTTGTTTTAGTATATTGTTTTCAAGTGTGAATGTTTATGGGGATTAAATCTGTCTCTGCTGCCGCATCTATTCACAGTTGTGATGAGTGATTTATGCCCCATCAGATCTTTGATGTGGGACATTATGCTGGTTAAATGACTAAAGAAACACTGATCCGTATGGACAGATATTTGTTCCAGATATTATGCGCCATTAATCAATTTGTTATGCCAATTTGACTATCAGCGAAAACATCAAAAATATAACGAAAACAAACCCAAGCAGAAGTTAAATTTTAAGTTTTACTTTCAAATTCAAATATTATTTGTCACATACACAGCACGATATGCAGTAAAATGCTTATAAATCTGTGCTTTAGTTGAGGCTCGAACTCGGCATTCCGTCACCTGGACTGCTTTATAAATACCACGCGCTAACCGATTGCGCCACGGGAGCCACACGGAAGTTGGTCTTGTCAGAGTATCCTCTCTCTCGTGCACACACACACACACACACACACACACACACACACAAACACATGAAATTGCGTAAAAACCAAACGAAATATAAGCAGTAAAAAAATCACTAAAAATACATTAGTATAACAGGCGCTAACCCGCTGGAACTTTTTTACTATTGTTTCCAAGTGTTTATGGGGATTTAATCTGTCTCTGCTGCCGCATCCATTCACAGTTGTGATAAGTGATTAATGCCCCATCAGATCTTTTGACGGGGGAGCATTATGCATGATTAAATGACTAAAGAAATACTGATCCATATGGGCAGATATTTGTTCCAGGTTGCATGCGCCATTAATTGCCTTTCTTATGCCACTTGTTGACTATCAGTGAAAAAAAAAACATCATCAAAAATATAACAAAAACAAACCCAAGCAGACGTTACATTTTGAGCTTTACTTTGCAGCAAAATATTATCTATCAGTATATTAAATGGAACTAGGTAAAATACACCGTAATGTAAAATACTGTACATAGCCCGCGTTTTTATTCCGTACCTACAATGATCGGTATAGACAAATTACAGACGCTACCGTGTCTTTAAGGATTATTTCAGGATGTCTTAAAAAATATTTCACTAACTAGTTTTATTAATTCATTATTAAATAATAAATAGCATAATCATCATGGGTTGTGTATTGAGTGATTTAACAAATATGTTTTATTAATCGGTTTGTTGTTGTTGTTGTTTTTTACCACGTCATCTATTTATGAAACTATGTTGAATACAAGAACTGTCTGTATATTAAAGATATGGTATTGGGCTTCCTGGACACTGCAGTTAACTGTGCCAGTCAATGCTCCATCTGGCGGAATTATACGGCATTGCAACCATCTTTTTAGAAAGCGCATGGGGGCGTTTATGGGGCGGGGCATCGTTAACTGCGTCATCGCGGGGCATCACATTCCGTGCACGAAGCGTGCATGGTGCCCTTATGATTCCGTCATGGATCTATCATGCTCCAGGCGGCTGTTTGACATGGCTCCCACTGTACTGAACATGATGAGTACACTGTGTTATTAAAATACGGCAGAACGTCATTACGTCTTGAGGCAGCCCATTCAAATGTGCTCGTAAGCGTCAGACCTATGAAGACAAGTACTTTAAAGCAACGGTCTACCCAAGACTATGCATATTCACGCCATAATATCGATACAGTAGAGCTTCAGAGAGTTATGCAACGTCAGACAGATATCACAGAAATGCTTGCGTAGAGTCAGAGGCAGACTTCTTTACCTCAGCGCGATGTTCACTTGTTTCATGAAGACTCGCTTGAGTACAGGTCTTTTATGAAGGCTTTTGAACATGCTGTTGAATCCAGAGCTGATAGCAATACTGATAAGCTATACTTTCTTGAGCAGTATACTAGGGGAGAGCCTAGAGATCTTGTGAAGGGCTGCCAGCATATGCCAGATTATATTGGTTATGCAGAAGCAATGAGACTGTTACATGACAGGTTTGGAAATGAGCTAAAAATTGCAACAGCACTGATGCAAAAGGCATTCAAATGGCCTGAAATAAAGCCAGAGGATGGAAAGTCATTAAGTGTTTCTGCCTGTTTCTGAAAACTTTCCGCAATGTTATGCAAGACATTGAGTACATGGATGAGTTAGATAACCCTACCAACATGAGGATTATTATCTCAAAACTGATAATAAATACAAATTGCGTGAAAGATGGAGGGCCCATGCATACAAGTACGAGGAGCGCAGTCGGAAAAGAGCCAAGTTCGTGCAGTTGGTGAAAATCATAAAGACTTGATTACTGCAAAAAGTAATGGTGCATCAGTTATCAGTGCTTTCACTAAACCGTGTGCATTCTGTGAGAAAAGTCATACCTTAGATGAATGCTACCAGTTCAACGCTAAGACATATAAAGACAAATTGGAATTTTTGAGAAAGAATTCATTTTGCTTTGGATCTTTAGTAAAAGGACACTTAAGCAAAGACTGCACAAGAAGAATCACATGTCAGTCGTGCTTAATGAAACATCCTCGCATGCTACACATTGCCGCACAAGACACAGCTCAGGTAATGGTAAAAGTTGATGAAACTGATACAGTTAATCCCTTGCCTGCTACAGTGAGTCATGAAACAAGCGCCTGTACTGGGGCTGGAGACAATTGCATTCTCTCCATAGTACCTGTTAAAATAAAGTCTAAGAAAAGTGACAAGACAGTACACGTGTATGCATTTATGGACCCAGGTAGTTCTGCTAATTTCTGTAAGGAGTCATTAGCAAGGCGGTTAAATGTTCAAGGCAGAAAAGTTGACATGATGTTAAGCACCATGAACTTGAAGAAACAAGTAGAAAGCTATGTGCTCACTGACTTGGAGGTCTGGAAGAAAACACCTTTGTCGAACTTTCCAAAGTGTTTACACAAAAGAGCATCCCAGTCTCAAGGGAAAACATTCCACAACAGCATGACATTGATAAGTGGCCATACCTCAGTGAAGTGAAATTGCCTCAGATTGATGCTGGAGTTGAAATTCTCATAGGCAACAAAGTGTATAAGCTTCTAGAACCATGGCAAGTCATTAACAGCAGGCACAATGGGCCACATGCAGTAAAGACTGCTCTTGGACTCTGAATGGACCTCTTCGAGAATCGGTCGAGGAAAGCATGTATGACAACAAACAGGCGAGTGTTACAGTCAACAGAATTTCCATTGAAAGTGTGGAACAGTACAACCATGATTTTCCTTAACGGAATTGTGATGATAAAGCAGAGTTGTCACAAGAGGATTATCAGTTTTTAGACTCTGTATCTAACTCTCTGCAGTTTACCAACAATCACCCCTACATCGGTCTTCCACTCAAGAAAGCAGCTATTCAAATGCCCAACAACCGAAGTGCAGCCATGCAGCACGCACTAAATCTCAAAAGGAAATTCAAGAATAACCGCTCCTTTCACGAGGAGTATGCAAACTTCATGAACGATATGTTTGAAAAAGGTCATGCAGTCAAGGTCCCTACACCTCACTTAAGTCGACAAGATGGTCAAGTGTGGTATATACCTCACCATGGTGTATATCATCCTCAGAAGAAAAAGCTAAGAGTGGTTTTTGACTGTGCTGCCAGCTACCAGGGAGTATCATTGAATAGCGAGCTCCTACAAGGACCAGACATGACGAATTCACTCATTGGAGGGCTTACATGCTTCAGACAAGAGGAAGGTGCCATGATGGCAGATGTGAAAGCCATGTATTATCAGGTGAGAGTTCCAGAAAAAGACACAAATTTGCTGCGCTTCCTATGCTGGCCGAATGGAGATTTGGATTTGAGTAAAGATGCACTTCCTATCGAGAGAGCTCTAGGGGTGTTGTGGTGCATCAATTCAGACATGTTCAAGTTTAAGATTAGTTAAAAGAACAACCTGTGACCAGATGAGGAATCATGTCAATCACTAGTTCAATCTATGGCCCCTTGGGTTTCCTTGCACCTGTTATACTGCAAGCCAAGATATTAATGCAGCAGTAGTTCAGAGAAAAACTCACATGGGATGACGACATTCCTGAACAGTGTGCAAAAAGATGGAAAGCCTGGCTACAACAGTTGCACCAATTGTCTGAGTTCAGTGTGGCAAGATGCATAAAACCAGTTGACTTCGGAGTTACAACTACAGCATGACTTCATCACTTTTCAGATGTAAGTGAGATGGGATATGGAGTTGTCTCATACCTCAAGTTGGTAAATGCTGTTGGACTCACACATTGTGCTTTTATGATGGGGAATTCTCGCGTAGCACCCCTGAAACAAACCACTATTCCGCGAATGGAATTGACTGCGGCAGTAGTCTTCTGTCTTCCACAAGAAACTTTGAACATCTCATTGAGCACTGACTTGTGTGTTTCATTGAGGGGTTCCCTGGATCCAAACGGGACAAGCAGAATACAGGCTGAGCACTGAGTAGACAAAATGAGGTCTACCAAAATTTAAAAAATCCTTACAGACTGGAATGTTGTGTAAAGGTGTTAAGGAGGACAAGTGGCTTGCAATTGTTCAATTCAATTGCAAAAAATAAATAAAACTAAAAACAACTCATACAGAAACAGGTCAGTGACTGACTCATGTTTTTGTGCAATCAAGTTAATGAATAAATAGACTGGTGGCAATAAAACAAATATAGTAATCCCCTTGCTGTACCTGCATGTTAGTTAATGGTAATGTTTAATGTTTGATTATGTCCTCGCTGCTATAAATGTTTATTGGTTTATTCTCCGTTTCAATAAAATAAAAAACACACCAGTAATAAAAAAATAATGTTAGTATATTTTCCAATCTGTTAACGTATAAAAAAAATTATGTAGTAGTGAATGAAAGGTTAGTTTAGTTGCTCTTAGTGTTTGTATCACTGAGTTACTTTTTTGTGTGCTTTTTCTAAAATTCATCAAAAAACTTTGTCCTGTCCCAAGGGTGTGGGAGATAAACAAGATATTTAAAGAGGTATAATTACTATCTAATTACTACCTGGAAAGTCCAAAGAGGACATATAGGGCAGACATTTAGCTGTTTTACTTTTGCTTTCTTCACTTATTGCACGAATGTAAGTACTTGGTATTTTTATTGAAGTTCTCCATCCACATCCAAGTTAGTGTGTGTGTGTCTGTGTTGTGTGTGTGTGTGTGTGTGTGTGTGTGTGTGTGTGTGTGTGTGTGTGTGTGTGTGTGTGTGTGTGTGTGCGGGCGCATGTGTGTCTAAAGCCACTTGAATCACTTTCAGTTTATCTAGGTGTGTGTGCCTGCATATATATATATAAAGAGCCACTCGGATCACAGTTTATTCACATCCTTTGGGTAATCAGGTTGCTTTAGACAGCTGGGTAAGTAAAATATCTTTGTTTCTATGACATGATAGATACATTTCACTTTAAAAAATGCTAAAGTAAAGATACAAAAGTTATACATGTAATTTTTTCCCCAAGATGATGGAGAGTGAGCATAGTAGTTATGAAGACATTCCTGATGCTGGTGAAAGCAGGTCAGTAAAAAGTGATAAAACAATCATGAACTTGTGTCATGTGATTCTTTTTTAAAAATATGTAAATCTTGATGCATTTTATTTATTCACAGTAAACAAATGGAAGGGGTGTTCCACAGTCATTTGGATGAGAAGGTTCGTCCTCTGATTGATCTAATCGACTCTTTGAGACTGATTGGTATTGATGAAGATTTGGCTTTGCCAACTATCGCAGTAATTGGAGATCAGAGTTCTGGGAAAAGCTCTGTGTTGGAAGCACTATCTGGAGTAGGATTGCCTCGAGGGAGTGGTGGGTGGTTTTTCTATTTCTCATACAGATTAATAAATATCTCATATATTTATTACAGTTGAGTTGTTTGCTTTTTATAGTTCAATAGGTTTTTGAGCAAGGAGGGGCCTCTTCGAGGAGGGAAGGGGGCTGCTGTGTAGGACAACTTTCACACACACACCTGTGTACACACATACCGTACACACCAGTTTACCAACTAGAGACTCACTCTTACAAGCATGTGGCTGAGTCTCTATTTGGTAAACTTGTGTGTGAAGGTCATCCTACACATGCAAAAACAAAATAAAAGATGCATTATGCACACACACATGGTCACAGTGTTATAGTAAACAGTATACGTGCGCACAGATGTTAACTAAATGATTGACGCACACGTACTTTAGAACGAGTATAGGAGGCGTTTGCAAACCGAGTTACTTGTAATCCGGGGTTACACTGTATTTGGCAGTTGCAAACCACAACGTTCTGACTTTTTTTTCCCACCCACACACACGCATTTTGGGTGGACTAGGTCTGACTGACATTATTTCTTTGTCTGACTGACTTTAGGAGAAGTAGGAAAACAGAAGCTGAAATACAGTATAATGTCTTTTTTTAACTTTAGGTATTGTTACGAGGTGTCCACTGGAACTAAAGCTGAGGAAAATTAAATGTGGTGTTCAGTGGAAAGCTGCAATATCTTACAGAAAAGAGTTTATTGACTTTGATGACCCATCACTGGTTGAGGGTTACGTGGAGGCAGGTTGGTAAAATTCCTGAAAATACTACAATAACCAGATAAAGACAAACACATCAAAATCCTGGTGCTAGATCTGTATATATATATATATATATATATATATATATATATATATATATATATATATATATATATATATATACTGTATATCTCACTATTTATAATTCTGTAACAAAATATTTAAAAGCCCTATTAATACCATATAAAGCTTCAACAAGACAATACTGTATGTATATTTTTTATAATACCTACTAAATCTTTCTAACAGCCCAGAATAAGCTGGCTGGAGAAGGTGTTGGAATTAGTGATGAACACATCACTTTGGAGATTACGGCTCCTGATGTGTGTGACCTCACACTGATCGATCTTCCTGGGATTGCCCGAGTTCCTGTAAAAGGTCAACCAGAGGATATTGGATATCAGGTTAGTGTAAATTGTAAATAGACTCTTTTTTAATAATTACTCTTTTCATTGAATTTAATTGCAACATTGCTTGTCTTATTGTTGTCTAGATCAAAAATCTCATTGGGAAATATATAAAGGAGGATCAAACTATAAATTTAGTTGTGGTGCCGTGTAATGTTGACATAGCAACAACAGAAGCTCTGAAAATGGCACAGGAAGTGGATCCTGAAGGGAAAAGGACATTGGGTAAAACTCTCTAATTAACAACAAAAAAAGCAACATCATTATTCTTAAACTTCTTTTTGTTAATATTATTAATGGATTTTGTTTGTTGGTTTGTTTGTTCTAACAGCTATTCTTACCAAGCCAGACCTTATAGACAGGGGAACAGAGAAAAACATCTTGGAAATAGTACGAAATCAGGTGATCCCTTTAAGTAAAGGATACGTCATCGTCAAGTGCCGAGGACAAAAGCAAATTGATGACAAGATCTCTCTGGCTGAGGCCACTCGAGTAGAGAGAGAATTCTTCAGACGTCATGAATTCTTCAGGTATGAACAACTCATTCATTATTCATAACATTTGACTCAATTGTGGTGACTGAAAACTTACTTTCATTTTTTGTACTTCCAGTTGCCTGTTATATGAAGAGAGAGCAACTATTCAGTGCCTTGCCACCAAACTGACTCAAGACCTCGTAGATCACATTAAAGTATGCTTCTACTCTTTTTATACCTACTAATATGCATGATTAGGTTTTAGTATAGGTGAGATCAGTTTAACATTATGTAAAAAAATTATCAGAGAAGCAGTAACAAATCTGTTATGGAAATGTTGAGTATTCCAGAAGGTTGCTAGATGAATTAAATGCATTGAATTTTTCTGTGTTTGTTTTAGAAAGCGTTACCTTCGATATCAGAAGAGATCAAAAAGCAGCTGTGGAGAATGCGAAAAGAGCTGAGTCAGTGTGAAACCGGCCCACCACTGGACCCACAGAAGAAAAAGATCTTTTTTATAGATGTGTGCAACATTTTTGATTAAAAAAAAAATTAATCTAATCTAGAACCTAATACTACTCTTCCTATATCTTGTTCATGATTGCTTGTTCTTTCAGATCTTGACAAAGTTCAATGATAAGATTAACCGATTGGCATCTGGCGAGGTGGTTAACAACGACAACTTGTTTGTACTGCTTCGGTCTGAGTTCAAAAAATGGAATGACCATCTTGACAACACAAAGGAATCATGTGAGTACACAGTACATATTCAGAAGCAAAAGACCCAAAATCTATTATTGAATGTACAAGAGGAACAAGTATTTCAAATAAACTTTAGCTAAGGTTGGAGTCGAGCAGTTTGAATAAGCCTTGTGGAAACTCCACAACTGATGGGGAAGTTGAATTTTGGTCAAATTTTGAACCCAAAACAGTCCACAACACGGTCCAGGAGGTGGTGAAAGAATATGATCTGAAGCACAGAGGACGAGAGCTGCCTGGCTTCAGTGACTACAAGGTGTTTGAGATGGTGGTGCAGAGGCTTGTAAAACAGCTAACAACGACTGCAATTGACACACTCAGAGACATCAGAGGTAGATTTTAACCTTCAAAAATTTAATTCCATTTTTTAAAATAAATTTACTAGAAACAATATTATAAACAATATTATATAGTTTAAATGTGTTTATTTATTAGCATTTATCTGAGAGGTACAGCAAACATTGAGAATATCACACACAAAAATGGACTGACAATCATTTTTGGTTTAGCATACTGTGGACTTTTTAAATTTATTTAAAAAAATTATCTAATGAATGAACAAGTTAATTACCAGAAACAGTCACTTTTACCAAATTTACCTTTGAAAAAAAATAAATAAATTCTCAAACAGTGGCTTGTATGTTACAGCCTGCAAGTAGTATGAATTAAAGAGGAAATTCATTTTTAAGGCTTCCTAATGATATCTAAATCACAATTTATTGGAGATTTCCTGGAGTTTCTTGCTCTATTTTAGTTTGATTTAATTTAATGCATGTATTCTGAATTTATTTGTTTGAGAGGATTACAACCAACCAGGGCTGGCCCACACCACTCATCTACATCTATCTTTGTTTTCAAAAAGGTCGTATGCCTCTTTTCCACTGTATAGAACGGCACGACACGGTTCAGTTCAACTCACTTCGTTCGGCGCAGTTTGGCTCGGTTTGCGCTTCCACTGCAGTGTAGTAACGCTTTAGCGTGGGCGGGATTACTCAGGCGCACGGCGCCGCTACTGGCGTGATGTCATCGTAAACGCGCCACAAACAAACACACAACTGGAGCATATCGACGGCATGGTGATCTTCATTCTTGGCATGTGGATGTTTTTAACAGCAAGACGAAGGAGTTTGTTTCAAAAGAGGCCGACGGTTAATACAAAAAGGTGCGTGCGATCCTTCTCTGGCTGTTTCTAAATATAGCTGTTCTGTTGTGTCTCGTGTCGCAAGTTCGGTAACGCAGTAATGACGATTTTCTCCGGCTAATCAGTGACCAGCAGAGTTTACATGTCACGTTTTGGTAACGGTTCGGCGCGCTTGGAACCTCGGCTGAGGTGGTACTGAAAAAAGGACCAGGTACTATGTACTGTTCCCAGTGGAAAACCCCCCAAAAGTGAGTAGAACTGAACCGTGTCGTGTCGTACTATGCAGTGGAAAAGCGCCATTAGATTCCTGGTTACAAGTAACGGTTAATTTACACTTTACTACTGTAGGGTACAGTAGTCTGGAACAAGAGCATTTACAGATTTAGGTTTTGTTACAGGAATATCTGATTAAGACCAAAGAACATTTAGAATATTAGCTGTGGAATCACACAGAACATATGTAGCCAACTATGGCATGTACACAAAGACTCAATAATTACAAATTATTGAATACAAAACTCAGACTCTATATCCCAGATACTCATCTCGCATTCGCATTCAACTTCACACACACTGGACCTCATTACCCACAATGCATCTCCCGCACTGGACTAAACTCCCATAAACAGCTGTCGTAAAATCAACCTCTCTCTCTCCTGCAACAACACGCTCTTTGTCGGCGGCGCCCGCGCACTCCTCCATATGATTAGGAAAGAGATGCAATATTATGGTTTCCGTCATTTTTTATATATTTGTGTACTGACTTGGCCGGACTACACTGGCCAGCGGCCCACCGGGAAAACTCTCGGTACTCCAGATGGCCAGCCCGCCCCTGCTTTCAGTGATTTAAATTTGTGTAATTTTAATCTTCCGGATTCTAGATTCTAAAGTTGACATTGTTACCTTTTTTAATCCTTGGAATGGAAGAAATTGAGATTTTCCTTATGATAGCATGAATTGCATTGTTTTTAATCTGTAAAATGTTAACAATATTCCTTGGTATTTTTATAAAAAAAAAACATTGTGCCTGGTATAGGTTTAATATTCAGTGCGCATCGTTTGTACATCTGTTATTTTACAACTATATAAGAACACTCAGAAATACCTTTTATTTGGGGTTAAGTGACTGATGTGCCTAACATCTTTCAGCTGAGCCTCGTTTCACTGAATAATCCACCACTTTTCATCAGTATAATGACACACACACACACACACACACACACACAGTCGTCACTCCCCTAAATTTAAAGAATACAAACTGGTTGCGTGCGAGTTTGCTGTTTTTCCTATAGTGTGCTGAAGCAAAATCAAAATCAAAATTTTTATTTTGTTTTATTTTTACTTTGCTGTAATTAAAATGAAAAAAATTTAAAACAGTATCACGCAGGGATCGAACCCGGGTCCCCCACGTGAAAGGGCGCAGACTTACCTGCTGCACCACTCAGACACTTAGAGACAACGCACCCCAGACTGTAAATAGCACCCATTCCTCCATACTGTTCTTTACAGATCATAACATGCGTTAGATAGTTTTTTTTTTATCACTCTTTACACAATACTTTGCTATTTTTATAGATGTTGAGCATCGTGAGCAAGCCCGAGATCATATTAACGTTAATTATCACCAGCCGGCATGAATAGGCGGTTCACGAGTAACGTGAGTTGGGCGCACACCCATCGATTTGACTATCGTTACTCGCTCACTCCGTAGGCTCCCTGAATAGGCGGGAAAGGGATGGAGCCGTGTATTCGTGCCGGCTGGAAAAAAAAAACTAAACAGATCTAACAGATGAGGACTCAGATTAATGTGCAAAAAATATATTGTAGCGTTTATCGACACTAGCAGGGATCTTGGAGGACGAGTGAGCTTACTTGCTCCCCAATGCCCAATGCAAATGACTGGGGAGTAGTTTATTACTCTCAGCACAAGCAAACATACACAGGTCAAGCACACACACATAAACACGCGCAACATGGCTGAAGCCACTAACCTAAACACCCTTCTCTCTCATGGTAGACAGAGAAAACCCCCGCAAAGCATGACGGTCGTCAGCCGCCGCCCCGCCCACGCCACACTATAATAAAACTATATAAGTCTACATAGCCTTTATAAGACTCTGCCTTAAGCGCACTTAAAACATTTCATTTAGTTTTATCTTAATTTTGCTGTAATTTAAATAAAACAATTTTAAACATCATCACTCAGGATTCGAACCAGCGCTTTGTAGATCTCTGGCCGAGCGCTCTAACCGCTACACCAAGCGGGCACTTAGAGACAATGCACCCCAGTTACGTTAATAAGGCACTTGACTTCTTTGAAAGCAAGCTCTAGATAAGTGACGAAGTAAGCCTGTTATAATAATAACTTAGTGTTATTTGATCTTATCGGTTTAGAAATTTATATTTCAATAAAACCCTACACACTTCTTTTCTAATTACACGTGATAAAATCTAAAGGCTCACCGTATTAATATTTATTGTGCTTAAATTTGTTAATAAGATCTTAATAAGATTTGATTTAATTTGAATTCTACATTTGTACTGTAATTTTAGTACTGTGATTATGAATTCGGTCAACTACAGTGTTTCACTTGATGTTATCGGCTACTACATGTATTATTTAATGGAACGCGTCTCATTAATGCGGCAGAGAATGAACTAAGGCATGAGGCGTCAGTCTGTAGTTATATAGCACCACTCAGTGGTAAAAGCCAGCAAATGCACAAACTCTCCTCTCCAAATACGCCGCGACGGTAAAATGAAGCTCTGATTAGGTGACCACTGTATGTACAAATTCATATTGAAATTCAAATTTTACTTGTCACACACAGCCATCAGTAAACAGTATGATGCTGTATGTAGTGAAATGCTTATACAACTGCCCGTGACCTGAAATGAAGGATTTCTCTGCAATAAATGAATTGCATTGAAGAGTACAATTAAATAAAAAATTTAATATTCCAATAAAGTAATAAAAATCTAAAAATTACTTAAAAATGTAAGCTGAAAAAATACAATATTTACAAGGTTACTAAATTAAATATAATTAAAATATAAGTGTATACATTTTGCAGGATAAATTACAGACTGTAAAGAAAGGAATTAAAACTCAGATTTGAGTTGGTCCTTATTTATGTGAAAAGAGAACAATGTCCAAACCGGAACATAAAATGTACTCCTGGATTTGTGCAACATATGAGGAATATGCAAATGTGAAACAAAATGATACATCCTGACTGATGTGTAAGCTAGGGTGTTTAATTTCTGTGTGAGTAAAAAAAAACAGACCCAATTGTTTAGTTTTTTTGTGGTGTTCTCTTTGAAAGCCTGAATAGCCTGAGGGAAGACGCTCCTCATCTGTCTCTGTGTGAACTTTTAGGAAGCAGAAGCGCTTTCCTGACTGCAACAAAGAGAACAGTTTATTGTTAGGGTGGCTGAGGTCCTTCACTATCTGCCTGGCCTTTGTCCAGCACCGCTTGCTGTAGATTGGGTGTATGGTAGGGAGCTAGGCTACTGGAAGCTGTCCATTCTCTCCACTGGGCTCTTGTTGATGACAGGACCCTCTCCTGCTTTGTGCTGAAGTCCGCTATCAACTCCTTTGTCTTGCTGAAGTTTAGGAAGACTGGCACCAGTTCTCCAGGTTTTTAATCTCCTTCTGGTAGGCTTTCTTGTTGTTGTCAGTGATCAGGTCCACCACAACAAACTTGATAATAGATGTGGAGTTGGTAGTGGCCACGCAGTCATACAGTATATGCACAGTGAGTACAACAGGGGACTCAGGACACAACCCTGGGTGGCTCCAGTGCTGAGACATGAGACATGTCTGCCCATTTGTACTGCCTGTGGTCTGCCCGTCTGACACAGCAGTAGGCTGATTCACAGGTCTTCCAGCTTAATGGTGAGTCTGACCGTAATTATAATATTAAATGCTTAACAGGTGGGTTAGGGGACCCTACACCATATTAGGCAAGTGCACTGTAAAAAACTACCTATAGAATCAACCCAAAAAATGTGAGGTAACAATTTGCACTCAGTTTGTTTTGGGTACATTTCACCCCATATTTTTCGTAAAAAGTACCTAAATAAATTAGCTACTGTATAACATGCCAATTGAAATTAGGTACTCCTACTCATTGCATCACATAATGAATTGTAACATTTTGTGATGCAATGAGTAGACTTTACCTAATATATATATATATATATATATATATATATATATATATATATATATATATATATAGAGAGAGAGAGAGAGAGAGAGAGAGCGAGAGAGAGATTCTGTAAAGAATAGTGGATCAAAATGTATCACAGGATGTGTGCAAATCTGGTAAACAACTACAGTACAAGAAACATCTTCCCACTGTGCTTTCCAACAAGGGTTTCTCTACCAAGTACTAAGTTATGTTTTGCTTGGGAATCAAATACTTATTTCCCTCATTGAAATGCAACTTAATTCATAACGTGCTTTTTCTGGATTTTTGGTTTATATTCTGACTCAATCCTTTACCATAAACCTATGATAAAAATGATAGATTATAGACCTTATAATTTATATATATATTGTATAATTTGTATATACACACACAGTGGCTTTCAAAAGTATTCGGCCCCCTTGAACTTTTCCACATTTTGTCACATTAAAGCCACAAACATGAATCAATTTAATTGGAATTCCACGTGAAAGACCAATACAAAGTGGTGTACACGTGAGAAGTGGAACGAAAATCATACATGATTCCAAACATTTTTTACAAATAAATAACTGCAAAGTGGGGTGTGGGTAATTATTCAGCCCCCTTTGGTCTGAGTGTAGTCAGTTGCCCATAGACAACTAATGAGTGCTAATGACTAAATAGTGTGCACCTGTGTGTAATCTAATGTCAGTACAAATACAGCTGCTCTGTGTCGGCCTCAGAGGTTGTCTAAGAGAATACTGGGAACGACAACACCATGAAGTCCAAAGAACACACGAGACAGGTCAGGGATAAAGTTATTGAGAAATTTAAAGCAGGCTTAAGCTACAAAAAGATTTCCAAAGCCTTGAACATCCCACGGAGCACTGTTCAAGCGATCATTCAGAAATGGAAGGAGTATGGCACAACATAAACCTACCAAGACAAGGCCGTCCACCTAAACTCACAGGTCGAACAAGGAGAGCGCTGATCAGAAATGCAGCCAAGAGGCCCATGGTGACTCTGGACGAGCTGCAGAGATCTACAGCTCAGGTGGGGGAATCTGTCCATAGGACAACTATTAGTCGTGCACTGCACAAAGTTGGCCTTTATGGAAGAATGGCAAGAAGAAAGCCATTGTTAACAGAAAACCATAAGAAGTCCCGTTTGCAGTTTGCCACAAGCCATGTGGGAGACACAGCAAACATGTGGAAGAAGGTGCTCTGGTCAGATGAGACCAAAATGGAACTTTTTGGCCAAAATGCAAAACGCTATGTGTGGCGACAACCTAACGCTGCACATCAATCTGAACACACCATCCCCACTGTCAGGTATGGTGGTGGCAGCATCATGCTCTGGGGGTGCTTCTCTTCAGCAGGGACAGGGAAGCTGGTCAGAGTTGATGGGAAGATGGATGGAGCCAAATACAGGGCAATCTTGGAAGAAAACCTCTTGGAGTCTGCAAAAGACTTGAGACTGGGGCAGAGATTCACCTTCCAGCAGGACAACGACCCTAAACATAAAGCCAGGGCAACAATGGAATGGCTTAAAACAAAACATATCCATGTGTTAGAATGGCCCAGTCAACGTCCAGATCTAAATCCAATCGAGAATCTGTGGCAAGATCTGAAAACTGCTGTTCACAATCGCTGTCCATCTAATCTGACTGAGCTGGAGCTGTTTTGCAAAGAAGAGGATTTCAGTCTCTAGAAGCTGGTAGAGACATACCCTAAAGACTGGCAGCTTTAATTGCAGCAAAAGGTGGTTCTACAAAGTATTGATTCAGGGGGCTGAATAATTACGCACACCCCACTTTTCAGTTATTTATTTGTAAAAAAAAAATTTTGTAATCGTGTATGATTTTCATTCCACTTCTCATGTGTACACCACTTTGTATTGGTCTTTCACGTGGAATTACAAAAAAAATTATTCATGTTTGTGGCTGTAATGTGACAAAATGTGGAAAAGTTCAAGGGGGCCGAATATATATAAGTATATGAATATATACTGTATATGTATGTATGTACAGTATGTCAGTATGTATGTATGTATGTATGTATGTATGTATGTACGACCTGTATATACAGGTCCTTCTCAAAAAATTAGCACATTGTGATAAAGTTCATTATTTTCTGTAATGTACTGATAAACATTAGACTCTCATATATTTTAGATTCATTACACACAAACTGAAGTAGTTCAAGCCTTTTATTGTTTTAATATTGATGATTGTGGCATACAGCTCATGAAAACCCAAAATCTCAAAAAATTAGCATATTTCATCCGACCAATAAAAGAAAAGTGTTTTTAATACAAAAAAAGTCAACCTTCAAATAATTATGTTCAGTTATGCACTCAATACTTGGTCGGGAATCCTTTTGCAGATTCTTGTGTCTCTCAACTTTCTCTTCACAATATCCCACAGATTCTCTATGGGGTTCAGGTCAGGAGAGTTGGCAGGCCAATTGAGCACAGTAATACCATGGTCAGTAAACCATTTACCAGTGGTTTTGGCACTGTGAGCAGGTGCCAGGTCGTGCTGAAAAATGAAATCTTCATCTCCATAAAGCTTTTCAGCAGATGGAAGCATGAAGTGCTCCAAAATCTCCTGATAGCTAGCTGCATTGACCCTGCCCTTGATAAAACACAGTGGACCAACACCAGCAGCTGACATGGCACCCCAGACCATCACTGACTGTGGGTACTTGACACTGGACTTCAGGCATTTTGGCATTTCCCTCTCCCCAGTCTTCCTCCAGACTCTGGCACCTTGATTTCTGAATGACATGCAAAATTTTGGGTTTTCATGAGCTGTATGCCACAATCATCAATATTAAAACAATAAAAGGCTTGAACTACTTCAGTTGTGTGTAATGAATCTAAAATATATGAAAGTCTAATGTTTATCAGTACATTACAGAAAATAATGAACTTTATCACAATATGCTAATTTTTTGAGAAGGACCTGTATTTATATTGTATAAACTCATATGTTTCAGAAACCATACAGAAACAGTTTCAGGATGTGTCCAAAACCTGTTTCCTCAATTACCCTTTTCTCCAGTGTGTTGCAATGGTAAATATTATTTAAAAAATATATTTTAAAGCATTTATATCCCAAAAGTGTAAACTATTCACGAAATAGTCGAAACTCAGTAATCAATACTTAAAATCAACATTTCAGAACAAGATCGACAACATTCAGTCAAAGCAGGAAGCCAAGGTATTGCAGAGGATCATGGAACAGTTTGAGATGGAGCAACTGGTCTACACTCAAGATGGCATCTACTTCAAGACCTTGAATGAGACTAACTCTGCTAATGGACAAAAAGCTTCAGAAGACAACTTTGCTGGATTTGACAACAGAAATAAATATCCTGAAATGCTGCGGGCTTATTACGAGGTATATTTTAAGAGTTTAAGTGGTTAATGGATTCATGAATGAATTTCTGATTAATTTACAGTATAATAATTATTATAGATACAATGCCTGGCCAAAATCAATCAAATACCTTTTTTTTTAAAGTTCAAACTATCGAGCTACATCAAGCAAAAAAAAAAAAAAAACTAGGGAGGAATGAAATTGGGCTGAACCTTCAACTTTATAGAAGAAATGTAGTTGGTAAAATAATTCATGAATAGAGATAATTTAAACAATTGTGAATTGCATGGTAACAACAGGTCAACAGTAAAAAATTATGTATAATAGTGAAAGTAAGAGCATTCCCATACACACACAATGTGATAAGAACCCACAGGATTAGCACTAAACAGCTGAGTAGCCACAAGGGGAGTTAATGAGGCTAATAAAGTAAAATCGGTTATTTGATAGGGAGAATAAACATTAGACTTTGGAGCGATAGTAAAGGTCATGTGGTCTGATGAGTCCAGACTGACCCTATTCCAGAGCAATGTGTGCGTCAGGGTAGGAAGGGAAGCACATGAAGAAATGCACACATCATGCATAGTGACCACTGTACGAGCCTTTGAAGGCAGTGTTATGATCTGGGTTTGCTTCAGTTGGTCAGGTCTAGACTCAGCAACATTACTATTATGTGGCAATAAAATTAAGTCAGCTGATGACCTGAATGTACTGAATGACATAAAGGTTATTACATCTACAGTATAGAGTTTTTCTTCCATAATGTTACCGGCATATTCAGTTGTGATAGGATGGTTTTGGGAGTGTAATTAATCATTTTCATAAATGAACTGGGCACCATATTGTGTGCTATAATGTGACTAAATGAAATCTTAGTGTGTGCAACTTTTTTTTTTGTTTGTTTATTGGCCAGGCAGTGTATTGTTTAAACAATAAAGGGTATATAGTATGTAATATGCAAATTACATAATTTGTCTAAAAACATTTTTGAACTAGGTTTAAATAAATTAATTTTTTGACTATTGTATTTGCTTCTGCAATTTGAGGTTATGCCTCACTGCAGGCAAAATGGATATACTAAATGATTAATTTTTAACTAGATATAAACATAATTATGACATACATTATACATATTTCTTAGACATTTACCTGGAAATAGTTTATTAAAGATCCACCCGCCACTTCCTCTTGACAGATTGTGGTGCAGCGCTTGGCTGACCAGGTGCCTATGCTGATCCGATACTTCATGCTGAAGGAATCTGCTCAGCTGCTGTGCAGTGAGATGCTGTGTTTAATGGACGGTGTCAACGTGGCAGAGGCTTTGCGTGAAGAAACGGAGATCAGCAGACGTCGTGCTGACATCCAGAACCGCACAAACCGTCTTACACTTGCTCAAGAGAAACTCAGCAACTTTGTTTGAAACCAGGGGCTCAATATAAAAATTACACTTGTGGGCAATTTAAATTTAAATGTTTCCCCTGGAGTGCTCCCACTCGAGTGTTGTATGCTTTGGGTCATTATCTTCCTGGAAGGTGAATCTCCATCTCAGTCTCAAATCACAGGCAAACTGAAAATCCCTGTATGTAGCACCATTTTTCTTTCCCTCGACTCAGATCAGTTTCCCAGTCCCTGCTGCTGAAAAACATCCCCACAGCATGATGCTGCCTCCACCATGTTTCACTGGTGTTCTTGGGGTGATGGGAGTTTTCGCCTGACCTAGCATTTTCTTTGGTGACCAAAATGTTACGTTTTAGTCTCATCTGATGAAAGCACCTTCCTCCATACATTTTGGGAGGCGCCCACATGTCTTTTGGCAAACATTTAAAAATAAATGTCTTATTTTTAACACTAAGTTGTCAGGCTCTGGCCCAGAACCTGGGCCCCCGGGGTGATGGTTTTGGATTCAACTGAAAGCACTCAAGGCAAAGGCCCAGGTAAAATAGATTTATTAGCAAAAAAAGTAACAGAATATCCACAGGGAAACACATTCAACTAAGGTTCTTCTCAGCTTGAGGAATTAATAATAGAAACAAAATGAACTGTTGAGAAAAACAAAACCTCCACAAGGGGATAAAACAGGTGGGATATTAAGCAGCCAAAAGTGAAAAAATTGAGGAACTTACAAAAGGGCAACTCTGAAGCACAGGACACACAGAGCAGGGGCACAAAAAACCTCAAACAATAAACAAAAAAAAAGTGACTAACAGGGAAAATTAACACAGAACATGAGCTTAATAACTCATGTTATGACTTGTGTAAGGAAACACTAGGAAGGACTAAGGCTAAGGGGAACACCAAGGACCTCTAGAGGCCTGGAGACAAACTGCAGGAGAAACAGAAGGCTGACAAAATAATGCCTTTTTTTCTGGCCACTCTTCCATAAAGCCCAGCTCCTATTGGCAGGTTTGTTGTGGTACCATGTTCTTTCCATTTGAAGATGATGGATTTGATGGTGCTCCGGGGATAATCAAACATTTGGATATTTTTTTATAACCCAACCCTGACATGTACTTCTCAAAACAACTTTGTCCCTGACTTGTTTGGAGAGCTCCTTGGTCTTCATGGTGTGATGCCTCTTGCTTAGTGGTGTTGCAGCCTCTGGGGCCTTTCAGATCATGTGACACTTGCACACAGGTGGACCTTATTTAACTAATTATGTGACTTCTGTTATGTGATCTTTTTCTCATTTCACTTCACCTACTTATATTATTTTGTGCAGACCCATCACATAAAATTCAGATTAAAACATTTAATTTACAGGTTATAATGTATCAAAACATGAAAAACGTGAACGTAGGTGAATACTTTTGCAAGGCACTGTAAATGCAACGCCAGACAACTGTAGATGTACAAATGTATCACATATTTTTGTGGTAAAATCTTTACAAATTAATGCCGTCCTACTGCGACTGTTTTTGGCCTGGGACACAACGTTGCTGTCAGACTATACAATTAATGTCCAAAATATATAATAAAACTATATGAGCTACATAACCATTATAAGACTCTACTTTTATTTAAGTACACTCACAGTGATGACAAAATGTTATGATTTTGTAAAATAATGAAAGCAAACAGGGTGCGCTATTCTGTACAGAGTTTGGTGAACTTAAGCACGTCAAAAAATGAACCGAAACTCTATGTATACTTGCCTTACAGGCGTGAAAAATATATACTTACAGTGGTGTGAAAAACTATTTGCCCCCCTCCTGATTTCTTATTCTTTTGCATGTTTGTCACACAAAATGTTTCTGATTATCAAACACATTTAACTATTAGTCAAAGATAACACAAGTAAACACAAAATGCAGTTTTTAAATGAGGGGTTTTATTATTTAGTGAGAAAAAAAATCCAAACCTACATGGCCCTGTGTGAAAAAGTAATTGCCCCCTGAACCTAATAACTGGTTGGGCCACCCTTAGCAGCAATAACTGCAATCAAGCGTTTGCGATAACTTGCAACGAGTCTTTTACAGCGCTCTGGAGGAATTTTGGCCCACTCATCTTTGCAGAATTGTTGTAATTCAGCTTTATTTGAGGGTTTTCTAGCATGAACCGCCTTTTTAAGGTCATGCCACAACATCTCAATAGGATTCAGGTCAGGACTTTGACTAGGCCACTCCAAAGTCTTCATTTTGTTTTTCTTCAGCCATTCAGAGGTGGATTTGCTGGTATGTTTTGGGTCATTGTCCTGCTGCAGCACCCAAGATCGCTTCAGCTTGAGTTGACGAACAGATGGCCGGACATTCTCCTTCAGGATTTTTTGGTAGACAGTAGAATTCATGGTTCCATCTATCACAGCAAGCCTTCCAGGTCCTGAAGCAGCAAAACAACCCCAGACCATCACACTACCACCACCATATTTTACTGTTGGTATGATGTTCTTTTTCTGAAATGCTGTGTTACTTTTATGCCAGATGTAACGGGACACGCACCTTCCAAAAAGTTCAACTTTTGTCTCGTCGGTCCACAAGGTATTTTCCCAAAAGTCTTGGCAATCATTGAGATGTTTTTTTAGCAAAATTGAGACGAGCCTTAATGTTCTTTTTGCTTAAAAGTGGTTTGCGCCTTGGAAATCTGCCATGCAGGCCGTTTTTGCCCAGTCTCTTTCTTATGGTGGAGTCGTGAACACTGACCTTAATTGAGGCAAGTGAGGCCTGCAGTTCTTTAGATGTTGTCCTGGGGTCTTTTGTGGCCTCTCGGATGAGTTGTCTCTGCGCTCTTGGGGTAATTTTGGTCGGCCGGCCACTCCTGGGAAGGTTCACCACTGTTCCATGTTTTTGCCATTTGTGGATAATGGCTCTCACTGTGGTTCGCTGGAGTCCCAAAGCTTTAGAAATGGCTTTATAACCTTTACCAGACTGATAGATCTCAATTACTTTTGTTCTCGTTTGTTCCTGAATTTCTTTGGATCTTGGCATGATGTCTAGCTTTTGAGGTGCTTTTGGTCTACTTCTCTGTGTCAGGTAGCTCCTATTTAAGTGATTTCTTGATTGAAACAGGTGTGGCAGTAATCAGGCCTGGGGGTGACTACAGAAATTGAACTCAGGTGTGATAAACCACAGTTAAGTTATTTTTTAACAAGGGGGGCAATCACTTTTTCACACAGGGCCATGTAGATTTGGAGTTTTTTCTCTCCCTTAATAACGTAAACCTTCATTTAAAAACTGCATTTTGTGTTCAATAATGTTATCTTTGACTAATCGTTAACGGTTTTTGATGAGCAGAAACATTTAAGTGTGACAAACATGCAAAAGAATAAGAAATCAGGAAGGGGGCAAATAGTTTTTCACACCACTGTATAATGAAATGTCTGTGTGGCGATGGGCTTGAACTCAGTGCAAACTATAAGACAACATCTCGCTCATATTGGAGGAAAAACAAACTCAGACAACACCTTGGACAACACTAAACCACAAAAAGGGGCGAGGCACCACAACTCAACGGCATGAGCAACAACAAATCATACACCGTCTACCTGTCGACTGCTCCCTATAAGAAGACAGCTATGGCGCTTGCCAGTGAGTGAAAAAATGTATGCATGAGACTTATTCAATTTTCTTTGACACAGATTCAAATTATTGGGAAGAATCCCACATGCCAAGGTCAACAAAGAGTCAGCCACGCACCTGTGTCTCTGCTTCCCCGGTGCAACTGCCATTCGTTCAGAATATCTTAATTTTTTATGGTAGTATTGCTTAAAGTATAACAAACACTCTGCTCTAATTTCACTCTTCGTACACGCTGTGTAACACTAACAACAGTCCCGGTTGCAACAAACATCTCAACAATAGTTTCTTTCTGTTTTGAAAGTTTAACTCTTTCTTTTCCAACTCATATCATGCACAAATAAATTAAAAATGTCTCCACAACAGCTGTACAAAACATTTCTTTGTGAGGTTTTTTGCTTAGTCCAGAAACTTAAACATTAGCTAGGTCAACGTTACTCAAAATGATACAAAACTGCACTCAACAATATTCACAAAATTTCAGAGATTCCAGTCCTGTTTCTCTATCCCTCTTTTCCCCACAGGCTGTACTCCAATTCTACTTCTTGGACATCACAAAGTCTTTGTAACGGTGTGGCTGCAGCACAGTGCAACCCGATCTTGTGGTAATGGGTTTGTCTTTGTTAGTAGTGTCCCTGTGTGCGTGTCTCTCAGTGACATTGTGTGGCAGTTCACGCTCCGGCCTATTGGGGTTAGTAATTTCTATGTCATCGAGTTCCTCAGACATATCGTGTTTGATTAGGGTTTCTTTTTGCTGTTTATTGTCTACTGACCTACTGTACAAATGTCACACTTGCCTATATACGTTTTGATCTGCTCATTCATGCCCTGCCAGTAAACACATTCTCTGGCCCTCCACAGTCATCTCTCTACCCCCAGGTGTGATGCATGTTAAGGGGCTATGATCTCTCTCTGTAGTGCATTAGGAACAAGGATACATTCGCCACTGAACACTATTCCATTCTGATATGCCAGCTCCTCTTTTAGGCAGAAATAAGGCCCGATTTCAACTGGTGTCTTGTTTTTATCCTTTGGCCAACCTTGGCATATTGTTTTGATCAGTTGGATCTGTAGCGTTTTATCATCAGCTGTTGTGGATTGGAATGCATGAAGTCTATCTGTCGAAATTGAGAACCAGTGTACCGTATTAACAGTCTCTATCTAAGCTTCAGCTGAGTCGTAAGATGAACACTCAGGAAGATATGCTCTGCTAATCGTGTCTACGAGGGCACACTCAGTAGTGGTTTTCTCACTATGTTTTCTAATGGCTTGTGATCACTTTATACAGTAACTTTGCGACCATACGTGTATTGGTGAAATTTTTCAATGTTGAACACTTCGGCTAGAAGCTCATTCTCTCTTTGCGCGTAGCCTTGCTCGATTTGTGTGAGCAAGGCTATGCTAAAATTCTACTTGCAAATGTGACTGGCTTACCACTCTGTAGGAGTGCTGCACCCAAACCTGCGTCTGAGGCATCACACTGTACAGTCAGTTCCTCATCAGGGTTGTAATATTTTATCACTATTTGCATTAGAAATAGTTTCTTTCAGTTTCTGAAATGCTTCCTCATGTTGAGTTGTCCAGTTCCACTCACTGTCTTTGTGTGTCAATTGCCTCAACACCTGGCACTGGTCCGAGAGGTGGGGGCAAAACTTTGCTAGGTAATTTACCATACCCAGTAGTCTTTGAACTGCCTTCACATCTGTTGGTTGAGGCATCTGTTTAATGGCACAAACTTTCTCTGGGTCAATTTTAAGTCCACCTGACGTTAGAAGGTGTCCTGTGTATGCTGCTTCTCTTTGTCTAAGGTTTAGTTTGTCTAGGTTTAGTTTAATGTTCTTTTCCCTGGAATGGCTCAAAAACCTTCTTACTGTAACTTTTCATCATGGTCGTGCTCAGCTGCTTCTTGTGTCTCACCTTGCCCTGTTATTAGCACATCGTCCGCAATGATATACAGGCCAGGCAGATCTTCCAAGGCTTGCAGTTTGTGCTGAAATACTTCAGGAGCCGGACTTATTCCCATCGGCATCCTTAACCATCTGTAGTGGCCAAATGGAGTAGAAAATGTTGTTAGATAACTAGACTCCTCTTCTAGATTGACATGCCAAAAGCCATTTTTAACATCACAAACAGTGAAAACTTTGTGTTTTCAATAGTTGGCAGTGGGAAGTGGTTGCTTTTAAGTGCTTTGTTCAGTGGCCTTGGATCAATGCATACCCTTAACTTGCCATTTTGTTTCTGTATGACAACCAGCCCGCTGATCCAATCAGTGCTGCATTCTACCGGCGTGATAGTGCCTCTACTGTGCATTGTAGATCCTGCAGTTCCTCCTTGAGCGGCTTCATCATAGTGACTGGAAAACATCTTTTTGGTAGCTGCACTGCCTTTACAGTGTCATCAACTTTGATTTTGTATTCCCCCTCAAGGCATCCATCACCAGTGAACACATCAGCATACTCTGCTTTGATTTGTTCCATTGTCCATTTTAACATTATGGGTTTCTCTATGGTAACAATGCTACAGTGAGAGCCACGTCAAACAGCCGCCTGGAGCATGATGGATCCATGGCAGGATCATGAAGGGTTAATGCACGGTCCGTGCACGGAGTGTGATCCCCCGCGATGACGCAGTTAACAATGCCCTGCCCCATAAACGCCCCCATGCGCTTTCTAAAAAGATGGTTGCAATGCCGTATAATTCCGCCAGATGGAGCATTGACTGGCACAGTTAACTGCAGTGTCCAGGAAGCCCAATACCATATATTTAATATACTGTACAGACAGTTCTTGTATTATCAACATAGTTTCATAAATAGATGACGTAGTAAAAAACAATAACAACAAACCAATTAATAAAACAGATTTATTAAATCACTCAATACACAACCCATGATGATTATGCTATTTATTATTTAATAATGACTTAATAAAACAAGTTAGTGAAATATTTTTTAAGACATCCTGAAATGATCCTTAAAGACACGGTAGCGGCTGTAATTTGTCTATACCGATCATTGTAGGTACGGAATACAAATGCGGGCTGTGTACAGTATTTTACATTACGGTGTATTTTACCTAGTTCCATTTAATATACTGATTGATAATATTTTGCTGCAAAGTAAAGCTCAAAATGTAACGTCTGCTTGGGTTTGTTTTCGTTATATTTTTGATGATGTTTTTTTTTCACTGATAGTCAACAAGTGGCATAAGAAAGGCAATTAATGGCACATGCAACCTGGAACAAATATCTGCCCATATGGATCAGTATTTCTTTAGTCATTTAATAATGCATAATGCTCCCCCGTCAAAAAATCTGATGGGACATTAATCACTTATCACAACTGTGAATGGATGCGGCAGCAGAGACAGATTAAATCCTCATAAACACTTGGAAACAATAGTAAAAAAGTTCCAGAGGTTTAGCGCCTGTTATACTAATGTATTTTTACTGATTTTTTTTATTGCTTATATTTAGTTTGGTTTTATGCAATTTCATGTGTTGTGTGTGTGTATATGTGTGTGTGTGCACGAGAGAGAGGATACTCTGACAAGACCAACTTCCGTGTGGCTCCCGTGGCGCAATCGGTTAGCGCGTGATACTTATAAAGCGGTCCAGGTGAAGCAATACCGAGTTCGAGCCTCACCTAAAGCACCCAAAGCATTTTACTGCATATCGTGCTGTGTATGTGACAAATCAAATTTTAATTTGAAAGTAAAGCTTAAAATTTAACTTCTGCTTGGGTTTGTTTTCGTTATATTTTTTTATGTTTTCGCTGAAAGTCAAATTGGCATAACAAATTGATTAATGGTGCATAATATCTGGAACAAATATCTGTCCATATGGATCAGTATTTCTTTAGTCATTTAACCAGCATAATGTCCTACATCAAAGATCTGATGGGGCATCAATCACTTATCACAACTGTGTATAGACGCGGCAGCAGAGATGGATTTAATCCCCATAAACATTCACACTTGAAAACAAAACTAACAGAACTAAACAGTTCTAGAGTGTTAGTGCCTATTAGTGCCTGAGAACAATAAAGGATTATAAAGCACCAACATCCGGTATGACGAACGCGGACGCGACTCTGGCAGACGAGCTCAACACCTTCTATGCTCGCGTCGAGGCTGCAGCTAAAGACGCTAGCGATGCTAATGCTAACGGCGCTAATGCTAGCGGCGCTAACGGCTGCAGACAGGAAGACACTGCCAGCACCGGGAACGCGCTCATCATCTCCGAGCACGACGTGAGGAGAGCCTTCAGGAGAGTGAATACCAGGAAAGCAGCAGGACCAGACGGCATCTCAGGTCGTATCCTCAGATCCTGCGCAGACCAGCTAGCACCTGTGTTCACTGAGATATTCAACATCTCCTTATCTCAGTCGGTGATCCCCACATGCTTCAAAGAGTCCATCATTGTTCCTGTCCCGAAGAAACCACATCCTGCTTCCCTCAATGACTATCGCCCTGTAGCCCTCACCTCAGTAGTGATGAAGTGCTTTGAACGCCTTATCAGAGACTTCATCATTTCTTCACTACCCGACACACTGGACCCACTACAGTTTGCATACCGTCAGAACCGCTCAACAGACGATGCAATCTCTCATCTCCTCCACACATCACTCACTCACCTGGACACTAGGAAAGGGAATTATGTTAAAATGCTCTTCATCGACTACAGCTCTGCTTTTAATACCATAATTCCCTCCACACTCACCACCAAGCTGGAGCACCTGGGACTCAGCTCATCTATATGTCAGTGGATCTCCAATTTTCTGACTGGCAGACCACAGGCAGTAAGGATGGGCGGACTCACTCTCAGCACTGGAGCCCCCCAGGGTTGTGTTCTGAGCCCCCTGCTGTACTCTTTGTACACCCACGACTGCATGGCCACTACCAACTCCACCTCCATCATCAAGTTTGCTGACGACACCGTCGTGGTCGGACTGATCACCAACAATGATGAGTCGGACTACCTAGAGGAGATTGGAAATCTGGAGAACTGGTGCCAGAGGAACAATCTCCTCCTGAACGTCAGTAAGACAAAGGAGCTGACAGTGGACTTTAGTACAAAGCAGGAGAGGAACTACCAGACCCCCGTCATCAACAGGAGCCCAGTGGAGAGAGTGGACAGCTTCAGATACCTCGGTGTTCACATCACGCAGGACCTGTCATGGTCCTGTCACATCAACACCGTGGTGAAAAAAGCCCGGCAGCGTCTCTACCACCTCAGACGCTTGAGAGACTTTAGACTGCCCTCCAAGGTGCTCAGGAACTTCTACTCCTGCACCATAGAGAGCATCCTGACAGGAAACATCACGACCTGGTTCGGGAACAGCACCATGCAGGACAGACGAGCTCTACAGAGGGTGGTGCGATCAGCCGAGCGCATCATCCACACTGAGCTCCCTGACCTGCACTCGATCTACAGCAAGCGGTGCTGGACTAAGGCCAGGAAGATCATGAAGGACCTCAGTCACCCCAGTAATGGACTGTTCTCTTTGTTGCGGTCTGGGAAGTGATTCCGATCCCTAAAGGCCAACACAGAGAGGCTGAGGAGGAGCTTCTTCCCGCAGGCGATAAGGTCTCTCAACCATCACTACACCACACAGGACTAATAACATCTTTTTAAGCTCACAACACTGACTGGACAATCATGAACACATTCATACACACTTGCACTAAATATTTATATATCTGGACAATTGCACATGTCACTTTCATTAGTCACTTTCATGCATATTTGCACAACCACTGACACTTTAAATTCTATATACATATATACTCTATCTACCCTATATTTCTATATTTTGCAATATTTTATTATGCCCTTATTGTACAGTTAATTTTACTAGTTAAATTTATTTCTTTAGTATTTCCTTTTTATTGACTATTTATTTTATTTTATTTATTTTGAATTTGAATTTGTTATCACAGGACAGGAATCACCTACAGGATACTACTGTATTTTTACTGCTTATATTTTTTACCCTAGTTTCATTTGGTTTTATGCGATTTCATGTGTTATTTGTGTGTGTCTGTGTGTGTACGTGTGTGTGTGTGTGTGTGTGTGTGTGTGTGTGTGTGTGTGTGTGTGTGTGTGTGTGTGTGAGTGCGAGAGATAGCGTGAGAGCGCGTGCGCGAGAGAGGGCTTACATTGTGATTTATCCAAGGTTACTAAAACCTGGCTTACTACCTATAAAAATTATTTCAATTTAACTCATGGGTCTCAATCACAGATGACACGACAAATTATAAACTCTGAAACATTCATTTGATCATTTAAAAATATATACAAAAACATAAATACTAATGTTATCATGGTGTAAATTATTAACATTAGGTTAGGTCCTGCCCTTAATTAATTCATATTATAATTACTTTTACATAGTATAGTTACTGGACTGACATTACCAAAAACTAGCTATTTCATTTAGCCTTTCTAAAATCAACCCATCTATCATTTATAATCAGAAAACATGAAACATATTATGATCTGTTCAATAGCCCATCTGTTTTAATTTAGTTTGTATTTTTTATTATTCATTAGACAACCTTTCAGTTTTGTAAATATTTTAGTTATAGTGTGTTAAGTCTTACTTTAGGTTAAACGTTTTTGAGAATTTGACCATCCAGCTTAGATAAATGTTATGTCATTGATTGATAAAATCTGGATTAATGAAATTTTATTTTATTACTTTAATTTTTATTTTTTATTTTCCCCCCTGAGGGATTGCCACCTTATTGTGGTCAGGGGGTTTGCGTGCCTCAACACAATTCAGCAAGGACAATACTGTTACTATAAGCCCAGGGAAAAACAGTGCTCGAACATGATGCCCCCTTCAAATTTCTGACTGCGCCCCTCCCCCCTGGTCTAGAACGGCCCTGCCTCTGACCGTCTTTTGTCTGGTAAATGAGTATTCTCACTCACCTTCCAATCGCCCCAGCGCACACACTTTGTTTGTACTGTAAACTGTAAGTATTGAAGTATTTTAGTTAAGCACAAAAACTGTGCTTGTGTTTAGAACTGCTGAACAGCCGAAAACACACACACACACCCATCCCCCCGCCAAAAACACACACACACAGAGCAATTAACACCATGTCATACTCAGTATTCTCCATTGAGGTTTCTCACCTTCCACTCCTAAGTTTGTCGTTGCTCTTTTGGAGTTCTTAAAACCCAAAACATTTATTTATACTGAGAAAAAATTATTATGGGTCACATAATCACAAACACGAATACATATAATCAAGTGTTTAACTGGTTTCATTTGTTTCTATGACCAATAATTATTATTATTATGATTTTCAGCCCAACTCTTTGACTATTTAAAACAAAGTTGTGTCCCATTTTTTGCCCATTGAAGTTGTTGGTTCAACTAAACGTTTTTTAAATACCCAAACAATCCCCCAAAATTAAAACATGCAAACATGACTTTAACAATTCAATTTATTCTTCCAAAACTAGTCAAAGTTAAAACAGTAATTTGTATAAAACAGGTGAATACATGTTGTCTTTTTGCTTAAAGTTCAATAAACTACCCGGATACACCAGCTGCTTATAAGTCTCTATCTATAGGTCTTTTATATTAAAATATCAATTTTTCAAATATCAAAACTATTAAACATGGAACAGTTTAAGTCTTTGTTTCCCCCAAAGTACTGTATCAGACATTTTGCAGTTCTATGTTCAGAATATACAGTAGACCTGATCAAACATCATTCTAAAGCTGTCGGACTGTGACGTCATCCCTCCTACAGCACCCTCAACAGCTTGTTCAGGCTCCTCCAGTCCTGTAGCTCCAAAAGTCCAGCCGTCAGCCGTCTGACCCCCCCAACCCTCCACATCGGGGCTCTGCTTAAAGACAACAGGAGAATTTAGTGAAGACAAAGATAAATTGGAATTTCGTCGTTGGAATCGACGCAGACCGACACTCATCTGTCCCAGGTAAATTCTCGGCATGAGAATTCTCCTACAACCTCAACCCCGCGTGTTTCTCTGCCCAGGTCCAACACACCAAGGACGCATCCCGCCCAGTGTTCCTACACCCCGGCGCCGGGATACCACGGACCCTGGATACAGCAGCAGCGGAAGAAGCACGCCAAGCCCCGGGCGAGGACCTCTCCACCACCACCACCCGTCTTCGACATCTCGACCCAAAACCGCTTCGCTCCTCTCCGCGAGACGGCACACGACGTCCTGGTCATCGGAGACTCCATCGTTCGTCACGTGCGTGCTACCACGGCTAAAGGTAAGGTGCACACACGCTGTTTACCTGGTGCACGTGTTCTTGATGTTGCTGCACAGGTGCCTGCTGCCCTGAGGAGGAACATTGGAGCTGTGGTTCTTCATGCCGGCACGAACGACACCAGGCTGAGGCAGACGGAGATCCTAAAGAAGGACTTCAGGAGCCTGGTCGAGAAGGTCCGCAGCACATCACCCACGACAATGATCATCGTATCTGGACCGCTTCCCACATTTCAGCGAGGAATCGAGAAGTTCAGTAGATTATTTGCTTTTAATGAATGGTTACAATCTTGGTGTCAACAACAGAAATTACGCTTTGTTGATAACTGGAATGTTTTCTGGGAGCGTCCTAGGCTCTATCACACCGATGGCCTACACCCTAGCAGAGCTGGAGCAGCGGTCCTCTCTGACAACATCTCCAGAACACTACGAACCATCTGACTGGCGGTAAGTCATACTGTAGATTCCAAACATATTAGCCACATCACAACTCACCGTAGTGATAGACGCACACACATAGCTTGTCCTATAGAAACTGTGTCTGTTCCCCGAATACTGAGAAAAAAGAATAAATTTGTTAAATTTGCCCGAAACAATCTGATAACCATAAAACCAGAAAAAGGCAAAATAAGTAGTCAAAATCCACCTCTAAAGTTTGGACTACTCAACATTAGATCCCTTGCGCCTAAAGCACTTATTGTTAATGAAATTATCTCAGATTATTGCCTTGACGCACTCTGTCTCACTGAAACCTGGCTTAAACCAAATGAATATTTTGGTCTGAATGAGTCTACTCCGTCAGGATATTTCTATAAGCACGAGCCCCGTCTAATTGGTCGCGGCGGTGGTGTCGCCACTATCTACAATGATGTACTCACTGTTACCCAGAAAATAAGGCCCAGGTTTAATTCATTTGAAGTGCTTATCATTAATGTTGCACTAAATGAAATACGTAATAAACCCTTGCTATATTTTACCTTGGCCACCGTGTACAGACCCCCGGGGCCATATGGCGATTTTCTTAAAGAATTTGGACATCTGCTATCAGACCTATTGGTTAACTCTGACAAAGTATTGATAGTAGGAGACTTTAACATTCATGTAGATGATGCTAACGACGCTTTAGCACTCACATTTATGGATTTACTAAATTCCTTTGGGGTTAAGCAAAATATAATTGGAGCAACTCACCGCTTTAATCATACGCTAGATTTAATTATATCCCATGGTATAGATGTCTCTAATATAGAGATCATACCTCAAAGTGATGATATCACAGATCATCACCTCCTGACATATACTCTACCCGTAGAACAGATTAGCTGTGTCTCCCCACGCTATCAATCTGTTAGAAATATGAATCCCACCACTAAAGACAGATTCACAAGTAATCTGCCGGATCTGTCCCAATTTCTTATTAGACCCCTAAATGCAGATGATCTAGATGAAGTGACTAGCAGCATGGGCACTATTTTTACCAGTACATTAGACACTGTTGCTCCCATCAGATTAAAAAAAGTCAGAGATAAAACATTGGCACCGTGGTACAACAGTCATACTCGCGCCCTAAAGAGAGCAACCCGTAACCTCGAGCGAAAATGGAGGAAAACTAAATTAGAAGTTTTTCGAATTGCGTATAAAGACAGTATGTGCAGCTATAGACAGGCTCTAAAAACTGCTAGGACCGAGCATCTTAGCCAACTGATAGCAAGAAACCAAAACAATCCCAGGTTCTTATTTAGTACAGTGGCTCGCTTAACAAAACCTAAGATGCCCGCAGAGAGTATCCCATCACAGTTTAGAAGTGAAGACTTTATGGACTTCTTTAATGAAAAAATCAATAATATCAGGAAGAAAATAATGGAGGTTCAACCTCTAATAGTATCTCACGATCCAGTTCAGCCTATAGCTTCACATTTAGATTTTCACTGCTTTACAGGTATAGGACAGGAAGAGCTGTATAAACTCATCACCTCGGCTAAATCAACAACGTGCCTGTTAGACCCAATCCCAACCAGATTTTTAAAAGAAGTGATGCTTACGGTTGGAGAGCCACTCCTAAACATTATTAATTCTTCATTACATCTAGGTCACGTCCCTAAACCTTTCAAGTTAGCAGTTATTAAGCCGCTTCTTAAAAAATCTAATTTGGACGCGAATGAAATAAAAAATTACAGACCGATCTCAAACCTCCCGTTCATATCAAAAATACTAGAAAAAGTAGTATCAGCTCAAATTTGCACATTCTTGCAGGATAACAACATCCTTGAAGAATTTCAGTCAGGTTTCAGGCCCCATCATAGCACAGAAACTGCACTAGTTAAGATTACAAATGACTTGTTTTTAGCTTCAGACCAAGGCTGCATCTCATTGCTAGTCCTGCTCGATCTTAGTGCTGCATTCGACACTATAGATCATAATATTCTCATAGATCGCTTACAAAATTATATAGGCATTCAGGGACAGGCACTAAAATGGTTTAGATCTTACCTGTCTGATCGCTACCATTTTGTAGATCTAAATGGAGAACCGTCTGGTATAATGCCAGTGAAATATGGGGTCCCACAAGGGTCAGTTTTAGGACCTCTGTTGTTCTCAATATACATGCTTCCCTTGGGTAACATCATTAGAAGACATGGGATTAGTTTCCATTGTTATGCTGATGATACCCAATTATATATCTCAACTAAACCAGACGAAATACCTAAGTTGTCTAGATTAACTGAGTGTGTCCAGGACATAAAAGATTGGATGACCAATAACTTTCTTTTATTAAATTCAGATAAGACAGAGATATTACTTATTGGCCCAAAAACCAGCACACAACAGCTTTCACAATTCAGCTTGCGCTTAGAAGGATGTACTGTTATTACCAGCTCAGCAGTAAAAGATCTGGGAGTAATATTAGACAGTAACTTGTCTTTTGAAAATCACATTTCAAATATCACAAAAACAGCCTTTTTCCATCTTCGAAATATTGCTAAACTTAGGAACATCTTATCCGTATCTGATGCAGAAAAACTAGTTCATGCATTCATGACCTCCAGACTGGACTATTGTAATGCATTACTAGGTGGTTGTCCTGCATCCTCAATAAACAAGCTTCAGTTAATCCAAAATGCAGCTGCCAGGGTTCTCACTAGATCCAGAAAATATGATCATATAACCCCAATATTATCATCCCTGCACTGGCTACCTGTTCAGTTTAGAATAAATTACAAAATAGTATTACTTACATACAAGGCCTTAAATGGTTTAGCTCCCACATACCTAACCAGTCTTCTGATACGCTACAATCCACCACGCGCCTTAAGATCACAAAACTCCGGACTTCTGGTAGTTCCCAGAATTTCAAAATCTACAAAAGGGGGTAGGGCTTTTTCATATTTAGCTCCAAAGCTTTGGAATAGCCTTCCAGACAGTGTCCGGGGAGCAGACACGGTTTCTCAGTTCAAAAGTAGACTCAAGACGCATCTTTTTAATCTGGCATACACATAACTCATCCCAGTACTCATACTCCAGTACACCTATACCGAATGGCAACTACGCTAATTCTCCCCATCTGTTCTGTATTTCTCTACCCATCCCGAGGCATCGGGAGATTTTGCCAGCTTCAGTAGACAAAGGCCGACCCTGCGAGGTTCCTGAGGCACCCAGAGAAGGACCAGCTCCAACTGGATTCAGCCTTATGATGGTTGGAGCTACACATGCTGCTCCTGTGCTTCCAGTGATCCAGACCTCATCTGCCCTCTGCACCTACTGACTCGTCCCTATGCTGAACTGGTCTTCATGACCATTTAAATAATTTCTGTCATATTGATTTTTCACCTGCACAACACAAGATGTTATATCATTTCTATCTGTTATCGCCCAAATGAGGATGGGTTCCCTGTTGAGTCTGGTTCCTCTCAAGGTTTCTTCCTAATGCCATCTCAGGGAGTTTTTCCTTGCCACCGTCGCCGTCACCCTTGGCTTGCTCATCAGAGACATTTCATTCATTCATCTCATTATTATCTGCACATTTTTCTCACACATCCACAATTCCAATTATTTTCTTTTCTATAATTATTATTATTATTATTTGTTTTTATTTATTTATTTTCTATTATAATTTTATTTATTTACTTATTACTTTATATATAATTATTCTATATATATATATATATATATAAAATTTTTTTTTTTTTTTTTTTTTTTTTTTTTTTTTTTTGTTAAATTAAATTTCTTAAATTTTTGTGAAGCTGCTTTGAGACAATGACCATTGTTAAAAGCGCTATATAAATAAAATTGAATTGAATTGAATTGAATAAATAAACTTCACCAGAACATCTAGTTCTAATAAAAATAAAATATATTAATAAACCTATTTACCACAGAGTGTGTAAAATACTGTTTTGGGAATTCTGGAATGTAACTGCCTGTGCTAATGTTATCCAGTGAACAGTGTTAGTGTTAATCACAGTCTGTCTGTATTATCGTCTGAATTAAATTAACCGAGAATTTACTTAATGCGCTTTTCATACAAATAAGTTAAGCGATATAACACTCGTATATGAGCATTAGTTCATCCCTGAGGCCAAAGTATAACTTACTGAAGCCCCTCATACCCCCCCCCCCACACACACACACACACCTCCCCCCTCCTCCTCCTTAACTAATAAACACTTCAGTGTTGTTATTCAGCTCGTTAACTAAGCGGTCGCGCTACCGCGGAAAGTCACGGCCAAAGTGTATAAAATATAAACCCGGTTATGAGCGTTACTAGCTCCTGTACAGCTACCCTCAGTCTGTGTCCCTCATCAACTGCATCACATTATATTCCAGTCACAGAAATAACCTGCAGATTAACTCTTAACCAAAGAATAAATAACCGCTGAATTTATCCAGACAACACGCGGTGAGATTCTCTCAGTATTTACAGAGAGCACAAACACTCTTCATCGGGTAGTGCAGCTCTTGTAATAGGGACATTAATAGTATTTTCGAAGCTTGAGCATGTTTTTGAGTTAAAGTGGAGTGACATTGTGAGTTTGTGACACTGACAGTAAGCTGTAATATTAACTCCAGACTTGGTAAACAGATCATTAAGTTCTCTAAAGTCACATCTGACCGCTGCTGGTGCTGCCAGTGATATCTAAAACGGCCAATAAAAAACTAAACTGGGAAATAAACTGTAAACTACCCCAAACACATTTTATAAAATAAAACATCACTTACCACGAATAGTCCGTTAAGCCGCCATCTTCATCTAGCGTTAGTTCGGCGGGGGTGGGGGCGGGTTGTTAAAATCACGTGATTGCAACTCAGCGCAGCTGGCTTGTTTTAACGTGTTCTTGAGAACGAATCGCCATCTAGTGGTGGCACCAGGTAAATGAATAAATAGGGCTTGAATGGGCGTGTTTACTGTGAAATCTTGACACGCCTTTCTGGCAGAAAAGGGAGGGGGGATTACGGCGTGCAAAGGGCACTCACACGCCATTCACACGTCAGCCACACGGTCGCGGCTATTTGGCGTGGCTCCCACTGTATCTATGGCCATAATATGAGAATTCTCTACCATTAACAGCCGTGCCTTTATCCACCACAAGAAACTCTAATTGGTATAGTTTTTTGTTTCTGCGATTTCGTAACTTAAGTTTGCATTTACCCAGTGGCCTCAGCTTGGTTTTATTGTACACTACCAATACTGTCTTTGTGTCTTCGAGTCTTGTATAGGGGTTGAGGAGATTAATTGGTATCACATTACATGTTACCCCACACTCTATTTGAAATTTTATCACATTCTTATCCAGAAGCATGCCAGCAAAGAGTTGTGTGTCATCCACCTTGTCACTGTATGTTGTGTTCTCTTTTTCCGCATCTTTAACACAAAGGATTTCTTCATATTCCTCATTGCTCTCACATTGTATGTCGTTATGTACTGGTTTCTTTCTTCTTTGTTCACGGGCAGTCTTACATTTGACTGCAAAGTGGTTTTCTTCACCACACTTTTTACATGTCTTTCCGAATGCTGGGCATTTTTGTCTGCTTTTTTCGTGTGCTTCTCCACAGCGTGTGCATTCTGCGCTACTGATAACTTGTCTCTAGCATTGTTTCCATGACGATGTGCCTTGTATTGCATGAACTTCTTCACATGTTGGCCCTGAGATTGCTTTGCTATTTTCTCTAGACAATTCTGCAGCCCTGCAAAGCTGCATGCACATGTCTAGGGTCATATCTTTCTCACGGAGCAGTTTTTCCCTCATGGTATTATTGTTATGTCCACACACAATTCTATAACGGATAAGTGATTCTTTTAAAGTCCCAAAGTTGCATGTTTTCACCAACAGTTTTAGCTCTGTGACATAACTATCCATAGTTTCACTGGTGCCTTTTTTTGTCGAGAAAAAAAGATAGCGTTCCACAGTCTTGTTAACGCTAGGGTTGCAGTGCGAATCAAATTTACTAATGACGTCATCCAGTTTCCACGTTTCTTTAGCGGTGTCGCCCATTAGCGTATCTAGCAGTTCTCTGCCGTTTTCCACATAAGTCCACATAAAGCACAAACTCTTCCCTCCACGTTTTCCATGACTTTGAAAGGTTGCTAGAGTCCAATGGTGAAGGTGGTTTTAATCCCTCCATGTCGAACGATGGTGGGTCTGTTTACGTTAGCTCAGTACGATAGCTTACTCTGTTAGCCTGTAGCTTCTACCAGCTTTCACCCACTGCCACCATGATATATTCTCAGTCTTTTCTTAAATGAAGACAATGGAATATCTTAATCTTTGTGCCGAACTATGGGAGGCACTTTATTATTTGTAGTATTGCTTAAAGTATAACAAACACTCTGCTCTATTTTCACTCTTCATACACGCTGTGTTACACTAACAACAGTCCCGGTTGCAACAAACATCTCAAAAACGGTCCAGAGCAACAGACAGTGTGGAAAGGAGGTGAGGGGGGGGGGGTGTACAAGCAGGTTGGAACGGGTGGAGAAAAGTGTCAGGTGTGTTATGTGACAAAAGAGTTCCTATTGTTACACAACCTGCCAGACACACAGGTCGATCATCACCGTCCTCCTCTTCACCGAGCTAAATCCCAAATCCCGATGTACTCGCCTGCTTCAATACTCGCTAAATAATAATAAAACCAGCATTCCTTAATTCACCATGTTGTTGTCTCTCTGTTTCCGTGATTTCCGAACAAACTCAGAGCTTTACAGTCTGCTTTTACTAATGTAAAACAAATGTCAGATGATGTAATTCATATAAAATGTGAATATAGGCTCATTCACTGCTCTGGAGATGATGAGATGACATGGTCATCACTACAGCCGAAAACACTACCTTCATCTCTACAGCCGTAAACAAAGAAATCACTAATTTATCAATTATTTATTAAAATTTTCAGAGTCAGTTTCCTTGCTGTTTTTTCCCCCGACACATTCACACAGTAAGTCTACTTTTTAGTCTACTTCTGCCGATGCACTCTGGAAAACTTTGCGGTTTTAAAAGGAGGATCACAATGCCGGCTCAAAATCCCAGAGCCCAAACCTCATTTAAACTAACTTAACAAATAGTGTAAGTAAACAACAATAACCCACATTTAGAAAAGCATTTTTATTTAGACTATTAAAAAAAAAATCCTGCATCGAGTGTGCCAGCTGCCACTTTTCTTATATGACTCTTTGTCAGGGTAAATCGTTCAATGACAACCCTGGAAACTTCTATGTAAAACAGATACATCTGTATGAATAAATTGTTTAAATGTTTGTATCATGAGCTATTGATCATTTATTTATTTAAATGATTCTGTTGTTTGTAAGTAAATGGGCACAGCTGGACTGTTTCGGGGGAGGGAAGTGCTGAACCAGGTGCCTACTGTATGTTTACACCTGGGGAAGAGGAGGAAGGGTAAATTATTTGCATTTGAATGTTGTCTGACATTGTAAAGCACACACAGAAACACTAAAACAACAACAACAACAACAATGTAGAATGAATAGCGAATTAAGAGGCTCTAATTATACGCTCTAAAAATTGCTGGGTTAAAAAACAACCCAACCTTAACCCAGCCGATGGGTCACTATTGAACAGAACACGCGCTGGGTTTACCATTTAATCCAGAATTCTGGGTTGTTCGTTTGACCTACCAGAAGGAGAGGAGGAAGGCACGTTCATAGGCAGAGAGAGAAGGAAAGGCAAGAAAGTGTATGGGAGGGTCCGAGAGAGGAGCCGTGTTTTTGTATGAGGAAGTCCAGAGTGGCAGAGAAGGATGTTAAAGTGGTGCAGGACATGTACAGTAGGAGCTGTCAGACAGTAGTGAGATGTGCTGTAGGTGTGACAGAAGAGTTCAAGGTGGAGGTGGGTCTGAATCAAGGATCGGCTCTGATCCCCTTCTTGTTTGCTATGATGATGGACAGGATGACAGATGAGGTTAGACAGGAGTCTACGTGGACTATGATATTTGCAGATGACATTGTGCTTTGTAGCAAGAGCAGGGAACAGGTGGAGGAAAATCTAGAGAGGTGGAGGTACACTCTGGAAAGAATGACGGTTGGTTGTAGCAAGACAGAATATTTGTGTGTGAATAAGAAGGACCCAAGTGGAACGGTGAGGCTACAGGGAGCAGAGGTAAAGCAGGTGCAGGACTTTAAGTACTTAGGGTCAACGGTCCAGAGCAACAGACAGTGTGGAAAGGACGTGTGGGGGGGGGGGGGGGGGTACAGGCAGGTTGGAATGGGTGGAGAAAAGTGTCAGGTGTGTTATGTGACAAAAGAGTATCAGCAAGAATGAAAGGAAAGGTATACAGGACAGTGGTGAGATCAGCGATGCTCTACAGAGACAGTGGTACTGAAGAAAAGACAAGAGGCAGAGCTGGAGGTAGCAGAGATGAAAATGTTGAGGTTCTCTTTGGAAGTGACAAGGATGGATAGTATAAAGAATATTTACCATAAAATACTGAGTGCTCTGAGCCTGATCCAGTCAGAAGTCCGGAATGAATCCAAAAAGTTCCCCAAAGAATAAACCAATTGCTGGGTCAAAATAACACAACCAGGTGTTTGTTTGTTTTTTCGCTCCAAAATGATCAGACAGAAGACATATTAAGACTGTCATTAAACATACCCCAAACGCTGTGGGGGCCAGGAGTAGCTCCGTGGTTAAGGCATTAGACTACGGTTCAGAAGATCCCAGGTTCAAACCCCACAACCACCAAGTTGCCACTGTTGGGCCCTTGAGCAAGGCCCTTAACCCTCAATTGCTCAGATGTGTAATGAGATAAAAAATAAAAAATGTAAGTCGCTCTGGATAAGAGCATCTGCCAAATGTCTAAATGTAAATGTATGTTTAATGACAGTCTTAATAAAGTAAAGTCGTCTGTTTCGATTGGGGTATGTTTCGGGTATTCTGACCACTCACTCATCTTCTACACCACTTTATCCTGTATTTAGCCTGGACCCTATCCTAGGAGACTTAGGGCACAATGAGGAGGAAACCAGAGTACCTGGAGGAAACCCACCAAGCACAGGGAGCAAATTCATGCACACAGAGACGGGAATCGAGCTCTTCTGACAAGCATAAAATATTATAAAATTTGGCAATCTAAAATTACATTTAAGATCACATTTAATAAATTTAGGTATTGTTATTTGTGCTAACAAAACCCACTTTTCTCATAAAATACAGTATAGCCGACTATTGGCACAGAATATAAAAACATGAACTCCCCGCACCGCCATATCAAAGTGTGACAAAAAATGTGGAAAGCGGATGAACATAGAAGCAGTACTAATAAAATATCATATTATATCTTTGGCCTCTTTCCATTTCCTTCTTCACTTCTTCGTATGCTACTGATGGATTTGTAAACATAAGGACACATGTGCCATCTGGTCACACAGCCTGGCTATAAGAGAATAGACTGTGGACAAGTTTTGGAGTTTGGCTGTTTAAATCAACATCATGATTAACTATCAAACTAATAATGCTTGTGAGTCTGTATTAAGGAAAAAGAAACTATCCAACAAATATTTTAATAACTTTAATGCATAGATATTCAAGAACATACAGTAAAGGAGAGAGCAGTTACATGCCAAAAAATACTTCAAAACCTTTCACAGATACACTAATGACAAGAAAATGCATATAACGCTGACATTTTAAACAACACTTTTTGTTTAATTGCTTCCAAGTTCCACATTGTCAGTTTTTACACCCAAATTGAGCTGCAAAGCTACAGTAACTAGCTTTTAATGCCCTACTTGGCATCTAGGAGAAAGGATTGTACACCGTAGTGCACTAGCTTTTAGTTTAAAGCTATTTGGGATTTAACCATGGAACTCGGTATGAACGGAGCTGATTCTAAAGCTGGAAATGAAAGTACTGTTTATTATAACACACGTGTGCACGCACATACAGTAAACCAAAAGCAAGTGTCATTAGAGACACTTGGAAGTGGAAATGTAAAGAGAAAAAAATAACTGGTTAAATAAATCATAAATCTGTTAAGTTGTGTTAGTGGTACAAACAAAATATAAGCAATATCACTTGAGGTTGTGCTGAATATCAGCATGGCTACGTATAACCCTATCAGTTTGCTCCCTTGTGCATCTGACCGGATCACAGCCTTGCTGATAATGATCACAACAGCACTCCAGCTTAACTGTTGTACACAGTCAGTTGGAGATGAGATTGAATAAAAAGTCAGGATGTTTACATCCAAATCAAGTGTTTAATGTGGGGGTTACAGATCTAAACAAAACAAATCATAAAATGGTCTTTTGTAAATTTGTATTGACTTGGAGCCATTGTTCGTATGACCAGTGAATGGCCCAGATATATCTTACTAACGGCATTTGATACTGGATCTAAAATGTCAAAAAACGTCAGCTATGACACATCAGTACTTCAAGTTATTTCAATACATCTAAAAAACTAACTACACATGTAACTTTAATATTTATGGTTATATTCTGTAAAATATATTTTTTTAAATATATATATTTTTTATTTCAATATGAATTTTTTTTTTAATTGGTGGTGTCGGTTCTGAAGGGCCACAAACCTACAGAGATCAGTGTTTCTACACACCTCATTCAGTTAACAGAAAAAAGCTGAATATAAATTACTGATATAAAATCCTGCTATGCACTGCACCCTGGTTTCAAACAAAGTTGCTGAGTTTCTCTTGAGCAAGTGTAAGACGGTCTGTGCGGTTCTGGATGTCAACACGACGTCTGCTGATCGCCGATTCTTCACGCAAAGCCTCGGCCACGTTGGCACCGTCCATTAAACACAGCATCTCACTGCACAGCAACTGAGCAGATTCCTTCAGCATGAAGTATCGGATCAGCATAGGCACCTGGTCAGCCAAGCGCTGCACCACAATCTGTCAGAAGAGGGGGGGGGGAGGGAATCGTTAATAAAAATTTCTAGGTTTTAGGTAAATGTCTAAAAATGTGTATTATGTATGTGTGTTATAATAAATGTTTATATCTTGTTAAACATTAATCATTTAGTAGATCAATTTCGTCTGTCGTGACGTGTAATCTAATAAAATAATAATATCTTATAAAATAAAATAACAGTCAGAACAAAGTAATAATATAATAAATATTTATGCATCAATAATTTTAAATGATTTTAACTATTTTATACCAAAATGTTTTTAGACAAAATATGTAATTTGCATATTACATATACCCTACCTACAATACACTGTCTGGGCCAATAAACAAACAAACAAAAAAAGTTGCACACTCTAAGATTTCATTTAGTCACCTTTAGCTTGGATTAGAGTACAAAATGCAGTGGCCAGTTCATTTATCAAAATGATTCCTCACATTTCCAAAACCACCCTTTCACAACTGAGTCCTGAGTCCTGTCTGTGCCATCAGGCAAGAAAAACTCCATAGATGTGATACAGTACCCTGGTCATTCAGTACATTTCAGGTCACCAGCTGCCTTCATTTTATTGCCACGTAATGTTGCTGAGTCCAGACCTGACCGACTGAAGCAACCCCAGATCATAACACTGCCTCCAGAGGCTTGTACAGTGGGCACTATGCATGATAGGTGCATCACGCGCTTCCCTTCTTATATTGATACCTTCATCACCCTGGAATTGGGTCAGTCTGGACTCATCACATGATTTTTTTCCCATTGCTTCAAAGTCTAATCTTTATGTTCTCTAGCAAATTTAAGCCTTTTTTCCTGATGAGTCTCACTAACAAGTGGTTGTCTTATGCCACACAGCTGTTAAGTCCCAATGCTGTGATTTCTCATCAAACTGTGTGCATATGGGAATGCTCTTATTTTCAATATTAAACATAGTTTTTACTGCAGACTTTTAACCATGCAATTGTTTAAATGATCTCCATTCATGATTTTTTTTTCAACGACATTTCTTCTACAGGGTGCATAGCTGAGCACGTACAGTAAATGTGTTGCAGCGTTCTTAGCCCAATTTAATACCTGTTGTTTTCTTAGCTTGGTGCAGCCCAATAATTTGACCCATCAAAAATGTGCTTTTTTTTGGCCAGGTAGTGTTTCTACAATAATAATATTGAATAAATCACTTAAACTACTAAAATATACCTCGTAATAAGCCCGCAGCATTTCAGGATATTTGTTTCTGTTGTCAAATCCAGCAAAGTTGTCTTCTGAAGCTTTTTGTCCATTAGCAGAGTTAGTCTCATTCAAAGTCTTGAAGTAGATGCCATCTTGAGTGTAGACCAGTTGCTCCATCTCAAACTGCTCCATGATCCTCTGCTCCACCTTGGCCTCCTGCTTTGACTGAATGTTGTCGATCTTGTTCTGGAATGTTGATTTTAAGTATGTGATTACTGAGCTTTAACTATTTCAGAAAATGTTTACACTTTTAGGATACAATTGCTTTAAAACTTTTATTTTTTGTGAGAATATTGATAATAATATTTACCGTTGCAACACACTGGAGGAAAGGGTAGTTGGAGAAGCAGGCTTTGGACACATCCTGAAACTGTTTCTGTATGGTTTCTGAAACACCACACAAGTTTATACAATATATACATAGTACAATCACAGAATTACTGCATTAACTTTGTATTTGTATTGTACTTTGTATTTGTATAGACTTTGTATTCTTGTGGCTTTTTAAAAGGCATTATACACCATAATCCAAGAGATGCTGGTAAGAGAAGCTGCTTTGATATTATAGTAACCAAACATTTTGGCGTGTGCTGTTAATTAAGTGTTGTACCTTTGGTGGTTGTACCAGAAGCTGGTCAACAAGCCAAGTTAAGTGTTGACTATTTTCCTGACAATACCCCTTCCTATTTTTTTTTAACCTTATGGTGTAAATTATACCATTGTGGTGAATGTATATAATCAATCTGCCTGATGTTCTCCTGCACAAATTCTGAACAGCTCTAAAATTTCTAAAACTGTTCAGAAGGTCATCACATTAAAGCAGTGGTTCTCAAAGTGTGGGGCGTGGCCCACTAGTGGGGAATACAGACATGACAGGTGGGGCGCAATGAACTGAAGGAAATTAGTGGAAAATAATAGGAAAGTACCTATTCTAATTCATGCTTTTCTTTATTGATAATGAAGAGCATACACTCAAAACAATCACACACAAATAAATGGACCATTAATACAAGTAAATTGAATTGAAACCTGCACGAGCCACTGCGCGACTCTGACAGAAATAAACTGCGCCGACCATCAAAATACATTTTACCCCGCTGGGATGCGCACGTACAAACCAGCCATGGCATGGCGGAAACAATATTAAACAGTCCTGACATTTTAAATAAATTGTTTTTAAATAAAAACACAGTGAGTCACGCAGGTTTGTGATTCGAGCAGCGCTGCGCGATCCACCGGGCTGCCCAAATAAACCAGATCATTTCTGCGCTATTCAGATAGTCGCGCTGCGCTGTATTTGCGCAGATATTTGGTTCAATCGGGTGCCGCGGTTTCGTCCCACTTTTGATGTGTTTGGCTTCACATACAGTACACTTCGACAATGGAAGAAGATGGTGCAGCAGCAGTGAGTTTACTTACATGTGATGAAACCAACAACGAGGAGATTGTAAAGAAAAAATGTGTATCGTCTGTGGTGTGGAATTGTCTGTGGTGTTTTATGTCTTATACCGCTGGCAGCAGACCGATTTCGTTATTATTTTGTTGACAAGTGGGGCTTGAAAATTCGCTCACCCCGTTAAGTGGGGAATGACAGAAAAAGTTTGAGAACCACTGCATTAAAGCCACCTGCCTAATATAGTGTAGGTCACCTTTGCACCACCAGGGGTCAGCATGACAAAGGAGCAAGACAAAGGAGTTTATAGCGGACTTCAGCACAAAGCAGGAGAGGATGTACCAGGCCCCTGTCATCAACAAGAAAAAATGTCCATTTCTTCCGATACCCCAGCACCCTAACTTCTAATTTACTGTACAGCAAGCCGTGAGGAGTGAAGGACCTCCACCACCTCCACCCCAACAATGGACTGTTCTCTTTGTTGCAGTCAGGAAACCCAAACACCCTACAGTACATTCCTGCTAACACATCAAAGTCAGGATGTAGCACATTACTTATTTTGTTGCACATTTTCATAGTGCTCACATGTTGCACACTTCCTGATGCACATGTTCCCTTTTCGAGGCTTCACTCAATGCTGCGTTAGAACGCTTATGGGAACTATCTTGTCGCATTGCCGGCCATGAAGCATGTGTGGAAAAACGCCATTATCTGGCTACATATAACCTCGGTCAGGTGACGTCATCTGATTAGATCAGGTGGAGGTTATAAATACCGGAAAGCCGGCAACAAAACCTCAGATCATTTGTCTTCATGCCGACTTGTGATCGCGTGTGTGCAGCAAGCATTTAAAAAAAAAAGGATATATAAGAAACCATTCTTAACAGAGAAAAAAAAAAAAACTCACCAGATATAATGGCCGAGTTCAGTCTATCATGCCCGTGCGGTAACCGTCTTTCTCAAGACGATAGCCATAATCTCTGTTTTGAGTGTTTGGGTGAAAGCCACGCTCTCCTTGGACTTGAAGGAGAGTGTAAGCACTGTGATAATCTCCAGATGAAAGTGCTACGAGCGCGTCTCGCGTTCTTTAGGGAGCCACGAGCCGCTCTGCACTCCTGGGGCTCACAGGTTGATTTGGCCGAGGCACGAGAGACGGAGCCCCTTCTCTCTCTCGTCTCCTCCCCCGACCTCTCTCTCTCCCCCCCCACTTCGCGAGCACACTTCGGTGCTTCTCGGGAGTGTTTGAGGGAGACTCACTCTCTTGTTTCAGTTGAAATGGATGTAGCTACCTCAGAACGATCCTCTAGGGATGATAGAGAGTATGAGGAATTAATTGAGGTTATAACACGCGCAGTTGAACGTTTACATATTGACTGGCCACAAGAGCAAGCTCATACAAAACGTTCCAAACTGGATGACAGATTTCTATCGGGTGGCCAGGAGATGGCGTCACAACGCCGTTCTCTCCCCTTTTTTGATGATCTCCACAACGAGTTATCTCGTTCATGGAGACGTCCCTTTTCTTCCCGTATTTTTGTACCTTCAACTTCATTTTATTCGAATATTGTTGATGCAAAAGCACAGGGTTATGTGATGATGCCCCAGATTGAGGAGACGCTCGCGGGCTATCTCGCTCCTGGAACATCATCTTCATTAAAAAAGCCAACCCTTCCCTCCAAGGCATGTAGAACTTCTTCTACCCTGTTAGGGAAGGCGTTCCAAGCAGCTGGTCAGGCCGGCGCTTCCTTGCACACCATGGCGGTTTTGCAGGCGTATCAGGCCGACCTGCTGAATGATCTGAGCACGAGCGGCAATATGAATCAGGAAGCGTTCATAGAATTACGCCGGGCTACTGATCTGTCCCTGCGTGCGACGAAACAGACAGCCCGTGCTATTGGCCGTTCTATGGCATCCCTGGTGTCTGCAGAGAGACACCTCTGGCTAAATCTAACTGGCATTAAGGACAAAGATCGGGCATTCCTTCTCGATGCTCCCATCTCACCCTCAGGCCTATTTGGCGAAGCTGTAAATACTGTCGCTACCAGATTTAGAGAGGCCAGTCTCTATGAACAAGCTTTTGGGAAATTTATCCCACGCCGTGCCCAGGTGTCGAGGCCATCGGCCACCCAACCTCGACCCGATCTCAGTCTCGCTAGACGAGAGGCGCAGAAGGAAAGCGTCAGTAGCCGCGCACCCCCCCGTAAGGACTGGGGTACGGCTCGGCGCCCCCCTCAGGCCGCCCCCAAAAAAATAGACCGCTCTGTCTTCTTCGCGAAGAAGCGTCCCTGATAGCAGAGCTCAGGACCGTGGGGGTGACCCCCCCTGGGGACGGGCACATAGGAGCATGCCCCCCTGGGCACCCCCAGGAGATCGATGTTCAGTTTCCGCCGCCTTTGGTGTTTCGGACAACACCGGTCTCCGACACGTTAGTCCTTCGGTCGCATCCTGCTATATTCCAGGACACCGAACCACTAACACCCCCCAGCCCAGTAGAAGTACTTGCACCCCTTTCGGAGAAGCTGGCAGCGTGGAAGCTACTGCCAGGCATATCCCCCTGGGATTTAAAGACTGTAGAGAAAGGATACAGGATCCAGTTTGCATATCGCCCTCCGCGTTTCAACGGCGTGGTCTCCACTTCCGTGATACCGGAAAGGGCGCGTTTTCTGAGTTCCGAACTCCAGAAATTACTGCAGAAGGGAGCCATAGAACAGGTTCCTCCTCCAGACATGGAGTCAGGTTACTACAGTCGGTACTTCCTGGTCCCCAAAAAGGACGGGGGTCTGCGTCCAATTCTGGATCTTCGCGGTTTGAACCGCTATCTCAAAAAATGCAACTTCAAAATGTTGACCATAAAGACTATTGTTTCACAAATCCAACCACAGGATTGGTTTGTGACAGTAGATTTAAAGGACGCATATTTCCACATAGAAATTTTGCCACAGCACAGGAAGTTCCTGAGGTTCGCCTTTGGGGGAAAAGCCTACCAATTTCGGGTTCTTCCATTCGGTCTAGCCTTATCACCCCGCACATATACAAAATGCATGGATGCAGTTCTGGCTCCTTTGAGACTCCAGGGCATCCGCATTCTGAATTACATAGACGACTGGCTAATACTGACCCAGTCTCAGCAGCTAGCACTTCGACACCGAGATGTCGTCCTAGCTCACCTTCACTTGCTGGGATTGAGACTCAACGCCACGAAAAGCGTTCTCTTTCCAGCACAAGTGACAACCTACTTGGGCGTCAGGTGGAATTCGATCGCTATGCAGGCACATCTGTCTCCTGCTCGCGTCGAATCCATAAACAACGCTCTGAAGGAAATCAGACTAGACCAAGAAGTGACTGTACATCACTTACAAAAATGTTTAGGCCTCATGGCAGCTGCGTCCATGGTGATACCCTTGGGTCTCCTGCACATGAGAGCGTTTCAGCTGTGGTTAAGAGCCAGGGGAGTTCACACGAGAACAAATCCCCGAAGGCGGATAAGGGTTACGCGCAAAGGACTTCGTACCCTTTCTATGTGTTTCAGACCCCGGTTTCTCGCCTTGGGTCCCACTCTAGGTCCGTCTTGTCGTCGCAAAATGCTAACGACAGACGCTTCCCTTACCGGCTGGGGCGCGGTCTTGGATGGCCGTCCAGCCCAAGGGGTCTGGAGAGGCCACCTTTTCGCATGGCACATCAATTGCCTCGAAATGATGGCTCTATTTTTAGCTCTACAGCATTTCCTCCAGCAGCTGAGAGGCTACCATGTCCTAGTGCGGGTGGACAGCACATCAGTAGTCTCCTATATAAATCGCCAGGGCGGCCTGCGCTCACGACGCTTGAACCAGCTAGCACATCAGGTTCTGCTCTGGGCTCAGGACAAGTTCCTGTCCCTCAGGGCGATTCACATTCCAGGGTACAGGAATGTGGGAGCAGACTTTCTGTCCAGACGAGCTGTGAATCACGGGGAATGGAAACTCCACCCCGAAGTAGTCACTCAAATCTGGGAGAGATTCTCTACAGCGGAGGTGGACCTCTTTGCCTCACAGGAGACTGCACAATGTCCCCTCTACTACTCTCTGACTCATCCAGCTCCCCTGGGTCTGGACGCGATGGCCCATACGTGGCCCAATTTACGCCTCTATGCGTACCCTCCGATAGCTCTGCTCCCGGGAGTCCTGGCGAGGGTCCGTCAACACGGTTTGCGCCTCTTATTGATAGCGCCCCGTTGGCCGGCCCGAGTATGGTTCTCAGAAATAATATCACTCCTCGACGGCTCACCTTGGATGATTCCAGTGAGGAGGGATCTTCTATCTCAGGCGCAGGGGACAATATTTCATCCCCGGCCCGAGCTTTGGAACCTTCACGCTTGGCCCCTGAACGGGACCAATTGAGTCAAGCCGGCCTTTCAGCCGGCGTAATTGACACCATCCTAAGTGCTAGGGCTCCCTCCACTAGAAGGATTTATGCCTTCAAATGGAAGGTATTCGAGAGCTGGTGCATGGCTAAGCAGGTGGACCCAGTCCACTGCCGAATTGTTTCAGTGCTGGAATTCCTGCAAGAGAAATTGTCCTCGGGCTTGTGCCCTAGTACCCTCAGAACGTACGTGGCCGCTATTTCAGCCTGCCACGTCCTGTCTGAAGGGGCTACTGTAGGAAATCACCCTTTAGTTGCCCGTTTCATTCGTGGAGCTAAACGGTTGAGGCCACCCACTAGAGTCACGGCTCCCTCTTGGGATTTATCTATCGTGCTCGAAGGTTTGATCGAGACTCCTTTTGAACCGCTAGAGTCAGCGCCCGACAGGCTTCTGACTCTCAAGATGGTTCTTCTTATGGCCATCACCTCTCTAAAGAGGATCGGAGACCTGCGTGCATTGTCAGTCTCCCCATCCTGCCTGGACTTTGCCCCTGGGCTAGTCAAGGCCATTCTGCATCCTCACCCAAACTATCTACCGAAAGTTCCTTTCTCTACCATGCACCCTGTCATCCTGGAAGCCTTCTGTCCTCCGCCCTTTGCGGATTCGGAGCAGGAGAAACTTCACCTACTGTGCCCAGTACGTGCTCTTCAGGCTTATGTCCACCGCACCAGCCAGTGGCGTAAGTCAGAGCAACTCTTTATATGTTATGGAGGCCGCAACCGGGGGGCGGCCGCCACCACACATACTCTGTCACACTGGGTGAGAGATGCTATTGCCCTCTCCTATGAGGCGCGTGGACACACTTCGCCCCTAGGAGTCAGGGCTCATTCAACCAGAGGGGTCGCCTCATCTATTGCTCTTGCAAGAGGTACTCCCCTGCAACAAGTGTGTGACGCAGCGGGTTGGTCCTCTCCGCACACATTTATAAGATTTTATAGTCTGGATGTCCATGCCACCCCAGGCTCACGAGTCCTCGGTTCAGCTTCCCGGACATGAATCTGAGACCTTCTCGGCCTTGTGCGCACACGCTACACAACCTTGGGGTCCAGACACCTGTAGTGCGGCGGCGTTGGTATTCTCGTTCCCATAAGCGTTCTAACGCAGCATTGAGTGAAGCCTCGAAAAGGGAACGTCTCGGGTTACTTTGCAGTAACCCTGTTCCCTGAGAGGCGGGAACGAGATGCTGCGTCTGAACGCCGCACTACCATGTGACCGGACGTCCATTCAGACAAATAATCTGAGGTTTTGTTGCCGGCTTTCCGGTATTTATAACCTCCACCTGATCTAATCAGATGACGTCACCTGACCGAGGTTATATGTAGCCAGATAATGGCGTTTTTCCACACATGCTTCATGGCCGGCAATGCGACAAGATAGTTCCCATAAGCGTTCTAACGCAGCATCTCGTTCCCGCCTCTCAGGGAACAGGGTTACTGCAAAGTAACCCGAGACGTTTTGTTCCTGTTTAGACATTGCTTACTTTTCACATAAATGAGGACTAACTGAGTTTTAATTCCTTTCTGTAAAGTCTGTATTTTTTTTTACTTACAGAACGTATACACTTTATACACTTATATTTTAATTCTATTTTAATCAGTGTTTGTAAATTTTGTACTTTTTTCATCGTACATTAAAAAAAATTTTATCAGATTTTTATTATTTTATTGAAATATAATGTTTTATATTTAATTGTGCTCTCCAATGCAATTTATTACTTGCACAGATATCCTTTTTTAAATTTATTTTTAGGTCATGGAAAGTTGTATAAGCGTTGTACTTCATATCATACTGTGTAAGGCTTTGTATGTGAAAAATAAAATTTCAATATGAATTTGTAAAGTTATTGAGTCTTTGAGTCTTTGTTTGTGTACATTCCACAGATGGATAAAGTCTGTAAATGCTCTTGTTCCAGAGTACTGTACCCTAGGCAAGTGCTAATAACCTGGCTCATGTAAAATGGAATTCAAGACCTTTTAAAATAAGAAAACAAAGATTGCTTAGATGAGTGGTTTGGGGGACCCCTGACCTGATAATGGTTGTAATCCCGCAAAGTAAATTAATTCACAATCCATGCATTAAACTTAATTAAACTTAAATAGAGAACTAAAAGAAACTTTCTGAAATCTCCAATAAGTTGTGATTCAGATATCATTAGGAAGCTGTAAAAATTAATTGCCTATTAAATTCACATTACTGGCAGTCTGTAATGAGAAATCCATAATTTGGTAAAAGTGACTGTCCCTGGTAATGTATTAGATTATTTATTTGATTTATTACGTTTATTATTATTATTATTATTATTATTATAACAAAATTTGCTGTAAATTTCAGTCCACTGTATGATGAACCAAGAATTATGACTGTTCCTGGCAATTGATTGTCAGTACATTTTTTGTGGGTGATATTTTCCTGTACCTTTCAGATAAATGCTGATAAATAAACACATTTAAATTGGTCTACCAAACATTTTTGAAGGTTAAAACCTACCTCTAATGCCTTTGAGTGTGTCAATGGCTGGTGTGGTTAGTAGTTTTACAAGTCTCTGCACCACCATCTCAAACACCTTGTAGTCACTGAAACCAGGCAGCTCTCGTCCTCTGTGCTTCAGATCATATTCATTTACCACCTCCTGGACAATGGTGTGGACTGTTTTGGATTAAAAATTTAACTTCCCCATCAGTTGTAGAATTTTCACAAGGTGTATTTAAACTGCTTAAGGCAGTTAAAAAATCTAAAGTTCTAAAAATCCTAAAGTTTATTAGAAGTAATTGTTCCGCTTGTACATTCAATAATAGATTTTGGGGCTTTTGCTTCTAAATATGTACTGTGTGCTCACATGATGTCTTTGTACTGTCAAGATGATCATTCCATTTTTTGAACTCAGACCGAAGGAGTACAAACAGGTTGTCGCTGTTGACCATCTCGCCAGATGCCAAACGGTTAATCTTATCATTAAACTTTGACAAGGTCTGAAAGAACAAGCAATCATGAACAAGATTTAATGTATGCAGAATAGTATAAGATTCTAGATTTTATTTATGTTTTAATCAAGAATGCTACACACATCTATAAAAAAGATCTTCTTCTTCAGCGGGTCCAGTGGTGGGCCGGTTTCACAATGACTCAGGTCTTTTCTCAAGCTCCACAACTGCTTTTTGATCTCTTCTGAGATCAAAGGTAACGATTTCTAAAATAAACACACACATAGAAAAATTAAATGCATATTCCTAGCATGCTTCTGTAGTACTCAATGCATATTCCTAGCATGCTTCTGTAGTACTCAACATTTCCGTGACAGATTCATCACTGCTTTTCTGATTATTTTCTTGTTATTTTCTTAATTCTTGATTCATGATATGTTAAACTGTTCTTACTTATACTAAAACCTTATCATGCATATTAGAAAGTGTAAAAAGAGTAGAAACATACTTTGATGTGATCTACCAGGTCTTGAGTCAGTTTGGTGGCAAGGCACTGAATAGTTGCTTTCTCTTCATTTAATAGGCAACTGGAAGTACAAAACTTTATAGTAAGTTTTCAGTCACCACAATTGAGTCAAGTGTTATGAATAATGAATGAATACCTGAAGAACTCATGACGTCTGAAGAATTCTCTCTCTACTCGAGTGGCCTCAGTCAGAGAGACCTTGTCATTAATTTGCTTTTGTCCTCGGCACTTGACGATGACGTATCCTTTACTTAAAGGGATCACCTGATTTCGTACTATTTCCAAGATGTTTTTCTCTGTTCCCCTGTCTATAAGGTCTGGCTTGGTAAGAATAGCTGTTAGATCAAACAAACCAACAAACAAAATACATTAATAATATTAACAAAAAGGAGTTTAATAATAATAATGTTCCTTTTTTTTGTTAATTAGACAGTTTTACCCAGAGTCCTTTTCCCTTCAGGATCCACTTCCTGTGCCATTTTCAGAGCTTCTGTTGTTGCTATGTCAACATTACACGGCACCACAACTAAATTTATAGTTTGATCCTTCTCTATATATTTCCCAATGAGATTTTTGATCTAGACAACAATAAGACAAGCAATGTTGACAAAAAATTTTATAAAATATTTAAATATAAAAAAGTATTTTAAAAAAGAGTCTATTTACAATTTACACTAACCTGATATCCAATGTCCTCTGGTTGACCTTTTACAGGAACTCGGGCAATCCCAGGAAGATCGATCAGTGTGAGGTCACACACATCAGGAGCCATGATCTCCAAAGTGATGAGTTCATCACTAATTCCAACACCTTCTCCAGCCAGCTCATTCTGGGCTGTTAGAAAGATGTAACAGATATTATAAAAGTCAAAATCAGAACGGCACCAATATTCTCTTTTTAAGAAATATAAGAAATAATTTTCATATGTTCGTCTGGTTGTCCTTGTCCTTATCTGGTTATTATGATATTTTCAGGAATTTTACCAACCTGCCTCCACGTAACCCTCAACCAGTGATGGGTCATGAAACTCAATAAACTCTTCTTTATAAGATATTACAGCTTGCCACTGAACACCACATTTAATCTTCCTCAACTTCAGCTCCAGTGGACACCTCGTAACAATACCTATAATTAAAAAAGGACGTTATACTTCAGCTTCTGTTTTCCTACTTCTCCTAATGTCAGTCAGACAAAGAAGTAAGAACACTGTGGCATGAAACTGTCAAATGCTATAAAACGCAAACGACTCAACTGCAACAAATAGTAATATATGTAATGAAATATATTTATTAATCTGTAAGAGAAATATAAAAACCACCCACCGCTCCCTCGGGGCAGTGCTACTCCAGATAGTGCTTCCAATACAGAGCTTTTCCCAGAACTCTGATCTCCAATTACTGCGATAGTTGGCAAAGCCAAATCTTCATCAATACCAATCAGCCTCAAAGAGTCGATCAGATCAATAAAAGGACGAACCTTCTCATCCAAATGACTGTGGAACACCCCTTCCATTTGCTTACTGTGAATAAATAAAATGCATCAAGTTTAACATATAAAAAAAAAAAAATCACATGACACAAGTTCATGGTTGTTTTATAAACCAACTTTAACTGACCTACTTTCACCAGCATCAGGAATGTCTTCATAACTACTATGCTCACTCTCCATTATCTTGGAAAAAAAATTGCCGTTATAACTATTGTATCTTTCCTTTACTTTGCAAACTAAAATGTCATAAAAAATCTATCTTGTCATAAAAATGAAGGTATTTTACTTACAAAGCTGTGTATAACAACCTGATTATACAAAGGATGTGAATAAACTGAAAGTGATCTGAGTGGCTCCCTATATATGCACACACACACACACACACAGATGTGAATAAACTGAAAGTGATTTGAGTGGTTTTGAAACTGCACACACACACACACACACACACACACACACACACTCACACACACACTTACTAAGTTGGATGTGGATGGAGAACTTCCATAAAACACCCACATTTGTGCAATAAGTTAAGAAAGCTAAAGTAAAACAGTTAAATGTCTCGATTTTCCCATACGTCCTGTTTGGACTTTCCAGGTAGTGTTTATACCTCTTTAAATATCTTGTTTATCCTCCGCACCCTAGAGACAGGACAAAGTTTTTGGACAACCTTTAGAAAAATTATAAGTAACTCAGTGCTATGAACAGTAAGAGCCACTACCAAGAACTGTATTTGTTTCATAATTGTTCAACAACTAAAATAATCTTTCATTCATTCATATTTATATTTATACTTTAACAGATTAGAAAATATAGTAAAATATATATTTTTTTATTAACAATGTTTTTTTTAATTGAAAGAGATTAAACCAATAAACATTTATGGCAGTGAGAGGAGACACTGGCAGGTACAGCATGGGGATTTCTACATTTGTTCTATTGCCACCAGTCTACTTATTCTTTAACTTGATTGCACAAAAGCGTGAGTTAGTGACTCACCTGTTTCTGTATAAGTTGCTTTAAGTTTTATTGAATTTTTAGCAATTTAACAATTGTAAGCCCAGAACTCAACTAAAAATCCACTTGTCCTCCTCGACACCTTCACACAACATTCCAGTCATTGAAATGGTAAAACAAACAGTCCTTCTGTAAATAAGAACAAGCCTTTCCTTGTACAAGTAGGTCTTTCTGGTCAACATCATTTGGCAAAGTATATGTAAGAAATAAACTAGAACATGGGGTGCAGTTTTAGGAAAAATAATTTATGACATTGTCAAATCAAAGTTAGTGAGTTTAAATTCACAGAATTTAATTTTTTTTTTTGTTGAGGACATAGAACAATATACAATGATGTGAAATAAAAAAATAAAATATAAATAAAAATTCCAGATATACATTTAAACATAAAAGTACAAATTTATAGCTTCTTCAATTTAGCTCTGATGCAAGATAGAGGTCACAGTGTCAGGAAACTACTTACTGTACAAGAGATAACTTAAGGAAGAACCTTTGAGAGGAACTAGAATAAAAAAAGGGAAGCCATTAATTTGGTTGATAGCAAATAGCAAGAACACAAATAAGACAAAACTATGAAAAGACAAAAGGAGCGGATATCTCTAGGTAAAAGCACACTGGGTGCGACTGCTGTCAACTAAGAACAGTAAACTGCAACTGACAGTACAATTCTCATGGGCTCAGCACAATTGGGCAATAGAAGATTGTAAAAAATGTTGCCTGGTCTAATGAGTCTCGATTTCGGATGGTCGGGTCAGAATTTAGCTTAAACAACAAGAAAGCATGGATCCATCCTGCCTGTATCCAGGGTTCAGGCTGCTGTTGGTGTTGTGACAGTGCGGTGGGATATTTTCTTGCCACACTTTGAACATTGTTCAAATGCCACAGGCTACCTGAGTATTGTTGATGACAATGTCCTTCTCTTTATGACTGCAGGATACTGCACCATGTCACAAAGCTAAAATTTATCTCAAACTGGTTTCTTGAACATGATGGAAAATCCAAGAACTGTGTATGCTATCATGTCAATGTGGACCACCCACTCGAAGGAATGTTTCATGGCATGTGTTCAAACTTGTTGAACTTGTCCATGGCATTGTACAGTATGTATGCATGGATATAGATTGTGTAATCACATTCTGTTATCAGCTCTTTCCCACAGTGTGCCTCACAGTGTTTCCACCACAGTGCCCCGCCTCTGACTTTTTTTAAAACCAAAGACAGAACATGACTCAGATTTGTGGAACTTGTGTCTTTGGCTTAATAAAAGAAAGCAAAACAAAAATCACAAAAAAATATTTTTTTAGAGAAAGGTTAAAAAGAGATGCTTGTCTTACAGTTTAAAAATTAAAGTAAGGCTGATGTGAAGTATGCATAAAATGACACTTAAGAACTCTCTGTATATAGTATTTTTATATACATATATAAATATGATAAGAATTCCCAATCATGGTACAGTATTACATTCACTCATAATTTATTGCAGTGTGACTCAAGCATGGGAACCGAGCACTGCAGTAGAACATTTCGTGATGTACAGAATACTGGCTAGTACAGTATGTTGCCGGTGGAAACATTTTCTTTTTTCATGCATAAACAGCACGATCAAAGTGAGAACATAACACTCGGAAACAAACACATTGAAACAAACTATTGGGAGCAAATGGAAGAGATTAGGCTTAAAAGAATTCATACAATAGTGTGAGAATGTACCTAGATGCACAGTATTCAGTCATTTTCTTTGTTTTATGTTACATAAAAATATAATGAACACATGATCATATGTCTATGAATCAACACCATTTTTTGCCACAATAGGTTATCAGTTTTCAGTTTGACAAAGAAATGTGTTGGGATTTTCCGTTCTTTCAAATATGTCTTGCCCTCAGATGAGTGAATTTCAGGAGATAAATACTGTATACTGTATGTTACCTTTTTATATAATAGATTTAGCTACAGTAATCTTCTCAGCATATTGTATAAGTATGCATAGAGAATGTGCAGTATACATGAAAGTTGTGTGACAAAACTGATGCACATCAAATTTAACTACTGCTTTGATCCTATCTCCCGATTTATCATTCCACATTTTTTCATCTGACTAAAGCAGTATTTTGGTGCAAAAGACAACACCAACATGCAAGTACAGAGAAAATGTAGGCAAGTGTAACTCAACACAAAAAGTAACCTGAGCTAAGGGTTGACCTGATTCTGAATCAACAGTATCTATTTCTGTTATGTGCTTTGTAGTATTACATGCATTTTAAATTAAAACCATTATTTTACCAGTTATTTAATGTGTGCTAGTTTACAGGTATAAAACAGTGAGTCCTTTGAAAATAGATCATTTAATGTGGATCTGACATTCCTTTTTTATTGATGTTTATTTATTATACAGTGGTGTTCAAAATAATAGCCGTGTGTTGAAAAAAGTGAGTAAAGCACTTTTTTCAACACACTGCTATTATTGTGAACACCACTGTACATACTTCCCTTGTTTCAGTAGGATCCACGTCTCATCTGCAGATGCAACAACCAAATTAATGTTTTCTTAAAAATAAGCCATTTATTCTGAAATCAAGCCATTTACTCCCTCTTTTGTTTTTCTCTTTTTAACTTATTAAAACTTGTTACTAAGACAAAAAAGCCAAATTCCCCTGTCTTAAAAACATTCCTTTGTCACAAGATGCAAAGAAATAGCTTTAGCTCTGATAGTTAGCAATGACACTGGAAACTTATTCCTCAGAGGGAACGTATCATCATATAAATGATTATACTTTGAGATTTACACCAATAAGTGTTAAAATTAAAACGAAAAACATTAATGCTATATGTGGCCCATATGTGGTGTGGCATAGGTGGCATTGGGTGGACTTATTGTGGGAGCCACGTCAAACAGCCGCCTGGAGCATGATGGATTCATGGCAGGTCCATGAAGGGTTAATGCACGTTCGTGCATGCAACCTGGAACAAATATCTGCCCATATGGATCAGTATTTCTTTAGTCATTTAATCATGCATAATGCTCCCCCGTCAAAAGATCTGATGGGGCATTAATCACTTATCAGAACTGTGAATGGATGCGGCAGCAGAGACACATTAAATCCCCATAAACACTTGGAAACAATAGTAAAAAAGTTCCAGAGGGTTAATGCCTGTTATACTAATGCATTTTTACAGATTTTTTTTTACTGCTTATATTTCGTTTGGTTTTACGCAATTTCATGTGTTGTGTGTGTTGTGTGTGTGTGCACGAGAGAGAGGATACTCTGACAAGAGCAACTTCTGTGTGTCTCCCGTGGCGCAATCGGTCAGCGCGTGATACTTATAAAGCAGTCCAGGTGAAGCAATGCCGAGTTCGAGTCTCATCTAAAGCACCCAAAGCATTTTACTGCATATCATGTACAGTGGTTACAAAATCGGAATAACCATCCCGCCGCGCATACCGCCGTTTAAAGGCAACAGCGGCCAAAATAAATCAGTTGCATTTCAAAGTCATTCGTAAAATGGCCGCCATGTGGCGCAAAGTGACATTTTCATTCATCGCAGTAAATACAACAGTGATGGTAATTTCCACAACAAACATGAAAAATCTGAACCAGAGCTATTGATGTGTACTGTACAATAATGAGTAAAAAAAAATTATAGTAGATTTATTAACTGAAATAAATGACCATATTTTTCAAGAGAATTTTCAAGCCCCACTCATCAAACAAAATTATAACGAAATCGGCCAAGTTTACTATTTATTTAAATATAAATTTCTAAACCAATAAGATCAAATAACACCAAGTTATTATTATAACAGGCTTACTTCGTCACTTATCAAAGAAGTACACTTGCTTTCAAAGAAGTCGAGTGGCTTATTAACGTCTCTGGTGTGCATTGTCACTAAGTGGCCACTTGGTGTAGCGATTAGAACGCTCGACCAGAGATCTGCAAAGCCCCGGTTCGAATCCCGAGTGATGATGTTTTAAAATTGTTTTATTTTAAAACTAAATAAAATGTTTTAAGTGCGCTTAAGATAGAGTCTTATAAAGGCTATGTAGACTTATATAGTTTTATTATATATTTTTTGCACATTAATCTGAGTCCTCATCTGTTAGATCTGTTTTTTTTTTTTTTGCCGGCTTTGCGCGGCAGCGTGCGGGAAGCTGTGAAAATGCTCTTCATTACCTGTAGGGGGAAGTCGTGTTTCAGTCTGAAGTATTGAGTGTCTACTGAAGGTAAGTTAAGTAGTATTTTTGCTATTGTACTTCCTTCCTTGGTCAGAAAAGTTTTTGAACCAATAGTTCATTTATGTAGTAAATTGGCATGTATTTGGGTTATATTTTGGAAAAAGAAACTTTATGCGTTTTAATTAGTTTTTATTTCGCGTTGTGTTTGACATTACTCGCGTTGATTTATTGATTCAAATTACAACGGTTACAGCGATTGTGGATAATTGAAACTAAAACTTGTAACTAAAACTGAACCGGTGTTGTTAGCATTAAGCTAAAAACATACACAGCGCTGTCGTCGCGAGTACCTACAGATGTCGCCATTAAAAACACGCGTTTCGAGAAAAGGGATCCCGTGACTTGCCGCGGCTTTGCGCGGCTGCGTGCGGGAAGCTGTGAACATGCCCTTCATTACCTGTAGGGGGCAGTCGTGTTTCAGTCTGAAGTATTGTGTGTCTACTGAAGCCGAAAATGTGTCCAAATTAAACCGCGCATGCGTGTTTGGAGACGCTGTGCCCGCGCTGTGTATCAGTCGGTTGGGAATCATCATGGAGGTACAACACGGCGTGGCTGGAGCTGAAGTTTGTCGTGTTCGAGGTAAGTTTAGCTTTCTTTTTTGGATGTGATTCTCACTTTCATGACTCCCAATTAATGTTCATCTTAATCTCAGGACTTACAATTAGCAATATTTCAGTTTTTAATAGTGTGGAGATTCACAAAACACCATTTTCGTGTAAAAACCTGAACCTACGGAGCCCCCCAGGGGTCCTGTGGTAAATAAATAAATAAATAACGAACCGAGCACGCGGATTAATACACCGAGATGTGTGTTTCTTACCCCCACACCTCGTGAAAACGGGTGAAAACAGTTTTTCAACTGTAAAGAACCTGTACATATGTTCATACAGTATTGACAGCAGCTCTAATTTGTCTAAATCGCATTGCAGACAATAAAAATAAGTCGAGTCATCCTGTGACCCTGCATGCTTAATCTTTCCACACATGATTCTTGCTTCTCACTTTTTCCTTAATCCCTCGCTGTTCTATCTTGTATTTTTCTAACGGTGTCAGAAACTTTGTGTTAGTAGCACTGCTTGACATGCTTGATGCCTTCCTCTTTTGTAATTTGCTTTGGATAAAGGCAAAACTTATAAAAGATGAAGAAATGCCTAAATGTAGTTGTACGAATAAAAGATTATGTAATGATACAATGTAAATATTTTCACAGAAACAAAGCGTAAAGATGAGACATGAATCTGAAGAGGATCTCTTTGATGATTTCCTGGTAAAGCATTGTTTTCTTATTAATTATACAATTTATTAATCCCTTGAATATAGTGTTTGTTGCATTGGACAGAAGCATATAAATGCAAATGAATATATAAATCTGAGTAATTATTGAACGAATTTTCATGTTTGGACTAACCCTTTAAATCCTGACACTGTAAAGGTGCAGAGTAATCTATGGAGTGTAGCCATCTCATGCCATGTTTTACAATGTTTTATTGATGCAAGATTATTGCTAAAGCAATTTAACCCAAGTTTATGAAGTATCTGAAGTATATGAAGTGATGGTTATTTTTTATTATCAATTATTTTTATTTTTTTCTCTGTGAAATGAAGTCAGCACAGGTTGAAGCAATTCAGATTTTTTTTTTTGTTTCTCAAAATAAATTATTTATTTTCTTGTAAATTTTATGCAGGGGGACAGACGAAGTGATGCCAGTATGCACCTTCTTAAAATCCTTGTCGTCCGTGCTGTTGAAGGGGAAGAACCGGTTGGTGTATCCATAATCCTTGAAGGAGAGGAAATTTTGCAAGAATGTGGCAATAGCTCCGAGCACTGCGCTACACATTTGAGCTATTTTCAGAAAGTGCTTCTAGAACTTGATGGGATTAAGCTATCACCAAAAGTGCAAGCTTTAAAGATGAAGTCATCATCTTAAAACATTTGATTTGGCTTGACTACAAGTCTTTACATGTTGTGTTTACATGTTCAGCTTAAAATGGTTTAATGCGTTATGGTTTCAATGGCATACTTTTAAGTGCACTAGTCCAGAGTGCTGATTTGAATGTTGCAACTTCACTGCTTCAGAGGGCTATTAAGTTTTAACGTTTATTCTACAGTTTGTTTAATGTATTTTCTGCTGTATTTTATATCTAAATGAATGCTGTATTTTATTTATTTATTATTATTATTATTATTATTTTACACAATTTTGTTTAAAACAAGTATTTCAGGCCCTGGTGCCATGCAGTTGTTTCTATGGATGCAAAATTTAGCTGAATGCATTTTTATTAAAAAGACAACTTGTATCTAGACTGTGAATGTCACAAATATTTGGTAATGTTGGTGAATAAACTGTTTAATTATATTTTAGTTGTGTGATTTATGAAAGATGTTCCTAATGTTACGTCAGAGGACATGCGCCGATGTTTAAGAGAGAGAGATTACTCACTCCCAAAGTTTTTTTTGCGCCGTATTTCGATTTTTAAAAAAGTTGCTCATTTTCACCACGAACACGGATGAGCCTTCGGGTTTCCTCAGCCGTCCCTATAATATAAATTACAAAACTGTAGTCACGTTGCAATAAGTAAGAATAGTGTAAGCACCGTTTATTTACATGTACACATATGGCCGTAAGCAAAACAAACAATGCGTTATCAAATGCTCGGCAAACTGCCGTGCTACTGAACTTTCATATTTGTTTGTAGCATGCAGTAAAGTGTATGTGACATAAAAATATATATATTTGTAATATCGTGCAATCTGTACTATCCGCTAGCAAACTTTAGCGATTTTTTTGCAAACGTTTCTTTACAGAACATCACCACAAACACAAGACTAAAGGTAATATACATATAATGAAAACTTGTCATAAAAATCTTTATTAATGGTAAAAATTAACATTTATGTCTCTGCTTGCTCGAGTGAGCAGCCATGTTGAAAATTTCGCTTAGCCCTTCGTTTGAAGTGAGGTCCCGAAAAATCTTCGTTTGGAGGGCTATCTGGCCCTTCCCCCTCCCCCTACACCTCCAACCAAAAGAGAAATGAGACACCCCTACCCCTTCACGTGAACGCGCCAAGTGGAATGGTAGGGGGAAGGGTAGGATTGGTATTCAGCCTTAATATTGGAGCAATAAAATTTACTTAAAATCTATGTGTCCAAATTGTTACGAGGATTTTATCAAGTAAATCTTACAAGTTCTTTTTTTCAGTGAATGGTGAACACGACGATTTAAGAATTTAATTAAACACGAATATATATAATTGTGTGTGTGTGTGTGTGTGTGTGTGACCGGTGCAAGGGCCATTGTCACTCATACTGTCGTAGTTTTTAGAGCCCTAAAAAAGCATTCGCTAGTAAGTAAGTAAATAAAAGACAAATGAATAAATAGTTTTAAATTATATATAGGCCTATATATAATGGAAATATATAGGCCTATATATAATGGAAATATAAAGAAAATATAATTAATATTTTCGTGTTTAATTACAAAAAAACATTTTAATGGTTAGTGATTGTTGCAGACATTTACACTATTTTTGAGAACTATTAAGTTCTCCTTCAACGTGTCATAGCCGATAACTGCCCCTTTGATCTGCTGGGTACGGCGGGGCGTTGAGTGCTAATCAGTGTGTGTAAAGTACGCTACTTTACACTGATCAGCAATCGACGCCCCGCCATACCCAGCACATCAAAGGGGCACACTCATAAACTCTCCGTGTGCACACACACAAACTCTCCGTGCACACACATAAACTCTCCGTGTGCACACACACAAACTCTCCGTGCACACACATAAACTCTCCGTGCACACACACACGATTTATAGATAAAATGCAGACATAAACACGCCACCCCCCAGGAAAACAACAAACACAAATATATAGACTACAGTACTCGCTTTTCCAACACGCTAGCGCGCTCCGATGTGAGCCGATTTATTCAAGTAATAATTAGAGAATATAGAGAGATTAATAACAGAGAAAGCATAATAAGATGTCTATACAGTAAATAAAAAGAAAAGTATCAAATCCAACTATTAAGTCTGATTTTATTGCTATAATTAACCATTTATGTTATATATTTATTTTATATTATTTTATTTTATATTACATTATTTTTTATATATTATATTTACACAATGCTTGCTCTGAAGGACTTTATCTAAAAGCCAGACTGACCAAGTTTCTAATTCACCGCTGAAGTAGTTAAATATGCTTTATACTGTAGATACGTATAGGTTACATTTTAAAAGTACAATCGCAAGTAAATTACAAACTGAATGTAATGTAAAATATGAATAAACCAGTATTAGACACAGATATACGATATGGCAGTATATACAATGAAAAAGCTATTTACACGAGTGCTCAAATGTAAAGCAAACGCAATTATTAATTTATTGTGTATATTTAACTTCATTCAGCCATTTAAGTTATATGAAGAATAACGTTCCAAACCCACTATTATTTTAATCTTAAATAAAGTTGGCCTAATACAATATTGTTTGCAATGCTGAAGCAAACATGATTTTGTTTTAGTTTATTCGCTGAATACAACGCGACCCACATCACCTCTTGGTGAAGACCCACAGAAACCGTTACTGTAATCCCCCTTCTCACCTACAGTATCCTTGGTGTGAAAGTTATCAAACCGGTTTCGCTGATGGGGTAATTCTGCTTCAAGCACTTTCCGATGCTGTTGCTAGGAAATTCCACCCCACAGCCCACAACAACAAGCAAATAAGAGACATAATTAACGAACTTCTTAGAAAGAAAAGATTGAGTTTTCTCTTTTCTAAAAAAAAAATAATTAATGAATACTCTTGCTTTTGTAAAGATTTTGAGTGACCATTTGCCATATACAGTACTGCCTGCTTTATTATATATTTAATAAAACTTTATTGCAACTAAATTGTGTGTGTGCCTTATTGAATATTTAATAATGCTTCCGGAACATTGTTGTCCATACGTTTTACAGTATGTACAGTATATTGAAAACAGTGAAACATAAAACACAAACCGAAAGGACAAATTAAGGAATGTACGAAACATTAACACCTTTACCGTGTTCAAATAAATACTGTAGAGTTATTGCATTATGTATCCTTAATTAAAAAAAAATTTCCCTAATTATATGTCCACAAATACTTTGACAACATACACTTATCAACTTATCCACATAAACTTATCAACACAAACTCTCCGTGCACGCACACACAATCTCTAAAAAATTTATATTAATAACATACATATACAAATAAACAAAAATATAAACGTCTATATTGAAGTTTACGGTGAACGCAGAGTCGGCTAAGCAGACGTGATGACGCGCGCGCCCTCACCTCTGTTACGGCTGCCTACAGTATTTGGCCAAAAGAATTATAATAATTGAACGATGCCTGGTCCTGGAAAGAGACATCAACAGTCCGGCGCTGAGAAACGAAAGAACCGAAAGAAAAAAAAAGCCTAAGATGAAGCCCGTGCATCAATTCCAGAAATAAAACTTTACTTTATTCTGTCGACGTTAATAATGTAATAACGTTATGTTAACGTAAAATAACGCAAATTTCATTTAACAGCAGGGGGGACAATAAATATATATTTTATAAATTTATTGCATTTTTTATGTTGTTTGCAGTCAAGCCATCAACATACAATAAAATGTAAACATGAGATCTAAACTTAAAACTGTGCTCCCTGTGCTGGTGCTGGCAATATCATCTCTTTCTTCTGCTGTCTCCGGCTCCCTCCCTGGTTCTGAATCTGCCCCTTCCTCTACTCTCACTGCAGGGATTAAAGTGAAAAAAAGTCTTCTGACTGAACTTTTTTCAGGCCAAGCCATATTCCTTTAACAAACACTTTATTTAAATAGTCGAGACCAATAGCTTTAGGGGAGATTAAACCGCTTTAATATTGCCAGTTTGCAAATTTTAAAAGCTATTTGTAATCTTTGAAAAAAAAATACCTTCACAAATAATCAACCATCTACACATATCGTTTCAGTGCATGTTTTTATTTATCTTATAACACCAAACAATGTTTTGTGAAACTCTTAATAATTAACAGAAAAAAGTAATAGCACCACCATTAAGTTCCAAAAAGTGCTTTTTCAGTGCATGTTTTATGTATCTTAAAGAAAACATCTTCGTTTTCAGCTTAGATGACAAATCGGATTTCCAGTAAGTATGGGAGAAATTTTTATTTGATTTCATTTGATTTTACTTACTTTTGGGGGGTTAGAAGATACCTTATCAGTATATAATCGTGGATGTGCGTGCAAGCTGGGACATAGGCTTCTTTGTGTGCATTGCATATAGGAAACCCAAGCTTTACATTGGGGGGGCTAAAGACGGCCCTTTAATGAAACCCAGATGTTGCAGAGAGGAGGGGCAGGCACTGCATATGTACTATAGCACACAGCAAGAGAATTCAGTTGCTCCACGGACACAGCTCCGGCCTTGTTGTTTGATAATAAAGGTCGTAATCTTCTGTAAGCAAGGCCCGACTCTGAGTATTTTTCCACAACATAATGGCGCTGCGAGCAGGGTGGAAGAAGGGCAAAGGTGACTGACCGACGTGGGCTTCCTTGGTCAGCAACACAACCAGGTGGCCACTTACAAAGGTAAGCAACTTTTGCTTATATACTTAGGTTGTGTTGTTGGCTGAGGATCACCCATGGTGGTAAGGACTCCTAATAAAGGCCTCTCCAACTCAAGTAATTTAAAATGGGCTTTGTTTCCAGAAGAGAATGCATGCATCAGATTACTAACAGTTGTACTGATAGTGAATTGAGAAGATAAGCATTGCATTGGTCTGGGTGTTGTCAAGTGGGCATTGATTGATGGCAACAGTAACAGACGGTATGAGGAAGCGCATTTGGGTGTCTATTTGTTTTGTTAAGTGGGCTTTGATAGATAACAGGACAGGAAAAAGGTAGATAATCTCGGTATTAATTTGTACTCATTGTCAAGTGGGCCTTGATGGATGGCATGAGTAGTGTAACAAGTTAATAAGGAATTGCGCTTAATTAGTTATATTGCTTGTGTAAGGTTACCCAGCAATTAATAAAAAATACCCGTTGTATGAGGAACGTACTGTTGTATGTCATAAGCAATTTTTGTAGCCACCGTAAATGTTATATGGTATGAGTTGGGTGGTGTGGTAATTAATTAATACCCTTCGTATGTGTACAATTGTACATCATAAGAAATCACCCCTTATGTTTTATTGATATGAGTGACAGGGGTAATTAATATCTCTTCGTATGGGGAGCACGATTTGTGCCATTAAGTTGATTTAAGTTGAATTCAATTGCAATTGTTTGTGTCTGTGATTTTGTGTCTATTTGTTTCTGTTTGAGTGTGTGAGAGCTCTATGTTCGCCTAGTGTGTGTGTGGAGAGAGAGAGAGAGAGAGAGAATTGGTTGAATGAGATAAGCTCTGTGTGCTGTGAACAGGGCTGGACCTCCCGAGGGAATTGTGTGTGCAACCCTCAGAGGGGGGCAGCTTGCTGCCAGTCCAGAGACGTGTGTCTGAATGAGCCCTATTAAAGTAATAGCTAGCCTAATAATTAAATAGATAAATATTAATCAATAAAGGGACACGTGTGAGTGGAACAATGAGCCCTTTTAGCAGGGGGACAAGTATGAAAAGAATAAGCCCAATTTTCTAGGAAAAGAGGGATAAAGCTTCTGAATAAATAAATAAATAAATAAATAGTGTGGAGTGGTGAATGTGTATGAACCCCATATTAATATTGTGGCATTACACACTTACTGATAAAAGTGTTCACGGTGCATAAAAGCACTATGCTTTTTACCAAGTGTTAATTTGAAAATAGTGAAGTGGTGTAGATTCAGGAGTGATTATCATTGATGAGCCTTGGTAAGTGGAGGTGGAGACTTCTGTGATTCTAAAAGAGTGTATATTGTTGTAAGTAAATTTAGCCATTAAGTAAGTGCATAGGCATAAAATAAAAGAATAAAATAAAAAATTAAATAAATAAATATCTAAGTGGTGACATAGGCTAAAGCATAATCTCCTCTCCGGTGGAGACTTTAGTGCCGAAGCATCCTTTGTGTGAAGATCTCATCACTAAGACCTCCAATAAGTAGCAAAAAGAGGACCAAAGATATGATTGCAAGATGGCCAAAGGAGGGGACATTTGATTCAGCACTGTGTTCTGAGATGGACACCTTGATAAGAAAATTACAAAGCGGCGGCAAGAGAGAGAAAGCATGTCTGGAGAAGTTGAAAAGACAGCAGGAAAGAGTGGTCCTAGCTTTGGTTAAGAAAGAATAAGTGAAGTTGGTAAGAAAGAAACAGGAAGTGATGGAAAAAGTTAAGAAAGTCAGGATAGTGAGGCCGAAGTAGTAGAGAGAGAAGTTAGTTACACCTCCCCCATATAGTAGGTGCAGGAAGACAGTCGAATTCCTAAGCGTAAGGGAATGGGGGAAGGTTCTGGTGAGATGGAGAAGGAATGTTATGCAGAGCGGTATAAGAAAGTGGGGGTAGATTTACAGAGAGTGGAAAAGCTATGTGTAGAGAAGGATGTAGAGGAACAGGAGGGAGTGCAGACATGTGGAGAGAGGTCAGACAGAAGCACTAAAACACCAGTAAAAAGCAGATAGCTACACCATTAAAGACTGGACATAGATCTTTGTACAGTAGAGAGGATGGGGGTGAAGAGGATTTGTTATTTAATATGGGCAGTTCCACAATTCCCAATTTTAATTAAAGGTGGGGGCATGAGGGTGTTGTCAACCGCCTCCCCAGCATTCAACGAGGGTGCAGGGACATGGTCTTAGACGAGCAGACCTCAGGCAAGCTTTTATCGGTGATTGATATAAAAACTCTATTGGTGAAGACTTTGTGGAGAGGAAAAAACGTGCTTCTGACTCGAGTGAGGCCGTACATACATACCACATGGATGGACTGTCTTTGAGGCTTTGAGGCTGTTGTATGGCAGGCCTTGCACGCAGAGTGTTGACCCAAGGACATTAAAGGGTGACCTGGAGGCAGTTACAGCTTGAAACCTTACAGAGCGAACCAAGAAAAAAGCTCAAGCTACTCTGATTACCAGAAAAAACAGAGAGGGCCACAAGCAATCCTTCATCAAAAGTCCAGCCAGCTTCAGTCAGTGATGACATCACCAGCAGCATTTTCTCCAAACTCAAGCCAGATGCCTGCGTCTGTCACCAACGTTTTCACTCCAAGGCCAAGCATGAGGGGATATGGATTAAATTGCCTCGCATAGCCATTGCCCGGCCCCGAGGGATGAGGGGGGGGGGGGGAGACAACATCCCAGGTCCGATAAGTCATGCCTCTCACATCTGGAAAAGTTTGCCAGAACCGTAGGGTTCTCGGGAAGAAAAAAGTAGTTACTATAACCCAACAATAAGAGTGTGACTATACCTGTATTATTCTCAAGTCATACACAAGTTAATTTTAAGGAAAGTTAAGGAAGAGAATCATTAGGTGAATTAGGACTGCGAATATGGTGTTCTCCAGAAGGGGTGTATGTTGAACATAAATTCCTGAAGCACAATTACCCTGTCAGACTTTCACTGTACAATGATGTATGACCCATCACAACACATCATCATAGGCCGGCAAGGAGCAGCTATCAGTGTAGAGGAGTGTGATTTTGTAAAAAGGTGGTTCAATGTAACTGATTCTGTTCTTTAGGTGACATTGTATGTACTGCAGGATAGAATTGAAGCTCATAGGATTTATGTTGATTTTCATTCTGCAGATAAAACCTGTGTATAAATCTTGTGTGGTAATAAATTGATTCGTACTTCTTAAAGAAGTTGTAGTTAGCCACAAGTCACAAACACAAATGGCATCAGCATCTGAAATCGACTGTGGGAAATTAGCTATATAGGCAAATGGATAGTCAAGTCCCATCTGAATTATAGTCTAAACATGATACAGATGTAGGCCTACTTAAATCAGCCAGCCAACTTCAAGTACAATGTAAACCAGATGTAGAACCGCCCAGAGTAAGACAATATGCTTTACGACCTGAGGCAAAGCGGGTATATAGAACACTATTGAAGGCCTTGTAATCTGTGCTAAAACAGACCAGTTGTTGCAATACTCCTATTTTCCCCAGTGATTAAGCCAGGTACATATAAATGGCATCATGTGCATGATTTACATGCAGTTAATAGTAAAACAGGAAAGTATCCAGCAGAAGTTCCAAGTCCACACACACTGCTGACTAATGTCCCTCCCTAAGCCAAATATTTTATTGTAATGATATTTGTTCAGCCTTCTTCAGTGTTCAAATGGCAGAAAAGAGTAAACTACTGTATTTATTTGCATTTACAAGAGCAAGTTGACAAAATAGATGCCAAAAATGCCACGGTGGTTCAAACATTCACTGTATATATTCAATCAGAGGTGGAAGCTGGTTTAGGAGGTTAAAGGATAGAAGATAGCCTGGGTCAGCATATGGGTGACTGTTTAATATGTCTATCATCATTAGAAACATGCCAGAATGATTCCATTAAGGTACACCGTAAGCTAGTAAGGAGGTCATAAAATGTCATAAACTAAACTACAATACTGTAAGCCTCAAGTTAAATTGTTAAGGTGACTAATTTCACATGATACGACAGCCGTAGTACATACATAATTAGAAGGCATAAGTAAGGCACCAGTGTCACAGCCTGATAAACAGTGATGGCTTTCTAGGGTTAACAGGTTTCTTGCTGACTGGAGTAAGGAATATGCAGGAAAAAAACAGCTCCACTAAGGGAGATAATAATGAGAAAAGAAGAACTGCAAGATCTAAGTGCTCCCTTAAAATAGAACACAGATATACTGTTAGCATTTGAATCCATCAAAAAGAAATGCAGACTGCACCTACTTTATGTATACAGAACAGTACCTGATGATAGCAATCCGTTCTATCGGTATGTAGTGAACCAAGCTGATGGATCTACCTCAGCTATACTGATGCAGGAAACTTGCAGTGATAGGAAAAACCAGTCCCTAGCTTACTACAGCACTAAGCTAGATAATATAACTCAAGGTGACCCAACATGCTACCAACAGGGTTTTGTAGTTGTACATTATACATATAGAACAGCATCTTCATTGACAACATGTTACCGATAGATTGTATAAATTGATAAAAACAAGGGGAAGGTGTTCTAACCCAAGCTCGCCTCCAAACATATTCTTCACTGCTTACATATCCCGACATTAATATAAAGCGATGTGACACAGTTAATCCAGCTAAATCACTCACTTAAACCTATAAAGGAGTGACTCATAGTTTTGTGGCGAACTCATTGGCATTTACTCGGTTATGACCTGATCTTGAATCTAAGCCTATAGCTGAAGCGGAAGTGACTTATTTTGTTGATGGATCTAGTTTAGAGACCAGGTAGAAAGTCACACAGGGTATTCAGTAGTGATGAAGGATGGAGAAGATTTTAAACCTATCCTATCTCAGCATTGTACACAACCGTGTTCAGCTCAGTTAGCTGAGTTGAAATCGCTCACCGCTGCTTGTCAATTAGCCAAAGGTCTAGTGGCAAATATTTTTGATTTTTGAATTACAGATTCAGCCTATTCCATGGTGTATGTCATCTGTTTGGAACCGTATGGAAGCAAAGGTTTAAAAAGCATGAAGGAACTCCCATTCAAAGTGCTGAACGGATAAGTAAACTAATGTCTGCTCTGATGCTACCAAGATGAGTGACTTTCATTAAATGTCAGACCCGTAAAAAAGGGAAATGACTGTGTTGCTAAAGGTAACAACATGGCAGATTTAGAAATGAAGTGTGCATCAAAATGGCAACTAGCTGTGCAGGCGCCCATAGTCCTTATAGAACCACAGCCTCAGTAAGAGGATATCATTTGTACTCAACATCAAGCAGGTCCGAGCAGGTACGAGCACTCGATGTGGCTCCAGAGGGGAGCGCATAAGGATGCACAGGGTATTTGGTGTCCACATGAAGGTCTGATTATAGCACCCATAGCACTGGTGAATATTTCTGGTTTAAATGCTCATGGACTGGGCCATTGTGTAAGAAGACAGGTTGTGAGAAAAATCAGGCAACATGGGTATTGGTCTTTATATCTGCTATGGTTGAAGAGTTCCTAGCTTCATGGGAGATATGTGCTATGCATAATGTCAGGAAGGAAACAGCGACACCTATAGGCTATACACCGGTACCAGAATGACCATTTAATCACTTAGTGGTGAACTATGTGGGTAGGATAAAGTAGTGTTCAGGGCGAAAGATACATGCTTGTAATAACTGACATATTTAGTAGATGAGTAAAAGCAATAATATCTGCAGATGCAGAGTAAGGAACAGTTATCAAATCGTAAGGGAAGTGATATCTAGATTTGAAATTCCATCAGAGATGAGTTCCGACAATGGATCAATATTCATTCAGAAAATGTAAGACAGGTGCTGCAACGGTTGGGGAAAAGCTAAGATTTGTGGATGTCCACAGTCCCAGGGGAAGGTAGAGAGTGTAAATGGTAATCTCAAAGCCAAGGTTAATAATAATTGTAGTAGTACAATGCTACACTAGGTTTTAACTGATGCTGTACCAATGAGCTAACAAGCATGCAACCTAACACAAATACACATCTAACCCCGCATGGAATGCTTACGGGTCGACCCATGCCTGTGCCATTCTGTAGAGGCCATATAAAGGCCACCGCTTAAACAATTTAAAAAAATCTTATATGAAGAAACTAACTGCCGTACATGAAGTAATCTATGTGCAGGAAAAGAACAAGGAGGAAGAGACGCTCCGTGTCCCATCACTCCAGGAGACCAGGTCTATCTGCGAGTGTTCAGGAGGAAGTGGCACAAGCCCAGGAGGGAGGGGCCCCACAAAGTGTGGCAGCCACTCCAACAGTGATTCAAGTGAAAGACAAGACCGTGTGGTATCACGTGAACCATTACACGAGAGTCACAAAGAGCTATGGGTACCGAAAACGAAGGAAGAAAGAAAGAAGAACCGAACATCAGAAAAATACAAAGAAATTAAATCATTATTGGAAAATAACCAACTATTGGCACAAGTTGGATACCAAATTGCGCAGCGTTGAACACTCCGCTGCTCCAAATTAAGAATGAGAATCTGCTTAAGAGCAGCATCCACTACGGATACAAACGAGACTGACTGACTGACTGACTTCGACCAGGTTTCTCCTGACACAATTAACAGGACAAACAACTGTACAGATTATATGTGACAACTAACTGTGTCCTCTACATTGTATAAATGCATTTCTGTTAAACTAACACTATATTGCTTTTACAGATAAAACAGCAGCAGCGACAACTAATTTTAATTTCCTCCACAGGAAAAATGCACGAGAAGGAAGCAAGCCTTAACCAGATTATGACAATATGTAATGCCACTAAACACAGTTCTCTTTTATTCCAGGTGCAGAAATTTAATTAAAGCAGTTAATGGGTGACTTTACTGTGTCAAGTAAATTTATGAATGTGATTTATGAATTTATTAATCAAAGGTTTCCTAAAATTAACAGCATTTCCCAGCAACAACAGACAAGGATGAATTTTTGGACACAGTCATCAAGGATATCCCGAACTCAGCCATATATATCTCTAACAAGAGACTTTACTGGTTCATATATTGAAGTGTACAGTATCTTCCACGGCATGAGCCCACAATGACGTGCTGGCAACCTCTCTTGTGGGCTCCAACTGACTCCCTGCGGTGTGCAAAGCACCTGAGTTGAAGACTATTATATTACGACAAGGCTGTTTAAATGTATATCCATTCTTACAAATTGTATTGTGTTATTGTGTAATTGTATGTTCCATTGTAGGTTATATGATTTATCCAATTGATGTAATCCTAGAAAATCACTGTATTAAGTACATGTTCATGTCATGTTATTGAGTAATGGGAAGTACGATGTCATGGAGGTCGAGTCTTTTACTCCTATTCCTAGTCAAGGGTGGAAGGAGAGGTTTGGCCGAATCTCCACTAGAGGGCGAGTCCATGGGTCAGTCATTGATAAAAGTCCAGTGATTTAATTTAATCACCAGTTAGTATAAGGAAGACTGACTCATGGAGTCGCACTCTAGATTAACCAATTAGTGTGGGACTTATAAGTCCCAGAGGGGGGGGATATATGGGAGAAATTTTTATTTGATTTCATTTGATTTTACTTACTTTTGGGGGGTTAGAAGATACCTTATCAGTATATAATCGTGGATGTGCGTGCAAGCTGGGACATAGGCTTCTTTGTGTGCATTGCATATAGGAAACCCAAGCTTTACATTGGGGGGGGCTAAAGACGGCCCTTTAATGAAACCCAGATGTTGCAGAGAGGAGGGGCAGGCACTGCATATGTACTATAGCACACAGCAAGAGAATTCAGTTGCTCTACGGACACAGCTCCGGCCTTGTTGTTTGATAATAAAGGTCGTAATCTTCTGTAAGCAAGGCCCGACTCTGAGTATTTTTCCACAACATAAGCAGCAATGCCATGTGTGCAAGTAGTAGGCATGTGCATTAGACATAGACAATCTTGAAAGTGCACTCTTGTCTTTGACAACTGATTGCATTAAATTAACTAGTGGTTGTGAGACTGTGACCGACAGGTCATGCTCCGCTATGAAAGAACATACGCGCACTTTTACATCGCGCACACGGTCGGCCACAGATGTGTGAATCTCCGTTGTGGTTCTTGTCGCACCAGACAGGGAGCATGTGTACTGTTAGAGCACGAACGGCAGCATTGTGACTAGCTGCTGACTGATGGCGAGCTCGCACTTTGTTTTGCCATTATTGCCATATTGAAGTTTCCTGTGGCATACTGTGCAAAGACACCTACCTGGATGTTTGATTTTTTTTAGTCCACGAACTAAAAGGCTTGCCATTCTCCCCAATTTCGCTAAGCCAAGCCCATCTCCATTTATTTATTTTTTTACACTTTTATCAATCTCCGAAACATCGGAGCCTTCCTGCATTAAGTGTGTCCATGCTATCTTAAATATAGTTATACCGTAGCCTGACACGTAGTTCTTCAAAACTAAACCAAAACCTGGAGTGGATCCATACCGGAGTGATAACAAAACGCTTAGAGTGGAGAGAGGAACGTGCAGTCGCTCCACTCCAGGCTTTGATCACATCCTCCTCAGCAGGCTGAATACACTTTGTCTTTCCTTAATTTAAGACCCATGTGAGCCTATATATACACAGCATTAAAATTATGAAAAGTGAATTTTAAACATTAAGGACAGGCGGAACAGTGTGATTGACGGAAATCCGTCGATGACTCGCTACAATTAACGGAAATCCGTCGTAACGACGGAGAACTTTAATCCCTGTCACTGTCTCAGAACAGACTGACTCCTGGAGCAGAAAAAAATGCAGGAAATGATGTTTCCTAACATGCGTTAGATAGTTTTTTTTAATCACTCTATACACAATACTTTGCTATTTTTATAGATGTTGAGCATCGTGAGCAAGCCCGAGATCATATTAACGTTAATTATCACCAGCCGGCATGCATAGGCCGGCTCACGAGTAACGTGAGTTGGGAGCACACCAATCGATTCGACTATGGTTAATCGCTCACTCCGTAGGCTCCCTGAATAGGCGGGAAAGGGATGGAGCCGTGCATTTGTGCCGGCTGGAAAAAAAAACTAAACAGATTTAACAGATGAGGACTCAGATTAATGTGCAAAAGTAATAAAACTATCTAAGTCTACATAGCCTTTATAAGACTCTACCTTAAGCGCACTTAAAACATTTTATTTAGTTTTAAAATAAAACAATTTTAAAAACATCATCACTCTGGATTCGAACCGGCGCTTTGTAGATCTCTGGTCGAGTGTTCTAACTGCTACACCAAGCAGCCACTTAGAAACACTGCACCCCAGAGACGTTAATAAGCCACTCGACTTCTTTGAAAGCAAGTGTACTTCTTTGATAAGTGACGAAGTAAGCCTGTTATAATAATAACTTGGTGTTATTTGATCTTATTGGTTTAGAAATTTATATTTAAATAAAACCCTACACACTTCTTTTCTAATTACACGTGATAAAATCTAAAGGCTCACTGTGTTAATATTTATTGTGCTTAAATTTTATCTTAAAGTGGACATACAGTCTCAATTTTTGCATAGGTTAATATGATTCTTTAGGGTCCTAATGAAAAGTTTGTAATATACTTTAATTAAAACATCTCAACTGTTGTGTAAAAAAAACATTACTTTTACCTGGTAAAAAGTAGCTCTGTTCTCAGCAACCTGTTTCTGTACATGCTCCTTTAAATGTTAATGACCTCTACTGAACCCGCCCCCCAGTTCTGTGGGGCGTGTCTTCACAATACAAGTGGGGTATAGCTTTGACAACAGTTAAAAATATTTAAAAAACAGTTAAAAATAATTTTACATGATGTTAGAATTATTTTATATATAAAGGAGTTATTTCTACTCTCTTGCTCTCTTCCTCATAGATCTGATATTAACGTGTTAAATCTTCCCTGCTGCTATCTTCCTGTCTCCTCTTGCATCTGTTCATTCATGCTCACGTTCCCATACTCTGTCTCTCTCTCCCTCTCTCTCTCTCTCTGTCTCTCTTCCTCTCCTTTGATTCAAATTCTAATTTTATTTGTCACATACACAGTCATACACAGTATGATATGCAGTGAAATGCTTATACGACAGTCAGTGACCTTAAAAATTAAATAAATGAGTAAGGAATAAATATCAATAAAAAGAAATACTAAAGAAAATAAATTTAACTAGTAAAATAGTTGTACAAATATACAATGTACAAATGAGGGCATAATAAAAATCTTACAAAATATAGGGGATATATAAATATTATTATTATTTTTTTTTTTTATTATAAATATATATATATATATATATATATATATATTGTAAGATTTTTAATATGCACTCATATTTTTATATATATATATAGTTATATATGTATATAAAATTTTTCATGTGAATCTGGTTGTAAAACTTTTTTGACTTCCCAGACCGGGAATCGAACTCGAGTTGCTGCACTGAGAGCACCGTATCCTAACCACGAGACCACGGAGGATTAACAGCTGCTGCTTGGAAATGCCGGCTATTCAACCCGCGACCTTATACACGCGAAGCATTGTTTTTTTCGGGATCTCACCAGGACATTTACAATGGTTAATTTGTAGTAACATATGTCTATAGCACAGGCGTTTAGTCAAACATATTTATACCGATCTTTTGCTGTTAATAAACAGAGACCTTTCTGACAGACAACGTGTGTGTGTGTGTGTGTGTGTGTCTCTGACTGTCATATAGATGCCGGGAATAGGACATCATACACGCGAAGCATTGTGTGTGTGTGTGTGTGTGTGTGTGAGTCTCTCCTTATGTCAGAAAAGCTTACCGAAGCATAGCGCACTCGCCTCGTTACTAAACGAACTTTATAAATTACTAAACGAAAAACTTTATAAATATGTAGTGCAAAAAGCATGTGCCCTGAGGGGGAATCGAACCCGGGGCTACCGCGTTAGAGCGCGGCATCCTAGCCACTACACCACGAAGGATTAACGGTTACCACCGCTGAAATGCCGGCTATTCAACCCGCGACCTTATACACGCGAAGCATTGTTTTTTTTTTCGGGATCTCACCAGGACATTTACAATGGTTCATTTGTAGTAACATATGTCTATAGCACAGGCGTTTAGTCAAACATATTTATACCGATCTTTTGCTGTTAATAAACAGAGACCTTTCTGAAAAACAACGTGTGTGTGTGTGTGTGTGTGTCTGTGTGTGTGAATGAGGCATATAGATGTCGGGAATAGGACAACATACACGCGAAGCATTGTGTGTGTGTGTGTGTGTGTGTGTGAGACTGAGTCTCTCCTTATGTCAGAAAAGCTTATCGAAGCATAGCGCACTCGCCTCGTTACTAAACGAACATTAGAAAAACTTTATAAATATGTAGTGCAAAAAAAGCATGTACCTTAAGCAGGAATCGAACCCGGGTTTCCCATGTGAAAGCACCAAATCCTAACCACTAGACCACCACACTACTGCAAGGCTGCAACAAACAGCACACCACACTCATGTAGGTGCCATTTTGCTCCCGTGTAGAATAACAATGGCCGACGGCTCTTTTTTTCACTCGGGGCGGGTCTTTGCTAAAACACCAGTGTCAATCAACTGTAGTAGGAGCGGCCTCTGTCGGTGTGAGTTCACACCGACAGGCTTTTGAAAACGGGCTGATTTCAGAAGGGGCATCTTATATTATTAAATTAAAAGAAAATCGCTGGGCGGCTCTTTATCACTGTAGAGTGGTTGTGTACACCCTCTCCTAACACACAATGCAGTCCAAACAGCTTGAAAAAGTCCATGTAGCACTGTAGGTGCCCTTTAATAAGATTTGATTTAATTTGAATTCTACATTTGTACTGTAATTATAGTACTGTGATTATGAATTCGGTCAACTACAGTGTTTCACTTGATGTTATCGGCTAATACGTGTATTATTTAATGGGACGCGTCTCATTAGTGAGGCAGAGAATGAACTAAGGCATGAGGCGTTAGTCTGTAGTTATATAGCGCCACTCAGTGGTAAAAGCCAGCAAATGCACAGCAAATGCACATCCCGTAATGCGGCGGCGACGTTAAATACGACGCTCCGATTTTGTAACCACTGTATGTGACAAATAAAATTTTTATTTGAAAGTGAAGCTTAAAATTTAACTTCTGCTTGGGTTTGTTTTCGTTATATTTTTGATGTTTTCGCTGATAGTCAAATTGGCATAACAAATTGATTAATGGCGCAAAATATCTGGAACATGCCCTGCGATGGATTGGCACCCTGTCCAGGGTGTACCCCGCCTAGTGCCCGAAGTCTCCTGGGATAGGCTCCAGGTGCCCCGCGACCCTGAACACAGGATTAAGCGGTATAGAAAATGAATGAATGAATCAATGAATGAATGAATATCTGGAACAAATATCTGTCCATACGGATCAGTGTGTCTTTAGTCATTTAACCAGATTAACGTCCCACATCAAAGATCTGATGGGCATAAATCACTTATCACAACGGTGAATAGATGCCGCAGCAGAGACAGATTTAATCCCCATAAACATTCACACTTGAAAACAATATACTAACAGAAGTAAACAGTTCTAGAGTGTTAGTGCCTGTTATCACAGGACAGGAATCACCTACAGGATACTACTGTATTTTTACTGCTCATATTTTTTACCCTAGTTTCATTTGGTTTTACGCGATTTCACGTGTTATTTGTGTGTGTCTGTGTGTGAGTGTGTGTGTGAGTGCGAGAGATGGCGTGAGAGCGCGTGCGCGAGAGAGGGCTTTACATGGTGATTTGTCCAAGGTTACTAAAACCTGGCTTACTACCTATAAAAATTATTTCAATTTAACTCATGGGTCTCAATCACAGATGACACAAATTATATACTCTGAAACGTTCAATAGAACATTTAAAAATATATATAAAAAACATGAATACTAATGTTATCATGGTGTAAATTATTAACATTAGGTTAGGTCCTGCCCTTAATTAATTCATATTATAATTACTTTTATGTGGAGGTATTGAAGTACTTTTATTTTGAAGGGTCTTTTTGAAAAAAGAAAACTGAGTCCGGAAGCGACGTGAGTCAGGGCGGAAGAGAAACCCGTAAACCTGGGAGAGGCGGAACGACTTTTTTTTTTGTGTGTGTTCTAACGGCGCAAAAACAAGGGAAGCAACGGCATGTTATAGTGGCGAGAGAAGCTGGACAGCGATTTTTGATGACTCATTTTTCGTATGTGCACTGCTGTCAGCGAGTACCGTGGTGAGCTGACACGGAGCTGGACCGAGCTTGAGCTGCTGCGACTTTATGGAAGGAGTGAAAATGGCTGTGTGACCGAGCTGAATACCAACTCGATATGAGAGGGGCGTCGCTCAACACGTTTGCTGAAAGTGCGCTGCGTGAATGTTTGTCGCCTTCTGAAAAGAGAGGGGGCACTGAAAGTTCCGCTCTATGACAGTTGAAACTTGTGCGACAACTCTGACAGTATTTTCACGATACTAAAAAAAGAGAGAAGTGTACTTCAGCACGGCTAATGGATTTTAGCAACTGTTGCTTCGAGAAAGTTCTCTACATGCTGTTTTGACACGTTGCTGCCGCCATGTGCACGCGATCGGCCTGGTAGGATTCTTTGCTGACGGATCTGTTTTTGTATCTTACGCCCATGCTGAGGGATTTATTTTTTCCTTTTTGCTCCATCACTTTTATGGTGGACTTTTTGGACGTGTAACAGAGTTTTTGCCTCGAGACTCTCGTAAAGAAATATATATACATATTTTTTTTGTCTTTGTCATCGAGAGAGGGAGGAATTTGAGACAGACTTTCTGAACTTGGACTTGAGCTTGCTTTGGACTGCAACTGTCCTTGTTCTTGTGCGGAATTATTCGCTTGGACGGTGATTTCTCTTTTTGCTGGATTTTTCCGGGGCTGTTCTTTGTTTTTTTTTAGACTGTTTTTATTAGTTACCCTGCCATATATGGACAGTTCAGCACCAGTTCAGTTCCGCGGTCGGGTAAAAGGCCACATTGAGTCATGACTCTTACTCAGGTATGTTGGTTGTTATAAAAATGTTATATAAAAAATCTGTAAAGTGAGATGTAAACATAGCCTACGAACTGTTTAGTTAACTGTATATCATTTGAGTTTTGTAGAATTGCTTCCTTGCTTTGAACTGTTGTGGGGAACCACAGTTGTAAACAAAGAGACACAACTGCCAGGTTATTTAAGTTACATTTATTTAATTTATTCATTTACCGTGCAATGCTTGAAAGTGAACATTTCATTTTTTTTCAGTGATATTTATGAGTTTTCTTTTGCATCTTTAATATATCGTCTCCTTTCATATAATAAATTGTAAGTTCTGTTATCTTGGAGTAGGGGCATTCCTCCTGTCTTGTGGGCTGATAGAGGGAAGAAGGTTCGAAATGGCTTCTTACTCTGTGAGCTACCGTGTATGTTATTAAGTGCAGAGTTTCAAACCTCATCAGTCGTGTTAACAAAAGGTAAAGCACACATAGCAAGGCAGATAAAAAACATACTTAAGCAATTTAAGTACGGGAATTACAGTGGGAGCCACGTCAAACAGCCGCCTGGAGCATGACTGCTCCGTGGCAGTTCCATGAAGGCTTCGTGCATGGAATGTGATCCCCCGCGATGACGCAGTTAACGATGCCCCGCCCCATAAACGCCCCCATGCGCTTTCTAAAAAGATGGTTGCAATGCCGTATAATTCCGCCAGATGGAGCATTGACTGGCACAGTTAACTGCAGTGTCCAGGAAACCCAATACCGTATCTTTAATATACAGACAGTTCTTGTATTGTCAACATAGTTTCATAAATAGATGAAAAAACAACAACAAACCGATTAATAAAACAGATTTGTTAAATCACTCAATACATAACCCATGATGATTATGCTATTTATTATTTAATAATGAATTAATAAAATTAGTTAGTGAAATATTTTTAAGACATCCTGAAATGATCCTTAAAGACACGGTAACGGCTGTAATTTGTCTATACCGATCATTGTAGGTACGGAATAAAAACGCAGGCTACGTACAGTATTTTATATTACTGTGTATTTTACCCCGGTCCATTTAATATACTGATAGATAATATTTTGCTGCAAAGTAAAGCTCAAACGTCTGCTTGGGTTTGTTTTCGTTATATTTTTGATGATGTTTTCGCTGATTTTTTCACTGATAGTCTACAAGTGGCATAAGAGGCAATTAATGGCGCATGCAACCTGGAACAAATATCTGCCCATATGGATCAGTATTTCTTTAGTCATTTAATCATGCATAATGCTCCCCCGTCAAAAGATCTGATGGGGCATTAATCACTTATCACAACTGTGAATGGATGCGGCAGCAGACACATTAAATCCCCATAAACACTTGGAGACAATAGTAAAAAAAAGTTCCAGAGGGTTAGCGCCTGTTATACTATTGTATTTTTACTGATTTTTTTTTTTTTTACTGCTTATATTTCGTTGGGTTTTACGCAATTTCATGTGTGTGTGTGTGTGTGTGTGTGCGTGCGCGCACGAGAGAGAGGATACTCTGACAAGACCAACTTCCGTGTGGCTCCAGTGGCGCAATCGGTTAGCGCGTGATACTTATAAAGCGGTCCAGGTGAAGCAATGCCGAGTTCGAGTCTCACCTAAAGCACCCAAAGCATTTTACTGCATATCGCGCTGTGTATGTGACAAATCAAATTTGAATTTGAAAGTAAAGCTTAAAATGTAACGTCTGCTTTGGTTTGTTTTCGTTATATTTTTGATGTTTTCGCTGAAAGTCAAATTGGCATAACAAATTGATTAATGGCGCATAATATCTGGAACAAATCTCTGTCCATACGGATCAGTGTGTCTTTAGTCATTTAACCAGCATAATGTCCCACATTAAAGATCTGATGGGGCACAAATCACTTATCACAACGGTGTATAGATGCAGCAGCAGAGACAGATTTAATCCCCATAAACATTCACACTTGAAAACAAAACTAACAGAAGTAAACAGTTCTAGAGTGTTAGTGCCTGTTATCACAGGACAGGAATCACCTACAGGATACTACTGTATTTTACTGCTCATATTTTTTACCCTAGTTTCATTTGGTTTTACGCGATTTCATGTATTATTTGTGTGTGTCTGTGTGTGTACAGTGTGTCTGTGTGTGTGTGTGTGTGAGTGCGAGAGAGGGCTTTCATGCTGATTTATCCAAGGTTACTAAAACCTGGCTTACTACCTATAAAAAATATTTCAATTTAACTCATGGGTCTCAATCACAGATGACACGACAAATTATATACTCTGAAACGTTCATTTGAACATTTAAAAATATATACAAAAACACGAATACTAATGTTATCATGGTGTAAATTATTAACATTAGGTTAGGTCCTGCCCTTAATTAATTCATATTATAATTACTTTTACATAGTATAGTTACTGGACTGACATGACCAAAAACTAGCTATTTCATTTAGCCTTTCTAAAATCAACCCATATATCATTTATAATCAGAAAACATAAAACATATTATGATCTGTTCAATAGCCCATCTGTTTTAATTTAGTTTGTATTTTTTATTATTCATAAGACAACCTTTCAGTTTTGTAAATATTTTAGTTATAGTGTGTTAAGTCTTACTTTAGGTTAAACGTTTTTGAGAATTTTACCATCCAGCTTAGATAAATGTTATGTCATTGATTGATAAAATCTGGATTAAGGATATTTTATTATATAATTATATATATATATATATATATATATATATATATATATATATATATATATATATTTTTTTTTTTTTTTTAGTTTCCCCCTGAGGGATTGCCACCTTATTGTGGTCAGGGGGTTTGCGTGCCTCAACACAATTCAGCAAATACAATACTGTTACTATACAGTAAGGCCAGGTAAAAACAGTGCTTGAACATGATGCCCCCCTCCCCCCACCCCGTGTTGTCTGGTCTAGAACGGCGCTGCCTCTGACCGTCTTTTGTCTTGTAAATGAGTATTCTCACTCACCTTCCAATCCCCCCAGCGCACACACTCTGTTTGTACTGTAAACTGTACTGTAACTGTGTTTGCTAGGGCACTTGGTTATACACAGTACTTTAATGTATGGAACACTTACTTAACTTACTGGTTTGGTTTAAATATCGCTTATTACCTTATTCAGCAAAATAAATTCATTATTAACGTATTGAAGTATTTTAGTTAAGGACAAAAACTGTGCTTGTGTTTAGAACTGCTGAACAGCCGAAAACACACACACACCCATCCCCCCGCCAAAAACACACACACACACACAGAGCAATTAACACCATGTCATACTCAGGAGTGGAAGGTGAGAAACCTCAATGGAGAATACCAAGTTTGTCGTTGCTCTTTTGGAGTTCTTAAAACCCAAAACATTTATTTATACTGAGAAAAAATTATTATGGGTCACAATCACAAACACATATAATCAAGTGTTTAACTGGTTTCATTTGTTTCTATGATCAATAATTATTATTATTATTTTCAGCCCAACTCTTTGACTATTTAAAACAAAGTTGTGTCCCATTTTTTGCCCATTGAAGTTGTTGGTTCAACTAAACAATTTTTAAATACCCAAACAATCCCCCAAAATTAAAACACGCAAAACATGACTTTAACAATTCAATTTATTCTTCCAAAACTAGTCAAAGTTAAAACAGTAATTTATATAAAACAGATGAATACATGTTGTCTTTTTGCTTAAAGTTCATTAAACTACCCGGATACACCAGCTGCTTATAAGTCTCTATCTATAGTCCTTTTACATTAAAATATTAATTTTTCAAATATCAAAACTATTAAACATGGAACAGTTGAAGTCTTTGTTTCCCCCAAAGTACTGTATCAGACATTTTGCAGTTCTATGTTCAGAATATACAGTAGACCTGATCAAACATCATTCTAAAGCTGTCGGACTGTGACGTCATCCCTCCTACAGCTCCCTCAACAGCTTGTTCAGGCTCCTCCAGTCCTGTAGCTCCAAAAGTCCAGCCGTCAGCCGTCTGACCCCCCAATCCTCCACAGCGGAGCTCTGCTTAAAGACAACAGGAGAATTTAGTCAAGACAAAGATAAATAAACTTTACAGAACATATAGTTCTAATAAAAATAATATATATTAATAAACCTATTTACCACAGAGTGTGTAAAATACTGTTTTGGGGATTCTGTAATGTAAATAATCTGCCTGTGCTAATGTTATCCAGTGAACAGTGTTAGTGTTAACCAGTGAACAGTGTTAGTGTTAACCAGTGAACAGTGTTAGTGTTAACCAGTGAACAGTGTTAGTGTTAACCAGTGAACAGTGTTAGTGTTAACCAGTGACTGCCTGTATTATCGTCTGCATTAAATTAACCGGGAATTTACTTAATGCGCTTCTCATACAAATAAGTTAAGCGATATAACACTCGTATATGAGCATTAGTTCATCTCTGAAGCCAAACTATAACTTACTGAAGCCCCTCACACACACACACACACACACACACACACACACCTCCCCCCTCCTCCTCCTCCTTAACTGATAAACACTTCTGTGTTGTTATTCAGCTCTTTAACTAAGCGCTCGCGCTACCGCGGAAAGTGTATAAAATATAAACCGGGTTCTGAGCGTTACTAGCTCCTGTACAGCTCCCCTCAGTCTGTGTCCCTCATCAACTGCATCACATTATATTACAGTCACAGAAATAACCTGCAGATTAACTCTTAACCAGAGAATAAATAAGCGCTGAATTTATCCAGACAACACGCGGTGAGATTCTCTCAGTATTTACAGAGAACACAAACACTCTTCATCGGGTAGTGCAGCTCTTGTAATAGGGACATTAATAGTATTGTCGAAGCTTGAGCATGTTTTTGAGTTAAAGTGGAGTGACATTGTGAGTGTGTGACACTGACAGTAAGCTGTAATATTAACTCCAGACTTGGTAAACAGATCATTAAGTTCTCTAAAGTCACATCTGACCGCTGCTGCTGCTGCCAGTGATATTTCAAACGGCCAATAAAAAAACTAAACTGGGAAATAAACTGTAAACTACCACAAACACATTTTATAAAATAAAACATCACTTACCACGAATAGTCCGTTAAGCCGCCATCTTCATCTCTGTAGTTTGGCAGCGTCAGTTCGGCGGGGGTGGAGGCGGGTTGTTAAAATCACGTGATTGCAACTCAGCGCAGCTGGCTTGTTTTAATGTGTTCTTGAGAACGAAGCGCCATCTAGTGGTGGCACCAGGTAAATGAATAAATAGGGCTTGAATGGGCGTGTTTACTGTGAAATCTTGACACGCCTTTCGGCCAGAAAAGGGAGGGGGGATTACGGCGTGCAAAGGCCATTCACACGCCATTCACACTTCAGCCACACTGTCGCGGCTATTTGGTGTGGCTCCCACTGTACATGCATTAGGGGGTGCAGACCTACATCTTGTCATTTCCCTAGTCGTCCAAGATACATCACCGTACATAGTCTTACCCCTACACTGTAGTGAAATCTTACCGCTACATAAAATTGGCGTCACGAACAGGATCGTACTTAGCTGGGTTTTTTTTTTTGGTGTTGCACTGAGTATTCTGTCCCAGGTCTGTGAGGGCAAAAAATATATATTTTTAAATAATAAAATAAAATCAATAAATGAAAATGGCAGAACTGGAAGAGCTGAAGAAGGCATTTGCTGAGATGCAGAGGAGGTTAGCAGAGCAAGCCGGAGCTATAGATCATGCCAGGACGGAGCAGAGAGAAGCTCTGTCATTGGCAAAGGCTGTAATAGAGCAGCAAGCTTCCGTTCGTACACCCCCAGCAACAATTTACATCCCAAGGGATCACAAACTCACTGACTTCACTGGTATTACCAAGCCTGGAGATGGAGGCGTGGAGGAATGGATTATTTCTATGAAATCAGCATTCCATGTGATGAAAGTGCCAAATGAAGACCAGGTGGAGTTGATCAAACAGCACTTAAAGGGAGAAGCTAAAGATACTGTGAAATTCATGTTGACAGAGGGGGATAATAGTGTGGAGTCCATTTTTAAACTGCTACAGGAAACCTATGGAGACAAGGTTCCTATTGGCACTAGGTTAAAGGACTTTTATGATCGAAAACAAGCACCTGGGGAGACTATACGGGCATATGCTTACGACCTGTGAGAGAAACTTAATATGGTGAAGAACAGAGAGGCTGGCCGAGTCCCAGATGAAGAGAATGTTCTGAAGGAACAGTTGGTCCTGGGATTAAGGGATGATTCATTAAGGAGGGAGATGAAGCGAAGGATCAAGGAAGAAAGGAGTCTGACTTTTGCATAATTGATGCAGGATGCAATCACCTGGTCGGAGGAGGAGGAAGCCCATCCAGAAGGGATTTTAAAACCCCCTATGCGAGCGAGGGCCGCAGTTCACACTACTGTGGCAACTGGTGATAATCCATCTCCACTGACATTACAGAAATTGCACAAAGCCATAGAAAAGATAGCTGCACGTCAAGAAGAATTGTACAAAATAGTTCATAGTCAAGGGAGAACTGATTCCCACCCTGGCGTTATGAGACGTCAGCCACTGAAGAACAGTGGAGGGGAGTATATTTGTTACACATGCGGCAAGCCAGGTCATACCAGTAGACGTTGTGGGCGGAATAGAGAGCTAACGAACCGTGGCGCTGCATCTTCACATTTTGCATGTACGACTGAGGTGTCAAGAGGGGCTTCGTCGAGTGACACTGTAAACCCCAGTGGGCCATCTGTGGTCCGGAGTCATACGGCTGATTGGAAGTCAGGGGAAGTTCCCCAAACACTAAGAAACAGTGCGTTTGGTGATTGTTTGACTATGGAGGTAAAGATAGCAGGAGTACCCACTAAGTGCCTACTAGGCACGGGCTCGGAAGTCACTACCATCCCAGAGTCTCATTTTAAACAATATTTCGGAGAACAGGGTAGACTGTTGTCGTCTGCTAATTGGGTGCGTCTTACTGCTGCAAATGGGCTAGACATTCCAGTTCTTGGGTGTTTACAGGCGGATGTAGAGTGTATGGGGAGTTTGCTTACAGGGAAGTGTGTTTTTGTGCTCACAGAATCCAACCCAGATGCAAAGGAGATGAAAGGATTGGATGGAATTGTAGGCATGAATGTGCTTAGTGAGTTGAAAAACCTGGTACTTTCGTGAACAGACTTAAATAGGGAGAGTAAAGTCAGCCCACATGTAGATGCCAATGTGCGGAGAGTGATAGCAAGAGTGGAGGAGGGTGAGAGACTCTTGGGCCCTGAAGGAAGGATAGGATTCGTTAAGGTGTCTGGGAAACAAGTTGTTACTATCCCGCCTTTAAGTGAAAAGATTGTAGAAGGTCATAGCACGATATCCCACCGAACAATGCGTCAAGTTCTTGTGGAGTGCACAGATTCTGTTACCCTTCCAAAGGGACTGTTGATAGCCAATGTGCTTGCGAGCCCGAAAAGGGGTAAAGTTCCGGTGCGAGTGTTAAATCTCTGTCATGAAACCGTTAAGTTGATGCCGAGGTCCAGAATTGCAGTAGTGTCTAAACCAGAGAAAATAGTGCCCAAACAGGTGGTGGAATTTGAGAAGAACGATGACGAGTTGTGTGTTATAAGGCATGTGCATTGCAGCATTAATGTCGAGGACAAGCTCGAACAACTGTCAATCCCAGTCCAAGTGAACCAGGAGGGACTGACAAACATGCAACGCGAAGAGTTAAATACACTGCTGACCCAGTATAGCGACATTTTCTCCACGAGCGACTCAGACTATGGGTATACCACGACAGTTATGCATAGCATACCTACAGGAGATGCGCAGCCAATAAAACAGCGTCACAGACGAGTCCCACCTCAGGTTTTCCAAGAATTTAAGAGGCACGTGCAGGATCTCGTCAGTCAAGGCATACTTAAGGAAAGTCGCAGTCTGTGGGCCTCACCTGCAGTCATTGTGATTCGGAAGGACAGAGGGGTTCGGTTTTGTTGTGACTCCAGGAAACTTAATCAAGTCGCTTTCAAGGATGCTTATCCTCTTCCACGGGTGGAAGAGTCATTGGATGCTTTAGGAAAGGCCAAGTTGTTTTCCACACTTGATCTCACGGCAGGTTATTTCCAAGTGGCAGTAAGTGAATCTGACCAGGAGAAGACTGCGGTCACCAAACCATTTGGGTTGTTTGAATGGTCTCGGATGCCGTTTGGTTTATGCAACGCTCCGGCCACCTTTCAACGTCTGATGGGCATAGCTTTGGGGGACCTGGCTTTTGATGTTCTCTTAATCTACCTCGATGATATTATTGTGTTCTCAGAAGACTTTAGAAGTCATTGCGAGAGACTGGAGCTTGTTTTCTCCAAATTAAGGCAGCACGGGCTGAAACTGAAACCAAGTAAATGTTTCCTCTTCAAACCAGTAGTCCGGTTCCTGGGGCACATATTTTCTGCTAAAGGAATTCAGGTAAACATGGACAAAGTTCAATGTTTGGAGGCATGGCCAACACCCACAGATGTTAAGCAGGTTAGGCAGCTTCTGGGATTTATGAGCTACTATCGCCGTTTTGTCCCAAGGTTCGCACAACTGGCAAAGCCCCTGCATGCTCTAGTGGGGAAAGGTAATAAAAACCATCGGTCAGAACCATTTAACTGGAATGAGGAATGTAAGGCTGCCCTCAGCCAACTCAAGAGTAGCCTCATAGCACCTCCGATTTTGGCTTACCCTGACTTCCAGTGTCCGTTCATATTGACAACGGATGGGAGCCATAATGGTCTTGGAGCCATACTCAGCCAAAAGCAGGGGGGTATAGAACGCGTCATTGCCTACGCGAGCCGAGGCCTGAAGGGATCTGAACGAAATGATAAGTACTATAGTGCCTTCAAATTAGAGTTACTTGCTCTTAAGTGGGCAGTAACTGAGAAATTCAAGGAGTACCTGATGTTTGCTAAGTTTCAAGTCATCACTGACCACAACCCCCTCCGATACCTGGAAACAGCCAACCTCGGGGCAGTGGAGCAGCGTTGGGTCGCTCAGTTGTCAGAATTCAACTTTGAGGTTTGCTACAAGCCGGGTAGACAAAACATCAATGCTGACGCTCTTTCTAGGATTCCATGGGGTATAGAACCTGAGAAGGATGATGCAGGGAAGGATTTCATTCGATTGACCTCAGATGAAGTACGAGCATGCTTGTGGCCGGGTAAAGACGAGGAAGGTGATGAGCCAACGGTCCAAATTGCCACGCAAGCAGTCATAAAGACGGGTGTCGATGGGTATAGCTGGTCATCTATTTGTGAGCAACAGAAAAAGGATCCCTCTATAGCACCTGTGTATACTGCTGTGCTTGAGACCAAGAGGATAGTGGCACATAGTTTCCAAAGCATGGGAGCCCAACAAAAGAAGTTAGCCAGACAACTTGAGCGTCTGAAACTAAAACATCAAGTGCTATTCAGAGTAATTACAGATCCAAGAGATGGAGAGGAAATTTGGCAATTAGTAGTACCAGACTCTTTGCAAATGAAAGTGTATGAAGGTGTGCACGAGCATGGGGGACATTTTGGAAGTAGGGGTACATTGGAGCAGATAAGACAGAGTTATTATTGGCCCTCCATGACCAGTGATATACAGGCGTGGGTAATCCAGCTTGATGTACTTTGGCTAAGGACTTGTTTCCCAAAATTCGTGCTCCTATGCCCTGCACCAATGTAACGGACCCTTTAGAAGTTCTTGCTATGGATTATACCATGCTTGAGAGATCAGCAGGGGGCTCCGAGAACGTCCTAGTGCTCACTGACATGTTTACCAGGTTTACAGTGGCTGTCCCTACTAAAAATCAGACTGCACTTACAACTGCCAAGGCCCTTCTACGACACTGGTTTGTCTGTTATGGTTGTCCCGCACGATTGCATTCAGATCAGGGAAGGTGCTTTGAGGCAAGCGTAATTAAAGAGCTCTGTAAATTGTATGGGATCAGCAAGAGTCGCACTAGTCCGTATCACCCACAAGGGAACGCACAATGCGAGAGATTTAATCGTACTATGCATGACATGCTGCGGACGTTACCTGCTAAAAAGAAAAAAGATTGGAAGACTTACTTACCTGAACTTGTAATGGCCTACAATAGCCACGTTCATTCGTCGACGGGATACTCTCCATTTTATTTAATGTTCAGACGGGACGCAAGGCTGCCCATGGATGTCCTGGGCGGAAAGGATCTAACCAATGATGAAGCGGATGATTTGGATGAATGGGTGAAGAATCATCATGAACGCTTGAAGATTGCAACGGAGACTGCAAAAGCAACTGCCCAAGAAGTTTCCAGGAGAAGGAAGAGACTCTATGATCGCAAGTCGGCAGGGGCGCTCATTAGACCGGGTGACAGAGTATTGCTGCGTATCCACATAGTTAAGGGACGGAACAAAATTCAAGATAAGTGGGAGTCCGTACCATATTTGGTAGTACGGCAGAATCACCCCGATTTACCGGTGTTTACCATACGTCCTGAGGTAGGGGGTCCCGCAAAAGTAGTTCACAGAGAACAACTTAGACACTGTACCTTTCCCACGCCCACAAGACAGGTTACACCTGCTGAAAAAGAAATAGAGCTGCCTGAAACAGATGTTGACACATATGACATTGTTTACACTACATATCCCACACACCTTCAGTACACAGGCTTAGGGGAACAGGGGGATAGTGTAGGGGAGGTTGAAGAGGTGGAATCTGAACAAGAGGTAGAATCTGAAGGCTCTAACATTCCAGGAGATGATATACATGGGGCACCATGTCTAAGACGTTCGAAACGAGAGACACAGGGTAAACTGCCCACAAGATATAGAGCTGATTTTATTATGTAAATTAGGGTTAGAGTGTTAAGGCAACTAAAAGAGAAAATGTCAATTTGTATGTTGGTTTACATCAAGAAAATGTTAAATGTTGACATTGTTGTGGTGCTGAGACTGATGTATGTTTTTTGTTTAGTTGGAACTGGCCTGCCTGAAATGTCCTGTATATGGCAGGTTTTAGCAGGGGGGAATGTGGAGGTATTGAAGTACTTTTATTTTGAAGGGTCTTTTTGAAAAAAGAAAACTGAGTCCGGAAGCGACGTGAGTCAGGGCGGAAGAGAAACCCGTAAACCTGGGAGAGGCGGAACGACTTTTTTTTTGTGTGTGTTCTAACGGCGCAAAAACAAGGGAAGCAACGGCGTGTTATAGTGGCGAGAGAAGCTGGACAGCGATTTTTGATGACTCATTTTTCGTTTGTGCACTGCTGTCAGCGAGTACCGTGGTGAGCTGACACGGAGCTGGACCGAGCTTGAGCTGCTGCGACTTTATGGAAGGAGTGAAAATGGCTGTGTGACCGAGCTGAATACCAACTCGATACGAGAGGGGCGTCGCTCAACACGTTTGCTGAAAGTGCGCTGCGTGAATGTTTGTCGCCTTCTGAAAAGAGAGGGGGCACTGAAAGTTCCGCTCTATGACAGTTGAAACTTGTGCGACAACTCTGACAGTATTTTCACGATACTAAAAAAAGAGAGAAGTGGACTTCAGCACGGCTAATGGATTTTAGCAACTGTTGTTTCGAGAAAGTTCTCTACATGCTGTTTTGACACGTTGCTGCCGCCGTGTGGACGCGATCGGCCTGGTAGGATTCTTTGCTGACGGATCTGTTTTTGTATCTTACGCCCATGCTGAGGGATTTATTTTTTCCTTTTTGCTCCATCACTTTTATGGTGGACTTTTTGGACGTGTAACAGAGTTTTTGCCTCGAGACTCTCGTAAAGAAATGTATATACATATTTTTTTTGTCTTTGTCATCGAGAGAGGGAGGATTTTGAGACAGACTTTCTGAACTGGGACTTGAGCTTGCTTTGGACTGCAACTGTCCTTGTTCTTGTGCGGAATTATTCGCTTGGACGGTGATTTCTCTTTTTGCTGGATTTTTCCGGGGCTGTTCTTTGTTTTTTTTTAGACTGTTTTTATTAGTTACCCTGCCATATATGGACAGTTCAGCACCAGTTCAGTTCCGCGGTCGGGTAAAAGGCCACATTGAGTCATGACTCTTATTCAGGTATGTTGGTTGTTATAAAAATGTTATATAAAAAATCTGTAAAGTGAGATGTAAACATAGCCTACGAGCTGTTTAGTTAACTGTATATCATTTGAGTTTTGTAGAATTGCTTCCTTGCTTTGAACTGTTGTGGGGAACCACAGTTGTAAACAAAGAGACACAACTGCCAGGTTATTTAAGTTAAATTTATTTTATTTATTCATTTACCGTGCAATGCTTGAAAGTGAACATTTCATTTTTTTTCAGTGATATTTATGAGTTTTCTTTTGCATCTTTAATATATCGTCTCCTTTCATATAATAAATTGTAAGTTCTGTTATCTTGGAGTAGGGGCATTCCTCCTGTCTTGTGGGCTGATAGAGGGAAGAAGGTTCGAAATGGCTTCTTACTATGTGAGCTACCGTGTATGTTATTAAGTCCAGAGTTTCAATCCTCATCAGTCGTGTTAACAAAAGGTAAAGCACACATAGCAAGGCAGATAAAAAACATACTTAAGTAATTTAAGTACGGGAATTACATGCACTAGGGGGTGCAGACCTAGATCTTGTCATTTCCCTAGTCGTCCAAGATACATCACCGTACATAGTCTTACCCCTACACTGTAGTGAAATCTTACCGCAACATTTACATAGTATAGTTACTGGACTGACATGACCAAAACTAGCTATTTCATTTAGCCTTTCTAAAATCATTTATAATCAGAAAACATAAAACATATTATGATCTGTTCAATAGCCCATCTGTTTTAATTTAATTTGTATTTTTTATTATTCATAAGACAACCTTTCAGTTTTGTAAATACTTTAGTTATAGTGTGTTAAGTCTTACTTTAGGTTAAACGTTTTTGAGAATTTGACCATCCAGCTTAGATAAATGTTATGTCATTGATTGATAAAATCTGGATTAAGGATATTTTATTTCATTAATTTTTATTTTTTAGTTTCCCCCCTGAGGGATTGCCACCTTATTGTCGTCAGGGGGTTTGCGTGCCTCAACACAATTCAGCAAGGACAATACTGTTACTATAAGCCCAGGGAAAAACAGTGCTCGAACATGATGCCCCCTTCTCATTTCTGACTGCGCCCCTCCCCCCCTGGTCTAGAACGTTCCTGCGTCTGACCGTCTTTTGTCTTGTAAATGAGTATTCTCACTTACCTTCCAATCGCCCCAGCGCACACACTTTGTTTGTACTGTAAACTGTAACTGTGTTTGCTAGGGCACTTGGTTATACACAGTACTTTAATGTATGGAACACTTACTTACCTTACTGGTTTGGTTTAAATATCGCTTATTACCTTATTCAACAAAATAAATTCATTATTAACGTATTGAAGTATTTTAGTTAAGGACAAAAACTGTACTTGTGTTTAGATCTGCTGAACAGCCGTGTTCATAGGTTTAATCAATGATGGATGAATGGAGAGATGTGTGTGTGCATTTCTCCATTAACACGCACACCCATCCCCCCGCCAAAAACACACACACACACAGAGCAATTAACACCATGTCATACTCAGGAGTGGAAGGTGAGAAACCTCAATGGAGAATATCAAGTTTGTCGTTGCACTTTTGGAGTTCTTAAAACCCAAAACATTTATTTATACTGAGAAAAAATTATTATGGGTCACATAATCACAAACACAAATACATATAATCAAGTGTTTAACTGGTTTCATTTGTTTCTATGACCAATAATTATTATTATGATTTTCAGCCCAACTCTTTGACTATTTAAAACAAAGTTGTGTCCCATTTTTTGCCCATTGAAGTTGTTGGTTCAACTAAACGGTTTTTAAATACCCAAACAATCCCCCAACAATTAAAACATGCAAACATGACTAACAATTCAATTTATTCTTCCAAAACTAGACAACGTTAAAACAGTAATTTATATAAAACAGGTTGTCTTTTTGCTTAAAGTTCATTAAACTACCCGGATACACCAGCTGCTTATAAGTCTCTATCTATAGGTCTTTTATATTAAAATATTAATTTTTCAAATATCAAAACTATTAAACATGGAACAGTTTAAGTCTTTGTTTCCCCCAAAGTACTATATCAGACATTTAGCAGTTCTATGTTCAGAATATACAGTAGACCTGACCAAACATCATTCCAAAGCTGTTGCACAGTGACGTCATCCCTCCTACAGCTCCCTCAACAGCTTGTTCAGGCTCCTCCAGTCCTGTAGCTCCAAAAGTCCAGCCGTCAGCCGTCTGACCCCCCAATCCTCCACAGCGGAGCTCTGCTTAAAGACAACAGGAGAATTTAGTGAAGACAAAGATAAATAAACTTTACAGAACATCTACTTCTAATAAAAATAATATACATTAATAATCCTCTTTACCACAGAGTGTGTAAAATACTGTTTTGGGGATTCTGGAATGTAAATAAACTGCCTGTGCTAATGTTATCCAGTGAATAGTGTTAGTGTTAACCAGGGCCCTGTTTCAGAAAGGAGGTTCAAACAACTCGGAGTTTAAATTTGAACTCTGAGTTGATTGACCCAGAGATTAAAAACTCAGAGTTTTCGGTTTCAGAACAGCTGATCTGAGTAAGTACAATCAACTCTGAGTGGACTAACACAGAGTTAAGCGTGTACACCGCGACTCTAAAAAGCCATTATCAATGGAGCGCGGATATTACGAGTCACCATGGCAACAGCAGCTAAACTTGATATGCTCATGCAAACTTACAGCAAATATGAGCACATATTAAAAAAAAAAAAGTAACACCACTGCATTGGCGAAACAGAGACAGGTAGCGTGGGGTAAAACATAGCTGCTCAAGTTAATGCGCAAGTTTACATTTAGAGTATTTAAATATTTCAGTATAATAGATAATAAGTAATGTGTGACGTTTTAATTTTTAGGAAATAAAGAAGACCAAATAAAGTGTTGTGACTTGTGTTTACTTCATTTCATTTATTTTATTTTATTTTTTGTGGTGGTTAGTGTGCAGAAAGCGTTTCAGAGCGAGGCACACTTTCCGTACAGCTCTGCATACAGTGGCCTTACTAATATCCTCTGCATCCCCGATATTGTACAGAAAGCTTCCATTAGCAAAGAAACGTAAAGCTGCACATAGTATCTGCTCGGATGTAAGAGCATGGCCACGATGGGTGATATTAGTGATGTAAAGACGGATTAGATTATGGATATATGTAATTGATGGCAATGAAAAACGGTAAAGCTCAAACAAAAATGTACGGGGAAAAGACAAAAAAAAAAATCCTTGCCCGAAGTAAATGTAATTCTCTTCGAATTAATGCAGCCTCCTCATCTATGGGATCCTCCAAAAAAGGACAAGCCATTCTCCTAACTGTCTTCTCGGTTTGTGTCCGAAATGTGGCCAATAAATGACTAAAGCTACGGCGAGAAATACCGCTGCGTCTTTAAAAAAGGGGAGGAGACCGACAGAAACTCCGAGTTCAGGGAATAAAACCTGCTCCCGACCAGGTTAGGTTCACAGAGTAAGTTGCCATGGTAACTGACTCTGAGTAATAGTTACCTCTCTTTCAGAAACAGGCTTGAGTTACCCTGCTTTCTCGGGTTTGACAAACCTGCCTTTTTGAAACGGAAATCTCTGACTTAACCTGCTTTCTGAAACAGGCCCCAGGTCTGTCTGTATTATCGTCTGAATTAAATTAACCAAGAATTTACTTAATGCGCTTCTCATACAAATAAGTTAAGCGATATAACACTCGTATATGAGCATTAGTTCATCCCTGAAGCCAAACTATAACTTACTGAAGCCCCTCATACACACCTCCCCCCTCACACACACCTCCCCCTCCTCCTCCTTATCTGATAAACACTTCAGTGTTTTTATTCAGCTCGTTAACTGCAGAGGTGAGAATTTGTGCCTAGAAAGAGTACATCAGATGCAGTATTTGGTTTGAGGATGCTGGTGGAGAAGTACAGAGAAGGTAATACAGAGTTGCATTGTGTCTTTGTAGATTTAGAGAAAGCGTACGACAGGGTGCCGAGAGAGGAGCTGTGGTGTTGTATGAGGAAGTCTGAAGTGGCAGAGAAGTATGTTAGAGTGGTGCAGGATGTATGAGGGTTGTAAGACAGTGGTGAGATGTGCTGTAGGTGTGACAGAAGAGTTCAAGGTGGAGGTGGGTCTGCATCAAGGATCGGCTCTAAGCCCCTTTTTGTTTGCTCTAGTGATGGACAGGATGACAGATGAAGTTAGACAGGAGTCTCCATGGTCTATGATGTTTGCAGATGACATTGTGCTTTGTAGCGAGAGCAGCGAACAGGTAGAGGAAAATTTGGAGAGGTGGAGGTACGCTCTGGAAAGCAGAGGAATGAAGGTTAGCCGCAGCAAGACGGAATACATGTGTGTGAATGAGAGGGACCCAAGAGGAACAGTGAGGCTACAGGGAGCAGAGGTAAAGAAGGTGCAGGATTTTAAGTACTTAGGGTAAACGGTCGAGAGCAACGGAGAGTGTTCAAAGGAGGTGAAGAGACGAGTACAGGCAGGGTGGAATGGGTGGAGAAAAGTGTCAGGTGTGTTGTGCGATAAAAGAGCATCAGCGAGAATGAAAGGAAAGGTGTACAGGACAGTGGTGAGACCAGCAATGCTCTACGGCTGTCATGCACACTCAGCCGCGACCGGCACGAGGATCCGGAAGTAAGGCGGTCGCGAAGCTGAAAGCATAAAAGGAAACAAGATGGCGGCGCACATCGCTCTGTCATTGAGTTAAGCCCATGTCTGTTCGGAATCGTTCCAGTATATGTGAGTACTCACTTTCTTGGTTATCTTTTCAGACTGAGTGTGTGTTTATAGGACTAGGGTTAGATTGTGTCTTTCCTGTGCTCATTGAGTGTGAGAGTCCTTATAGTAAATCGCGTGATTATCCTGCCTGTTCGTGTTTATCCGCGTTTGGGTTTACCATTCACGCTACAGGGCTAACTGCTAAGGCTATCTGTTCATCCCGGTTAGTTCGTGACAGATAGCACGATCATCATTCTGGTCATCCCGGTTAGTTCGTGACAGAATGACAGAGCCCGCAGTAAACCCAGCGGATTACGCCCGCCTTCGCGGTGTGGTTGACCAGCATGCTTTGCTCATTAATGCGCTAACCGCGGAGCTCGATTCTCTGCGCCGGAGTGTCCGAGACACCGCGGCCTTGCGCCGCGAGGTCGCGGAGCTTAGGCAGGAGAACGCGGGCCTTCGGGCGGCGGTTAGTGGGCTGGCTAGCGGTCCGCCCGCCGCGTCGGTCGCGGCACCGCAACCCCCCCCCCTTCTGACGTTTTTTTAGCTCTTCCAGATAAATGGGATGGCACGGATGGGAAATGCAGTGTGTTTTTAACATCGCTGGAACTGGTGTTTGAGTTCAATGCCACCAAGTACTCCACCGACCGGCTGCGCATTGCACTCCTCGTCTCGTTGCTATCAGGGCAGGCAGCAGAGTGGGCCACGGCAGTCTTGCGTGCTGACACAGACACTGCGCACTCATATAATGAATTCACCCGTCAGCTCAAGCTAACATTTGAACATCCCGCGGGCGAGGTGGAGACCGACACAAAGCTCTACCACCTGCGACAGGGAGGACTGTCCGTGAGTAGATATACCGCCGAGTTCCGGACCCTCGCCATCCAGACCTCCTGGGGAGACGCAGCTCTCCGGACGTCCTACTTCGAGGGGCTGGCTAATCGTATCAAAGACGAACTAGCCAGACGAGAGCTCCCAGCCACCCTGGAGGGGCTAATCCAGCTAGCCCTCCGGATCGATCAGCGCCTCCTCTCTCGTCCGAAGCCAGCACCTCGAACCCTGCCGCCACCACCCACTTATACCTACACTGCACCAAGACCACCACCCACCGTCACCACAGCTTTTCCTGGACGTGTCGGATCTCCACCCCCTGCCGTGGTTGACACCGGAGCCGGGGAACCCAATGCTACTAGGGCGCGCCTCCCTGACCGTGGCAGAATGCCAGAGACGTTACCGCGAGGGACTGTGCGCCTATTGCGGCTCAGCAGCGCACCACCGAGCCACCTGCCCGTTTCGTCCGGGAAACGCCCAGACTCGGTGAGAGATAGGAGAGACTCCCCGGGTACCATCCACCTCTCCGCCACCACCGATCCCACTGCCACTCGACTCACGGTTCAGGTAACCCTTCACCTTGGCCACAAACGGGTCAGAAGTGCCGCGTTCATCGATTCCGGTGCCGCGGGTAACTTCATTGACTCAACATATGCCAAGGGATTGGGGGTAAAGATTGAGGCGTTATCCCAGCCAATGAGAATCATCTCAGTCGACGGGCGGCCCCTCTCATCCAGCCCCATCACCCAGCAGACTCTACCCATCACTCTCGTCCTCGGCCGACATCAGGAGTCCATACAATTTCACTTCACACCCATATCATCTCCACCCGTCATCCTCGGCTATCCCTGGCTCTTACAGCACGACCCACTCATCTCCTGGTCTCAGAACCGGATCCTTCAATGGGGGCCGACCTGTACCGACTTATGCCTACAGGCCCAGACTGGGACGTGTTCCAGGGAGTGCGAGGCCCCCGACGTCGACATCCACGCCATTCCTCCACCATATCGAGACCTGGCTGTAGTGTTCTGTAAACGCCGGGCCAGCCACCTTCCACCTCACCGACCCTACGACCTAGCCATTGAACTCCAGCCAGGCTCCAGCCCCCCCCGCGGCCATCTCTACTCCCTCTCTACCAACGAGACCCAGGCTATGGAGGAGTATGTCACCAACGCCCTGCGAAATGGCACCATCAGGTCCTCCTCTTCGCCGGCTGCCGCGGGGTTCTTCTTCGTAAAGAAGAAAGGGGGCGAACTTCGTCCATGTGTCGACTATCGGGGGCTAAATAAGATCACCATTCGGAATCGTCACCCTCTGCCTCTCACCAACTCAGCCCTGGACGCCCTCTCTGGTGCCACCATGTTCACTAAGTTGGACCTCCGGAGCGCCTACAACTTGGTGCGCATCAGAGAGGGTGATGAGTGGAAGACAGCCTTCATCACCCCTACCGGACACTATGAGAGCCTGGTCATCCCATTTGGTCTCTGCAACGCACCCTCGGCCTTCCAAGCTTTCATCAACGATGTCCTCAGGGATATGCTAGGCCGATGGGTGTTTGTTTATCTGGATGACATTTTAATTTATTCACGCACCCCCACTTCATCGGCCGGGCTTTCTGGTGGCCCTCCACCAAACACGTTCGAGCTGTCCTTAAGAGATTGCTCGCCCACCAGCTGTACTGTAAGCTGGAAAAGTGTGCTTTTCACGAGCACTCCACCACGTTCCTGGGTTTTGTCATCTCACCCCAGGGTGTGGCCATGGACCCGCAGAAGCTGGAGGTTGTACGTCACTGGCCCCTACCCAGGACACTCAAACAGCTCCAACGCTTTCTCGGGTTTGCGAACTTTTATCGTCGCTTTATCCGGGGCTACAGTACAGTTGCAGCACCGCTCACTGCACTTACCAGGCTCTCCAACAGTTCCTTTCGACTCAACCCTACCGCCATCTCAGCTTTTCATCGACTCTGTCATCTGTTCACCACCGCACCCATCCTGCTTCATCCAGATGCCAGCCAACCGTTCGTTGTGGAGGTGGACGCGTCGGAGGTGGGCGCCGGCGCTGTTCTCTCCCAACGAGGTCCAGACCAGAAGCTGCACCCATGTGGCTTCTACTCCAAAAAGTTTAACCCCACTCAGCAGCGATATGGTGTGGGGGACCACGAACTGCTGGGCATAAAGTGGGCCTTGGAGGAGTGGCGTCACTGGCTCCAGGGCGCCAGTGAGCCATTCATCGTCTGGACGGACCACCAAAACCTGATCACCATCCGCAGTTTGAAGCAGTTGAACCCACGACAGGCACGGTGGGCACTGTTCTTCGAACAATTCAACTTCCACCTCTCGTACCGCCCGGGGTCGAAGAACACCAAGGCTGACGCCCTCTCCCGGCAACACGAGCGAGAGACGCCCCGGGCGGACCCCGTGCCTGTCCTTCCACCTACCCGCATCATCGCACCCCTGCAGTGGAACCTGGAGACGAGGGTCCGCCAGGCACTGACCAGGGACCCAGCTCCGGCAGGTGTGCCGCCCGGACGGCTCTTCGTCCCCGAACGACTCCGAACTGAGGTCCTCCAGTGGGGCCATTCATCACCCGTCGCAGGACACCAGGGAAGCCGGAGAACCACCACCTTCATCGGCCGGGCTTTCTGGTGGCCCTCCATGAGGAGGGAAATCACCGAGTTCGTTCGGGCGTGCCCAATGTGTGCCAGGGCGAAGGACATTAACCAACCAACTCCAGGGGAACTCCAACCACTCCCAGTTCCCCGTCGACCCTGGTCCCACATTCCCGTGGATTTCATCACGGGCCTGCCGGATTCAGATGGAAGAGACGTCATCCTGACCATTGTGGATCGCTTCTCCAAGGCAGTGCACCTGGTGGCCCTCGCGGGACTCCCGTCAGCGAAGGAGACGGCCGAGCTGATTTTGGAGCACGTAGTCCGATTGCATGGGTTCCCAAAGGACATCGTCTCGGACAGAGGTCCCCAGTTCACCGCCCGGTTCTGGAAGGCCTTCTGCCGTCTGATCGATTCGTCCTGCAGTTTGTCTTCCGGCTACCACCCTCAGACGAACGGTCAGACGGAGCGAACCAACCAACAGCTGGAGCGCTACCTGAGATGTTTTGTGTCGGACCGCCAGCGCTCCTGGGCCCGCTACCTCAAGTGGGCCGAGTTATCCCATAACCTCCATGTCTCCTCAGCCACCAACCTGAGCCCATTTGAGGTGTGCTATGGTTTCCAGCCGGTTCGCCGGTGCCGGCGGCTATGGCACCAAGCCAACCTCGCCATCCGACGCACCAACGCCAACTATGTGGCCCAACACCGCCGCCGGCACCCCCCGGGACGATTGTACCACGTAGATGACAAAGTGTGGCTATCAACCAGAAACCTCCACCTGCACACCGAATCCAAAAAATTATCATCAAGATTCATCGGGCCATACCGCATCACGCTCAGGATCAACCCTGTCACCTACCGGCTCCAGCTGCCTGCGGCGCTCCGGATCCACCCCGTCTTCCACACCTCACAGTTGAAACCATTCACCACCTCACCCATGGTTACACCCACCCCCCCTGCTCCTCCTCCCCGAATCATTGACGGCGGTCCCGCCTACACCGTGCGACGGATCCTCGACTCGCGCCCTCGGGGCAGGGGCACCCAGTATCTGGTCGACTGGGAGGGCTACGGCCCCGAGGAGCGGTCCTGGGTTCCGGCTCGCTTCATCCTCGACTCCGGGCTCATTAGGGACTACCGTCACCGGGTATCCTCCACCCCTGGACCGTCCGGAGTCGGTCCTGGACGGGGGGGTACTGTCATGCACACTCAGCCGCGACCGGCACGAGGACCCGGAAGTAAGGCGGTCGCGAAGCTGAAAGCATAAAAGGAAACAAGATGGCGGCGCACATCGCTCTGTCATTGAGTTAAGCCCATGTCTGTTCGGAATCGTTCCAGTATATGTGAGTACTCACTTTCTTGGTTATCTTTTCAGACTGAGTGTGTGTTTATAGGACTAGGGTTAGATTGTGTCTTTCCTGTGCTCATTGAGTGTGAGAGTCCTTATAGTAAATCGCGTGATTATCCTGCCTGTTCGTGTTTATCCGCGTTTGGGTTTACCATTCACGCTACAGGGCTAACTGCTAAGGCTATCTGTTCATCCCGGTTAGTTCGTGACAGATAGCACGATCATCATTCTGGTCATCCCGGTTAGTTCGTGACAACGGCTTAGAGACAGTGGCACTGAAGAAAAGACAGGAGGCAGAGCTAGAGGTAGCAGAGCTAAAGATGTTGAGGTTCTCTTTGGGAGTGACAAGGATGGATAGGATCAAGAATCAGTTCATCAGAGGGACAACCCATGTGAGATGTTTTGGAGATAAAGTCAGAGAGGCCAGATTGAGGTGGTTTGGACATGTTCAGAGGAGAGATTGTGAATATATCGGTAGAAGGATGCTGAGGTTGGAACTGCCAAGCAGGAGGTCTAGAGGAAGACCAAAGAGGAGATTCATGAATGCAGTGAGAGAGGACATGAAGTTAGTTGGTGTGAGAGAAGAGGATGCAGAGGATAGGGTTAGATGCAGGCAGATGATTCGCTGTGGCGACCCCTGAAAGGGAACAGCCGAAAGACAAAGAAGAAGAAGAAGATTCAGCTCGTTAACTAAGCACTCGCGCTACCGCGGAAAGTCACGGCCAAAGTGTATAAAATATAAAGCGGGTTATGAGTGTTACTAGCTCCTGTACAGCTACCCTCAGTCTGTGTCCCTCATCAACTGCATCACGTTATATTACAGTCACAGAAATAACCTGCAGATTAACTCTTAACCAAAGAATAAATAACCGCTGAATTTATCCAGACAACACGCGGTGAGATTCTATTTACAGAGAGCAGATTTACAGATGTTTATTTATTATACAGTGCTGTTCAAAATAATAGCCGTGAAAAAAGTGCTTTACTCACTTTTTTCAACACACTGCTATTATTTTGAACACCACTGTACATACTTCCCTTGTTTCAGTAGGATCCACGTCTCATCTGCAGATGCAACAACCAAATTAATGTTTTCTTCTCAGTACTTTTAAAAATAAGCCATTCATTCTGAAATCAAGCCATTTACTCCCTATTTTGTTTTTCTCTTTTTAACTTATTAAAACTTGTTACTAAGACAAAAAAGCCAAACTCCCCTGTCTTAAAAACATTCCTTTGTCACAAGATGCAAAGAAATAGCTTTGGCTCTGATAGTTAGCAATGACACTGGAAACTTATTCCTCAGAGGGAACGTATCATCATATAAATGATTATACTTTGAGATTTACACCAATAAGTGTTAAAATTGTGTGTTAAAAGTGTTAAAAATGATAAAACGAAAAACATTAATGCTATATGTGGCCCATATGTGGTGTGGCATAGGTGGCATTGGGTGGACTTATTGTGGGAGCCACGTCAAACAGCCGCCTGGAGCATGATGGATTCATGACAGGTCCATGAAGGGTTAATGCACGCTTCGTGCACGAAATGTGATCCCCCGCGATGATGCAGTTAACAATGCCCCGCCCCATAAACGCCCCCATGCGCTTTCTAAAAGTATGGTTGCAATGCCGTACTGTATAATTCCGCCAGATGGAGCATTGACTGGCACAGTTAACTGCAGTGTCCAGGAAACCCAATACTGTATCTTTAATATATAGACAGTTCTTGTATTGTCAACATAGTTTCATAAATAGATGACGTGGTAAAAAACAACAACAAACCGATTAATAAAACTGATTTGTTAAATCACTCAATACACAACCCATGATGATTATGCTATTTATTATGTAATAATGAATTAATAAAACTAGTTAGTTAAATATTTTTTAAGACATCCTGAAATGATCCTTAAAGACACGGTAGCGTCTGTAATTTGTCTATACCGATCATTGTAGGTACGGAATAAAAACGCGGGCTATGTACAGTATTTTATATTACAGTGTATTTTACCTCGTTCCATTTAATATACTGATAGATAATATTTTGCTGCAAAGTAAAGCTCAAAATGTAACATCTGCTTGGGTTTGTTTTCGTTATATTTTTGATGATGTTTTTTTTTCACTGATAGTCAACAAGTGGCATAAGAAAGGCAATTAATGCCGCATTCAACCTGGAACAAATATCTGCCCATATAATAAAAATAAGCCATTTATTCTGAAATCAAGCCATTTACTCCCTCTTTTGTTTTTCTCTTTTTAACTTATTAAAACTTGTTACTAAGACAAAAAAGCCAAATTCCCCTGTCTTAAAAACATTCCTTTGTCACAAGATGCAAAGAAATAGCTTTAGCTCTGATAGTTAGCAATGACACTGGAAACTTATTCCTCAGAGGAAACGTATCATCATATAAATGATTATACTTTGAGATTTACACCAATAAGTGTTAAAATTAAAATGAAAAACATTAATGCTATATGTGGCCCATATGTGGTGTGGCATAGGTGGCATTGGGTGGACTTACTGTATACCTTTTTTTGTGGCCATCAATGATGCCCATGATCCTGGCACCAATTGTCTAATAAGCCAATAGGGTGGTTGAAGTGTAAAGCATAAAGTCATGCAGTTTAGCGGTCAGCAACTTTTGGTAATTTGAATTCCCAAGTTTTGGTAATCAGAATAGCGAAAATATGATCTCAGTGATTTAAACCATGCCCTGATTATTGGTGCTAAATGGTCTAAATTGAGAATTTTTATAACTAGCCAACTGACCTTGAATTTTTTTTAATTATGAATGGTAAAATGAAGTAAAAAACATCTTGTGAGGAGCAACTGTGTCATAGAAATACCTTGCTGAGGAATGCAAGGTATGGAGATTTGTCAAACTGGCTCGAGCTCTCTGAAAATTGTCTGCTAAAGCAGAAAACCACATCAAGTTTCACTCCTGTCAGCTAAAAAAATAAAAGCTGAGGCTGGAGTGGGCATAGGTTCACAAGATTAATTAACAAATGTATTTAAAGTACATGTAAAGTGGTATTTAGATCCAAATTACCTTATTGATGTACTTAAATTCATTACAGCACTTTTTTTAATTACATAAAAATAATTGGACAACCTTAGCAAGCAGAAACCCCATTAGTGATTTTATAAAAGATAAACTGCAAATTGTCCGCTGTCAATGATTATTTTTAGTTCCTGCTTATTCTTGGGGCATTGTGACTTCAGTAAATGAAACACATACTCATTTGGATTCAGGTTTGGGGATAAACATGGCTAGTGCAAAAGATTCCATGTCATTCCTTTGAAAAAGTTTTGGGTTACTTTGGGTCATTTTCCATTTTCCCTATATAGCTCTGGGCCCGGTTTCTCGAAAGCTTCTTATCACTAAGTAGTTCTTAAGTTGTACCTTAACCTCTCTCTTAACTTTATGGCGCATTTCCCGAAACGTTCTTACGGTAAGTATCTCTTAGCTAA